>JBAWJQ010001763.1:0-600000 GCA_037783105.1 Bactrocera zonata
AACTTGGATTTCAAATATTGTCTAAAATGTCGAATCTTTGAGTACCAAAGAAGGGTCTCATACACCGTCAGGCTCATTCTACCCGATTTCTAGGAACCGAATTGTCTTACGAACAAGTTTTTTAAAAGCAGTGGACGTATTTGAATTCTCAAAGTGATTCTAGAGACCCTTCCAGACATCACCTAATGAATAGAAAATTTTTTTTCGTTTGCCCAGTCGTTTCGAACTTAGTTTGTTGGTAGATGTTATAAAGGTTTTCATTAATCATCCAAACCTATTAGCTTGGAATACCTACTGTAAGCTCACTCTGTTTACCACCATTGAATACATTCATTGTGAAGCTTATTCAATAACTACTCCACACCTAATAGAGCTGTTCACCACCACTGCGGTCGACAGTGAATTTCCACACTTTCCACGTCAACAACTGTCTGCACTTTAGCTTGTTTCTTTCAGTAACTTTTTATGACTTCCACACCCGCAATGTGCGCCGACTTTGCAGCATTTTTCCGACTGAAGTGGCACAACATTAACATTTAATCATTATCTGTCAAACAGTTGACAGCAAATACCCGACAATGAAAAGAACATGGCAACAGCAAGTGGAAGCGAGATAGTGCGAAAATTGTTGCTTTTGTATTGATTTTGTACGCGAAGACGCCTCTGATGGATTTTTCTTATGCCTCCGCATTCTATCAACGTTAGCGTAATTAGATTTGTTAAAGCTGTGGCAAACGTCAGTCGATAACATACATAAATACATACGAGTGTGTATGCAGACGAATAAACAATTCGTTTATTCGAAGCTTGAATGATTGGAGACGTACTCTTTTGCTGGCATTAGAGCATTTCACTTGGCGTGTGGAAGAACGAAACATTACAATGTTATTTGGAACTGTTTAGTTTTGATAATTATATGACTATAATTCTCTAGGCTTTCTGAGCCCGAGTTTACAACAGCGCGTCAGTCTCTGTTTGGCGGCAATTGGAAATTCCAAGTGTTTCCAGGTCCTTCGCTACCTGGTCTTCCCAAAAGAGTGGAGGTCTTTCTCTGCTTCCTCTAACGGGAATTCCGTCGAATGCTCTCTGAGCTGAAGTGTTTTCCTCGTCGAAAGACATAACCTAGCACATCGCTCCATTGACTGTGGGTTTCGCCGTGGCCAACGTTCAAAGGACCATATATCTTCCGCAGAACCCTTCTCTCGAAAACTCGTAACGCCGACTCATCAGCTGTTGTCAACATCCATGTCTTTGCACCATATATAGTAAGACGGAGATTATGAATGACTTGCAGAGTTTGGTCTTTGTTCGTCGAGCGAGGACTTTACTTTAAGAGAAATAAAGGTTATGTATGATTCGTCAACTAGAACCTTGTTCCATTGGGACCTCTTCTTTGACTGATTGCACGCCAAAAATTTATAATCACAAGACGTTGTTAAACCATTGTAGCCAATTCTGCGTAATAATAATATACTGATTAGCACCGACAAAATAGCCCTAGCCGAGTCCACTTGATTATAATAATTTATAATAACATTATTGATTACGCTATCAATACTCGATTTTATTTGTGAAATTTAAAATAAATTGAAATAATACTGAAGACAATACAGCTTGATCGTATACATGCAGTAGCTCATTTCCTGAGCCATACCGAACCATAGGGGTAAGTGGAGTATGCGCTGTAGTAAGGCGAGTAGGCCGAGTAGGGAGAGTAAGCAGTGGCGTAGGGAGCGTAGGTGGCGTAGGCGGCGTAGGGCGAAGTGTAGGTGGCAGCAAATGGAGTGCCAACCAGAGACGTCGAGTAGCTGACCACTGGAGCGATAATGCTAGGCTTGGCGGCCACCAGAGCGAAAAGCGCGAAACAACACAGGCCAAACTAGAAGAAGTTTGAAATAAAAAGTTAAAACTCAATTACTGCATTCGTCCTTTCCTTCAAAAAAAATAAGGAGGCAGCGTAGCACAAAAACAACTTACGAATTTGAACATCTTTTTAGAATTGTTTAATGCGGAGCGGACTTAAGTTTAATATTGCGGTACAAATGAGACTGTCTAATCAAAGCCGTTGATATAAGCTTTTATACACGAATTCTGCCCACCATTTGCAGCCTCCGATAGTCCATCTACAGCTGGTAAGTGCGGCAAGCAAAATAGGTTCTAAAGCCCAACGGCTAGTACTTGAAGCGTCGCTACACGGCAGCCGGCTGTGCGCTAATGGCCACGTTAAGTGCTCATTACTGTCACTGACAACAAAAACGAAACACATTAACTGCACACAAATGTGCGCATGGGTGTGTGTGCGTCGTAGGTAAATAGTTTTTGCTTTCGCATTTTTTCCGACCGCTTTTTGCATCACTTGCTTGGCTGTCCATGGCACGTCCGTGTGCCGGGCCGTTGCGTGCAGACGCTGCCGCCGTTGATAGCGCGCTAGTTGGCCGCGCTGTGAGGCCTGCTTGGTGCGTGTGCGCGTGCGTGTTTGGCAGTAGATATTTTTGGTTTGTGCCTCGCAGTGGCGCGGTGCGGACGGCATACTAATTCCCACACATGGCTTTGGGGTTATTTTCATCAAACTGCTAACTTTGTACTTTTGCTTTTATTCGCTGCTGTGTTGTTGTCTTACGTTGGTAATGCTGCTCATTCTAGCTCGCAGACACATAATAACGATTTCGACTTGCCGCGTTTGCGTTTCCATTTCAAATTGCTGCTAACATTCTTGGGCTTTGTTCTCAAATCATGCAATAACTCAATTATGACACCCGACGACAGGCAGATTTACAAATTCCACACATACAAATGTGTGTAAGAGTTTGAGTTTGTGTTTTAAATTCTCAAGCGTACACCTTTACACACATTTGGGCTTGTAAAGTTACAGATTTGGGGAAGGTCAGGCAGCAGCACTTGGGTCCGAGGTTTCGCATTAGTATTGACGTTGGGTTGTCTCACGTGGCAACACCTACTTCCGAATCGGATGCATTTACTTATAAGCAAACATAAATATTTGACGTTTGGCTCATTGCTTTGAATCTATCGCATAAATCGTGATATCGTGAACGCGCTTTGCATACCAATTTCTGTATGTGTTTGGGGGAAAATTAATATGAATTTGATGCACGAAATTGATGTGTGAATCACCCGCTGAAGACTTTGAGGGTCAGCGATGTTGTATTTGTTTATCAGTCTTAGGTTGAACGAACTCTTGATCCCTTGACAGGTTTTCAAAATAAAATTATTATGCTTCAAGCGTAAAAAAAAATATAATTGGCACACAATTGGACGGAAGTGTGCTCAACAATAGTTTCAGCAATCAAAAAACCCAAATGAGAAGTTACTTTAGTATGTGGCTTTCACGCGCGAATGATACAAAGTTCACTGGCGCTTAGTATTAAGATCCTTTAGCATAAGCTTATGAAAGGTTAAATATCTTTTTAAAATAGGCTCACAAAAATTATAAAAAATACAAAAATGTAAGGCAAATAATGAAGATCCATCACTTATTGCGGCTTCAGTTAATGACGAGTCCTTGAGTGTAATTCTGCCATTAATTTGCCCTTTCACAAATCGATTAACTCCAAAGCAAAGCCCAGAAATGGAGCTGCTTTAATTTTTGAAATATGTATGTAGACATCATTATTTACGGTACTTATAGAGCAACTTTGAGTAGATAACCTATATATTGGGTAGTCGAAAAAGGCTTTTCGTATTTCTAATCAAATTTTTACTTATTTTTTTATGTTTATACTAATAAATAAATAAACAAATAGGAACTAATTTGGTCAACCACTTTTTGCCATTTTTCCGCTAGAAACATTATTTCATCAGTGTAATTCGAAGTTACCAAATTTCCAGAACGAAACAAGCGAACCATTGTTGGGCTACACGAACTGATACAACATCGTCTCCGTAAATTTCACAAATTTATACAAAACTTTCAAAATATAGCGAATTTCGTCATTATTTTCACTCATTTTTGAACAGCTTTAACTTTTTTTCAACTTCCCCAAATTTATTTTTTTTTGGTTAAATGAAGCTTAAAATCTCACCTTTCGAACAATATATGATGGAGATATACGACTGCAACGAGATTAATTGACAAATACGAAAAGACTTTTTCGACAACCATATTAAATTTTATTGGACTTTTAGCGTTTTACTAAACGCTAAGATCACTCTTCTACTAAAGAACGGAAGAAACTATTTTCTTAATGAAATATTATCTCAAAAGTGGGAGGCCGCTATCCCATCATTAAACTACAATCAAACAAGTATCGAAAATAAGAAGGCACGTATTTTGTATGGACATCACGAGCATTAAAATTTTGCATTGGCTTCTGCTTTGTGCTGACATTCGTTTGTCACCCACACACGCCTGGTATATTAAAATATTCGCCCAAGTAATTAGGCAGCCTCGATATGCGTACAAGCAATTTGTATTTAAACTCGATCAATCAGCCAATTTGCTATCAGTTGCATTCACCATAACAGTGAAATAACTACCAAACAACAAAAAATTAAAAATGTTCAAATACGTAAGTGAAAAATGTTGTCTACAATTAGCGACTCATTTGAAATTAATTATTTATAATAATCCTTTATAAACTCTTCTATATGTAGTTCGCTCTCGTTTTCGTCGCGCTCTTCGCCTTCGCCGCTGCGGAGCCCAAACCCGCTGTGGTAGCAGCACCATTGGCCTACTCAGCTTACTCTGCTCCTCTGGTTGCCTCCCCCTACGCCGCTGCCTATGCTGCCCCCTATGCCGCTTACGCCGCCGCTCCCTATGCCGCCTACGCTTCACCCTACGCCGCCTACTCCGCCTACCCATACAGCGCCGCCTACGTGCTTCGCAAGTGAATGAAAGCTGTAAAACTTATATTGTATAGCAGTTGATGAAATGAATTGGCAATTGATTTCGAATATAAATTCTCAGGAAAAAATAAAACGACTATTTAAATAACAAACAGCTTTTTACTTTATTACTACCACAAGAGGCCTGTTTTCTGCTTAAAGACAATATTTGATATCAAAATATTATTCTCACTAAATTGCAGTTAATTTCGCAGAACCGGCAAGTAAATTTCATTTAAAATGGGGTTGGAAAATTGGACACATTGTGGGAAGGACAATCAAATAATTTTATGTTTACAGTGTATTTATAACTGTCATTCTTTGAGGGTTGCCATTTCAGCGAATGGTCGTAAGTTCAAATTTTCAACTTGACGGCGTCGAAAAAACGTTTCTCATAAATCATATAAAGTGAATATTTATATTTTAGGCATGAAAAATTTTCTAATAAAACTTTAAGTCCTTCGAAGCCCACCAAGGAAACTTCTTCCAAAGGGTCTACCAACAAGAACGACGTGATTTAAAAATGAAAGAAAACATTCAAATTTATTCAAAATGGGTTAAGTTTTTTTGATATGTAGATAATTTTTTGCCATTTATGATTTGTGCCCAAAAAATAAGGTGACATTGTATTTATTTTGAAAACTCTTTATTTATTCTTCCAAATCAATTTCATCCCCTTCAAAGTAATCCTCTCCCGATGCAATGCACTTATGCCAACGGATTTTCCAATCTTCGAAACACTGGTTGTAGTCACTTTCCGGGATGGCCTTCAGTTCCGTCTTTGCTGCGGCTTGAATCTCCTCTATCGTATAAAAACGGTGTCCCCGGAGCGGTCTTTTGAGCTTGGTAAACAGCCAGAAGTCGCACGGCGCCAGAGCAGGTGAATATTATTTGAACGGAACGATATGGGTTGAGTTTTTGTCGAAATGATCACGAATTACGAGGGCAGTATGGGATGGTGCATTATCGTGGTGTAAAAACCAAGAATTGTCTTTCCACAATGCCGGCCTTTTCAGGCGGATAGCGTTACGTAAACGACGTATAACGTTAAAATAATATTCCTTGTTGACTGTTTGACCGGTTGGAAGAAATTCTTAATGCACAACACCACGATAATCGAAGAAAACGGTCAACATGACCTTGATTTTTGAGCGACTTTGGCGCGATTTTTTGGTCGCGGCTCTCTTTTGGCACGATATTTGCTCGATTGATCAGTTGTTTCGGGGTCGTAACAATAGATCCATGTCTCATCGCCAGTTATAATGCATTTCATGACACCCTGGTAGTCGGAAAGCATCGTTTCACACACTTTAACGCGACGCCTTTTTTCCAAAAAATTCAATGTTTTCGTTACCAGTCGAGATTTGACGCGCTTGAGGCCCAAAACATCCTTCAAAAAGGTATTGGCTGAGCCTTTCGATATACCAACTTCATCAGCAAGGTCTCTAATTGTTAATCGACGGTTTTGCAACACCAAATCTTTGATTGTTTGAACGTGAGCTTCGTCGGTTGAGGTTGATAGTCGCCCTGGACGCTCTTCGTCTTCGACACGTTTACGGCCGGCTTGGAATTCACTATACCACTTGTAAACATTTTTTTAGACATAGCTTCATCACCAAAGGCTTTTTGCACCATCCTCAACGTATCCGCAGCAGAAAATTGATTCCGTGAACAAAATTTAATGCAAATTCTTTGCTCAACAAATTTCGACATCGCAAAAAACGAAAAACTCACTTTTCAGCTCACAAAACGACACGTATCTCAAACACTAATGAATATTTTGACATGAAATTTGACATAAATGTGACTGACAGTACTACCAACCTAAAAAAAAAATAATTCTCCAAATCCCTCGACGCGCGCAGTTTAAATTCAAATGTCAAAAAATGCCTTATTTTTTGGGCACAGTAGTATGTCGGTCAAATGGCCAACATGGCTCCCTTTGCACATCTCCACTCGTTTACGCCACTTTTCGATGATCCGGTGTAGCATTTCGGCTGCAATTCCAGCTATAGTGCACTGCATGCTGTCTTCAAGTTCCTCGAGTGTAGTTGGTTGACCTTTAATTTAACAAACCCCCAGAAAAAGTAATACACAGGCATTAAATTTTAGGATTTTGGCGGTCAGTTGATTGGACCATTTATCGAATTCCACGAGTCGCTAAACTTTGCACGCAATGTGTCCATAAGGCAAAACACTTCAAACTCTAGAAAAAATGTTGGTGAACATCGTGCTCGCCATTGATGGTAACGGCATTTTCGGTCTTATTTTGAGAGAAATAAAGACCGATTATGTCGTCATCCACAATCCGCACCAAGCATTAAATTTTTGAGTATTGAGTTGCCTTTCCTGAACCACAACAGATTTGACTTACTCCAGTAGCGCCAATTTTTGTATGTTGACAATGTCATTAAGCCATAAGTAGGCCTCATCTAAGAAGATGATTTTTCGATGAACGAGAATTTGAGAATTTTTCAAAAGACGTGAATTTGCGTAATAATCTTGTACAATTTCCAAGCGTTGTACCGAAGTGAAACGTAACATGATGAGATGGCAAACTTTACCGAACATACTGACAAAATTTGACACAAATCCGTAAACAAACAGGGTCGCCATGGAATGTGAAAATGTTTGACATTTGAATATTTGTTGTTATTGTTGTAACAGCAGAAATTCGTCAAGTTGACAGTCCTTGTCCGGATAAAAATCCGTGTCCGTTCTGGTTACGTAGACCCGAATGCCGTGGGAAAGGTCAAAATGTCGTCATCTCTATTGATAGACGCTGTATATGTTATTGTAACGAAGTACGATCCAAGCTATGAGGCAACATTATAACTATAAATTCGTTAGCGGAAAGATATTGCCACAAGTCTAGGTGGTCATTTGGCCATTCTCCCACTCTCGCTTTTTTATCTGTAATAACCAAAAATGTAGATTAAAGTCTCGACACTATTGTAGTCAGTTAACCGTTACTATAACTAGTAAGAAATGAATAAAAAATTCTAATTATTTTCCTGAAATATGTATGGCCTTATCCTTTCGATTAACATACGAATGGAAATAATGAAATTTTCCTGTTGATTACGTCAAGCTTAATGAAATAAAAAAATCCAAATAATTTTCGTTTTTACTTTTCCATTTATTTTTGTTTTGCTCTTAATATTTTCGACCATTTGCCTATGGAATATCCAGTCATTTTCAGGCTTTTTTAAAATTTGCGCAAACACTCCTCCATAATTTACTTGCGGAGCACATAGGCGGCGCTGTATGGGTAAGCGGAGTAGGCGGCGTAGGGTGAAGCGTAGGCGGCATAGGGAGCGGCGGCGTAAGCGGCATATGGGGCAGCATAGGCAGCGGCGTAGGGAGAGGCGACCAGAGGAGCTGAGTAGGCCAATGGTGCTGCTACCACAGCGGGTTTAGGCTCGGCGGCGGCGAAGGCGAAGAGGGCGACGAAAACGAGAGCGAACTGCAAATAGATGAAGTAATTAAAAAAGGATTGTCGAATCGATATATACATATGTATGTATTTATGAAATTGGAAGGCATCCAGAACTATTGCAAATCAAATTCACTTACGTATTTGAACATTTTGATTGTTTTGTTGTTTGGTAGTTGTTTTACTGTGGTGGAGCAAAATGGAACTGATGAAATATTTAGTGAAGGCTCGAGCTTAAATACAATTTGCGAATACAATGGCTGCATATTGAAGGTAAATATGTATATGAGTTAGTGCGCATAAAGCATTTGCATATGCTCGGGCCGAATTGGGTGGGTGAACGAACGAAAAGCTGACATTGCTGACCCACACACGTATGTATTTGGCTCGTTGAATTAGTAAGTGCTTATTGGCCGTGTTTGCATTTACATTTGTACACATATATGTATGTACATACATATGTGTTGAGGCAAACCTAAACAAGTCAGGGCTCTGATATCGTAAGGTCAAGGGATACTCAATTGGGAAGTCAGTAGTGATAGTCACTCATAATTTTAATTCATATCCACACTTATAAATAAATGCTGCAAGAATAAAAAAAATATCACGTTAAAGTATTGATTGTTATAAATATTACTTGAGGAAATGATTTTTATTATTTTTATTTGAAAAATTCTTAGACACAAATAAATAACTGACCTGAAACGACAGTGAAAAGACGCAGGCAAAATGTTGACTTAATATGCACACGACAACATTTTAAGTAACTGCCGAATAAATTTGGCTTAAACCAACGAGAATTTGCAACAACAGCAAAGGAATTTGCGACGAAAACGTACGTGCTTCAGCCAAAATTGTCACAATTGGCGGTCAAATATTGAAGTTGAGCATAAAAAGCAAATAAACTAATTGGCTCTTTTTGCTTTTGTGCTGCGCAGATAAATTTCTGCAAAATTTAAAGTATTTAAACCAGACCAACGCACCGAATATTTGTCAGTTTTATTCTGTTCTTCTGCAATAAAGCAACTAACAAGCCACCAACAAGCAAAATGTTCAAATACGTAAGTGTTGTTGTCATTATCCTCTAATTGCTTAATATGTTAACTAAAAGTTGATATATTTATAAAAATATGTAGAAGTATGCAATTCAATAATTTATTTTGGCTTACAGTTCGCTCTCGTTTTCGTCGCACTCTTCGCCTTCGCCGCTGCCGAGCCTAAACCCGCTGTGGTTGCCGCGCCATTGGCCTACTCAGCTTACTCAGCTCCTCTGGTTGCTTCCCCCTACGCCGCGGCCTATGCTGCCCCCTATGCCGCTTACGCCGCCGCTCCCTATGCCGCCTACGCTTCACCCTACGCCGCCTACTCCGCTTACCCATACAGCGCCGCCTACGTGCTCCGCAAGTAAACGGAAAGTAGCGGAAAGGAACGGGTTTAAGGGATTATGAAAATGAGAAAATAAAACAAAAACTTAAACGATAGAAAAATGTTTTTTAATCTATTTTAATTAGGCTTCTTGCTCATATTGGAATCGGGAGAGATTTTTGTTCTACAAATTACGCACTAGGGATTCGGGGGATTGGATAGAGGTTTATATAGTTTCAAATAAGTTATAATTATGAGGAATTTCAACAGCTGTAAGAAGCTCTGAGCTTATTTGGCTAAATTAAACCCTTCACTTCTCGGTATTGAATAATTTGGAAGCAACTAACCAGCCTTGAAGGAACATATATGATTTGTAATATTTATAACATTGATTAATTTTACCAGTAGCGTAGCTACCGCTTCGGCCGCCCGGGGCCAAGGATGTTCTGCCGCCTCCCTTTATCTACAATGACAAACTCGTCGAAATTAAAGAAAAATGTCAGAAACTTGTCGAATCCTATCCAGATGTCTCGGATAACGAAGATTTATACAGTGACATCCAAGACATTCTACTTTTATTAAAGAGAGCGAAGAAAAACGAAGAACAAATTGGATTTTCACCAGAAGAAGTTTTATTATACATTTCTTCAATGGGACTGAGCTACGCCACTGAATTTTACCTTTTTAATATTGGTAATGTCGGTCCTAACAGGAATTTCTCTCTTACAACTAAATACCGGCCTGATGTGGCACCTAAAATTGACTAAGCGCTTTGAGCATATCGAAAAGGCAGGCTCAATTGAACAGCTTATATCAGTTTCGGTTATGTCTTCTGGTTTGCCGAAGGTAAGATTACCGAGATGTTACAACCTCAGTCATTCAAAGCATGGACAAGAATTTTTCCATCTCACTCTCATCCATATAACTTTGACAACAACAACTAGTTCAAAGGGATCTCGCAGTCATCTATCAGCGCTTACTAAGCGTACACGAGACCAATTTGTCCAGTGCTAGAACGCAAGACGCCAATGGAGATTCAATTTCGTTCCATTACGATGTGAGCGGGGTACGGGTGTCCTCTCTGGTTAGTTAATCGGCTTTGCGGTTCTCAGGGATTCCGCTATGACCAGGCATGCTGATGAGGAAATAGCTTGATGCTATTTCTAGTGTGGGCAGACACTCCTTGACTAGCAATGAGCGCAGAGATACCGAGTTCAGCGCCGCTATTGCCGATTTGCGTTCGAAGTGAATACTCACCTCCCTGCAAGAGGCAAAATATTCAAGCGAGTTCCATAACAGCTGTATTTCTGGAATATCTCCTATATAAAGAAAAGAATTCGCCTCACTTCCTTTACTATTTTTGTTTGAAATGTTCTTTCTGTGAGTTTCACAAATCAATTAAAAACATGACTACTTACAACGGCTACTTCAAAGCTTAGAAAATAAAACTTAAACTTGTATTTGGCAAAAGTTGCGCACTGCAGTCCGCCAACGGCTGGCGGAAGAGACGAAAATTAGAGGAAAAAACAAACGAAATTTTCCATTGTTTCTAATTCAATCTGATTTTAACTGCGGCTTTGTGCTTAATGAAACGGAACTGTAAGTGCAGCCAGATGAACGCTCAAGAATCGGCGGATTATGCCCATTGAATTTGGAAGCTGTGACGCATTGCTTCTTTGGAAGCAAAGTCCAGCGATGCCTCACCGCAAAGCAGCGGCTCTGCGTGGAATCTCTAATGAAGTTTTTGTTTGCCCACTGATTAGTTGTCATGCCCTTGAGCACTACTGACCTTTCTCGGACACACACACACACACACACACATACGCGCACATCTGATTGTGATTACTTTGCGCACAGGCGATTTGATACAATCGGGACCACTTTGAGGGCACTGAATTAAAACGAGCTGCGGCTTGTATAAATGCAATCTTACACCCACACACACTCATATACTTACACACATACACACATATGAGAGTGTATGTTAATTATCATTTGTCTCGCACGAATCTCCACGCCCGCAGTGCACATCACGTTGAATACTTTCGCAAATCCTTTTGTCCACCGAATGTGCTACTTAAGCTGTTGTTTTTGTGTTTGCTGGTCAGCAGCGCACATCGCTCCGAACCAACTGCTGAAATAAGCAAAGCACTTAGTATTGTTTGAGGCGTGCATTCAGCAATCTTGCTTGCAACGTGCGTGAAGGTTGACCGATTGAAGCACCGAGCGTTTGCTCAATTCCGAGTGTGAGTGTTTGTAAGGCAATCGCCCATTGTGATTGGTGGCAATGCACGTGCCCACTGTACCTGGGTGGGCGCTAGTGCTAGTGCTTGTTTCTGTTGGGAAAGCGCTCGTAGACCGGAAATTTAATTTCAATGTTGGAGTTGTAGTTGCGCGTTCGTTCATTTCGTATTCGCCACGTTATGCTTTCAGGCGCTTTGATTTCGGACTTAAGCCATTCCGTAATAGGGAATACTTCATGAATTGCTTTCAGTGGTGGGCCATAAGGACACTGGCATAGCCATAGAAATGAACTCCATTCCAAGCACACACACAGACACATACATGCAGACACACACTTGCGCTCTCATGCCCACACTCATACGCAAGGGTGTTCTGGAGCACTCAAACTCGTTTGTTTTCGTTACGTGGTCATGCGGTTACATTTCGCGTGGTCTCCGCTCTCACACACACACATATATATACATAAACACATATATATACATAAACACATACATGTGTATTTACGAATAGATACTCGCGTGGCTTTAAGCATAAATAAGCAAATGCGGTTCGCCGCTCGGTCTCATTTTGCTCTATGCGCTCCGCGACCGTCTTCGCTTCCGTGTTGTGAACTGCTTCCGTTATACTTATGGCTTACAGAAATAGCATTTTGATGTCGGACATGTCTAGTTTTTTATTATTTTCATTGCTTTTAATATTTCGAGTTATGAGCAGGACTCCGCCGGTGAAGGAATTTGAGAAACGAAAGCTTGCCGCTTCCATACCAAACATCACCGCAATGGCGATTGGTATTGCAAAGCATCTGATTTCTACAACTTGTCTTTATTCAATCATGTATCAGAATTTTTCCTAACCACTGAAAATGGAGAATTAATAATAGAATCAGATATCAAAGGCCCTTAAGGCGAAAAACCTTCGCTGGAGTGAAACAAAATAAGACTACTTCCCATTTCATTCCAATATTACAATTAAATATTTCTTGACATTCACGATTTTTCGCCTTAAATCGTTGATTCAATCTTTTCCAAATAAAAGAAAGTGAAGCTATCAGAATGACGTGAAAAAATACTTTAAAGCAGTTAATGTTTTTCGGGTTTGTTTTTATTTTCCAATATCAAATAGAGGTTTCCCTTTCATTGCCAATCAGATCCAATTTGATACTATCACAGATCAACCGCTACATGCCGTTTACTTGCGGAGCACATAGGCGGCGCTGTATGGGTAAGCGGAGTAGGCGGCGTAGGGTGAAGCGTAGGCGGCATAGGGAGCGGCGGCGTAAGCGGCATAAGGGGCAGCATAGGCAGCGGCGTAGGGAGAGGCCACCAAAGGAGCTGAGTAAGCCAATGGTGCTGCTACCACAGCGGGTTTAGGTTCGGCGGCGGCGAAGGCGAAGAGCGCGACGAAAACGAGAGCGAACTGCAAAGTAAATTGAAAGTATGTTAAAAGTTAGTTACTTGTCTTATATTGTAAAATGTACTACTTACGTATTTGAACATCTTGTTTATTTTTAGTTTGGAAGTTGCTTTGTGGTAGAGCAAATTTTAACTGATAATAGTGTGGAGCTTTGCTCGAGTTTAAATACTATTCCATTTTCACAAAACTAAAAATGAATATATGTGTGTGTGCATATAGATCTGCGATGGCTTGCTGTGCAAATAAGTAAGTCTGACTTTGATTGAAATTGTACGCAATTTTGTCGAAAATTCTTTTATTATTTAAATGTGGTGTAGACGAGCCAATTTTCGGTCGTCGCTTGGTAGCCGCCGCGCATATTAAACCATTATTTTGCTAAGCGCTTCACTGTCATTTCATGGTCGACGTGGACGTGCGGACATGCGAACGCAAAATAAATTTTTAGTAAAAAATTTCAGTATTATTTAGTCGATTTTTTGCTGAAACTGATCGTTCTTAAGACCCGTTATTTGAGAATAACATTCCACTTAGTCATATTTTCACTAAAATTTAAAATGGGAGACATCCATTTACAATCGGCGGGTACAATGAAGGACTCATCCTGGATAGGAAGCTTTCATGGAAGTCGAATATCGAAAAGAGGCCAAAAAAGTCATCGATTGCCTTATACTGGGGAAGAGTAGCCATTGGCAAAAGGTGGGTTCTCTCACCGAAAGTGGTTCTCTGGCTCACCATAGTCAAGTCCATTATGTTTCTTATGTAGTAGAGGGCTCTAGAAAAGACCACTTTTGCAAAGGAACTCGAGAGCGTTCAACGGACGGCGCTGATTAGCATGTGTGGTGTACTAAGGTTTACTTCAACCATGATATTTAATGCCATCTTGCACATAGTGCCCATAGACATCGTCACAAGGGATCTGGCTGCATAAGTGGGTGTCAGACTCAAGGAATCTGGGTTTTTAAAAGAACTCGTTTCTGAACACTCGTACATCCTCACACACTTTGACTTCATATCGAATCACTTAGTTCTTGGAGTTGACAAACCGAGCTCTGGCGGTTCGTTCTCTGTCAAATCGTATAGACGAGTATGCTATGGGTGGGAAGAAGCAGAGAAGAGAGGTAGTGAGCTTCTTTACAGATGGGTCAAAGCTTGGGGGGAAGGTTGGTGGAGGGGTTTACTGTCATGAGCTGGAGTTGATACAGCTTCAGACTTTCGAATATTGCAGGGTTTTCCAAACTGGGATTGCAGCCATTAAGTTAACAGCAGATTTACTGCTCCGGAGTGCAGAGAAGTTACCATCCACTAAGATAGCAGAGCGGCGAAACTAGCCTTGGACTCTTTGCAGGTACGTTCAGGCTGATCATGGTGTGCGTCATCTCGCTATCAATAACATCGAGTATCTTTGTGATAAGACTGGTATGGGTGGAGCGGGTCGGTGCTCCCGTATTCTCTTGTGTTTGACTACTATATAGCTGAGCTTCGCGGAAACTTGGCCAGAGCTGGGCCACCATCGGTATATTCACTGTCGCTAATTCAGAACACAGAACTTCTTCTTTTCTATGGTTTCACAAAGGACAGATAGTACTTCACGTGCGATCTTCGATCAGCCATCTAACCTGACCTAACCTATAGGGATTCTGTAACAAAATTGAGTAATATCGCTCCATATCTGTCCGCCCTACCAATATAGAGTATATCAAGATTTCTGTACATAAATTTTCAAAATATATGTATATCAATTGCTAAACAATTTTAATTTCCCAAATACGAACTACTAATATTTAATTTACATTCTAAAGCCTTTTGAAATTTTCAGCCAAAGTTATTTGTTTATTTTGGTAATTATTAATTAAATGTTTATTAACCTTATGAGATACCCGTATTTTTATTTTTGGCAGCGTATCGATATGTATGCTTTAGCGACTTGTAGAGCTTGGGTTGAAGGCAAAAAAAAACAACACTTCTTGCCTTTTACTTACTCACCCATTACTCACGAGTGAATTGCGTACATCAATGGGCACTACAAGCCTGACCGAATACATACTTACATAAGTGTACATAATGCATGAATCCACAAGTATTTAAAGGCGAGCGATAAGTGATTTCATTATCAGTTTAATTTTGCTTCACCACGGTAAAACACAAAACAAAAACCAACACTTAAAATGTTCAAATACGTAAGTATTAACCGTTATTACTTTTTTATAAATTTGGTTTGTAAGAAAATGAATTCTTCCTTGCAGTTCGCTCTCGTCTTCGTCGCCCTGTTCGCCTTCGCCGCTGCCGAACCTAAGCCCGCTGTGGTAGCAGCACCATTGGCCTACTCAGCTCCTCTGGTCGCCTCCCCCTACGCCGCTGCCTATGCTGCCCCCTATGCCGCTTACGCCGCCGCTCCCTATGCCGCCTACGCTTCACCCTACGCCGCCTACTCCGCTTACCCATACAGCGCCGCCTATGTGCTCCGCAAGTAAACGGAATGTAGCAAAAGATACCGGAATTTAAGGATAAAAAATGAAAAAATAAAACAAAGCCATAAACGATAAATAAGTCTTTTGAAATTTATTCGGAAAATAGGAAAAAATAATCATAAGGAAACGGCTTTGAGCCTCTCTGTAGAACTCACCTTTATAAATTTATTAGTTAATGGGTTCTGAAGTCATTACAAAATTAGATAGATACTTGTAGTACTATATATTGGAACTCGTCCAATTCTTTAATTGCGTTGCTTTCTTCGGTGCCACACAAGATGGATCGAAACTTGTTAGTCGATAAAACAAATTCTAAGCTGATTCGTTAGCACGAGCAATCTCTTATCGTACTCTGTCGTTAGATAAAGTATTGAAAGTTTTATTTCTTTTTCTTCTTCTTTTTTATATACTATATAGCTTATAGTAATTATTGATATAAATGTTCTATATAAATGTGTGTTCTTCCTAAGGGGTTACATGGGTTTTCTCGGGTAAAAAACTGCGGTTTTTCATCAATTTTTTTCCCAAATAAAAAATTAATATTTTATTAGAATTTTTTACGCTACAAACATACGCTATTAACAAAGAAATTCTGAAATTTTTGGAAAAAACCCCAAAACCCTTTGAAAAAAATGCGCCCGCGTTGGCTGGATGATGAAAAAATTTCTTGTTTAAGTTAAAACCTTAACTTAGAACTTGGACGAAGGGAAAAAACGCCGAATTGGATTTTTGGCAGGCATTTTTATTGAAAAATGAGAATTTCGCAACAATGTTTTTTCGAATAGTTGTAATCGGAAAAAAAATCGTTCAAGTCTTTAAGACTACAACAATTCTACTAAGAAACAATTCTTAAAGACTTGAATGATTTTTTTTAATTTGTGTAAAATTTCATGAAGATCGGTTGAGTAGTTCTCGAAAACTCTTGTCAACCGACTTCAAAAACACAGTTTCGAGAAAAACGAGTTTAAAGACGGTGCACTTAGCCTGGCTAGACTCGAGCGCACAAGTTCTCAAGGCTGTATCTCCGAAACTATTACTCGGATCAACTTGAAAATTGAGGAAAATATTCTAGAGGTGTTGTAAAATTTTATAAGGCAATGAGAAAAACAGCATTTTTTGAAACCCGTAAGACAATGTAACCCCATAAAACAGAACACGAAGTAAACTAGCAAGGTTAACAGCGTTCTGTAAGTATCCTGAAAATTATCAAAGAAGTGTCGAACCGATCAGACTTACGTAAAGACACTGCGATATGGCAGAGTAAATATTTTACTATATTAATTAAATACCTTAGTTAGAGTGAGGAGATGCAATGTTGATATAAATGGAATTATCTCAAACTTTTATTAAAATATGGTAAAATTTAATAAAATATGCAAAACATATTCTAAGGAAGTAGCAACTCTTGAAGAATTTGATTCGAAAAGAGATCTTCACTTAAATGTGTTGGCTCCTGTGGGCTAGTTTCGATTAGAGAAAAAACTACTCGGAACCCAAATAGACCGTTATAAGGCTCCTAATACCGATAATCTTTCTTTGTTCTATTCATATTTGACCTCATTGGTTTTAGAACATTTTTTGCTTCCTTTGAATCACATAATTCAAGTGGCTGATATTAGCGGAGGTTATCTGATTTCCTATAGCTATAGTAAGAGCAACAACAGAGCGTTATGTTGGACAGAAAATATTAAAATTTTTTTTTTTCATCTAAAGGAAATTTAAATATGTTTCTATTTGCTCTGAAAATGACCAACTCAAATTGGTCATGTGGAAAAGAACATTAAAATAATAAAAGTTTGTGACTTCGTTTCGTTTTCAGTTTTATTTCATTTTTTTTCAATAAGTTTGAGTCGAAATTTCTCCCACTCAATGCCAATCAATCTCATTTATTGTACAATCACAGTTCCACAGTTTTACTGCTAGGTTCCGTTTACTTGCGGAGCACATAGGCGGCGCTGTATGGATAAGCGGAGTAGGCGGCGTAGGGTGAAGCGTAGGCGGCATAGGGGGCGGCGGCGTAAGCGGCATATGGGGCAGCATAGGCAGCGGCATAGGGGGAGGCGACCAATGGGGCTGAGTAGGCCAATGGTGCTGCTACCACAGCGGGTTTTGGCTCAGCGGCGGCGAAGGCGAAGAGCGCGACGAAAACGAGAGCGAACTACAAAAGGAGGATATTTTTAAGTAAGAGTTTCTTTGTGGTAATCAACATGTAATTTGTATGCTTATGCAAATGTGATTAAAGTTACTTACGTATTTGAACATCTTGTGTTTGACTTGTGCTGTATTGTTGAGAAAACAAAACTGAACTGATAAAAATATGACAATCACTTGAGTTTATATACGCTTGCCATTTGGCCGATGGTTCAAAGCCCGACATAATTAAGCGTTCAAAGAGCTGACATTGGTAAAGTTTTGGGCAAAACGTGCAGGGTTATGAACAATCAGCTGTGATATCCAGTGAAGTACGTGTGTATGTTTGTTTATGAGTCCGATTTTGGAGGCGTTGAGCCATGCATTTTAATGCCCACATTTACGAGTACCGACTTGGGTGACCATAGACAACCCGAAATATAAGTGCACGATAATGAATTAAACTAATAAAACTAGTAACTAAATTAAATATGTAAATAAGGCAAATAAAGCAGTTGCGACCTTAGAGCTTTTTGTTTGTGTTATGATTATTGCGTACAGTTGTAATGAAGTTCTTGTTGACATTTTTAGCACACATTTTGGCCCGCGTCGATTGTGTGGTAATTGTACTTAACGCCAAGTATTTGTTGTTTTTGCTGTCAAGTACTTGCGTTAGCACTAATAATTAAAGGTCATCTTGCCACATACGCATTGGAAGGGAGCGTTGGGCATAAAGCCGCCTCGGGCTGAAATAAAGCAAAATTGTCCGAAAATGCCCAAATGCCAATAAAAGCTCAATAACAGCTGCCACAACAACCGTCATTCAGCGGGGAGCGTGCGGAGGCGTTTCAAATGACCTGCTGCCTCCAAGCGCAGCAATGCTTCCTGCATACCAAATGAAGCGCTCGCGGTGATACGGTTATCGATGGCCTGCGTGCCCATCGTCATTGAGCCGTCATGTCCGTAGTTATTTAGTACACAGCTAATGCAATTTTTGCTTACACACATGCCCACGCACACGTGTGTATATATGTATGTATATATATGTATGTATACAGTATATTTAAGACGCGTATTTTATTGGCGTTCTTGATTACAAGCTATATATTTATGTGTACTATATATTATAATACATATGTATATACGACTATAATACTATGAAGTTATATGTTTTTGAGAGTCTACTAATATGTCCTGAAGCACAAAAAGCTTGATTTAATTCCTCAGACATTTATTATTTTCTATTCTAACACATCAAAATGGCTTATTCCCTCGTCGCGGTTTTCTTTTTGGCAGTGGATCCACAGGATAAGTGTTCCATATTCCACTTCGAAATGAGATGTCAGTACCATTTGAGACGTCGACCGCTTTTGGAATCAAAATTAATCACATTATTTCCAAAATTGAATTCACACCATTATTTTACTACCTTTTGGCAAATTATCAGGAAAATATATACGATCCGTATCGAATTTATTTTGTCCTTCACTTGCGCACAGCTTCAGTAAACACAAAACGACTAAAAGTGTCAAATTCATTTCGTCTTAATTTTAAACCAACTCAGAATATTCTGCGACTTTGTTGAGTTCCGTACGGAGCAGCTGCTCTTGTTTAAATAAACATTTTAAAATATCTGTAAATTCTTACAAGTGCACTTTCACGCCAAGGAGACGACACTCTCTCTTTCGGCTCTGAGTGCAAATGTAGCGGAATGAAACAGCAAAGAGTTTCTGTTGCTGATTATGTTAACCAAACAGTATGATGCGCGGAGTGGGAATTACTCATTAAATTATGCCTTTCATGACAACTGAATAAAAAGTCAAAGGAGAAAAGAATGATCTGATGTGAAAAAACAGTGGAATCGACAAAAATTGACAAAATGACTGCTCGAAATCGGAAAGAAATTACTGTCCAAGGCAATGCCACAATCTCCCAACAACTATAGCATATTCAAATTGACCGATTTATACTATAAAAAATGCTCCGATGAAGGGTATTATGGCGCCGATGTAACCGTTGTTTTTGTTGTTTTTATTTACATACTTTTCATTCATAACCTGCTTGGGGGAAGTGAGTTGTAAATTCTCTTTAAGTTGGAGAATAATAAGAAAGGTCATTGAACAGATTTTTTATGAGATGAGTTTTGAAATAATGTGGTAAATATGCCTAAAAGATATATTCGTTAAAGCTCAATGCACAATATTAAAAGCAACAAGTAAGGAAGAGTAAAGTTCGGGTATAACCGAACATGCAAGTATTAAAGATAGGGAAGCACCTTCAGGTATATGGGGTCTAGGGCCAGTATTCACCCGATTTTATTCATTCTAAGTACAAATACATATGCACCGTTATAAGGAAAATACGTTCTCTCATTTTCATTAAGTTAACTCACTTACTTGTATTAGCCGATATATTCGGTATAAAGTCAGCCGGAAGTTCGAAAATCGTAATATTACGTATGTGGGGCTTCTGGAAGTATTAACCCATTCAAACCATTTGCACCACGATTCATTGACCAATATTTTCGGTAAAAAGTCGACTATAGGTACTGGGTTCCCAATTTTCGGTACCTAGGGGCTTGAACAGTTTTTGTTTGATTTCTACAATTTTTGGTCATAAGGTGACATTCCTTTAAGGTGTTATTAGTGTAAAGTTTTATTCCGTTACATTAATTACTTCTGGATTTGTGTACTGGAAAATGAAAGAATTAAATGGAATTCTAAATTGTGTTATATGAGAAGTATACGTGTTTGTAGTCCGATTTAAATTTAGTCGAAATGGGTCGTTCGGGTCCCGAGATATGGGATTTCACCAAATAGTTTGCTGCACCCATTTTTCCTCCAGCACTCATAAAGCCGTCTCATACCGTCTCGGAGGTAAACTTTAATGGCTCTGGCATAATTAGTTATGGATTTATGGCGCTTTTAATAATTTTGAACAGAACCATTATTGGGGAGTGAGCGGGATTATCATCCGATTTCATCCATTTTCACACTGTCGGTAGGAGGTCTTATAATATTTGCTCTAGGTGAATTTGGTTATTTCAGCTTAAGTAGATTAAGATATATGTATAGTACATTAAACTTATAAGAGGTCAGGACCATGCCCACTTCTTCAACTACTGGGATCCCTTGCACCAAATTATTATTCTAAATTATTATAAATCTTTGGTTAATGTCGTTCGGTGGGCGTGCCAGTGGTCCGATTAAGCCCATCTATGAACTCGTGTTTTTTTTTGTACTAAGGAACCCGTGTACCAAGATTCATCAAGATATCTCAATTTTTACCCAGGACCTACAGATAGTCACACGGATTTCAACTTTCCTCGTCATCCTGATCATTTATATGTATGTATATAACCCTATATCTATCTCGCTTAGTTTTAAGTGATAAGTACAACCGTTATGTGAACAAAACAATTATACTCTGCACCAACAGGTTTCAAGAGTATGAAAAGTGTTGCTTTTCTCAGCAAAGTTTTGCATACTCTTCTGTATTCTGAGCTTGTCTTTTCTACCGATAAAAGCATCCGCTAATACGAATAACGCCTTTCCATGGAGTTTGCATGCTACTTACACCCTCTAACAAACACACACAGTCAAACTTGTGTATTTTAATACAAGGTGCCAATTTACGGCCTTCAGGCCTTCAAGTGTTTAGTACAAAGCGATTAAATATTCGTAGCACAGAGAATAAAGAAAAAATCCAAATTCGCATAGTCGCCACAAAATTGACTTCCCCGAAGAATTGTATTTAAAGGCGAGCAATAAACGAATTTGTCATCAGTTAAATTTTGCTCCACAACAGTAAAACAACTACCAAACAATCAAAATGTTCAAATACGTAAGTACAAACTAACCGTAATGTGTTTGTTATGAATTTGTTTTGTAATAAAATGAATTCTTCTTTGCAGTTCGCTCTTGTCTTCGTCGCCCTCTTCGCCTTCGCCGCTGCCGAGCCTAAGCCCGCTGTGGTAGCAGCACCAGTGGCCTACTCAGCCCCCTTGGTCGCTTCTCCCTACGCCGCTGCCTATGCTGCCCCGTATGCCGCTTACGCCGCCGCTCCCTATGCCGCCTACGCTTCACCCTACGCCGCCTACTCCGCTTACCCATACAGCGCCGCCTATGTGCTCCGCAAGTAAACGGCATGTAGCGACTGACCTGTGATAGCATCGAATTGGACTTCATTGGCAATGAATTGAAAGGACAGAAATAATGAAAAGTTTTCCAAACAAGCAACAATAAAACACAATTAAAACGAAATTTTCTGTTTCTATATTTTTGATATTATAATATCTTGAATTTGTGTGAAATACGAGGAGAATTTCCTAAGGATATTACAGTAATATTTCTGGGGTAAAGGTAAATGACGAATAGTTGAATTCTGGAAAAGGTTTGCAACTTCGCTTGCTTCAGTCTATGAATAGTTTTTAATAAACTACGGGGCGAATATTATTTTGGTCTTCGAAGATAAAAGTTGTATCATCTATATAAGTAGATCTATCCATGCCCGTATATTTCGGGTGAGCTTTTTTCTATAAAATCGCGCATGTAGAAAATGTTCTATTATTCTGAACAAATCTGCCTAAGGGACTATGGGTCAAAAACTGGTTTCAAGCCAGCAATCCGACAAATGATTCATAGAATGTCAAAAAGCCCCTAGGTTTTAAATATCATTCGAATATCATCAAAAAACTGACGAACAAATTCTTATGATCCCTAAAAAACTTCGCCTTAAAAATCTCTGACCCGAAACCAGTTTTGGACCCATAGTCTCTTTGACAAAGTTGTTCAGAATGATCGGTAGAAAATTTCGCGCATATGCGATTTATATTCCACCAATTTCTCGACAAACATGTCTTATGACTTGAAAAAATCAGATAATTGTTTAAAGATTTTAGAAACACATAGTACCAATATAATTTACTCCTACTAATTTCTAACTTTCGAACGCTAAATTATAGCACTCCTGCTTGCGAGTTAGAAATTCTTATAGATTCATTCGAACATTACGTAAAAAATGCGGTCATGAGGCTTTGCCGAAGGCAGGAAGAGCAAACAAAATCGAAACTCCTCAAAATGAGTATCAACAACACAGAAACAGTTGTTGTTGTTGCGCCTTGTCAATGTTGGTCAATGCCTCTAAGCACTGCAACGCTTCTTGCATTTTTAATGAATCTCTGTCGATGACACGACTGTCGAAAGTTGGCAGCGACCGCCACCGCGTCAGCAAGCCCTTTTGTTGTATGTATTTCTTTCCCTCACCATGGAATATGTCAATATGCTCTCATAATCATATGAGAGGAATATGTGCCAAGCTTATTACAATCTCCACAGCAACATACATTACTTACATAGATGTATGTTTATTATAATAAAGTTCTACTGATGTGTCCTAGAGGTAGTAAGCTTTTTATGTCCTGAGCTTGCAGTCATCCAGAAAACACTCATCGTTTATCCACCACATTTGCATAATTTTGGACTTAAAAAATAGATATGTATAAGCCATAACACTACGGTTGAGGAAACATATGGGTGGTTCAATGCTTAAAGCCACTAAGGCGTTTACGATAAGGTGATTTATGACCGTGTAATCCTGGGATAGGTACAATCGGTGCAGTCAAGAGTCTCAGGCATGGGCATCAAGAGTCTTTCGAACAACACTCGGGCAGCATTTAATATAATTTAGTGCACGAGATCAAGAGCTACGATTGTGAGTAGCTCACTAGTCAAAAAGTCCATGACCCCGTTAGTAGTAACATCAAACTACTTCCATATTAAACTTTTATGGATGCCTGACACCAGCGTAATCGTTGAAAATTGTGAAACCATTCGGTCTGTAACCAACACCTTCTTGTCGCATTTTACACCGGCTGCTGTTAGTTGAAAAGGCATTTATTTAACATGGGCCTAGCCTCTTGCGCTAACTGCCGGTTTTGCGCCAGGTAGCCTGAAACCCCGGAGCACCTGCTAATCGACTGCATCGCAGTCTGCAGACGCAGGTCGAAGGCCCTTGGCTTCATGTTTCCGGATAGGGATCACATCGCCTCACTAGCGCCCAGCAGGATATTGGACTTTAACAATATGCTGGGGCTAAGTGAGTCCCTGTGAGTTAGGAGAGGGCGCAATAGACCTAAGGTCGCGGTGCATTCTTTAATTATTTATCTATCTATCTAACCAGCACTTGTGGAGTTACGAAACCTTCTGACTCAGAGTGGAAGGTCCATTGAACTATTAGCTCTCAGCAAGGCTCACATCGCCGCAACGATAGGCGTCTTAACTGGACACTATCCCCTTGGCACGCACGAAGTGAGGCTCAACATTTTCGAAAACGCAAATTGTCAAAGTTTTAATGAGAAAGCTGAAGTGAAAACATCTAGACTCTTTCTACGCCAAAGTCCGGTTTGCGATTCAAGAATCACGGTTGCTATACTTTTTAAGAACCCGGCGAATTAGCTGGATTTTATATTTTACTTCTTTACGCTTACGCGGTTATAGCCGAGTTAACAACAGCGCGCCAGTCGTTTCTTCACTTCGCAATTTGGCATCAATTTGAGATACCAAGTGCATACAGGCCCTTCTATCTGATCTCTCCAACGGAGTGGAGGTCTTTCTCTTCCTTTGCTTCCCCCGGCGGCTACTGCGATGAGTACTTTAGGATTTGGTGTTTTCATCCATACGGACGACATGACCTAGCCAGCGCAGCCGCTGTCTCTTAATTCGTTGAACTATGTCAATCTCGTCGTATAACTTGTACAGCCCATTGTTCCATCGAATGCGATATTTGCCGTAGCTAAATCGCAAAGGACCATAAATTTTCAGCAAATCGACTCAAATCTTAACCGCCTCGATAAATTTGTGCCAGGCTTTTGTCAATATGCGAAGTTCTTTTTGATCTAAACCTAGGACTTCTGGCCATCACAATGGATGGGCGACTCTAGCAGTCCAAGTGGGATTATTCTTGGCTTCACGCTAAATTAACCTATTTACCTAACCGAACCTATGCTTATCCTCACCCTATGTATATACCTGAAACGATGTATGCTGAGCACATCGTCAGAATTGTGTGGCGAAGAAATGGTAATACGTTTCGGAGTTTAAATATTATTAGCCAAATGCATTACAATCGATAATTCTGAAGTAGTGAAAAGTCTTAGCTATGCTGTAGCAAGTAATCGCCTTCATATCTATGGAATTCTGGTCAGGCTTTGAAGTTGTTCTATACAATAATTAAGAAAGGCTCTGGAGGGAAGAAAAACAACAGAGGAGACCGAGTTGGCTTCCCACTTTAGACTTACGCCAACGTAAGATATTTCTGAGAACGTACAACCTGAAAGGGCTAAGGTATGTAGGTACCATCGAGAGTACATTATACAAAGATAATATATTTTTTTTAACTCTTTAACCTTTGTGTCGATAGAGCCAAAAACTAAGCGTAAATTTCGATATTATATTTTTTTCTTTTTTAAGAAAACTTGTCTTAGGTGCATCTACATATATATAAACATAACTAAATCTGAAAACTTAACCTGCCAACGGTTTGCACCCAATGGAACATGTTTCGTCAGTTCTTTCTAGCCCACTTTCAAGTCAAATTAATAAGAAAAAACATCTTTTATAAATTATTTTCATTTTCTTTGGTGATTTTGTATGACAGATATACAGCGGTACGATATCGGCGGTTTCGACAGGTTCAGACAGCTTTTTCGCGAGAAAAGGACATATGCAATATTTTTCGTTTATACAGATAGACGACAACAGACAGACGGCTAAATTGAATCAGCTTATCGGACTGACCATTTATATACATGTATATTATATACCCTAAGAGGTCTCCGAAGTGTCCTTCTGAGTATTACAAACTTCGTGGTGAACTTAATACAGGTTAAATTAGGGAATATATATCACTGATCATTGATTATAAAAATTAAGTCTTGCATATAAAATGAACTTTCACAGGTCATCGCTACAATTCTTTGTCGCAATACTTCTCATTATATAAAAAAATTTAAATTTTTATTAATATAAAAAAATTAAATTAAATATTTAAGACTATTCTAAGACTACGCATATGTCTCAAATATAACTTTTCTAAAAAGTGTAGCAAAGTTTATAATCAATTAATGATTATTGTCAATTATTTCTGCCTAAAAGAGCATGCACTAATGTATAAAATATATATACAAATATATGTATCGATGTATATACACCTCAATATATACATATGTAGGTAAACACACATTAATCGCGTTTATTTTAATATAAACGGTCAATTTGTGGCCTTCTACGTGCTTAGCCAAAAATTGTCGAAATAAAAACCTAAAAAAACACAAAACGAAAAACTCAAAAACTTCTCGGCCAATAAAATCGCAATAACAAACTAATTGTATTCGTATATAAAGACGGCCAACCAACGAACTTGTCATCAGTTAAATTTTGCTCCACAACAGTAAAACAACTACCAAACAATCAAAATGTTCAAATACGTAAGTACACACTAACCGTAATTTGTTTATTATGAATTTGTTTTGTAATAAAATGAATTCTTCCTTGCAGTTCGCTCTCGTCTTCGTCGCGCTCTTCGCCTTCGCCGCTGCCGAGCCTAAGCCCGCTGTGGTAGCAGCTCCATTGGCCTACTCAGCCCCATTGGTCGCCTCCCCCTACGCCGCTGCCTATGCTGCCCCATATGCCGCTTACGCCGCCGCCCCCTATGCCGCCTACGCTTCACCCTACGCCGCCTACTCCGCTTACCCATACAGCGCCGCCTATGTGCTCCGCAAGTAAACGGCATGTAGCGGTTGACCTGTGATAGCATCAAATTGGATTTGATTGGCAATGAAAAGGATACAATTTTACTGAACCCACAATAGCAAAAAAAAATAAAATAAAAACAAAAGTTGGAACCGAATTTATTTTGTGTTTGTTATTTCTTACATTCCTTGGCTATTTGAAAGTTTCGGATGGATTGCGATAGTAGGAAGTAGTGACGTTAGGGATTTAGAATGCTTGATAAGTTCGCAAAACGCTCAAAAGATGAAACAAAAGCGTTTGTTTCGATGGAATAATACTTTTTCATTGCACCAAATTACTTAAGGGATGTGTTCTGCTGCTACATTAACAACAACAACATGGCTCATTGCACAATTTATGGTCCGCTTGAGAAGAAACGCATTGCTTCAAAGTCCTAAGCAATTTATTCATTTGGACATACCATTTGTAAAGCCTAGTCCTCATTTTAATTGCAAATTTAGGAAAGATCAGTACTTCAGCAGTCCTCGGCATTCCTGCAGGGCATTCGCGAAACCAAACTCATGCGTGCACTTGTGCTGCATTTGTGTGTGTGTGGCCAACTCAGCGAATCGCTAGCGCCAGGGATTTTGCGTCGAGTTCAGCAGAGTCGCTGGCAGTCCTTCAGCGTTCACTGCTGCAACTCGGCTGTCAACAACATTTTCATGGTCACTTCAGTGTGCGAGTTGATTTGTAGCTGTCAGCAGTTGTTGCCAGCGAATATTTGGTTGGGTTAACCGTTACTTGTAAGCGACAGCGTGTTTACCGCGTTTTTACTTGGTGCTGTGGCCTGCTGCTGACACTTGGTGCATGGACAATTTCAGTGTGATAAACAGTTGTAATGAACACTTATGTTTTTATTACGGATAATTATATGCAAATATGCCGTTATTTTTAGTTTTTTAAATTATAACGGATTTTTCAATAGAGACGCTACAAAAGTAGGCCGATAGGGATAACCAACAACGCCATATTTTTCCCCGCTCTTTTGAGATTTCTCTTCAGTAAGGTTTGCCATTTCATCATGGAAGGATATACGATCCAATAACGAGTCGAAATTTTAAAACTTACTACCCAAATTCAGTGGCCTCAACTTTAAGAGCGCTACGTCCAATTTATGGTCGTTATAATCGTCCTGTCAGATCAAAATTGGACATCTAGTGGAAAAATATGCGTCCACAGGCACGGTACAAAATGTTTCCATGCCGGTGAGACAAAGAAGTGCCTGTGGTGTCGTATTGCCGCTAGCGCTTCAATTGAGGAACATCCAAATCAGTCTCTCACACGTTGTTCTCAAGCGTTGGGCACCTCTGTGACGTCGTTGTGGCGCATTTTGCGAAAAGATCTTGACCTACATCCTTAAAAGATCAAATCGGTTGTGGGTCATTGGGCCTTACTTCTTCCCTGATGATCAAGACCGGCACGTTACCGTGAATGAGAATCGCTACCGCTCAATGATAACCGAATATCTTTAGCGGAAATTGGAAGATATGGACTTGGACAATATGTGGTATCAACAGGACGGCACCACAAGTCACACAGCCAATGTCACAATCGATTTATTGAAAACCAAGTTTGGTGAATGTGTTATCTCACGAAATGGCCCAGTCAATTGGCTGCCACTTTTGTGCGTTTTGACGCCCTTAGACTACTTCCTGTGGGCTACGTTAAGTCTATAGTCTATACCAACAAGCCAGCGCCGATTGATGAATTTCGTGCGAATATCGAACGTGGAATTGTCGATTTATGCTTGAAAACCGTCGAAAATTGGTTTCAGCGCCTGGACTTCTGAAAGCGTGCCCGTGGTGGCCATGCAAAAGATATCAAATTCCATACATAGAGACATCGAATGTACTTTCACAGAAATAAATAAAAATATAACTTTTCTTGCACTCTTATTGAAAACCCCGTTATTTGGACAAGTTCCAAAATCCTGGATCAGCAGAGTTGAGAATCTAAGAGAAATATCGTCAAAATAAAAACGGTGGCAACCTTGGTAAGCAAACTGCGGCATTATACATCGGACCTGCGTTGGCTGCCAGTGTGTTAGAGGTCCCAAGTGCCAAGCAAAAAAATATATTGCTAATTATTGAAGAAAGTTTTGGCTTTTTACAAACATTATTGGCAAGTCGATAGCCCATGACCCATCTACAACCTACCTAACTAAATTGGTAAAATCTGTTTATTCAAACTCGATAAAATGTATGGAGTTTTAAGTTCCTTTCATCACTCTGCAAGTTTTGGCGAGTATTTATTATTTCTACTAAGTAAAATATAAAAACATTTGTATCTAGTTTTCGTTTAAAGTTTTTTTTTATTCATCATAAATTTTATAATGAAAAACTTAGTCCTTTTCATTGCCAATCAAATCCAATTCGGTGCTATCACAGATCAACTGCTACATTCCGTTTACTTGCGGAGTACATAGGCGGCGCTGTATGGGTAAGCGGAGTAGGCGGCGTAGGGGGAAGCGTAGGCGGCATAGGGAGCGGCGGCGTAAGCGGCATATGGGGCAGCATAGGCAGCGGCGTAGGGGGAGGCGACCAGAGGAGCTGAGTAGGCCACTGGTGCTGCGACCACAGCGGGTTTAGGCTCGGCAGCGGCGAAGGCGAAGAGGGCGACGAAGACGAGAGCAAACTGCAAAGAAGAATTCATTTTAATACAAAACAATTTCATAATAAACAAATTACGATTAGTGTGTACTTACGTATTTGAACATTTTGATTGTTTGGTAGTTGTTTTACTGTTGTGGAGCAAAATTTAACTGATGACAAGCTATCGGACTTTGGGGCTTAAATATAAATTGGCTATCGGCTCGTGCGCTTTGGCCAATATTCGTGCATATATTTGAGCGTAACTGAAGATGTGTGTGTGTGTAGGTGGGTGTAGTACTATTTTGATGAACAAATATACTAAAATAAAAAGTTCGACTCACTTGGCCTAAACACGTCGTAGATCCTCAGTGCCATCATACTGCTAAGCACTTGTGAGTGTGTGTGCGAGAGTTGTGAGGTCATTAAAAAAACTCATTGGCAGTCGACTGATTTAATTTCATTTCGAACTGTCTCAGCTTAGCTTCGGCCGTATGCCGTTACGCATACTAAATATTCAAGCGGGCAAAATTCAAGCTGCGTAAATTTGAAAAGGAAACATTCTCAAATTTTGTTTGTTTTCATAAAAATAATTGGCTGTTCGAAATATTTATGCAAGGGTCTTAGTAATACTTTGTCTATGCAAGAATAAGATTTTCGAAAAGAGACGGAAGTGAGCAGTAATAAATTTCTGGCATTAAGTAGTCGATATTTGCGTTGAATATTTTTAAAAAAGTTTTAGTTTTGAATTTGTTTTATCACACTTGTGTGATTGTGTGAATATTAATAATTTCAAAACTTATATTCCGTGCGTACTTATATATTCTGTCGATCTTGTATAGGGTTAGGCTAAGTTAATATCGTAGGCCAATAAGGCCCCGCATATACCAGTTTTGATCCTTTGCGATACCAAATGGAGTTCAGTTGCTAGTTTAAAGAGGAGTAGTCATCTTATAGCATTCCTGCTCTTGACGTGAGTTTTAACAGACTCTGGGGCCTCACTAACGATACCTTTTTCAGTGTATCATACCATGGGGACCCTAGATGCATTGTTTCCCTGATCCACTGCTCTAGAATTTCCCTGCTCATAAGATTTCTATGCCCGACGGTGGTAGCAGCCTCCTTTCCCGCCGACGTTCGGTTGATATCTCAGTCCATTTCGTTCCTTTATTGTCCTCCATGTTGATTTTTTGATTTGGAGGTCTCTTCTCCAAGCGTTTTAGACCTACCGCCAGGTACCTCATTAGCAGTGGCCGTTGTATTTCCCATTCACCTACTTCTGAGGATGTATGTGAAGCAGTCCAACATAAAATAATGATTGGGAAGATACGTCAGCCTTCGCTAGGAGCCGCCTGCCGGCGACACCCATTACTCAGTCGACACCCGCGTGGAGGATACAGCTAAAAGAAATTTTTGTCAATGTTCTATAGAATATTTACTTCATTCCGAATTACCTGAAATTCATGCCTTTAGACTAGAATACCCCTTTAAGAAACATATTCATTAGTTACACTACTAAAGTGTCTAAAAGATAGCCTACATTTTGGCGTGGCGAAAAGAATGGAAAAATATGGGACACACTTAAAAAAATAAAATAAATAATAATAATTTAAATAAAATTTCATTAAAACGATATTTTACCCCCGAAGGCACTCAGACTCCATAGAAAAGTGAATTGCTCCCTATTTGGCTGGAGCCTCTTCAACATGAGTCCAAACACCTACTGGGCCATATCTCGTTTAAACATATATTGTACATCTGTATATAACCACTTTGTGAGTGAATAAATAGTGCTGCAGCACTTGCGTGTCCCGCCACACTTTCGTTACAAGCGTTCACGAAACGCTTCAACGGCGAATGTCGCCGACAACGTAGCGACATAAATTTATTACGAAAATTGCCCGACACTTTTGTTTTGGCGCTGGCATTTTCACTTCAAAGTTTTCATAATTGTCGTTGCTGGCGTTGCTGTCGTTGTTGTTGTTGTTGCATATGCATGTAGCCTCACGACAAGTGGTTCCTGCTGCTAATGTCGCCGTTCTTCCTCACCAACCATACATGTATACGTAATTATGTTTGTAGATGGGAGTGTGCTCAGCATGTGTGTGTGTGTTTGTGTGCGCTTCCGTCATTTTCCCAAAACACATTTTCACCAACACAGCTACCAAGCAGCCGCCATGCCCAACGAAATGTTGCCTAACGCATTGGAATAATTGTGAACGATAAAAAGCTCCGAAATCCAGCAATTTAAAAGGCCACTAAGCGTTTGCAACTTTAACAGCAACAACAACCATTGTACAATGTCAACCACAACTGTACTTTTTATTTTTTTTGTTTCGTTTTCGCTCTATGATTTGCGAGACCACAGAGAATTGCTGAGTTAGTTGGTTTTATTGCAATCGTCGATCACCACCACGTGACCCGCTGTGAAATTTTCAATACCGTCTTCTTTCGTTTATATTTTTCCGTGTATTTTGTTGGTGTATTGCTTGCAGTGGCTTTATAACGGAAAATCACTGTTGTATTTCTCACCGAACTTTTTGTGACTTCAAATTTCCTACTGGGCATGTTCGTGCTTGCATATCCAGCGATGTTTTTTTGATCTCCTGCAACATGTTGCTACAGAGTATAAGAGTTTTGTTCACATAACGGTTGTACGTATTACCTAAAACTAAGCGGGATATATAGTATTAGAAACGAGAAAAGTTGAAATCTGGGTAACTGTCTGTCCCACCGTCCGCCCGTCCCTCCGTTCGAGCTGTAAATTGAGTAAAAATTGAGATATCTCGATGATACGTTCCTGGACAAAAACAGGACGAGTTCGTAGATGGACATAATCGGATTACTGCCACGCCCACAAAACGCCATTAACCGAAAAGTTATAAGTGTAATCTGGTAGGCCAATAAGCCACGCATAGACCAGTTTGGTCCTTTGCGATACCAAATGGAGTTGAGTTGCTAAGTTCAGGAGGAATAGTTATCGTTTAGGATACCTGTGGTTAACGTGAATTTTAAAAGACTCTGCGGCCTCACTATCGATAATATTTTCAGTCCCATCTTGCGGGTGTGTGTCGCCAGTGACCAGTTAATACTCTCAACATGTTCCTTCATTCTCTTCTATCGAGTGGCAATAGGAATTTTGTGCACTTCCGATCTATCGTTTTGCACATGACTTTTGCAGTTTTCTACCCAGGTAGCTCATTCCATTGGGTTTTGATATTCTGTACAACACTTCTGTCAAGATCGTCGTATAGACAATGCATGAGTTTCCCAATGTTGATCACGTTTTCGGCTGTTAGCCACACATCATTCTTAGCAGTCTCGTCCACTATTTCATTGCCCTCGATACCTTTGTGGCCTGACAGCAGTGAAGTTGCTTACTTCTGTGAACACTTTCCACCACCTAACTTGCTTCCCAAGACACTTCTGGCCGATATGCGATACGAGGTTGCTGCCTTGATTGCTGCTTGGCTTGTTACGTAGATTTTGCTAACTAAGCACTAAAATAAGAGATGTAGAACTGTAATTTGGAACAGAGGATTGTAGTAGCAAAGGTCACTTTTGGCCCGCTCTCTAATCGGTTTAATGTATGTACATATCTCCTAGGCGACTACAGCTACAATAGCCAAATTCGCTGAGGACAATTCCTGTAAGAACTATTACTTCCCATATAACGGTACTGTTAAAAACAACTTGAAGCGCGATAAATCAGTAACTAGATGCGTCAGAGACATTAAATTTTAACTCCGAACAGTATGAGAGGGATTTAAAGGAGGTAGTGTAAAAAATTGGACGATGTGCGTGGCAGCGCCTACTTTTAGGTAAAATCGCTCTCCAATCATTCTTCTAATATTCCAATATACAAATCAAGAAGAAATTATTATAACGGGATACGACTTTACTTAGTATGTAGTATTGACAAAAATGGATAAAATCGGGTATATACTACCCGCAACTCCCACATTTTCCTAAAAGAATTTCTCGAACGTTTCTTCTTGCAAGTAAGATCATAAAATCTTCGGTTACACCCAAACTTAGACCTGCCTTACTTGTTATAAATGCGTTTGTGTTCACCACATGCGGCTTTTATGATTCCAAATTAACCGACAATTTGTGTAAGTGGCAATTAAAGTGGCGAAAGGCGTGAAAGGATTTCAGTTGTAAGGAATTATTTGCAATATTCTGTTGTTGACTACACACTGGCCGACACACAGACACACACACAACTGGTGCGTGCACTTACACACACTTTCATGGCTTTGCTGCATACACTTTATCCGACATAAATAATTGGCGCAGAGTTAAGTCTGAGTGGCCATTGAGGGCGAAGGCCAGACAGGTGTTTCACAAGTTCAACGCCAAGTGGTTGGGGGTCTCTGGTCTGTGGTTATGTTACTATTATTATTTGCTTCAAAAGCGATTATGAGGCGTCAAGCACCACAAAAACCATTTCCACTTTTTGCATAGTCGCACACATACACACACACACGCATTCCTGAAATATTATTATTATTTACAGTCTTTTGCTAGTCACAAGTTTGCAAGCGAAAGTTAAGCAAGAGATTTGCTCAATTTCACGGAATTTAAATACTTTCCCTTAAATGGGAAGATTTTGTAATAATAGAGAGCAAAACTGATAAGTTATTTTAAGGCTAAAATAACCTATTTTTTGGTAAAGTTAGCAAGCCACTTTGTCTTCGTTTACTGTTTACTATGCGCCCTCCTTAAGGTTTGCATTCCGAGAAGCTCTCTATTGTCGTGGTTGCGGAAAAATTTCGTAAAAATGTATAAAACATTGGAAACTAAAAAACCAATAATTTTTTTTAATATAAATTTGCCAGATATTTTTTTCATTTATTTGCACGTTTCTGCATAACAGTCACACAGCATGCAACAGTCAGCCTTGCATCCTTTGCATTCAGTTGTTCCCCGATTGCCTTGAGTTTGTTGTTGATCGTAATCTAATCAGTGTGTCAGAAGTGACATGTAATTGTGACAGCTAAATATGACATTTAAACTGATGGTTTGGGCGCATTAGGAGTGTGCGCTTTTGACGGCGTAAATACGGGCAGGTCAAGGACTCCAGTGTTGTGATTGAATGCGCATTTTATGTGCACAAATGAATGGATTGATGGATGGTGAGCCCATATTCATATTCAATACATTCTCACGGTGCCATTATAGTTTACCGTTAGAATTAGGTTTAATATATCTCCCGTTAAAGTCGCCATGTGTATAGGGAAGCTGCTAGAACGATCAATGATTATAGAATTTGAATTGTGGTTACTTCAGCAGATAACTGGTAGTAAAGGTGCACAAGATAGCACAAAAAAAACTTCCAATTTTTTATAAACCCGAATGTTGTTGATTTCGCTAAAATTGGGAAAGGGTCATTGACGCAGAAGGTCAACAAAAACGTCATTGAACTCATCAATTGTCATTAACTTCAGAATAGGTTGTTGACCTTGATAAAGGTCAACAAAGAGTTCATTGGTAAACAAAGGTTTACTAATCTCAAAAAACGTCGTTTACCACGGGAAGGGTTGTTAACCTCGCTAAAAATGTCAATTTCAACTCACAATACTGAATATGTGAACTTTAGGGTCTAAAGATGATTTTGTAGCGAAAGCATTGGTAATAAAAGGACATTTAGTGAAATTAAACCAATATCATTGTATTATTTAAACTAAGAAAACTACGTGGAATGTATGGAAAAGGGCAATATACTCCTGTATAGCTCCATTACCCTTTTCCTCCTTCTTCTTCATAAAAATTTTGGAAAGACTCGACGAAAATGTGAGTGGGGGAACCTCACAAGAGGGAGTTCTCTCTCCTCTTCTATGGATCCTGGTCGCTAACGACTTGAGGATCGTGGCTGCCGTGTGATTACCTATGCAGACGATGTAACAATTATGGTTAAAGGAAAGTTCCTGAGCGCCGTGTACAAATTGACGCAGTTGTATCTCAGCGTCGGAACAAATAAACCCAAGCAAACACGAGAGTATATAAGATTCTGGTGGCACCACTACCGCAAATCATTTGCTCCGGCGAATACAGTGAAATGTCTAGGGCTCATCCTAGATAGGACGTTTTCATGGAAGCCGAAGCTTTCAGGAGCTCTCTATCCTTTCCAGCTTCAGACTTCCTCACTATCGTAGTGTTTTCCCAGACAAGGTTGCAGCTAGTAAGTTAATAGACTCCTTTAGAGAAATAACCATCCACTCAGATAGTAGAGCGACGATAGTAGCCTTGAACTCATTAACAATGCGTTCAGGGTTGGTCAAGGAGTGCATAACCTCTGACTGGTATGGGTACCATGCCACAGCGCAATCGCAGGAAATTGTAAAGCTTATGAGCTAGCAAGAAAAGATGCAGGTGCTGTCGCAAAAGTCTCTTGGCCCCAGATCGTTCGCAAGAGATCTAGTGATCACTTGACTCCCAGTAATCCTACCCTCTTCCTAGTTTTGGGGCTTTTAACAGGTCACGCCATCAGAGAGCTTAAATGAATCGATAACTCTTCTCGGGTCTATGGTACTGGAATTGTTTTTGGCTCAAGCAAGTGATTGAGCTGCTTTGGTGATAAGTTGATCTTAAATACGCAGGCATATCTCTTCTTTTAAGGCGTGTTTGATCGCAGGAATGCACCAAAGCATTAGCCAAAGGGTTTGGGTGATCTAGGAGTTTAGATATATGTTTAATTCTGCTATCCTATACTTCTTTCTTTACTATAGGAATACCAAGGTCTTCATGGATATTTTCGTTACTGGCACAGTGTATTCACAGTGTAATATTACGATTTTCTTTAACAATTGTTTATTATTGTATGAAATTAAATAGTACTTTTTACTGATTATTCTGAGGCAAAATTAAAATACTAAAACTACTTGGTATTTAAAATTTAAGATTTGTTGCAAACTTACAATTAAATTAAAACTAAACTTAACTCAACACCCTGTGTCCAACAGTTTCTCCAAACAAAACATTAATCACACTTTGACTGGCAGTGTGATTTCTCGCATGCGACAAAAGAGTCGCACTTAATCTTTGCTGCCTGGCAATGCTGCTTACAATCCACAACGCACGGTTGCACTAGGCATTCCGTTTGCAGCGACGAAAACAACAAAAATGTTTAGTTGATTTTGAATCGCCGTGCATGAATATTGTGTGTGAATATTTTGCGCAATTTTTTTTTAATACATTGTGACATTCGGGCGGAAAGTACAATGAAGTAGCCGATTTGCCGGTTGTTATTTTATCTATTCAACTATTTTAATAGTTTGTGTGCGTGGACTTTTAGTTGCGATAAACAATAAATTAATTAATAAGGTGCGTGCCCGTGGCGCTATACATCAATGTCTGCTGGTATGCGAGTGTTGGTGAAATATATCCGAAAATTATTAAATTCGACATATTGAAAGTGTACAAAAATGTGTATGCTTCCGAAAAAAATTTGCAAAAGCAAAACAATTGCTCAACGCAAGGTTTAAAATAGATTATATTTTTTTTTTTTTTGAAATTTGCAAACGAAAGAGGAAATGGAGAAAGAAAAAAGCGCAATTGTGAGAATAAAAAGTATTGTTGCTAATTTTGTTTTGAAGTGTGAGTGGCAAGTTGGCGAACATGAAACAAAGCATACGCACACATTCGCGCATACAAGTGTTGAAATGCATATGCGTCTGCTGGAATTACCCAGCCAACAAATCGAATTGTGAAACTAGTTAATTACATTTGTCTCTACCTTAATTATTATTTTGTTAAAAGTGAACAATAAAAGTTGAAACAATTATTAAGTGCTATAATTTTGAAAATAGTAATATTGCCAATCAGTCTGGAATTCATTTGTGTATACAGCTTTTCATTAATTTCGTTTTCGCTGTTTCCACCACTTTATCGTTAATACCATTACAATTCTATACGAATGCAAGTGTGAAGTGCGAAAAGCATAAAAACCGGTTCGACCACTTCAGCCAACAAGCCAGCCCCAGCAAACGAAATGCTATTAACAAACGGGTGGTCACACAGCTGGACAGACAGTTCAAACTGCCTGCCTGCCTGCATGCTGGACTTGTCGCTATTGCCTTTCGGGCCCTAAACCGAAAAGTGAATGGAAAAGCAGAAAATAAATAATAAATACATACACCCAGTAAACAGTGGGAAAGCAAAACTCCGATAAGCAGAAGTGCAAGTGGAGAAACAAATATTGTTGTAACCAGAAATCATAAGTAAAGTGTGTTTGTTCAGTTGTTGCAGTGTTGTGTAGTAATTTCCATTCGTCGCCATTGCGTTTTTTTTATTGCTTCGCGCCGCCGTGTTGTGCATTCAATGGCGCTTATGTCTGCATTTTGAATAGTTTTGCTTTTCCGTCTGGCCAAAAAGTGCATTCAACAAGCCGGCGAACAGTTCTATATACGCGTAAATTTTTGAAATCAGTTCTCCTTACCAATATAATATGACTATAAAAACCGTGAAATTCAAGAACTTAACATTTTGCATACTCAATTTGCTATTAGCAGTTTGTTTGTGTATCTACATGTCTGCTAATTGAGACAGGTGTCTGTTGAGATAATGAAATGAGAAATTAATTGAATTGAAATTTTTGAGATGTATCCATTTTTGAAACAAAAACAATGCTCTGCATTTTCTAATCAAAACCAAAAATACATATATTATTGCATTAAGTTTTTTATACACTAGTTTTTCATACGCCAAAACAAGCAAAATCATGTAGTCGGCTTTTTGACACATTCTTTGCCCTTAGTTAATAAAATTGTTGTTAATTTGTGATAATATTTTCTCTAAAATTTTCTTCTCAACGAGTTTGTGCAACTTGGTGGTTATCGTGCGATGCTAAATTATGTCACTACTATACCAGTTTTTCAATAAAGTTCTTTACCTTTTTAGAAATTATAAAATTGAATACTAAGAATTGTTAACAGTTAACTAAAGTGCAGAATATTAGTTCTTTCCGTGCCCAATCTTATCTTGTTTATGTACCTAACTTTATACCTGCTTTTCTTATCTCAACCGCTGATAAGACATTAACAAATTTTATAGCAGTATGTGTATAAAATTAACTATTTATGTATATGACAATAAGTACACCTAATTCTTTTTTTTAATACGGTAGATTGGTTCCAGAAAAAACCGTGTAAAAAAAGACATTGACCATTTCCCCAAATTTGTGCTATATAAAATTACTCTGACTATTAAAAAGGAAATTCCTCCAGTTTCATAACTTTAATTAAGTCCAATAAATTGAAACGTAGTAAATGGAATAAAATCCAATAAATTAAAAAAAATTAAATTGTGACAAAAAGTGCCTGGAAATTTTAGACGCAAAGTATTTAATTATTCACGAACTCTCGACCGGTTTTGAAGGGTTGGTACCACTCGTAGTCTTGTGTTGTTGATAAAACTGAATCACCGTACGACTTTTCCAAATTTTTTTACAAAATTTGAGACAAATTGTTTTCGATATTTTTATCCATTGTAAAATACCCACTTTGCAGGTATATTTTTTGAAATATCAATTATCTGGGAATTTAATTACAATTTCCGGGTGCTTTTTTGTCCCAATATTTTAATGTATATACGATTTTTAAAATGGTATACATAATATTCTCATAATTTTATATTTTTTATTCTACAATTATATAATATAGTAGTAGTAGTCGTTTCAAACGCTGTCCTTAAGTCCATAGAGTAAAATGACGTTGGCAATTCTATTTAAATTCGTTGCGCATTTAATCTTATATTTTGCTACCATTGACTTTTTGCCCTTTATATTTACTATTCCACATTTCGCTTCTCAAGTCTAGACAATAAAGCCACACATATCCATACATAAACAACTGTTTCATTTCGGCCGTCTCCTTTAAAGTAAACTCCAATCCAGTCCAACGGCAACCCTTGGCACGGGCGACGTGCAATTGAAAAATTTATTATTAAAATATCCCCAACTATTGTATATAAACATCAGCATTTCTTCACAGCTTTGCGCTGCTGATGCTGGGGGATGCAAACTTGGCGTGGAATATCGAACCGCTGCTCGTCGCACAGATGTACGCAGAAGCGTGGGTCCACATGCTGGCTTTCGCCATACGCAGCTACAATTGCTTTACTTACTACACACATACATACATACACGCATAAAATAACAATGTGTGTGTGTATGCGTTGCAATTGTACTTAATTTTTTATTAGTGTTGTTGTTATTCTTTTGTTGTGTCTGTGTCATTGTACTTTGGAGCATTGCTTCAATGCCACTCCCACTCCACAACATAAGCTCGATGTGTGTGTCTATAGCAGCTTGAGCGCAAAGCGAAATTCGCAATCTTTTTTTCTTTTATCAAAAATTGGCCCTCCAACCAATGCCCGTAATGCGTGTGTTTGCAGCCCGTGTTGTGTTTGGGCATGTCATCGCGTTGTTCACGTCTCCCGTCAGCGCCAGATCTATCTGCACATTGTCTGCTGTCGCACTTCGTGGCGCGACTGTTCATTCGCCTTTTCTGTGGACATTGCTATGCTGTGCGCGTCCTTCTGCCTTTTGCCTTCGTCGTTGGTCGTTGCATATTTTATGCGTTCGCCATTCCAGTATTTTCTCATTGATACGTTAGGTCGTTGTCGTTGCCTTTGTTGCCTTCGCTATGTGTTTTTGTTGCACCAGCTCGCATATTTACGACATGTGGCATGCCACACAAACGAATGTTCAAATATCAATTTTGAAAATTCCTCTGCCTTATTTAAGTTTATTGTGATTTTGCGTTTGCACTTTGTACTTTGTACCCTGGCCTTATAGATATGTTCGGATGTGCGTTGCAATGCTGTGAATTCTTTACAGACAGCTCATTTGAGCGGTGATTGTGGTGTTTCAAACGAATCGCATTAACTTCCATATGGAAAAGATAATTTTTGCTAGCTTGTTTGAAGTCTTTTTTGTTTATTTTCTTTTCTGAGTTTGCACGATTTAAATTACGACACCTAAATTCAAATATAAATCGGAGGATAGGTTGGATGGCTGATAAAAGATCGCACGTGGACTTTTATATGTAGTCCTTTGTGAAGCCGTGGAAAAGAAGAACGCCAGTTCGGTGGAATGTCTGAAGCTATGCCTTTTTAAGTATTTAGTAAGTCTTTATCTCCCAAGCGCAGCACAGTCAAGTAAGAGTTGTGTCCACCTCATCCATACAGTTTCTACAAATGGCGTCTGGTAGGATTCACAGTCTTACAGCTTGAGCACCAATAGAGCAAATGCCTGTTAAAAGTCCCTCAACTAGGGAGAGGCTAGCCTTACTGCGGTCAAAGAGGTCACTAGATCTAAGAATTATCGATTTAAACGGGATTAGATCATCGAAATAACAGCCCTTGGCCGGATAAAATCCGGGTCAATTCCGGTGCTGTTAACCGGCTGTTGTAGGGATCGCATCTAAAGCACAGAGCCGCAACAAAATCCTCAAGTCGCTTAAGTCAGGCAATTCCTGCTGGGTTGCTTTCGCAGAAATCATTCCTGCAGTCACCTGCTTCGAGCGGAACCGCCTCCTAGTACATTAAGAGGTCATTCCTCAATTACGTCTACCCCGGTGAAACAGCACGTTCCTTGCACCTTCCGTTAGATGACGTCCACATCAACTTAGCTAATCCTTACCATTCTAACGGGTACCGCTAAAATAACAGCAACAACAGATCACTAGATCTCTTTCGATCGATCTTGGGCCAAAAGGCTTTTGGAACAACGCATATCCCGATGGTGGCCCAAAGCTGCCTAAGCTTCCGCGAAGCCCAGCTGTCTAGTAGTAGAACACAAGAGGAGGAAGAGGTTAGGCACCCCTTGACTAGCCCTGAATGCACTGTTAAGTAGTCTAGCCTTGAACTATCGTCGCTCTGCTATCTGAGTGGATGATCACTTCTCTGAGTGCGGCTGCGCTCCGGAGCAGTAAATACTGCTACCATAATGGCTGCATCCTCGGTTTGGAAAACACTGCAATAGTCAGGAAGTCTGAAGCTGAAGTTGATAGAGAGCTCGGATGATTCTCCAGCATTTAAACTTTCGCAATATCTAGGCTTTTAAGTTTTGCAGCAAAGCGAAGAGTTCTGTAGGGTTCAATATTGGGGTTTCAAAGAAGAACGCTCGCTGAGATTTTGATAAGCATTGGGTTTTTTAACTTTGAAGTTGTAGATAATTTCGTCTATTTAGGAACCAGCATTAACACCACCAACAATGTCAGCCTGGAAATCCAACGCAGGATTACTCTTGGCAACAGGCGCTACTTTGGACTGAGTAGGCAATTGAAAAGTAAAGTCCTCTCTCGACGAACAAAAACCAAACTCTATAAGTCGCTCATAATTCCCGTCCTGCTATACGGTGCAGAGGCTTGGACGATGACAACAACCGATGAGTCGACCTTAAGAGTTTTCGAGAGAAAGGTTCTGCGAAAGATTTATGGTCCTTTGCGCATTGGCCACGGCGAATATCGCATTCGACGGAACGATGAGCTGTACGAGATATACGACGACATTGACATAGTTCAGCAAATTAAAAGACAGCGGCTACGCTGGCTAGGTCATGATGTCCGAATGGACGAAAACACTCCAGCTCTGAAAGTATTCGACGCAGTACCCGCCGCGGGAAGCAGAGGAAGAGGAAGACCTCCACTCTGTTGGAAGGACCAAGTGGAGAAGGACCTGGCTTCGCTTGGAATATCCAATTGGCGCCACGTAGCGAAGAGAAGAAACGAGTGGCGCGCTGTTGTTGACTCGGCTATAATCGCTTAAGCGGTGTCTACGCCAGTAAAGAAGAAGAAGATTGGGTTTTTGAAACCAACTCTGCAGAATTTTGCCGCTACAAGAACACCAACCTACAAGAACACCAACAACATGCGAATATGAATCAACAGAGAACTGTTAACCTCAAATTATTTTCCCTAATATTTTGTAGTGATTTTTGTTAAAGTTTGTGTTTCGTGAATATTGATTCAGTCACCACAAATGCGAGGGCATGAGTCTTGACTAAAGCCTAAAACCACTAAATATCAGTTATAAACGGTTCATATGGCACAATTTTTATATGAAACTCGGGGTTACGTCATATCTCGAATCTGGAATCTAAAAATAGTAGAATAAACATCGAAATTCGTATTAAACGCAGCTCGACTTCTAATAAGCGCATTATTAATAAGTAATGACTTACGATTTCATAAGAATTAAACATTTTTATCGAAATGCACAAAGAAATTGCATATTATTTACAATAATTTCTTCTTATGGCCCCATTGTTGATTTTGAAATCGAATATAAGTATGTACACCTGTTCATGTGTATGTGTATGTACATATATACCTTAGGTGTATGCGCGAATTTGCAAGGCGAAATTCTTGAGTTTCGCCAAATCGCATTAGCGGTCATTACGCCTACCAACTTGCCCACTGCCGAAGTGTAGACGCTCCCACACACAACACGCGTCGGCTTATGACATATGATACTAATCAAATGTCAACGGGCGATTTTTTTTTTTTAACTTTTTTTTGACTATTTTTTCACAAATTAAATAAAATGTGAATTTTTAAAATTATTTTTGGTTGCTTGAAGGTCGTGGCATTGCTATAAGAGTAAAGTGATTTGTCACCTCCACATGAACTACACCACTGCAGTTATGCAAGCGAAACCTGGAACAGTTCTCATAACTTAAAAAAGAAAACATAGCAAAAGTGCTCAAAATTAGTGCAAATCTGCGTTTCAATTTCTCAATGACGTTTTGCTGTAAAACACGACACAGCCAAGCGAAAGGTATTCAAGCGGCTGATGGAAACTCGTCAAAAGCAAAGTAAAAGCATAAACAGCAACAACAACAACCACAGCAGAGCATAATAACAATAATAATAAGTAGAACACTCACAGTTGGGGTGTTTAAAAGTCGGTAAACTATGGAACTATGAGTTCGTTGAACTGAAATTTTCTTGCAAGTACCGCTGGGCCAACGCCATCGTCAGCGCCGCCGCACTTCTACTTCCATGGCTACTACACTTCGCTGCTTGGTTGCTTTTGCTGCTCTTTTCGCGCATCGAGCACCTCTTGGCTGGCTGCTTGCTTTTAGCTCTGCGGTTTTATGGTTTTATTTTCTTTCTGCGCTTATTTCGTGCCACTGTTTTGCTCGTGCGAAATTTTTTCCAATTTTATTTTCCCATTCTTCGCATTCGCACGTTGTTTTGCTTGCAGATACAGTTTATTTTTGTTCTGTACTTAGGTGCGCGATACAATTACGTGCCGTGTCTGTCAGCCTGCTTGCCAGTCAGCTGTTGTCTGCGCTGTTGTTTTTGCAATGTTTAATGATTTTACTGTGTCAGTAGTTGACAGCAGTTGGTTTTTTCGCTGCTTGACTGGCTGGCTGTTGACGTATTCCGCCAAACCATAAGCTTTGTATGAGCTCAATCGCGCTGCGGGGCAATTTTGGACTTATTTTTCAAATTATTATGGTTGGGATTGTACCCGAAATGTTTCAAATTTCGGGATTATATGACAATTTCTTTTTTCCGTTTTTTAGAGATCTTCCAAAATACATAAGAACATTTCGTCGTTTTCCGAACTCAAAAGTTAATATCTGCAGATTCGAAGGGTTTCGAAAAATTTTGGGACGAAAAAATTTATAATCGAAGAAACTTCAATCTTCTGTGACGTGAGATTTATGTACATATAATGCTAATCAATTGAAAAAAGTTTCGAGTTATGTATGCACAATTCTGTGAGCCTAAGCGCTTTCCGACCGCGCGCTCGCAGCAGAAGTGTCACATTACTGAAAAAGAACTGCCGTTGTGCTCTTTTGTATTCTGCTTGACTTTCTTTGATGTTTTTACTGCGTTTGCTCTATTTGTTTCGTTGTTACTTTTGCGCTTTTACTTAATTACTGCCACCACTACTGCACGCGTATGTCTGTATGTATGTGCTGTTGTTGTCTGACTGATTTGTGCCGTGACTGATTTAAGTGAGCCATAGCCCTTAAGCCCGACTTCTCCCAACTATTAACCTCGTTCTCCCTTTTTACGGGTATCAACTCTGCTACTCTACTTTTTTGTACCTAATTACGGTACTTTGATTTTTAATCCATTCGTTGCAACGATGTTCCGATAATTACATACTCGACTACTGCACTTTTCTGCGTTTTTTAATTGCCGATGAAATGAATCTCGGTTATAGTTAGAATTTGTATGAAATATAAAGGGTGTTCCAATTCGAGGTTCCCTACTTTTTTAAAGAAAAAATACAGAAACTTCAAAGAACATTCTTTGGCACTTTAATTTTGAAGATTATCTCTTTCAAATGTTGGCCGCGGCTATGTCTCATATGGTCTATGCGTTGAGTCCAATTCGGTGACTCGATTGAGCTTTTTGACTCATAACTGGCGAATGACACGCGAAGCCTGAATCGATGCGGGCTTGTCCGCATAGATTATAGACTTTACAAACCCATAGGAAAAAGTCTAATGGTGTGATATTATACGATCTTGGTGGCCATTCGACCGGCCAAAAATGTGAAATTATCTGCTCACCGAAGCGTTCTCTCAATAAGTCCCTAGATTGACGCGATGCGTGGGAAGTGAGGCGGTCTTGTTGAAACCAAATGTCGTCGAGTTACATTTTTACTGCATAATTTTTGAAGAAATATGGGCCGATGATTCTACCAGCAGAGAAACCACACCAAATGGTTGCTTTTCTAGATGGAATGGGAGCTCTTGAATCTCTTTAGGTTGCTCTTCGTCCCAAATGCGGAAATTTTTCTTGTTTATACACCCATTGACCTAGAAATAGCCTTCATCGCTGAACAAAATTTGACTGAAAAAACGTCGGATCTTTTGTGGGAATGTCGGATCGGTTCCAGGTCTTGCACAAGCTGTATTTTGTACGCTTTCAATTTAAGTCTCGACGTAAAATCCTCCAAGTCGTTCCATACGTCAGTCCGTGTTGAGCTAAAATTCCTATAAGAATCCTAGCTCCTACTTCCCAATTTGATTTTCGGCCAATAAACTTTTCTGTAATCCTTTTTGCGTTGATTCCACAGCTTGTGTATATTTATTTTTTAAGAGATTCTCTTCCATAGATATCAGCACAACTCCGTCATTACCAAGATCGCAGTGTGTCGGCGCGTCATCAAACGCATTTATTCATAGAATTATCACATCCGACGCCATGGGCGCTGGGCAGTTTACTGTGCTCACTTTGCAGGCATCAACCAACAAAGCTCATTAGACGCTCAAATTGTTCTTAAAATTACCAAGAGCTTATTGGAAGGAGCCCGTTATCTGGCGAAATTGTGTAATGTATGTGCGTAAATTGGGTTCGCAGCCATTTTGTGCTTTGCAACCTTTGACTTGCACATGGTCTGGCCTCTAGTTTACGGGGTTCCTTCAAATAATGGTGCAACGTGATCTGAATCCGAGACGATTCATATTAAATGTTTTTAAACGTTCCAGTTTGCGGATTCTCAGCGAAATAATATGTTCGTGTGCATAGAAAATGAGCTCCATAAAATAAGCTATATCCTTAGCTATCCTCTTGTGCTTTTACAGTGGCGAGAAATTTTGCGGCATACAAAACAAACGATGTTAATGGCTTTGTGTTTGCTCGCAAAATTTTAAATTCTACATTACTTTTATATGGGTAAAATAATATAGAGTCTTTGAAGATTTAAAATCAGTTAATTTTTCTATATTTTCTTCAACTTGAGAGCGGGAGCGACATTTCTATTGTTCAAAATGATTAGGCATATCGTCACCACAGCCGCCGAGTGTGCTTTTGCCCTTAAGGGCGGCACTCGTACGTCACATTTTTAATTTTTTCCATGAAAATTACCCATTCCCGAAATTGAATTTTTTAAATGCAACCGCAAAACGAAACAGCCAACAAAGTGAAGAAGAGTGAGTGCGTATGCATAGAGTATACGTGCATACTTTGCCAGCTAAGAATGTTGATTAAGAGGAGAGTTATGGTTGCATAGAAAGCTTTTTCTATGCTATGAGCTTCAATCTTTAGGGGTTGTTTTGTTTTCTTTGTGCAAATTCCTGGCGAGTGAGGATTTAAGGACGCATCAAGAGATTTCAGTTAATATTTCTATAATTGAAAGCGTTTTGTATGATGACACTTGAAAGACTAGGAGTCAAATGAGTGGATTGACGCGCCTGGATTGACGTGCCTACGAGAAACGAAAAAAATTTAGTCTTGCAAAGAAAAAGGGGCAAATTTTATTGCTCAATCCTTTAAATGATTACGTGCTTTGGTTAATGTTGTTTCCATTTAATTTACTTTTCATATGAAATATAATTGATAATTGCGAAACTCATAAGAATCCTTGTTAAGAGGGTGAAGATTTTCTTTTCATAATTCCTCAGTGCACCTAACCTCAATGCCATTTTTGGTTAGTATTAATATAAAGTATAATTAAGAATTAATATTCAAGTGAACTTGCGAAGTTAGCCGAAATTTAGCATAATCAACCCCAAATAATGATTTTTTCATGATGAAAACGAAAATAACATAAGTTTTTCCCCCCCTCTCAGTTAGCGTCATGACATAAAGAGCAAGCCAGTGTGTGTCTAACTGTGTAACTGTGAAGAAGCCATCAATAAAGTGAGTGATAAATCGAGATATCGTGCAAAGTGGCCATAAAAGTGTTTACTATCAATTAAAAAGTGTCACAGCACTCAAGGCGATGAAGGAGCTGATAAATATTGACGCGCTGCTCTAAATGCTTCCGTCTCCCCACCCAGTGCTTCGTAAATAAATAACACCCTGCAGAACAGGAAGAAAATTCCACTGAGTTCTTGTGTAAGTGCGCGTGGGAGGAATACGGTCATCGCGTGTCACGAAAGAAAAGTAAAGAAACCGCATAAATAATTCATTAAGGAAACACAAAGTGCAATATAAATTGAAAGTCGCGTACTTATGGGCATTGCTACGCCGCTCAAACGCCCCATAAATGACCTGAACAACAATAATTAGTTTGAAACAAAAGAAAAATTATAACAAATTAAAAGTGCTAAGAATCTACACAGCAGTGGTAAGACGACGACAACAAAACAACTGCCGCTATGTCGATGCGCAGCAATAAGTTGAATTCGTCACAGTCGGCGTATCCGCCGCCGCCGCAATCGCCCCAGCTGCAATACCTGCCGCACCATCAACATCAGCAGCAGCAGCTGCTGCAGCAATTGCAACAGCAACACAAATTCCAGCAGCAGCAACAGCAGCTGTCACAATCGCCGCCAAGCGTCTCACAGCAGCATCCGCACCAGCACCAGCCGCCCAACGCCACCAACAGTCGCAACAATTTGGCCACACTGGTCGCGGCCATCAACAATGAGAATGGCTATCAGCTGTCGGCGGCCACGGGCAACTCGCCAGCCATAAATGTGACGTCGCCGCCCTCGTACTCGGCAGCCATCGCGGCTGGCAACGGCGCGGGCGGTGGCGGTGGTGGCGGCAGCATGAGCGCGCCCATATTGGAGGGCCACAAAACGAATGCTTCACCATTCCAGTTTCTAAATCACTACCAGGCACAGGATCTGGCCAACTTGCCGAATTCACAGTTGGTGGTGGATGGCGGCGGTGGTGTGGTCGCTGAGGAGGATGTCGATGAGTTGGATCCGCAGCAGCAGTTGTGTGTGGTTGCCAAAATGCAGAAGTCTGTAACGATTACCGTTACGCCGCAGCGCAGCAACTCCATGGACTATTTGAATTTTGAGGAGAAACGTCAATTGATCGCTTCGTCACTATCCCTTTCGGATATCTTGCATTGTAATCCAGCTGCGGCTGGCAAGGAGGCGGCTGCCAATGCTAATGGTGAGTTCAATTACACAAATTCCTGTGAAATAACCAAATAATGTCCGAAAATCAGTTAAATAGCTCATACACATGTGAATATGTGTGTGCAAAATAGGGTCAGCTCAAGTCATTAATTACAATTACTCGACAATTCGGCAACTCAATAGCGAATTATTTGCATTTTATTAAATCTTAATTAATTCGAGAAAAATATCTGAAGAAATGCGAGCACAGAAGTGGGATATTCAAAGAATTAATTGTGTTAGTTTCAAGGGCTATCTTGTGATCTTTGTTTCTATGTGGTAAACTGCCTTTTTATATCTTTATTTTTTTTCTTAATCAATGTCTTCGCAATGGGTCTTCTAAAGTCGTCGTTAGCTAGCCACTCTACCAACCTATCTAATCAATATCTTGAATAAAATTAACGGAATTGTCGAAAAATCTTCCGGCATATTCATTCCTAACTAGCGTACTCAGATCTCTAGGCAGATGTAGTTACATATCAAAATATACTACTAAATCCCGGTCTCAGGAATCTTACACTTGGGACAGAGAGATAGAGATGACCGATATGGTCAAATATCTTGGTCACATGCAGGATGTTGATCTGACCTTGTGCCATCGGCTGCCTGGAAAATCCTGGGGCTGCAAGCCAAAGATTGTTAGGTGATTGTACACCATGATCGTGCGACCGATAATCATGTATTGGGCGGTGGCCTGGGCCTCAAAAGCTTTGCACAATTCGGTAGGGCTCCAACTATTAACTAACATGTATCTGCATGTTAGCTGCAATGCGCATTTGTCCGACAGCAGCACTTGAAGTCATGCTTGAGGTCAGACAGCTTCATATAGTGATCGGTCAGGTAGCCAAGTATACACTTCTTCAAATCACGGCAGAACCGTGTAGCAAAGGTAAGGTAATCTCGTCCAATCGAATGAAAGAGTTATGTGGTACTATATCATTGGTCCTTCTCCCAAGGGACAGCATTACCGAAAGGGTTAACTTCACGAAGGAGTTCAAGGTTACCCTTGGTAGCAAGGCTGAGTGGCACGATTCCACTCTCGAGCTTCAAATGGTACACTTACGGCTCGAAAACGTCGGAGGGAATCGGTGCAGGGGTCGCAGGACCAACTTAACTATGGCAATGAGCGTATAACCAAACTTAGCGATTGTCAAGCGGCACTAAAAGCAGTCTCCTCCTACGACATTAAATCGGTACTGGTTCAGGAGTGTAGAGAACGGCTGAATAGTCTATCGGAACGTAACCATGTGCACCTCACAAAGGTATAGCCGGTAACGAACTAGCTGATGAGCTCGCCCGCTCCGCAGCTTCTACTAACATGGTAAGACCTGAACCTTTCATGGGTTCCTATACCTAAAAGAATTGCTCCGCGAGTAAGAAGGAATAGGCAAGGCGAGGCATTGGCAACCACTATATGTCACGTTGCTAATGTGGGGTACAATCTCTGGAGGTTTAAATATGAAATCAACCATCTTAAGGATAAACTCAGACTACTGGTCACATTTTACACTGGCCCGTGGCAAGCTAAAGAAGCATTTACACAACATGGATCTATCTTCTTCCGTAAATTGACGGTTCTGCGACAGGAAGCCTGGAACACCAGAACACCTGCTAATCGACTGCACAGCAGTTTGTAGACGCAGGCTTAAGGTCCTTGAATCCGTGATTTCAAATAGGGATCACATAGCCTCGCTAGCATCCAGCAGAATATTGAACTTCATCAATATGCTGGGGCCATATAAGTCTTTGTGATTTACGACAGGGCACATTGGACTTATGGTCGCGGTGCATTCCTCGTGTTGTAATCAATTAATCAATCAATGGGCATACAAAATTTGTAACTTACTGAAACGTCGTAAATTGATTGAATTTCAATTCCAAACGTCGCGAAATGTTTCCACCCGATACTTCTGATTTTACTTTTTATAGCCTGCACACGAAACGTGAAGACGTGACTTACGAGCAATTATGTAATACTCGTGAATTTCTAAGTTTGTAGCTTCGTTCGTGTATGAAATTACGATCGAGTAGTTTTGTGCCAGATTACAACAGTTTAGCGCAGCTAACCGTAATCTACGATCTTAATACGACCAGTGATTATAGTCGTATACCCAAACAAATACTTATACATGTGTATAGTCAGACTTCGGTATGCGTCCATTGATTGCTTTCGGACGGTTGATTACGCTTTAATTGCACCCGCTTGCGTAACAACAACAAAACAAAATCAACTAATTGAACACGAAAATAAAAATCAGAGAAAAAGAATGTTATCGAAAATAAAGAAAGTAGAAGAACAGACAAAAAAGTATGCAGCAAAGTAAAAGGGAACTTTGGGCAAGACATTTTATTCCTTGCACTCCTCTTCGTGGCCCGAAGCACCCCGGTTTATTCAATTCCAAATTCATTGTAGCGACGTGACTGGTTTTCCGAATTAATTTAGACTGACGCAATGTAAAGAAGCGGAGCAAAGAAAATCCACACAATTTCTTAAAATTACATAAAACTTAGAGAAATTCGAAGTAAAGTCCATGTAAATGGCTTGAGTAGAATGTAACGGCAAAAATTGCAGCATATTTCTTCCATAGCATAAGTCGCTGAAATGGCGTTGGTTAAATTAAATTACGCAAAATGCGCTGCTCTGCGCCGGGCAAATTTGAACATGGAATTTCTGACACTTTCGACAATTGAAAAATCTTGCTCGTCAGCCAGCGCGACACAGCGGAAGCAGCAGCTCGTCCACCCGCACTACGCTCGCGATAAGCGGGGGCCCGTGGCTCCTTTTGCCTTCTGTTTTCTTTACTCTTCGCGCTCGCTGTTCCCTCAGTTTAACGTCCCGAGCTTCTGTTGTCTCCGGAAAGAGACGACGGCAAATGGTTTGTCACATTGCTGTCATTTTCCTGTGAGCAGAAATTCAATAAAATTCGCATTTACAATGTAAACGCCACAATAAAAAGTGTTGGCATCCAACGCGCTGCGGTTTATGATTTCACCCACGAACTCCACACACATATGCGTAATAACACGCTTGCCGAAGCATAATCCTGGAATGCTACGTACATATGTGCATAGTAATTCAGAAATATGTGGATTTGACGGCAGAATTTGTAGTATCATTCACATCTGGGATGCCGGCCCAGGTTAGGTAGCTGTTCACAAGAAAGGCGATGCGAGCCGGGGCGTTGTCGTGGTCCAACTTCCAATCGGCTGCGATGTCTTGTCGGACCCGACTGACCCTTCGTTTGAGTCTGTTAAGGACTTCCACGTAAAACTTGGTGTTGACGGTTGGTTCAGTAGGAACAAATTCATGTTGGACGATGCCTTTAATGTCAAAAAAGACAATCAGCATCGTTTTAATTTTGGATTTGCTAATTTTTCCCTTTTTTGGACGAGGTTATCAGCGACTTCTTCCCGGCCTTCCAAAAAGGCCTGGAGCCACCGAAACACACCAATTCTTGCTCAAGTAACATCTGGGGAAGCCCGCTTGATTCTATCAACCGTCTCTGTCGCAGACTTACTGAGTTTCACACAAAATTTAATCGGGTACCTCTGCTTTAACGAACGCTGTATGTTCGGCTTGCAGCAATCACAGAAACACGTCGTGCGAAAACGTGTGTCCTGACTCTCTAGGTCGGAGACAACTGGCCAGCCGCTCGTTCGTTACCTAGGAACGCCCTCTACCGAATCCAGTCGGTGCGAGCACGCTGCGAAGTACAGACGCGGCGGAAGAAAATCAGTCCTATTACTTTCCGGACAAACCCTGTAATTCGTACTTAATTGAGTATATATTAATATACATATCACATCCCTGTCATATTTCGTTCAATTTAGCAATGATTATGGATCTTTCATTATCATATCAGGAGAGCTTGGTCCGAACCGGCCACTGCTTTTTGTATTACCACCATTATTTCATGATTTCTTGCACATATGGACTCATTACCACAAAACTTTATGGGCCTGTGTACAAATAAATATCAAATGCGACACGATTGATGTAAAAACGGAGCTCGTCGGTTGGATCGCTATAGAAAATGGTAGCACTCACTATGTCGTCGGTCGTCGGCTTTGGACTCGCATTGTGTTGCATTGTTCAAGGCAAAGCACGGGCGTACTTTAAACAACGAATTCTATATTTCTATAAATGAATTTTCATATATATGCATGTATGTGTGTGTGTGCAGCAATTTTTCTAACTTTATGATAGAGTTGGTTGTTATTGGTGGTGCAACTGTTGTCAGGCGAACAATGCAGGCATCTGTGCACATTCTAAAACAAAGCACGTCCAACGGCCAAACGTCGCCACTAATATTTGTGTAGCCACACACACGCACTCACATATGCACACACATATCCATATAACTATTAACATATATGTGAGTATGTGTGTGTAGCCTATGAAATGCCCTGCAGCCGATTTAACTACAAGTCCGTCCGTTCGCCTATCCGTCTGTCTGTCTATTTTTATTATTTGTTTGTTTCGTCTGGCTGCTAATAGTGTCCTCACTGCTGACTGTCAGCCTTTGTATGGACATGAACAATATTCCCTTACTTGTTTGCCGCTCCATCCTGCCTCGTGCCTCCATCTTGTGTATGCTACCCCACACTTGAGTGCCACAGCGTCGGCTCATGTCAATGCCGTGCCGCGCCGTATGTGCTCGTGCCTGCTCGTGTACAAGTAGCCAAAGCCAAAGTTAAGAATTAAGGACGCGCTTTGTAACGTTGAGCTGCATTGTTGTTGTTGTCATCACATGACTTTCAACTGTTTGGCAACATTTTTTGTGCTCTCATATCAATTCAATTTAGGGCTTAGCAGCATTTTTCGTTTAGCATTCCATTTTGCATGGGTTAGGAGTACACATGTGTGTGTGTGTGCACACATATTCATATTCGGGTTTCCTGTTTTGCGCAATGCTGCTGCCAAAATACTTTTCGAATACATTAAAACTCGGTATTATGTTGTAGAAGTTGACATCTCTCTTATTTGATTGGGCTTTTGTTTCAAAGTTGAGTCTAATGTTTATTTGAAGCGTGTTCAGCAGGCGATATATGGCACAGGCTAAAGGACATCTCTTGCTTTTCTAACAAAGGCAAATAAAATTTTGCTAAAATATTCTTTTTCGTTATTTGCGTTTGTTTATTGTTTCCTTTAGACTTCCTGGCAAAATTGTAAATTTCGGTAAAATATTACACAAGCCCCCAAATAGAGCGTTTTGTCTTTCTAATTCTCATTTATATTCTCCTTCGATATACAAATTTATAAATATACAGAAATACATATTTACGCATCTTTATGAAATCATGAATTTTTTCGTTTAAAAAAAAAAAATAAAATAACTTTAAAATAAGAGCTGTTATTGACTGACGCGCTTTATGTCCAACTCAGTTTTTGTTGGGAAATATTCCTTGGGACTTCGTTTTGCAACGGTTCACAAAATAAATTGGTTATAAACATTTTTTTGAGACGTTTTTAAGGCCAGTGTGAAATTAAAAAAAAATCAATATTTTTTTCATTATTATTTTTTCTTATTTCGATAGGTTGTACCGTTAAAAATAATACGCTAAAATTTTAAAACAGTAGGTAGGAGTGCAGCCCCTCTGAATTTCGGGCTCAATTAGCACTAGCTGTGCTATTTTTAAAACGACAACTCCAATAGCTTTTGAGTGACAGCCTTCTAAAACTAAACCGTTCATTTTAATCAGAATCAACCGATCTTTGTTAAACCAAAAATCGACGAAAAATTGGGTAAAGGTGAATTTTGTCTACGAGTATTTTTGATTTTTTTAAATTCCCAAAAATCGATTTTTTTAATACACGTATCCATAATATTGCCCAAAAATACAAATTATACTTTTTGTTTATTTTTTTTTTTCATCAAAAAACCATAATTAGACGAAATACACACACATGAATACGAATATCTAAATGGTCAATTGAAAAGTCCCCGGCCTACCATAGTAAAACAATTTTTTTTGTCAAAACTAATTCTTTCTATTCAACATAGTTCCCTTCAAGGATGATAAACTCATTATAGCGACCACCCAACTCTTCAATACCAGTTTTGTAGTGCAATTTGTATATACTTTATTTCAAAATAGGCCTTAGTTTCGGCGATCACCTCATCATTCGACGATAATCTCTTCCCAGCGAGTATTCTTTTGAGAACTGAGAGTAGTCACTGGGGGCCAGATCTGGAGAACACGGTGGATGCGGTAGCAATTCGAAGCCTAATTAATGAATTTTTGCCAGCTTTTTCACCGACTTGTGAAACGGTGTATTGTCTTGGCGAAACAGCACTTTGCTTTTCTTGATTACCGATTTCGGGGTTTCCTTCAAAAGATTCACTAACGCTTTATAATAGTTGCTGTCCTTCCTTTTCAAGGTAGTCAATAGAAAAAATACAGACTCCATCATAACCTTGCCAGCCGACTGCCGTTGAGTTTTTGCACGCTTTGGACCTGGTTAATCGTGTGCAGTCCTCTCGGATGACTGTCGATTGGACTTCCGAGTGAAATGATGGATCCTTGTTGCATCCATTGTCACAAAGCGACGCAAAAGCTCCGGTTTATTACGCTGGAATATCTCCAAACACTGCTCCGAATCATCAATTCGTCGTTGTTTTTTGATGAAAAGTGAGCTCGCGCTTCACGCAATTTGCACAGGGCTTCCTCAGTTGACATGCCACGAGTAGGGCTAAGTATCTCGAACGACTTCCCTTTACCGTCATTCAAAATTATTTTGTGGACTTTTTTCCGTCGTTTTAGTCGGTAACAACCTCTTTTGGGCGTCTATTGCGATCACCGTATTCAGTGCTCATTTCACCATATCTCAACTTAGAATGATTTTCTGATTTTTGTGAGGCAGTGTCCGGCAACTCGTCATTAAGTAAATTTTAACTTCAAATTTTTTTCAACTATATTTTTCTAAATTAAAAGCAATCTCTTATCAACACGCGAAATTCCTTGTTATACATTTTCTTCACAATACTAAAAATTGTTTCACTAACCAATGATCCGAGCTGTCAAATTTATTCATTCACCTTTTGAAGGTGAAGCAAACTAAGAATCATATGGATTTAAATATAGTAGCGCCATCTATGTGCCAGGCCGGGGACTTTTCAATTGACCTTTTGTAAATATTTTGCCACAGATGCCCTGTAAAACCCGCGTTCGGTAAGCTGTACGGTATTACTTTCTGAAAATCATCCATTCCGCCTCACTGCACTTCCATATGAATGTGAGCACGTCGGTGTGCTCGCGAGTGCTTTGATGCTGTTGCCGACAGCGGCGTGTATGCCAGTAACGGCAGCAGCCCGTGTTTTGTCGCGGCGTAATTGTTTGGGAGTGTGCAAGCGCGCTACACTAAATGCGCCACCGACTAACATCCGCCGATTGCCGCACCTCGCAGCCAACAGGTGTGCCTGCATTGTTGTTGCTATTCTAGTCTAACACAACTGCTGGTTGCTGGCGAGACGACGACACCTTCCATTTATCTATTCACAGCGAAATATTCAAATGCTCACTAGTCGCGAACGCTCCGCTGGTTTCGGTGCCCTCAGCCGCGCTCAGCGCTCACTTCCTCCAATATTTTCGTGGCTCCATTGAAATTTCACACAACACTGTTACCTTTGAATGATTTACAAATTGCACCGGGGTTTGAGTGTTTGTTTTCAATTTAGCATAAGTTGAAAAAAAAAGAAAAAGTATTCGCAAATCGTGGACTTTGTTGTGCGAATTAGAATGTGTACGCACGAACGCTACTAAAAATAAAGACCTTATCAAGTTAGTTTTTGAAATTTAATTTTATGACTGCTTTTCTTGTCTGACGCCACTTTTTAGCCCTAAGAGACTCATATTTTATTCAATCGTGGAGTCTTTTTCGATATCGATTTCCGATATGGAAGAAGACAATACATTTTCGGCGATAGATAGAGTAGACAATTTCCCAATGGTTAGGGTGATCCATTTCGAGGTTCCCTACTTTTTTAAAGAAAGAATACATACACTTCAAATTTACTGGGAAATGTTTATTATCATTCGAAAGAACATTCATTGGCATGTACTTTTTGAAGATCATCTCTTGCAAATGTTGACCGCGGCTACGTCTCAGATGATCCATCCGTTGAGTCCAATTTTCAATGACTTTTTCGAACATTTCGACTGGTACCATAACAGGCGAATGATAAGCGGTATGTTTAGCTCCAAGGCCTGAATCGAAGCGGGATGATCTGTATAGACTTTAGACTTTACATATCCTCACAGGAAAAAGTCTAACGGTGTAATATCACACTATCTTGGTGGCCAATCGACCGGTCAAAACGTGAAACTAACTGCTCACCGAAGTGTTCTGTCAATAAATCCATTGATGGATGCGATGTGTGGGAAGTGGCGCCGTCCTGTTGAAACCAAATGTCGCCGAGATCACGAGCTTCAATTTCAGGCATCAAATAGTCATAGCTCTAAAACAGTCGTCATTGACGGTTATGTTCTCACCGGCATCATATATGAAGAAATATGGACCGCTGATTCCATGGGTCCACAAACCACAGCAAACCGTTGGTTTTTTCCTGGATGAAATGTTAGCTCTTAAATCTCTTCAAGTTGCAGTCTCTTCCCAAATGCAGCATTATTGCTTGTTTACAAACCTATTGACCAGAAATGTGCTTCATTGCTAAAAAAAAATGTTGGCTGGGAAACGTCGGATCTTATTTGAACTTTTCAAGAGCCCATCGAGTGAAGCAATGTCGTTTGGGAAGCTAGAGCGGCTTCAGTTCTTGTACTAGCTGTATTTTGTACGGTTTCAATTTAAGATCTCGAGTTCAAAAATAACAGGCTATTGAAAAATTTACCTCTACTGGGATCACCTCTTGGTTTGTTCGCTGTAGAGCTAAAGAAAATATGTACATATATTCGTCGCAAGAAAAATGACTTCTGTGACTGATTTCAAATGAGTCCATATTTTTTTGAGCTTAAAAGTGATAAGTGTTTGAATCGAATATGTTTGCCTTTCATACATATTAATCCAAACCTCACTTGTGTTCAATGTAAACGGAATTACAACTACATACATATGTATTCACATTCACTGAAGTCAAAATCAAAAATAATAATATCACAATTACCTCTGATTTCTACATAAATTCCACAAAATCACCTTCGTAATGACAACGTCGCAAAAAATTCGTAAAACATTGAGTCATCGATGATCGCCACACAAGTTACGAATAACTGTCGTTGTCGTCTCGCATCAAACGGCACCTAGACAAGTCATGTATCTGCTAGTCGCGTCTGCTCCGCGCGCCACAGCCGATTATATTCGCACAAAATCATGACGAACTGTGACTAATGTTTTGGCTTTGTTTGTTGTTGCTTGAGTCGAAATGTCTTTGGAGCAAATGTCCATGTTTTGCCTTGTTTTATAAGCACACCAGTTTAGTCGATGCGACTATGTTGCCAAATACCTTATGAATCTACGTATTTATGTACATACTTATGTATATAGTATTTATGTACGTATGTATGCTTGTATGTCTGTGTGAATTAGGTATCCATTACAATTTTCCGCAATGCAACCGAAACCGGTTTGCCACTTTATCCAATTTTTTCTTTAAGCATAAGTATGTTGTCTAACCATTTTCACACACGCACACATATGTATATACATATGTATGTACATACATACAGAAGTGAGTAGGTGCTCATCAGCCGTGTAGAGCCTACTGTTTCGGTCACCTCGTGCTCTAATGGACCCGTCGCGCCAATAATTGACAGCAATTGCAGTTTGTGAGCAGTCCGAGCAAGTGTGTGCCAGCGGGGTGACACAGACAAGTTTTGCAATGATTACTGCTGAACTTTGTAATCCCGCGCCGTGCTGCTCAGACTCACTCACTCACATGTGAGTATCCTCCTTTGCTCCGGCGGTTGTGCAACGCTGCCATAATTTCCTTTTGCTGCTCAACGCGCCAATAGTTTGCCGCACTACAAAGCGCCGCTGGCCTTTCCATAAGCGGCATTTCACTTGGAGCGCAATTTAATCTTATCGCGGCTGTAAGTACAGCAGTGTGCAAATATTTGAAATATTCGAAATAGTTTTAGCCTCGTTTTTCGCCTTTCGCATTCTCTTGACTCTCTATTTGCCAACGAAATTCCAACGCAAAAACGAAGCAGCAAAAGTTATTCCTGTTGTGTGTATGTGTGTGTGCAAAGTGCATTTGTGTTGGTGCAAAACCACGAACATAAATCATATTTTGTCGTTCGTAGCGACATTTCAGTCATAAAATTACGAAAACACAAAAATATGTATTAAATGATTTCAAAGGAAAATCATGAAAAATTTCTTTTGACTGCAAGCAGAAAGACAAAGCCACAATTTTGCTTCACGAAATGCCAAATAACTTTTGATGAAATAAAATTATTAAATTTTCATTCATTTGACAATAAGACAAAGCAGTCAAATGTTTTTGTTTTTGATTTTGTGTAGAATATTTTTCTATGATCTTTACTTCAGTTGCGCAGCAGGTGTTAGCTGCTGCTGCGCCACCCCGCCGCCGCTGCCATGCCCGCATGCTCCAACAAATAAATGCAAAAATGATTGGCACGCTCAGCGGGAATTCCAGTTCGCTGATGCAAAAGTCTAAATTTGTTTGGAAAATTCTTTAAAGTTTGAAAAAATTTCGAAATATTAATATTCAACAAACATTGTCACGAATGAGCTTTGATATCGCCGGTTTACTTTCACTATGTTCATGCTTTATGTATTTGTTGTTGTTGTGCACAATATTGTTCTGAGTAAACACACGAATTCGTGCATATGCATGTGTATGTGCAGTTGTGTGTGTTTTCAAGTTCATGAACACTCGCGCTCATCACTCACGGTCCAGCGCAAGGCGAGCGATCGCAGCGCGTGTATCCGAGCTAAAAATATGGCTGTCTCCAAAAAAGTGGCCACACCGCGCACAAATTAAACAGATTTATGACAGACGCCAGTCGGAAGTTTCCGTTGAGAAAAACTGTGAAAAATATAAGAAACAAAATTATAAAAAATAAAAAAAATTAAAAAAAAAAATTTTAAAAATGAAAAGCAACAAAAAAATTGAAAAAACAACAAAAAAATTTAAAAACAACAACAACAAAAAAATTCCAAAACGCCAAAAAAATTAAAAAACAACAAAAAATTTAAAAAGCAAAAACAACAACAACAAAAAATTCCAAAACGCCAAAAAATTAAAAACAAAGGAAAATGCAAAACCAAAACTAAGAAAATGTTTAAATCAGACAAAATTGAACTTCATTTGCCGCCACTTGCTTGGCCTTTGTCTGTGCTTTGAGGTCATTGGAGTTTACTTCTCTGCCAGCCATTTTTTTATGTTAACTTTTGTAAAACATCTTTTAATTTATAATTTTCATTTTTATACGAAGATGATACAAACCAAGCGTCAATGATGTCAGTCGCCAGCCTCAGCTCTGTACATCATTTGTTTTCTTCTCCTCTGTCCCCTTCGTTACTCAGCTCTTCCAGCTGTAACTCAATTGCTGACCGCAATACCAGCAGCTCTGTGACTGCTAAGTGCCGATGATTCACGATTTGATTTTTTCTCTGCGGTTTTCGACGATAGCCCACCGCAATTTACGAGTAATTGATGTTGTTGTCGTGTGTTGGCAGTTTTGCCATTTGACTTCTAAAATTAAATATTTGTGTTTAAAATATTTTTTTTTTATTTTTATCTTTTCACTTGAATATTTATTTTTATAATTTATTTTTATTTCTTTCTTTACATTGTAATTTAATGTTTTTGTACAATTTTGTATTAGTAATCTTGTTGTATACTTTTTATTTTGATATTCTTAGAAATTTGATGTTCTCTGAAAAATCGTTAATCAAAGAGGGCAGGTTTTTTGCGTATCAAACCGGTTACAAAATTATATTTCTTTTGACTCCAATATTGTTTAGAAGTTGCTGAAACGACGTCAGCAACAATTTTAGGTATAGTAATAAGCAAATATGACATGTTTTGTCTTGCCCTCGTTCACTACTAGACCCATTTGCTTCGCTTCCTTATCCAGTCTGGAGAAAACAGAACTTACGGCGCGGTTGTTGAGGCCAATACCATCGGCGTACGCCAGCAGCTGTACACTCTTATAACTAGAAGATGGTTCCTCCTCTATTTAGCTCTGCAGCTCGAATTATTTTCTCCTAGAGTTCCAGATTGATGAAGTCGATGATAGGTAGACCTCTTGTCTGAAACCTCGTTTTTTATCGAACGGCTCGGAGAGGTCCTTCTTGATTCTGACGTAGCTTTTGGTATTGCTCAACGTCAGTTTACATAGCCGTATTAGTTTTGCGGAGATACCGAATGCAGACAAAACGACATAAAGGCAGCGCCTTTTCATGTTGTCAAAAGCAGATTTGAAATCGACGAAGACGTGATGTGTGTCGATCGTCTTTTCACTGATTTTTTCCAAGATTTAGCACATGGTGAATATCTGGTCAGTTGTTGATTTTCCAGGCCTGACGCCACACTGATAAGGTCCAATCAGTTTGTTGACGGTGGGCTTTAATCTTTCATACAGTACCGACGATAGAATCCTATATGTGATGTTAAGGAGGCTTATCCTACGGTAGTTGGTCCAGATAGTGGGGTCTCGCTTTTTGTGGATTGGGAAGAGCACACTTCAATTCCAATCGTCGGGCATATCGTCCTGCTATATGGTGCAGAGGTATGGACGCTGACAACATCTGTTGAGTCGGTGTTACGAATTTTCGAAAGCAAAGTTCTGATGAAGATTTATGCTCCTTTACACATTGGTAACGACGAAGAATGCAGTCGATTAACCAAGAGCTGTTCGAGATATGCGAGGACATTGACTTAGTTCAGCGAATTAAGAGATAGCGGCTACTCTGGCTAGGTCGTATCGTCCGAATGGACGAAAACACTCGGGCTCTGAAGGTATTCGACGCAGTACCCGCCGAGAGAAGTAGAGGAAGAGGAAGGTCTATACCTCAATGCAGAGATCAGGTGTAGAAGGACCTGGCTACACATAGGAATCTGCAATTGGCGCCAAGCAGCGAAAAGAAATAACGTCCGGCGCGCAGTTGTAAACTCGGCTATAATCACGTAAACGGTGGCTACGCCAGTAAAGAAAGGAGAAGCAGATAATTTACAGAGACATAACGTGCAGCTTTGTTGAGTTGAATGTGACAGATTTATATAAAACTTTCTATATTTTTTGGAGCTTCGGGTGATGCTATTGACCGTAGACTCACTTGCTCCCTCTCTCTACCCAGCAATTAAAATAACATTTTCACTAGTTGAACTAGGCATTCTGCGCTACACGCTGATAGGTTTTGTGTACACTAATCTACTTTAGGTTCGCATTTCCATAACTGTAAATAGAATTAGTGGCACCGCGTCTGCTGACTCGCTCCGCTTTCTATTGCCGTGTCATTGCAACTGATCTATTTGTGTAATTAACCGATTTGTTATTCTCCGCGCATCTTACGTTCCTCTAGTCTTCTCACGAAAAATGCTGCAAATCATTCTTTTCTAGTAATTAATGCTGACTAATTGGTATTTAATTTTTGAATATTTATCTTATTTCATGGCTGCCTTTCACACTCAGCCGCACAGCCAGCAGCGACACTTCAAATCCATTTTGTTGTTGCATGTTTCCGACGCTTGTGGTCTTAAATCACCGCTATTAGGCCGTTTCACCGTTGTCTCAGTGCCTTACCGATAGTTTCATATGCAATTAATGAAGTGCCGTGCCGCCACACATGCGCATGCGCACAGCGGCTATGGCGCCGTGTCTCACGAAATCTGCGCTTTCGACGCCAAAATCAGCTTCGCTTGTTCACACTACACTGGGTTAGTGGTGGCTTCAAACACAAAACACAAATATTTTCATGCCAAACAAGTCTGCCAACAAAAGCGCAACAAAAATAGAAAATTTTGCTAACGCCAGTGAATAATGCGAAAAATATGAGAATGCTATCGTGTTTACTCGTGTTTGTTTTGACTTTTTCCTTTTCTCTTTTGTTGTTATTTTCCCTGACTTCTACTGATTATTTTTGCCGCAATTTAAGCGCTTTGCGAGCGCTTTTATCATCACGCTTTTTATTCATAATCAATTTGCTTGATTTCCTCGGCGTTTTGTTGGCTTTGAGCGAGCATATTTGTCATCTTTGCGTTCTCAATTCATTTGTTGTTGTTTGTTTCTATTCTCGTTGCCTATTTAGTTTACTTTCGCATAATTATGTCGAATGAATGGATTTCTTTTTTCTCCAAATGCTCGCATAAAATTCACATAAAAACATTCATAGTTTTCTCTTTGTGTAACTGTTGTTGTTGTTGTTGGTTGCGTATTATTTCGCTTCTACTTAATTTGTTGTAAAAATAGACACATGTGGCGGCCTCAGTTTAATTACTTGTGTTGTTGTTGCTGTTAGTTTAATTGTTGCTAGTAAAAGTTGCGGCGACGACCATTTGTGCCTCTGTTGGTTTTGCTCGGTTTTATGTCACGTGGCGTGTCACCTGTTGCGTTAATTACTGTTTAATGCTTTGTTTTACGAGGAGTACTTGTGAAGTTTACAGTTTTGCTGTGTGTTTTTATGGAAGTACTAAACTCGCTTATTTGCGCTCTGGGCTTTGGAAGAGTTGAAGCTAAGCCAAGCGGCTGTTTTACAGATTTTTGATTGCATTTTTATATTCTTTCTAAAATCTTACTTATAAATAATGAAAGCCAATATTTTAATGTTATTTTTCTTTCTTTCTTTTTAGGTAAGAATATTCATTATATGAACACATCTAATACAACTCCAAGTAAGTTTTTAATGTTTCTGTTGCGACTAAAAGGAAATTCGTGTTTTGTTTAAGGGGGAATTCTACTCTAGAAATCAAATTTTCGGCAGTTTTTTGAATTTTATTTAAAAAAAAAAACCCAAAATTATATTTACTATCCATTTTTTATGGCGTTTTTATTGATATCTTAAGAATGCAGAAAAAAAATTTTACAAAAAAATATTAAAAATTAAAATAAGTAGAGGGGGGGAGAGACAAGTGTAAAAAAAGTGGCGCATCCTGGTGACATTGATCCTGACTCCTGGTGGTCTGAACAAAAAAATCAAACGAAATTCTTAATCAGTAAGGATGCTGTTATAGTCCTTACCTCAGGGAACACGAAATTTTTTTTTTTGAAAAATGGCGACTGCCTGAAAATAAAAATAATTTTTTACGCTTTTTTTCAAATTCCTGAATTATTTTAAATATTAAAAACAAAAATTTTGACACGATGCTGGTAGGAACGATAAAGGATTATATAAAGAAGGTTCACACAAAATTTCAAGTAAATCGGTTCTATAGAACTTCAGATAATGCCGGTATCGTGTGGAAAAAGTAGTTTCGAGAAAAACGCGTTTAAAGTTTAGGAGACAATTCTAGTGAACACGGACGCCACCTCACAAAATCGGTTGTATCTCCGAAAATAAGTAGAATTTTGAAAAATCCTTCCAAGGTCATATTTTTGAAAGTCTAAACTTTAAATATATGAAAAAAATCGAATTTTTCAAAATTCTAGAGTAGAATACCCCCTTAAAAAAAGGAACCTTGAGTAATTCTCCTATACCTGCTTTTCTAAAAAGTATTGTAGGGTCTTCGTACCCGAATAATTTTCACTGAAAGTAATTTATTGAGTCTGCTTAGTGGTTTCCACCTTCATCTCTCGGTAGTCCTCGGCAAGTGACCGAGGGTAAGCGAGTAAAAGAAATACTCGCTAAATAATGACACATACGATGGCGCTCATAATCACTTCGCTTATCTAAGAACAAGAACCATGACTATTACAAGAACAAGAATCCACACATTTTACCCCAAATATTATTTTTATACTCTTGCAATATGTTGTTACAGGGTATAATAGTTTTGTTCACCTAACGGTTGTATGGATCACCTAAAATTAAGCGAGATAAATATAGGGTTATATACATAAATTTAAATGATGAGTTGAAATCCGGGTGACGGTCTATCTGTCCGTCCCTCAAACCGTCCGTCCTTCCGTCCATTCGTGCAAGCTGGAACTTGAGTAAAAATTGAGATATCTTGAGGAAACTTGGTAGGTGGGTTTCTTAGTAAAAAAATTATCAGTTCGTAGAGGGGCGTGATCGGACCAATGCCACGCCCACAACTCGCCATATACCGAAAGCAGATAAAGTAGCATAACTACGCACAAAATGAAGATATAAAACTGTAATTTGGCAAAGGGGATCGCATCAGCAAGTGTCACTTGGAAAATTTTGAAAAGAGTGGGCGTGGCCCGCCCTCTGATAAGAACATATCTCCCAAATCACTAAAGTAGCAACAAGTCATACGAACTCCTACCGACAGAGTGCAATGGATTAAATCGGAACATAACCCCGCTCACTCTCCATTTAACGGTACTGCTCAAAACTACTCAAAACGCGAAAAATCAATACCTAATTACGCCAGAGACATAAAATTTTACCACCGAGATCGTATGACAGTACTTTACCATTGAGGGGGTATTCTAGTCTAGAAGCATGAATTTCAGGTAATTTTTAAAGTGTCGTAAAAAAAGGCAATTAATATTTTTATCATCCACTTTTTTATTAGTTGTTTGTTAATTTTAAAAGAGTAGAGAAAAAATTAAAAACTTAAAAAAGTAAAAAATTTCAAAAATTATGAGCTGACGAAGTGGGGGGTCTCTAAAAATATTCACGTGACCATATCCATGATTTCAACCTTTCTAGTTACCTGAAACCAAAAAGAAAAAAAGATTATTAATCTAGAATAATGTCGCAATGGCCGGAACTACAGAAAAGTGGGAAAAATTTTTTTCACAAAATGGCGACTGCCTAAAAATAAAAGTTTTTTTGGACCACTTTTTCTGACTATTTCGAATTTTTTTAAAATAATAAAAATAAAAATTTGGGGATGCGGCTAGTTCCAACCATAGACAAGCCTATAAAGAAGACTATAAAAATTTTAAGTAAATCGGTCCAGTAGAAAATGAGAAATCGTGGGTATCGTTCCGAAAAAGTCAGTTTTGAGAAAAACGCGTTTAAAGTTTCACGTTCCGACCGAACCAGTTTGGATGCCGGGTCAGAAAAATGCCTATATCTCCGACAATAATTTTAATTTCGAAAAAACCTCTTGTACACATATTCTTGAATAGTTAAACTTTGAAAATTTAAAAAAAAAAAATCGATTTTTTTTTTTTTTTTAATTTCTAGACTAGAATACCCCTTTAAAGCACTGTCGAGGTCAGAAAGGGACGATGGACGTAGTGCCACCCATTTTTAGGTGAAAACACATATCTCTGGACCCGACCAACCGCATAGCATTTTTCTCATACGTACTCGGACTACAACCACAACCTACTATCCATTACAATAATATATAACACAATTTTAAAAAGTGTTCTTTACCTCTTCTAGAAATCACATTCTTTACATTATAAAATAAGCCACACATTTTATCGCTCTTATTTTGTTTCAATTTGTATACAATTGATCGTCCGAAAAGAAAGCGAACCAGCCACTTATCATAACAAATTATCGCGCTTTACGTCAATGCATTAGAACATTGCACACAAAAAGTTGTTAAAATTATTTATTCATTACTCAGCACAATTATGCACCTGTCTACATTATTTGAATGCTTACTGTCGAATAAATATTTACAGCTTTGCCATATCCTCAAAATCGAAGTGTCAATATTGGGTGTTTGTGAACATCGAGACATTTTCATACGAAATGACATGTGATACCGGCATGCTTACTTTCGTTTGCCGAGCTCTCGATTACCTATTGACAAATAGAATTTTTAGTGTCAACACAGAAATATCTGTTGCCTTAGAATATCGCGAGGTATGTGTGACGAAAGTATCCACGCAAATTAGAAATTCAATGTCAATAAAATTTTCAAAAGTCCGCTTATTGCATGTTCAGGTGCTGGTAATAAAATATGCTCCTATTCTTAGTCCTCCCTTTAATCAATAATGCCACTAAAAGAGGTGAATGAGAATACCAAAGTGCGTTCTTACTTCTGCCATGCCTTGCCTGCATTCTTCAGTGTCCGCTGTCAACGCCACAGGCCCTCTCTACTAAATTGTATTCACAGCTCGTCCATTCCGTTTGGCGACGAAGCATTTATCGCTTCCGCTTTCCACAGCTGTGCTGCAACGGAACTTTTAATTCGTGCGCCGAGTGTTGCTGGCGGAAGAAAGTGCTTGTAGCGGATATTAAATCAAATTGTTCAACATTGCCACTCGCCCCACAGCGCCGCTTACACAGCTACTCAAGATTTGTTGTTGTTTCTAATAATTTCCTTATTAAATCGGGCGTTCGATTAGCATATTTATGCGAACTTATTTACTAATGAATTTCACAGCAGCGTCGTTTACTCGACTCGCAGAACTTCCGTTTGCGCATTCTGTGCGCTTCCGTCTTACGAAATTGCCAAAAGTGGCGTCACATCGATTCGAACTCATTAATTACGTAAATGCATATTCATATATACTTTCATATATGTATGTATGTATACGCCGCACGTTTCTTGTTTGTGTTTACCGGCACACACCTTTCTCTTCACATTGCTGGCCTTCAGCTATTTGCATGTCAAACATTTTGTAGTTTCCGAGTTTCTGCTGGCAGGTTGTTGCGGTAGCCGGCACAGTTCAACAAACTGCTCGACGTTTTATTGGCACACTGCCACACAAATTACAAGTTCTTTGTTTTAGCAGCGGAAGTGCTTGTTTCCGAACTATGGAGGTACATAAAAATCGTGGTGGAAGCGTTGCTTTCAGCTATATCGCTAAGCAGGTACTCAGCGTAGATTGGTTGACGAGCTCACTTGTCACTCAAGTAGTTGTTTCGACTTCGGAGCAACCGTGGCTGATGGTTATTTCAGACTTTTTTCAGGAATTGCTTGTTCGGAACAAAAAAATATAGTAGCACACGAGATTGCTAATCCTCATAGCCGAGAGAGTAGACAAGACGAACATATTTGGTGCCGAAAAAATCGTGAGAACCAAACTTCTCGAGATTCTCGGAAAGTGAAAGTTCGTCCGGCTTCCCTATTTTCATACCCTTGTTCTTTATGAAACACTATATCTTTATTAAATTATATTTTTTGGCATGAATTTCTGAGCTTGTTAGCTAACAATAATACTTTTAGCTAAAAGTATTAATTCCGGCTAAATCTATTCATTCATTAAACATATTTTAATTAATTTGATCCAATTTCTTTCTAATTTATTCCAAAGCAGTTCAAGAGTTCGCAAATAAATTGTGAGATCTACATTATACATAGATAGTAGATTATTTTAAGACGTAAAAGCAGCTTAAGACGGCTCTGTCGAAAATCAAAGCGAGCAAACTGCAAGATTTCTTATCAATTAACACAAGCTAGAAGCGGCATTCACCAGCTGCGCATATTTGCTTATCGCCCGCATACCAATAGCTAACATACATACAGACATATGTATGTGACATTTAGTCAACTGCCACCATATAAACTAAAGGGTGATCCGTTTCGAGGTTCCCTACTTTTTTTTGAAGAAAAAACACAGAACTTCACATTTAATTAGGAATGTTTATTATCATTCAAAAGAGCATTCTATGGCAGTTATTTTTTGAAGATTATCTCTTTCAAATGTTGGCCGCGACTATGTCTCAGATGGTTCATCCTTTGAGTCCAATTTTCGACGACTTGTTCGAGCATTTCAACAAGTAACTGGCGAATGACTCGCCTGATGTTGATGATGCCCAAAGCCTGAATCGAAGCAGAATTGTCCGTATAGACTTTAGGCTTTATATATTCCCAGAAGAATTCTAACAGTGTGATATCACACGATTTTGGTGGCTCCGGCACAAAAGAGAAATTATCTGATTACCGAAATGTTATCTCAATATATGCATTGATTGATGCGTTGTGGGAAGTGGCGCCGTCTTGTTGAAAGCCAAAGTCGGAATTGACGATTACGTCCTCATCGGAATCATTTTTGAAGAAACATGGATCTATGATTCCACTGGTTCACAAACCATACCAAATCTTTGTTTTTTCTGGATGAAATGGCAGCTCTTGAATCTCAAGTACTTCAGGTTGCTCTTCGTCCCAAATGCGGCAATTTCGCTTTTTTACATACCCATAAAGCCAATGTGCCTCATCGCTGGACAAAATTTGGCTGGAAAACGTCGTGATCTTCTTGGAACTTTTCAAGAATACATATAGCGAAGCGATGTTGCTGCGAACAGCGCCGAATCGACTCTCCACGGTCTTCGTGTACCAGCTGCTCTCAGCTACGGCTGCTATATTTTCTTCACTGAGTGTTGGACATGATCTATTCGGTAGAATATTATCCAATAATGAGTGCTGGGTCTCAAGATGGGTGATGGTTTGGGAATAGTACTTTCAGATAGGCCGTTTATGTTGACTATAAGTTGAGCGAAGCGCAAGAAACACATTCTTTGCAGAAAGAAGAAAAAGTACCTCTACTTGGACCACCCGTTACATGCTTACGAACATTTGCAAATACTTGCAATACTGGCAAAGAGACACCGCACAGTGAACACATATTGAAATGAAACTAAATAACGGTATGCGATTTGCACTAAAGCTGTCGTTAGAGCCTCACGGCGCTACAGACTACAGGCTGTGACAAAGATTCTATGTAGACACCATCTTGCGCCGTTCGCTCTGCGCTCAAAGCAGAATTCTCTTCGTATTTAAACAGTAGCGAAGCGAATGTCAAGTAACTAAAGTAAACAACAGTTAGGAGTTGGACAAATGGACAGCCAAATGACCAGCTGTTCCGCCGGTTGGCAAAAACGCAAACGAAATTCACACAAATTCAAATAAAGTTGGACACAAAGAGTATGCAATGGAGAGAATGAATAACACCATTTGGGCACATTAGCAGAGTTGTACATTATAAAGGGTGATTTTTTAAGAGCTTGATAACTTTTTTAAAAAAAAAAAACGCATAAAATTTGCAAAATCTCATCGGTTCTTTATTTGAAACGTTAGATTGGTTCATGACATTTACTTTTTGAAGATAATTTCATTTAAATGTTGACCGCGGCTGCGTCTTAGGTGGTCCATTCGGAAAGTCCAATTTTGGGCAACTTTTTCGAGCATTTCGGCCGGAATAGCCCGAATTTCTTCGGAAATGTTGTCTTCCAAAGCTGGAATAGTTGCTGGCTTATTTCTGTAGACTTTAGACTTGACGTAGCCCCACAAAAAATAGTCTAAAGGCGTTAAATCGCATGATCTTGGTGGCCAACTTACGGGTCCATTTCTTGAGATGAATTGTTGTCCGAAGTTTTCCCTCAAAATGGCCCTAGCATCGCGAGGTGTTGGGGATGTAGCGCCATCTTGTTGAAACCACATGTCAACCAAGTACAGTTCTTCCATTTTTGGCAACAAAAAGTTTGTTAGCATCGAACGATAGCGATCGCCATTCACCGTAACGTTGCGTCCAACAGCATCTTTGAAAAATACGGTCCAATGATTCCACCAGCGTACAAACCACACCAAACAGTGCATTTTTCGGGATGCATGGGCAGTTCTTGAACGGCTTCTGGTTGCTCTTCACCCCAAATGCGGCAATTTTGCTTATTTACGTAGCCATTCAACCAGAAATGAGCCTCATCGCTCATCGGACACGGACGCGAAACACATTTCGAACCGAACACTGATTTTGGTAATAAAATTCAATGATTTGCAAGCGTTGCTCGTTAGTAAGTCTATTCATGATGAAATGTCAAAGCATACTGAGCATCTTTCTCTTTGACACCATGTCTGACATCCCACGTGATCTGTCAAATACTACTGCATGAAAATCCTAACCTCAAAAAAATCACCCTTTAGTATGTGCCATGTGTCCTGTGTCTCTAAAAGTGAAGATAAATCTGCTATTAAATAAATATATGTATGAACGCCAACGGAACTATCTTTCTTTAAGTGAATCTTCGCATTTGGATCTAGATAGAAGGACATTGATAGTTAAAATAACAAACAAGAGTCTTGTAAAGTTATCAATTAATTGTTGGATTCAGGGGATCATGCTCTTAGGTTAGGTTATTAGGCTGATATTCGAGAGGTCACGATTAATTCCACTTGAACTGCTAGAGACATTTGTCTGTTGTGATGCCCACAAGTCTTAAGTACGAATGAAAAAGACCGTCGAAAATCTAAATAATATCTGCTCCAGCAAATTCGCCAGGTTCGTAGAAAGTATGGCAACCAGGATGCTTCAACCTAAGCTGGCGAAAGAAGTGAAAGAAGTGTCTAGATGTTCCCTAGACACCTATCATTGCGGTCATGGGAACCTTGCTAAGAGTTGATAGTTCCATGCATCTTTTGCGTTCCTGTCGTTGTGATTTGCACTAAAAGGATATAGCAACAATTTGGCCGGATCGAATCAAGATGGGTTACTCCAAATGGCCAAATTCAATATTTCAAGGCTCTTGTTCGCATTTTGGATTACGGTAAATGTTTCTGAATACGAAAATATGTTATAAGCCACCGGTTTAATCCACCAGTTGGGCATATAAGAGTTTGTCCCATATGTGTTAGTAACTATCCCGCCGCCCATGCAGCTGTTTGTTGACAAAAACTTGTCAGATTACTTCAACAATTGATTGATTGCACGAACTGTTGATCTTGACATATTATTGGTCCCCTGTACTGTTGTATTGTTTTTCGACTGTTTTGTTTTATCGAAGTTCTTTTGTCAGCGCTTTGTGCCCTTTCCCGTAGCTTAACTTTTGCGGATTAAATGCTTTGCGAATTGACATTATAACAATAAATGAGAAGCGCTGGAGGAGCGGTAACTAATTTTATTAAAACAACAAAAAGTTACATCAGCGCACCAAAATAAGAATTGATTTAGAATTGAGTGTTTTCGTAATGCCGTATTTCAGCAAAGTAAAAAAATTTCCAGCTTTGATTTTGGCTTACTGAACCGTTTAGGCGAGGAATTGAACCCTGGCCTCCCGCGTGACAGGCAGGGATACTGACCACTATACTATCGAGGACATTTCAAAGTAGCTTTTGACAGCATAGAAAGAAAGGAGCCTTTATTATGGAACTTGGAATCCCCACACAACTAATACGGCCGTGTAAGCTGCCGTTGAGCAATACCAAAATCTGCGTCAGGAACAGGAAAGACCCCTCCGAGTCGTTTAATAACAGAGAAGGTTTCAGACAAGGCGATTCCCTACCGTGCTACTTCTTCAATTTACTCTTGGAGAAAATAATTCGAGCTGCAGATCTGAATAAAGAAGGTACAATCGTCGCACTCGCGGTTTGGCTTCCATGTCAGGGTTGACAGTTATAACTTCGAAGTTGCAGATAATTTGGTCTATCCTGGAAGCAGTTTTAACACCAACAACAATGTCAGCTTCGAAATTCAACGCAGAATAACTCTTGCCAACATGAGTTACTTCGGACTGAGAACTAAAGTCGTCTCTGTCGACGAACAAAGTACAAACTCTACAAGTCACTTATCATCCCCATTCTGCTATACGGTGCAGAGGCATAAACGATGACAACATCTGATGAGTCGGCGTTACGAATTTTCGAGAAAAAGGTTCTGTGGAAGATTTATGGTCATTTGCGCATAGGCTATGGCGAATACCGCAGTTGATGGGACGATGAGCTGTAGAAGATACACGAGGACATTGGCATAATTCAGGGAATTAAGAGACGGCGGCTCAGCTGGATGAAAACACTCCAGCTCTGAAAGTATTCGACTCAGTAGCTGACGAGGAAAGCAGGGGAAGAGGAAGACCTCCACTCCGTTGGAAATACCAGGTGGAGAAGGACCTGGCTACGACTGGCGCGCTGTTGTAAACTCGGCTATATCCGCGTAAGCGGTTTTTACGCCAATAAAGAAGAAGATGCACAATTTAATATAGCTTGCTTCGAAAAATATTTGGAAAGTAATTAATTTCAAATACAAATTTGTGGAAAGCGTATAATTACCTTTTGAGTATTTTAGTTCATGAGCACATGTCCACATTGTTTCTTTCGTAGCCACATAGAGGCAGGCGCCCATCCCAAATTTTTTGGCTCAAACGTAATTTCCATTATCAAACGAATTTTTGCATGCATAAAGAATATGAAAATTATCGAAATTTTTGGCTTTCGAAGCAGTCCTTGCGTGTGCAAATAAATTGAGGCAGCGCAATCAAAGGCAATCAAACGTCATCAATAACTAAGCCAGTGTAATAAATGGCAATTTTAGTAATTTCTGAAAGGTGTGCCGCTTCATTATTTGTCGGCTGAAAGCTTTAAAAGCGAAAATAAAATAAAAAGTACAAAAGATAATTCAGAGGAGTGCTAAGATTCGACAAATCCGGCTTTAAAAGTTATGCATATTGCATTTCCACTATTCCGCCTCCGCCGTGAGATCATAGAACTTCAGTGTAAAAGTACATCGCTTCAGTTTTGTACGATTAATGCACATAAATTATATATAATTGTTAAAATAATATTTCGAAGTCTCAAACCAAAAAACAGTTACCAAGTAGCGCTGACGCCGGTGTTTAATGTTGCCAGCTCGCCTTTTTTTCTCTTATTATCATCATTAAGTGTATATTGGCAGTCATAATTTGCAACATCAACACAAATACACGCACACCTGCCATTAGCAACAACAAATGTCTTCATAAATTCTCCACCGTCCGGCATGTGGCATTTAAAGCGCAATTGTGGCAACACTTGCCGACGATAAAGCATCCGACCTAACGCAAGACAATGTAGCACTTTTAGTTTTTCATGAATGCACACACAAATGTGTTCGTGTGCGAGTGTTTGTCTGTGTGCTTGCACATTATTTGTAGTCATGTCCGAGTGCAATTTATAAATATTTCATTGTAATCGCTTGCTTGTCAATGATAAATGACGATGACACTTGCACAGTTGACTGCTGACGGCGAATAGCTGCCTGCCCGGCGCCCCTCGCGCCACCGCACGAACATACCGCCCGCCGCTGACTGCTGGATCGCAGTTGTTTACGGCACTCGCGCTGTTGTTTACGAAAGTGTGCACTTTGCAGCGCTCGCCGCCGCCACTTCACCTTCGCGTGAGGGCTCTACCGAAGCAAGACGAAATAAAACAACAAAGGCAACGTCGTGCATGCCTTTACGGTGTGCCGAGAGAGTGCTAGAACTTTTGTTTGCGTCACACGCATACATGCACAAATGCACTTGCACTTGCAGGGTACCTTACAAGTACAACTATGTGTATGTGTATGTGTGTGTGACACAAGTTGCATACAAAAAGCTGTTGGCACTTGGTCGTCTCTTATTCACGGAAAAAAAGCTGTGTAAATGATACTTGCTTCTGTGTACATATGGCACTCGCTCGTTCATTCTCACTTTCCTTCCATCTATCGTCTTCACTATGTGCTTCTGCGCCAGTTGTTGTTGATTTTTTATTAAAATCAACTTTTATTATTCAATTAAGTTAGTTTTTAAGCGTTTGTCCATGTGTTTCAGCTAATGTACTTGATGGCTGTGGCTTTGATGATGACAAGAAAAAAAAACTGCTGTTTTGAGAAAGGAACACCAACCGAAGACCAAGAAGATCTGACGTTTTCCAGCAAAATTTTGTTCAGCGTTGAGGCACATTTCTGGCCCAATTGTACCAAAAAGCCAAATTCTCGAAATTTGGGATGAAAAGAAACCTGAAGAGATTCAAGAGCTCCTATTTCATTTTGAAACACACAAAGGTTTGATGTGGATTGTGGGCTGGTAGAATCATCTGTCCATATTTCTTCAAAAATGATGAAAATGGTGAGAACCTAACCGTAAAAGCGACCGTTACTGCGCCATGATGACCGACTATTTTATGCCTGAAATTTAAGCGCGTGATCTCATTGGTTTTCAAGAGACGGCGCCACTTCCCTCACATTTCATCATTCAATGGATTTATTGGGAGAACATTTCGGTGAGCAGATAATCTCATGTTTTGTGCCGATCGATTGGCCACCAAGGTCGTGTAATATCACACCTTTAGACTTTTCCTGTGGGGATATGCAAAGTCTAATGTCTATGCGGACAATCCCGCTTCGATTCAGGCCTTGAAGCAAAACATCACGCGTGTCAACCGCCAGTCACAGTCAAAAAGTTCGAACGAGTCATCAAAAAATGGACTCAAGTGATGGACCATTTAAGACGTATCCGCGTCCAACTTTTGAAAGAGATGTTCTTCAAAAGAGTAAATCCAAAAAATGTTCTTTCGAATGATAATAAACATTCCCCATTTTATTTTGAAGTTTCTGTGTCTTCATAAATGTAGGTAACCTCTAAATGGGTTACCTTTATATTCTGATTAACACATTCTTGTCCAGTTTTAATATATATACATACATTTTTTAGTACATCTGAGCAAAGGTGAGAGTTGTCACCTGTCTGAAATCTAAAATTTATTTCAGTATAAGTAACATTCGTAAAGAGAAGTTACTTGGGAAACCCCTGAATCCTATGAAAAAAAAAAAATACTGAAATGGAGTTGCCAGCTCCCTAAAAAGGGAAATAAGGCACATTATTCATACATGTTGCGTACCAATATGAGTGCCAGGGAAGTACAGTTATTGGCCTCAGCTAAAATTGAACCTTTTTCGGTACCGAGTTGCCATCTATTTCTAAAATTTGAAATTGGCACCATTATCTTTACATTAAAGACCTGAAACTCCATTTTGACTGCATTTCGCAACTTAATATCTTTTTCACCGCCGTGAGTTGCCATGTATAACTAATAAATGGCTTTAAGCCAGCAAATACAAAGCCTTTGTCTCGCAAATGAAAAATACAAATTATTCAAATGCTGATTTTTTCGTTTCCCCACATTCATATTCAAATATTTGGCCTGAATAAATTTTGCGGTGCGCATTTTTTGCATTTGTTGTTGCAGCGGCCATAATTAACGCTATTATTCGCCGATAATTGAATTTTACTATTAATATTTTTATGTAATTCTATTGTTCTGCACATGTGTAGGTAGACAGGTTTATTTATTTGTTAGTGTTTGTGCACGAGTGTTGGACAAAAGATGCATAAACCCGTTTGTTGATTGTTTGCCTTTGCAACCTTGGTGACCTTTGAGGCAACTGCTGGCACAGAGCTCTACATGCACATCGTGTATACATATGTACCGTTATTAATGAGTGCCTGGAAATTATTTTTATTAATTACATATATTTTATTCTCTTCACGGGTGCGTTTCGTGTGGAAGAAATGGTGCAAACGATTTTTATCTTGATTTTAATCGGTCAGTTTGTATGATAGCTATGTACAGTAGGGGTCCGATCGGAATTATTTCTTTCTATATTGAAGCATTATCTTTGACTATAATCCATGACAAATTTCGTAAAGATATCTTGCCAAAAAATACCTTCGCTTGATTCCGATTGCTCAGTTTACATTAGAATTATGTATTGGCTATAGTGCTCAGATCTTAAAAAGAGTTTTCCTTACACGAACTCGATTATGATTGGTCAGTTTATATGGCAGTTATATGGTATAGTGGTTCGTATCGCTGGTTCCAAATAAAAAAAAACTGTTTCTTTGTTGAGTAAAGGATGAGTGCTAAATTTCAGACCGACATCTCGGAAACTGAGCAAATAAATCTATTGCATATATACTCACGGACACGAGTAAACCGATTCAACTCGTCGTCTTGATATTTTATATAGCCCCTCGGGTCTCCGACTTTGCCTTCTAGATGCTACAAACCTCTTGATAAACCTAGTATACCCTTGTCTTTATCATAACAAAATAAAGTGCCCATCTTCAACATTTGAAAAATCAACCGAAAAATCCTTGAAATTCATAAAATTATATATTTTCTGTTATTGTTAATTTTACTATTGAATTTGTGTTTGTTTTGTTGTATATTGTTGATAAACAATATCCATTAACCGGTTGAATGGCAAAGGCGCAAATATTTTAAATTTTTCGAATTCTAATGTTGCAGGTGTGCCGCCACACATCCACATACACACACACTAAATCTCACACTATAATAGCAGATGGAAGCAATTTATGCAAATAACTGTTTCGTGTCTAATGGCGCGTGTGATTTTAAATAAACATTTGACTTCAAAATATGTGATTATTACTTCTAGTTGATTCATTTAATGTGCTCAAAAAATAAGGTGACATTGTATTTATTTTGAAAATTCTTTATTTATTCTTCCAAATCAATTTTATCCCCTTCAAAGTAATCCCCTCCCGATGCAATGCACTTATGCCAACGGATTTTCCAATCTTCGAAACACTGGTTATAGTCACTTTCCGTGATGGCCTTCAGTTCCGTCTTCGCTGCGGCTTGAATCTCCTCTGTCGTATAAAAACGGTGTTCCCGGAGCGGTCTTTTGAGCCAGAAGTCGCACGGCGCCAGATCAGGTGTATACGGTGGTTGCGGAACGATATGGGTTGAGTTTTTGGCGAAATGATCACGAATTACGAGGGCAGTATGGGATGGTGCATTATCGTGGTGTAAAAACCAAAAATTGTCTTTCCACAATTCCGGCCTTTGTAGGCGGATACCGTTACGCAAACGACGCATAACGTTCAAGTAATATTCCTTGTTGACTGTTTGACCGGTTGGAAGGAATTCATAATGCACAACACCACGAAAATCGAAGAAATCAGTCTACATGACCTTGATTTTTGAGCAACTTTGGCGCGTTTTTTTTTGGTCTCGGCTCTCTTTTGGCACGATATTCGCACGATTGATCGGTTGTTTCGAGGTCGTAAGCATAGATCCAAGTCTCATCGCCAGTTACAATGCATTTCATGACACCCTGGTAGCCGGAAAGCATCATTTCACACACTTCAACGCGACGCCTTTTTTCCAAAAAATTCAATGTTTTCGATACCAGTCGAGTTTTGACGCGCTTGAGGCCCAAAACATCCTTCAAAATGGTACTGGCTGAGCCTTTCGATATGCCAACTTCATCGGCAAGGTCTCTAATTGTTAATCGACGGTTTTTCAACACCAAATCTTTGATTTCTTGAACGTGAGCTTCGTCGGTTGAGGTTGGTGGTCGCCCTGGACGCTCTTCGTCTTCGAAGCCGGCTTGGAACTCACGATACCACTTGTAAACATTTTTTTAGATATAGCCTCATCACCAAAGGCTTTCTGCACCATCCTAAGCGTATCCGCAGCAGAAAATTGATTCCGTAAACAATATTTAATGCAAATTCTTTGCTCAACAAATTTCGACATCGCAAAAAACGAAAAACTCACTTTTAGCAGCTCACAAAACGACACGTATCTCAAATACTAATGAATAATTTGGCATGAAATTTGACATAAATGTGACTGACAGTACTACCAACCTAAAAAAAAAAATAATTCTCCAAGTCCTTCGACGCGCGCAGTTTACATTCAAATGACACCTTCTTTTTGGGCACAGTAGTAATGCAAATCAATTATTCTTGTTTATTCTTAATCTATAGACATGTCATGTCATTCTGGTCCGAACTACTGAAGTTAAATTTCAAGGGTAAATAACAAAATGGCGGACTTGGAAAAAAAGTCCTTCTATTTTAGCAAAGAAAGGGTAGGGGTGAAAAAAATTCGTTAGTTACGACGAAAACTATGAGTGTGTAGAACAGCCTGTTAAAATTTGAAAGCAATCGGTTCAGTAGAAAAAAAGTTAGGACCCGGGCCGACCAGAAAAACAATGTTTTGAGAGAGGACTCCGAGGCGCTCTAGGAAACTCGATACTCCCGAAATATTTCGAATTTCTGTCTGAAATTTTCACAGTATATTCTTAAGACATTGTACTTTCAAATTAAGCAAAAAAATTTTTCGATTTTTGAACCCAAGTTACCAGACTACTACCTGAATTCCAATTATTCAGTTTGTATGGCATCTATATGGTCGGATCGGAATAATGACAGCTTCTTTAAGAGAAGGGTACGAAATAAAAGAGGCGTTTTTAATAAGCTTAAAAAGTAGTCGGTTCTCTTTGCGTATACTAATTCGGGTCTATGACTGTCTACACATACATGTAACTGTGAGTGAAAGGTAATGGTGGTGAGTTGTGCTCGTTCCTACGTTCTCTCCATTTATAAAAAAAATGCCAATCTCACCTCCCACTTAATGCCTGCTTGATAATTGCGCTTGCCGTGGTGTGCATGTGTGTGATTGATGCAATTTTCATTCCTCCTGGGCGCCATTATTCCGCGTTGACTGGCATGTGGATACACGAGTATTTATTACTTTTATCTCCAGCGAACATTAATTGAAAATGTCAATGCTGTTGTTGTTGTGGGTGGTTTTGCCCACACTGCCAACTGCTGTGTGGCATCATCACACATTTAAATTGCATAATTCCGTTAATTACTTCAACATTTTTAACCGTTCAAGTGGCGCTTAATTGCACACTTCGGGTGGCAAAGCAAAGTGGCTGTAATATTCCTTTTATGTTTGGGGCTGATGTGAACACTGCTGGATTTAGAATATATGCATTAGGGTGGTCTGAAGGTGTTTTGATCTGAAGAATTGGAGCTTCCGTTGATATTTAAAGGGCGTTAAAAGCGAATGTGGAACTAGTTCGCAATTATCACTATTCATTAAGCGCGAATCCTGAGCAAATTCATTCCAAACATTAGCAAGTAGCAAGTACATTTATTCTACGAATGAACATCTTTTCACACTTAAGCTAGAAGCAAGTTGGCCGGCGTCTTGAGCTGCGCTGCTCTGCCATTTATCGCATTTATATCTATTTCGCTGCGTATTTTGAGTTGAAAAATTTGCAGCCACGTGTTAAAGATCACACCTCGTTAGGTAAACACTAAACGTTTCAAGGCAGAAGGTGAGACGCCAATACACATGCACATCGCTAGACAATGCAAAAACAAGTCTAAAGTAAACAAATAAACTTAAATGTCTCATAAAAGTGGAATACTTGGAAAAGTAAGTAAATTTAATAGGCAAATATTTTGCGCGATTAATGCGCAGATTCTCTTTATGGAATTTGCGGGGTCAATGTCGTACATACTACATACATACACTGTATGTATATACCACAAAAACAATTACGACATAAATAAATATAAATAAACAAATCACTTATCATAGATATTTAAGGTTAAGTTAGGTCATGGCCTGGGAATGGTCTAAGGCGTTGGAGGTAGTTAAGGGGTTAGGCCACTCTAGAGGGCCACAAAATAGGCCTTTTTTGGGATTTTTTTTCGGGAAAACTATTAAATAAATCTGGTTTTTAACAAAAGGGATTTATTATACATATAATTAACTGCTTATAACTATTTTTGAAGAAAAATTAATTGAAAAATGGCGGCTACACAGCGTTCTCCCTAGGATGTCTCCGTTTTTTCGGAAATAACTTGTTGAACGGTTTCCGCTTGTAAATAGCACTAGCTACATAAGTACGTAGGATTTTTTCGATATATGCATTTTTGACAAAATGGCGGGTCTTTAAAAGAACAAGTAACAATTTGGTCTAAAAAATTGTTCGAAATTTGTTAATAAAAAACAAACTAGGCAAGATAAAAAAAAAAAAAAAAAAATCCTACGTACTTCTGTAAATAATGTATTTCTGAAGATGTTGTCAAAATTTCAAGTGAATCAGTTGTAAATTGTTTGAGTTATGTTTCCGGCCAACTTGAAAAAAAACAGTTTTGAGATAAACGCGTTTAAAGTTTTGAGTGGGCTCCCAGCCGAACGAACGGCCTTCGACTAGATAACGAAAATGGGGCATTTAGAATTTTTTCCCAGTCATAATCTTTCGGGACAACATTTATGAGACCACAATGTATCATTTGAAAAAAAAAGACAATTTTCCGAAAATTCTACAAAGGGCCTAACCCCTTAAAGATTTTGAAGTATCAACGTAAAAATGGCTTAGAGAGCTGGTTAATCAATAATACATACACCCTGTCAAGAAAGTATTGGGATTTCTTCATTTCCCTCTCTCATCTCCCGCTTATATGAAAAACAAGTAATTTTTTTCCTAGGTTGGTACAACTGTCCTTAATTATGATGCCAAAAATTAGCGCGATCGAGAAATAGAGAGCTTTTACTTTTGCAATACCACCAAATGTATGTATATTATTCGTCATCTATCATGCACTTGGAATATATTATATAACTTTTGCACTGATTGCACGTCTGATACAAAAAACCCCGAAATGTGGGTAATGTGTGGGCTACGTGATGTGTTAATTTACACGCGATTCATGTGCGGCTAACAAAGTTCCCATCAATCTACATACATAACTGCATATAAGTGGGTATGTGTATATACATACATACATGTGAATAAGTCAATTTGTTTATTGCAAAGCTTTTCCGTACAATTACAGTTTTATTTATTGCTCATTAAAAACACATTTATCCTCAGAATTAAATAATTCGCTAAAAATAAAATAAATACAAATTTGATTGCGCCATGATTATCATATCCATATATATGTATACATTGTATATGTATGTATATTTGAAACTTGTCTCGCTAAAAGCGTGATAAGCTTGCCGATTGCAAATGAGTCAATGCAAAACGAAAACTATTTTGAGATATGATATAAGCTTTCATTTGTTTTTCAAATGTTTGTGTATGTACATATATGTAAGTATATGTATGCATGTAAATATATATATTTGTATGTGTGAGTATATGTGGGCGATCTTGTTTATATATTTTATTTGTTACTGTAGATTTATGATTGCTTTCAGGAATGATTGATTATATTTTTTGATACACAGTGTAACATACAAACAACTCTGGAATGTTTACACGGGCACTGTTCCAAATTTTTGCTCTATAAAATTATATTAAAAATTAGCGAATTCTTCGATTTTTACTATGTCTGAATTTATTTAACAAAGAAGTGCTTTAATGCACCATCTCTTACTGCATGGGTTATTCGTGATTATTTCACCTATTTTCAATTAATATCGTGCTGCAGCCACGGCATTCGCCTGATTTACCTTCGTGTAACTTCTGGCTATTCAGCAAATTCACATGACCACTCCGAGGACACCGTTTTGACTCAAATGAGAATATAAAAGCTGAATCGAAGCAGGCTCGGATGGCCATCACGACAGAGGATTTTTCCAATTGCTATGATGACTGGAAAATACTTTTGCATATGTGTGTGTATTGGATTACTTTGAAGGAGATGAAATGAACAAAATTCACTTTTCAATTTGATCACAGTAGTACAATTCAGCGTTCCGCTTTTTTCACATCCGAAACTTGTTAATTGATTGTCGAAGGACAGTTTTAGATATGAACTGTTTCTGTAGACAAATTTATATACCGATGTAGGCATTCCACTATTCCAATACTTGTTATAAATCGTCTTGTTTTAAATATTTTTCATTTAGTGGAAATAATGGACACACTTTTTGATTTTAAACGACGGTATGATTCGACTGTCAGGTGAATTTAATTATTTGTTTGTTTACATTTTTTCGCTTTGAAGTGTCCAAATCAGCTGTGATAAATTTCCCTACTGACAAACAGATGGCGCTAAATCAAAGTCGCACAGGTTGAACTCTAATTGATTAGATGCAAATCTCCTCGATGACGAGATTAACAAAATTTAATATTTTTATGGCAAAATCTTGTTAAAACTAGTAAATTAGTGAGATAATCAGCTCAACAGCCAAAATCGGTGACGAAAATCTAAATCTTGTGTTTAGGTGTCTGTTGAAACATGATTCAATGACGAAGTATTTAGGCGGTCTGTATGTAAACAACAAATAGGTCAAGCAATTTGCTTAGCCAATTGCTGATTAATGCACTTTATCCGCAGATATGAACTAAAAATATAGAACATTAATATTATTAAAAATATTTTTCCAATAATGCCTTGAAGATAATTCGCCGTTCAACGTTTCCTCCATAAATATTCCCCCTCAACTGTATTCAAGTGCAGTTACACATGTAATGGCTTTGTAAGTCAGTAATTTGCAGCGCAGCGGCCACAACAACGACGTTAGTAGCCTTTCCTTTCTTTCCACTTCTGGATCGCCATGCGTTTAATTGGAAAATGTTCGCTGCGGAGAGGCGCCTTTATCTCTTGCGATAGCAATGATTGCGCGCCCTCGTATGAAGCTGATTGTTTTCTGCGCGTCTGCAAGTGCTTTTTGCATTCCTTAATTAATTGCGAATTGTGTGGCCAATCATTGTTTGTGTATTATGCCGTTACATATTTACTTTCCAACGCCGCCCCGCCCCGCCACAAATGGAGCACTTGACTGTTCATTGACTTCACTCGCCATGTTTGCATTATTTATCAATTGCGCATGTATTGGCAATTTATTTTCATTTTTCTCCGCTTTGTTAATATTTCTGTTTCTGTTTCTGTTGCTGCCGTTCAAGTGCGTTACACACTATTTACAACAAATTATTTATGTGCACTGAATTAATTGCAATCGCTGCCACAAGGCACGGCTAAGTAGTTGCAAATTGCGGGCGGCGGCTGCTGCGATCGCTTTACTTTTCCAATTTCTTTTTTGTTGTCTTTTTTCATTTCTTCATTAGTCTGCTGCCAATTGTCGGCGAATTATAGACAATATAGCGCTGCAATTAGGAACAAGGAGGCGACTCCCATTCACTGTGCGCACGCATTGTTCAGCCGCCGCCGCGCCGCACCACCCCCCAGCGCGCTTCCTGTAGACTGTCTATTGATTTCTTATTTGTCTTTGGCTTTCATTGTACTGGCTCTTGCACTCTTTGAAATTTCTGTTCTGCTATTATGTTAAGCCGCCAAAGCGAACAATTCGCAACTACTTGTAATTACGTTATTGTTGTTGTTGATGTTTAAAAACAAAAATTGTAATGAAGAATAAAGAAATATTGTTCGAATTGTGGTGACTCGTTGTTGCTTTGCACAATGCGATTTTACACAGTTTGTTGCATTAACAATCAGTGCGTGGCATGCAACTTCTGCTTTTGTATGCTGCGCTTGTGTCCAATGCACCGCTATTCCTTAATAAATAAAAAACATATGATGTAAGAGATATATGTGTGTATGAGAAAAATTCTTATTATAAATTACCTTAAGAGAGGTTACATGGATTTCCTCGGGTAAAAAACAGTATTTAAAAAATTTTTTGTTTTCATATAAAAAATGAAATATTTTATTAGAGTTTTTTATTGTTACAAACATACACTATAAACAAAGAAATTCTGAAATTTTTGGAAAAAATGTTTTAAACTCAGCCTTTGGGACGCCATTTCCGGTAAGCCCTCGGAAAAAAATTGCGCCCGGGTTGGCAGCATAAATCCTTACACGATCATCTAAAGTACAAAAATACGTGTTTTAGTGAAAATCTTAACTTAGACGAAGGAAAAAATGCTGAAAATTGGATTTTTGACAGATATTTTTACAAAAAAAAAAAAATAAAATAAGACTTCAGTAAAAATTTCGGGAATTTTTTTTCAAATAGTTGTAATCGAAAAAAAATCCTTCGTCCAAGTCTTTAAGAATTGTATCTCAAAGACCTGTGTAAAATTTTATGAAGATCGGTTAAGTAGTTCCTGAGAAATCTTGTAAATCGACTTCAAAAACACACTTTCGAGAAAAACGAGTTTAAAGACCGTGCACTTAGCCTAGCTAGCCTCGAGCGCACAAGTCCTCAAGGCTGTATATCCGAAACTGTTACTCGGATCAACTTGAAAATTAAGGACAAAATTCTAGAGATATTGTAGAATTTAATTAGGCCATAAACAATTGCGATTTTTTGAACCCGTAAACCCAAGGAACCCCTCAAAGAGTCAGTTTCGTCTAAACGGACTTGTATACCTTAACATCGCCTTGATTTTTGACCTGCTTTGGCGAGTTTCTTTGGATTTCGGTTCACCTTTCCCAAGATATTCAGCCAATTGATCGACTTTTTTCGGATCGTAAGCATAGAACCAAGACTCACCGTAATAATACGTTTCATGAATTTCTGGTAGTCGGAAAGCATTCTTTCATAGACGTTAATGCGAGGCTGTTTTTCGAAAATAATTAGTGATTGTGGAACCAAATTGTTATTTTACTTTTCTTAGGCCCAAATGATCTTTCAAAATGATTTTCACTGATTCTTCCGACATTCCAGCGATGTCCGTAAGATCTCTGACTGCTAATTGTCGATTTTCAAGCATCAATTCCTCTATTTTATCCTCTATTTTATTGACTGATTATCAAGTTGATGTTGAAGGCCGTCTTGGACGTGGTTCATCGTGAACGCGTTCTGGACCCTCTTTGAATAATTTGGACCATTCAAAAACACTTGCTCGCGATAAACAATCATCACCGAACTTTAAATTAATTCTATTTTTTAATTTTGCTGTTTCAAACTAACCTTTTTCGTTTCTCTCTCTCTCTCTCTCTTTTCAGGTGAGTTGTCCCCAAACCACCAAAATCCACAATTCTCCACACTGCAATCCCGTAAGTTTAATTTCTCCTATTTTTATTTATTTATTATTTATTTTTTGTTTACTGTCGTCATCAGCCACTTCGAACAAAAACAAGAATTAAAATAGCCTCTGTAGTCGCAATGTATCAAATCGCTCACAAAAGCCTCAGAGTTTCATAAGAGCTTCTTTATTAACATCCCGTCTCGCCATTAGGCAGTTGGCTATTGCATCACCCACTAATGATCCGACTATGGTTGAATGGCATTCTTTTTAGTGTTCCTTTTGTTGCTTAAAACTTTTTGAATTTGTGCACCTACAAGCTTATGTATTTGTGTAAAAAAGTGTGGTTTCACCCACACACACAAATAATTGTACGTCTTAGATTCATCCGTTGCCCGCTTTTCTCAGTTTGTTTACATTGCAGATCTGCCCCTTGATTAGCGCAGATGAAGCGTTGAAATCTCCTCACTCAATCTTTACTGCGATTTTTCAATGAACGATAATGTCCAGTATTTATGTGTGTGAGTGGTTCGCCCTCATTTGGGGTCAAATGATTTGGTCCAGTTTTATTCTTCTCGAATGAATAGAATTCTTTATTCATTGCGCGAATGCTTTCCGGGCAATGCGCTGTAAATGGAAAGAAACACGTTTATAGTTGATACATCTTTAAATTTTAATCATGCCCGATCAAACATTACTCTTTGATTCCGCGCATATTTCAATATTATCCATTGTAAGTATATACATAAGTACATATATACACATAATCGTATGCATATGTTATATACACAACCATAAACCTACCTCAGGATACACACTTCATTGGGCAGCCGATAAAATTCAACCGTTGGTCCTTTATACTTCCGTACAGCCAGCTTTTAATTTATGCTTATCTTGTGGTCTACCACTTGTCTCCTCGTGTGAGTTGTCACTGCTCTTCTGCGCCTTAAATTAATATATGAGTACATTTTACTCCTGCTGATATGTTTATTGCATTTCACCATTTTTATTTTGAGCGACTGAATTAAAGCGTATTGCAATAAATCCTTTAAGTCGACGTGATTATGGGTAATGAAATAATTATGCAAGGGAGGCAAACAGCAGTGTGATTTCCTGTTTTTGTAAAGCTTTTCCGGAAAAGAGCACTTTTATATGTATGTGGAAATCATAATAAATTTCCATGAAATAACTGATTTGGGATTTAGACACTTGAAGAAAATTATGAAGAAACTGAGAGCTTGCATATAAATTTGATTTAAGTGGAGATTTGATTAATAACAGCAATTGTTGCCTACAATTAGGCGCAATGTTAAATATTTTTAGCTAAGTTACCTACCCAATACGCAAATGCATTACACATTTGAAAGAATGTGAGTAAAATATAGAGAATAAGTAGGACTTTTTTCTTCTAGTTTCGATTCCGATGGATGCAGTCACTTTTTTGTAGAAATTGAGAGCTTGGCTAATTAAAACAGCAAATGTTGCCTACATTCAGGCGCAATATCAAATAAATATAGCTAAGTCACCTACCCAATACGCAAATGCATTACACATTTGAAAGAATATGAGTAAAATATAGAGAATAAGAAGTGCTCTGTTCGGTTCTAGCTTCTAGTTTAGTTTTTCCAATCAATGAGGGATTTTTGCGTCGAAATATATTGACAACATATAACTGCCGACATTTGTATTGTAATAAAAAGGAAAACGGCGGCTGAGCACAACACCAATGTATCTGTTTTGCTGTGCATTGAACCCTTATTAGCAAACAAAATTATTCATCTCACAAACAGGCTGCTAAATTGCCATAACGGAAACGAAATTTCCAGATAAAAGTAAAGAAGAAACTGTGATAATGTATCCTGGCTGCTTTAATGCGAAACAAATGTTACGAATACTAATGGAATAAGCCGAATTTTCTAACATGTGGCATTGCCTGTATTCCACCAGCGAAGAAGGCAGACGAGCCCGAAAGGACACTCATCGATTGTGTTCAGTGGCGTGCCTCTACTACTAGACAACGAGCGACCTTTGGTATGCTCCGAATCCCACAATACGACGCCACTTTTGGATTTGCCGCCAACTTCAGTGCTGGCTATGGCTTCGCAGCCGCTGCGACGGGACCCTGACTGGTGCTGGTCGGTTGCCTGCTTGGCTGGCGGGCTGGCGCTGCCGTGTCTGGTCGCTATTGTCTGGGTAGTGGCGTTGTGTTGTTGCTGTGCGAGTTGCGAACTGGGCAACGTGCCATCTTGGCGTAGCTACACAGAGCGAGTATCGAAAAATCGGCGTCTACACATGCATGTGTATGTGTATATGTATTAGGAGTTAAATGTTACAAGGGGAAATAGCCGCATATCTACATATGTATATATATAGAGCATGCATGTGTGTGTTTGACTATCGAATTTACACTTTTGTTTTTGTCACACTGCCTTCAAATGGCCGCTTGATACAAATTTATTTTATTTCGCAGAAAAAACGCACACACACATACATACGTGGGGCGTGAAAAAGCGACAAAACAAAAATACGTCAACAGAGAACTTCACCTTGAGCGGAATTCGAACGGTATTTGTTTGCTTTCGTTTCGTTTTGTAAACATTTGCCTTTGTCTGCAATAATTTGTGCGCGCGCTTACCAGCGAGCGAAATAAATGTGGCGTCAGGAATGCTTTAAAATGTGGCAGGCTTTTAGGCGCACGGCGATTTATGAGTTTCACTTTAAACGACTTGCGACTAAAGCCGTTTACAAGTGTAAATAAAACAATGAAATTAATATTTTATGGCTCGCCAGCGTGCAACACATATTGCTACTTGCCGCAGCCCCAACAACAGCTACTACAGAAACTTTTTAATATACTTGCCACAGCGTTGCTCGAAGCTTTCACTGCTGCATTTCTAAGGGTCGTCTGCTTGTCGACAGCATTTCCTGTGCTTCAGCGAAACATTTTGCACTTTGCGTATGCTTACACTCGGCCATTTATTATTATTTCGTCGTGGTGTCTAAACGCCGTCCTCCCTGTCTTCACAGTGCTCTCCGCCTGACCACAAAACAACTGAGACGTTCACTTGTTCTAAGTTTTAATCTCCAACCTATTTGCACTTCTAACACTCATTTACGTACGTTGCCAACTCATTTCCGTAATAGTTTGCCTGCAGTACTTCCTGTTCTCCCCTCGCCACTACACACTGCCGCCTCTGCGGTTTTATGTGTGTGTGTTTGTAGTTGTTTCGAGTTTCCTTTTTGTAAATATAGTGCATTGCTGGTGGTTATGTGTCCTCTACGGAACAGTTTCAACTATTTACCGTTAGTGGCAACATTTCTTGCTTCCTTGTGGACATTTCATGAAATATAGAACTTTTTAGGAAGAGGAAATATAATTTAACTTGTGCTGTTGGCGTAAATGGTTTGAAAAAAAAATAAGAATAATAGTAATCGGAATAGCATTTCTGATATTAGTAAAGTGAGCTCAAATATAAATTGATTTTAAGCTCGATTTAGCGTGGCTTAAAACTGAATTTAAGTTTAAATCTGCAGTGTCTTTAAAGATTTGAGAGGAAGACACGAAACTGTCAATGTTGAGTGAAATAATCTAAGAAGCGCTGAGATTTTTAAATCTTGTTTGAGGATGGTTACCATCCGAGTAACCGAATTATTACAGCATGTCTATGAAACTAAAAGTTTTAGTTGTGTTTTCGGATATGAAGCGTGTAAATGCTAGAACCGTACCAAAAGACCTAAATCTCTTGTAATAATTACGCCGGCCTCTACGCTAACGAGGTGCTTGACAAGGTAACTGAGAACCCCCATTCGTCAAATGCATGATTACTGCCAACGAGACGTGAATATAACGTCGAAGCTGTACAACAACCGGAAAAAGCCTCAATTTGCTTGCCATTACTTATAGCAAGTGTATGGAAAATTGGATTGAGCGTTGGCATACTTGTAAATTTTGAGATTCCCTACTTTTTTTGAAGCAAAAACACAGAAACTTCAAATTTAAGGGGAATTTTTGTTATCGTTCGGGTGAACATTCTTTGGCATTTATTTTTTGTAGAATACAGAATACGAAGGATTTGGAGAATTTTTTTTCTTAGGTTGGTAGTACTGTCAGTCACATTTATGTCAAATTTCATGCTAAAATATTCATTAGTGTTTGAGATACGTGTCGTTTTGTGAGTTTGTGAATTTGTTGAGCAAAGAATTTGCATTAAATTTTGTTTACGGAATCAATTTTCTGCTGCGGATATGTTGAGGATGGTACAGAAAGTCTTTGGTGATGAGGCTATGTCTAAAAAAAATCTTTACAAGTGGTATAGTGAGTTCCAAGCCGGCCGTGAACGTGTCGAAGACGAAGAGCGTCCAGGGCGACCATCAACCTCAACCGACGAAGCTCACATTCAAGAAATCAAAGATTTGGTGTTGAAAAACCGTCGATTAACAATTATAGACCTTGCTTATGAAATTGGCATATCGAAAGGCTTAGCCAATACCATTTTGAAGGATGTTTTGGGCCTCAAGCGCGTCAAATCTCGACTGGTACCGAAAACATTGAATTTTTTGGAAAAAAGGCGTCGCGTTGAAGTGTGTGAAACGATGCTTTCCGACTACCAGGATGTCATGAAACGCATTATAACTAGCGATGAGACTTGGATCTATGCTTACGACCCCGAAACAACCGATCAATCGAGCGAATATCGTGCCGAAAGAGAGCCGAGACCCAAAAAATCGCGTCAAAGTCGCTCAAAAATCAAGGTGATGCTGACTGTTTTCTTCGATTATCGTGGTGTTGTGCATTATGAATTCCTTCCAACCGGTCAAACAGTCAACAAGGAATATTATTTGAACGTTATGCTTCGTTTGCGTAACGCTATCCGCCTAAAAAGGGCGGAATTGTGGAAAGACAATTCTTGGTTTTTACACCACTGATCATTTCGCCAAAAACTCAACCCATATCGTTCCGCAACCACCGTATTTACCTGACCTGGCGCCGTGCGACTTCTGGCTGTTCACCAAACTCAAAAGACCTCTCCGGGGACACCGTTTTTATACGATAAAGGAGATTCAAGCTGCAGCGAAGACGGAACTGAAGGCCATCCCGGAAAGTGACTACAACCAGTGTTTCGAAGATTGGAAAATCCGTTGGCATAAGTGCATTGAATCGGGAGGGGATTACTTTGAAAGGGATGAAATTGATTTGGAAGAATAAATAAAGAATTTTCAAAATAAATACAATGTCACCTTATTTTATATATTTATTTTAGGGCACAGTTTTTCAAATGTTGGCCGCGGCTACGTCTCAGATGGTCCACCCGTTGAGTCTAATTTTCGATGATTAGTTCTAGTATTTCGACTGATAACTAGTTTTGCTCCAAGGCCTGAATCTAAGCGGGATTGTCCGCATAGACTTTAGACTTCACATATCCCCACAGAAAAGAGTCTAACAGTGTGATATCACATGATTTGCTGGCCAATTGATCAGCCCAGGAAGTGAAATTATCTGCTCACTAAAGTGTTCTCTCCATAAGTCCATTAATTGATGCGATGTGTGGGAAGTGGCGCCGTCTTGTTGAAACCAAATGTCGCCGAAATCACGAGCTTTAATTTCAGGCTTCAAACAGTCGATTATCAAAGCGCGATAACGGTCGCCATTGACGGATACGTTCTCACTGACATCATTTTTTAAGAGATACACCAAACTGTTGTTTAATCTAAAAGAAATAACAGCTCTTGAATCTCTTCTGGTTGCTCTTCTGTCGTTCCCTTAGTTAAAATCCGAGTGACTCTCTCGCCAGTCTGTACTAGGGACAGGTGTAAAATTAGACAATGGGCTTGGTACCGCCCACCTTTAGGTGAAATCTTTTATCGCAGGAATTATCCGAACAATTTCAACCAAATTTGGTATGGGCGCGAAAACGGGCAACAACCATGCCTATCCTTAACTCTAAATTGCATCTGATTCTTTCACTTCCAGTATACAAATTAAAGTATTTAATTTTATACCCATAAATTGTCGAAATCGGGCTATAACTTTTCAATAGCCTGGATACTTAATAACTAGACCAATACATTTGACTGATTTTTTGCCGAACATATCGGTCAATCTGTGAGTTATAGCATTGAAATTCGGGAGACTATTTTTGTGATAACATTGTGTCTTTTATGCCTTTGTGCCAAAAATGCGTGATATCGCATATATAAATATTTTCGAACTTCCGGTTTACTTCTAGCCTTCAATATTTAAGAGATCTCATGGAAATTCCGAAATAATGTGTGTCTACTTCCTTACTTTTATAGCTTTTGAGCAAATTAAAGCCAGTTTTATTAAATAAAATTGTAATTATATTTTACAACTGCATTTAATATCGCAATATACACATCTACACATACATCCTAAAAAAACTTTACAATAAATATGAAAATATTTGCAACTCAATTGAAAACCCGCATAATCTCACATGCATATTGCATGAGTCGACGCTTTGCGTAGCCTACATTGCGGCGCATTTGTTTATTTAATTAAAAACAGCTTCCCGCACGAAAGTCCTCTGATAATACACAACAGAAACCGATATGGCAATACCGCATTTGCGTGTAATTTTGAATTTAAAATGAATAGATAGAGAGAAACTTCCTCCGAGCTGGTTGGTTAGAATGCAAATACTGGCGCTATTTGCTGCACACGTATAACCGCTCGATGCCAGCATAGGTGCACGGAGCTTGGCGCCGCAAAGTATACATTGCTGTGCGTTGCCTGGCATATAGTGCATTTTGTGGTCATTACGTGCTTTGGTGGGAATTTGTATACCCTGCAAGTTAATAAAATGTGGAAATGCTAATTTTCTTTTTTATAAAATTGGAAAGTAAATTTGATTATATTCTGAATACAAGATGAGTTCCAAAGTAAACAATACTTAAAAAAAAACAGAAGAAATGTTTTTTCGCAAAATCAATTTATTTTGTTCAAAATAGTCTCCTTCTGCTTCAAAACAGCTTTTTGCATGGTCCAAAAGCATGTCCAACGAATGTTTTAGCTCGCTGGCCGGTATGGCCGCCAGTATGCCGGTGCATGTCTTTTGAATGGCCTCTACGTCTACATAACGCTTTTCTTTCATAGGCAAATGCATTTTTCCGAAAAGGAAGAAGTCGCACGGTGCCATTTCAGGTGAATACGACGAGTGGATAATGGTTAAAATGTGATTTTTGGTCAAATAATCGTCCTTCGAATGTTGGATTCTGAGCAATTTTTGGTCGTCAGTCAATTTGTGCGGAACAAAGCGTGCACACACCTTTCGTAAGCCCAAATGTTCGGTCAAAATGCGATAAATCGATGTTTTGGAGGTGTTCAATTCCATTTCCATGAATTTCAATGCTGATTTCGGCTGATTTTTGTTGAATTCAGGCAAAGTTTCGATGAAATTTCCAGTGATCACGGATTTTGATTGGCCCACATGTTGATCCTCATTTAAGTCCTCACGACCACTTTTAAAACGGTGAAACCACTCACTGTACGCTGCTACGGGATAGGCAATCATCGCCATAAACTTGTTTAATTGTTTCATTGAATTGATGCTTGGGAATCTACGATTAATAGTCAGAGATCTTACTGGCATCGTTGCAATATCAGAAGGATCAGTGAAAACCATTTTGAAAGATCATTTGGGCCTAAGAAAAGTTAAAGCACGATTGGCTCCAAGATCCCTAAGTTTTTCCGAAAAACAGCGCCGCGTTAACGTCTGTGAAACAATGCTTCCCGACTACCAAAATGTCACGAAAGGTGTTATTGCTGGCGATGAGTCTTGGATCTATGCTTACGACTGAGAATCGGCCGAATAACGTGGCAAAGGTGAGCCAAAGTTCAAAAAACACATGAAAACAGGTCAAAAATCAAATCAAATCTGTTGACAGTTTTCTTCCATTATCGAGATGTGGTGCACTTCGAATTCCTTCCGACCGGTCAAACTGTCAATAAGGAAAACTATTGGAGTTTCATGGCTCGTTTGCGCGAAACTATACGTAAAAAGAGGCCGGAATTATGGGCCGACAACTCTTGGTTTTTGCACCACGATAATGCACCGTCGCATGGTTCGGCACGAAGTGTAACCAATTAAAAAAGCCATAAATTCGGTTTGGAAAATTATTTTTATTTATTTTAATGTGTGAAATGTGTGAAAATAATCATAAATTCAGGACCAATTCACTTTTGCTCGATATGACCACCTTTTGCCTTAACTATGGCCTTGAGATGGTCAAAAAACGAATTGCAAGATGTCCGAATGTGAATTTTGGCCCACTCACGGACAATGGCTTTCTTCAGCATCTCGAGACTTGTGTATTTTTTTATTCGGAGCTTGCTCTCCAAAATTGTCCAGAGAGAATAAACCATTGTATTCGCATCTGGTGAATTCGAGAGTCATTGTGTGGTCGTAATGAAGTTCGGAACGTTATTTTTCAGCCATTCTTGGTTCACTCGCGCTTTGTGAGACAGTACTGAGTCTTGTTGAAACGTCCATGGTTTGCCGAAATACCGAAATGTTTGTTTGCCCACGGCTTCAAAGCAGCTATATATTGTTTTGAGCACATCTATGTTTTCAATTACAATTTTTTACAATATAAACTATCAAAACTGAAAACAAAATATTAAAAATAGTTTATATATTTATAACTAATAGCATTGGACTCTGATTTTGAGTTATTTTAAGAAAATTTCCAACATATTGAAACATGATTCAATTATAAAAGTTGATAATTACCGTAGTATATCGATATTGGCAACCCTGCGTTGTAAGAGAGCAATCAGCTGACACGTTTCTGCGGCAAAAATCCATATGTCGTGAGTTCTCACGTCATCCCACGTCAAAGAGAGGAGGGAGTAGCGTTTTTCACTGCTCACTTACATTGCGCGCCTATAAGATAGGCCGTATCAGCTGATACGGACCACGATTCCACGTTCTCCACTGTTTCTGCTATTAGCTCCGTATGACTTCTGACTTTCCATCAAACTCAAACGATCACTCCGAAGAAACCGTTTTGAAATTGAATTGATTTAAGCGCATTGAAGGCTATTTCGGAAATTAACTTTGATATCAAAAGTACTGGCAAAAGATTTACAGCTACAATAAGTGGAAGTAAACAAAATAAAATAACAATTGAGACATTAATTCAGCGGCAATCCCACGAGTGTCTACAAGCCCGGCGTTTCTTTCGGCAGTTAACATTTGATGAGTCTCATCGCTATTTCCATTTATTCGCAAGTGCGGCTCAAGCCAAATCTTTCCTTATGTCTATGTGGCTCTACGAGTTCATAAATTTTTAATGATGAATGTGTTATTTTATAGATTCCGATGCGACTCTGCGTGTAGCAAGTGTTATTCATAATGCGGAGCGTCGGCCACGTTAATAAAAGTTGTGCATATTTACATATTTATGCAGACAAAAACAAATATTTCCGCGCTCGTGTTTGCATTCCAGTTTGTAATGTGTTTATGTGCATAAATAAGTAAATAGATTTATGCTTCTGTCCTGCCATTGCCCTGCCACTGCCATTTCAGAAGTTTATAACCCGTGGATTACACATGTCAGTCGTGCGCGTGCGTGTATGTGTGTGTGTAGTGTTTGTATTTGTGACAGCGTTTGTTTGTCGTTGTCGCTAATAACTCACAGTTTGCCACTTATTTCCAAATTACCTCTAGGATGGCAGCACTTTCTTTACTTGATATGCTCGCAAGACGATTTAAGGCATTATGTAAGTATATCTACATTAGGGTGTGCATAAAAATTCGCCTTTTTGATCTTTTCTTCTTCTTTAATGGTGTAGACAGCGCTTACAATGTTATAGTCGAGTTTAGATCAGCGAGCCAGTCGTCCTATAAAGAAGCGAAGCGTCTGGGGCTGGTTGTGAACAAGGACAAGACGAGATATCTGCTGTCATCAAACAAACAGTCTGCCCATTCGCGCCCTGGCTCCCACGTTACTGTTGACAGCATAACTTTGAAGTCGTAGAAAATTTCGTATATCTTGGAACCAACATCAACTACAACGTCAGCCTCGAAATCCAACTCAGAATAAGCATTGCTCGGATTGAGTAGGCAACTTAGAAGTAAAGTCCTCTCTTGATAAGAAAATATCACAAGTCACTCACCATCTCCGTCTTGCGATATGGCAAGGGCGATGACCACATCTGTGAGTCGGCGTTAAGAGTTTTTGAAAGGAAGGTTTTTGATCTCTGGGTGGTTGGAATAACCATCTTTTCGGATTCTCTGCTGAATAGTTCGCTCAGCAATATTGATCTGAAGGCTCTGCTAAATAAATCGGGCTGAAGCATTGATTGTTTCTTCAGCTCTCTAATTATTTTTTTTGTTTTTTTCGCGAACAGTGGTTGTCCTTTGCCAGCCTGATCCCTAGTCCACCATTCTTCATGGTTTCTTTTTATTAATTTTTGTATTTTGGGCTTAACTCTGGCAAATTTGCCGTACCCCACTTTGTTTAAGTGATCTGAAGTGTCTCGGATATTGTGTGTTAAGACTCCTGCTCTAAACTCTTTTCACTGAATATTAACTTTACTATGAAAAAATTTAAAATTTTTTCCTCAACTCTTTATATTTTTTGCTCATACTTCCATACTTAATTGTACAATTCTGTCATTTCACCGCAACTGGTTGCCAATGATTTCTAATTTCCTCGTAATTATCTTTTTTATCATTTGAAAATTACTTTTCAATTTGTGGTTTGCTTGCTCGCGCCTCATTCCCAGCAAGCTATGGTGTTTATTACTAGATAACGTTTAATTTGTAGAGATATATAGAGAAATTACAGAAAAGACCCAGTAGGAAATAAAAAAAAAATGTTACAGGTGTCTGTTCGCTGGTATATCGTATGAATATAATAAAGTGAAGCCTCTTCGAATATTTTGTAAATTTTTTACTGTTACTTCGTTAGCGTACAATGTTCAGATTTAATATAAAAAAAAATACTATATAATACTATTAAATTTTTACATTCTAAAATCAAAAAAAAAAAAAAAAAAATTTAATTTGAAAAGCTGCGATTAATTTAGAGATTTAGTTTAAAATTTATGTAAAATATTCCATCTAAGTTTTGGGTTGCGTCTTTCCTGCAGGCCACACACCAGCTACATGACACTAGTAACTGTCTTCCTCACCTCGAGGCGGCCCATTTCATCGGCAGTTCACAATGATTCGCATCTATGCACTAATATATCTCATATGTGTTCATATGCCTCACCATAAATTTTTTTCTGAATCCATAGCTTTCTGTAGGTTGTAAGACCGACCGCTGAACTGACTTGCAGTTATTAACATCTTGAACTCTCATATTAAACGCACGCACATAAACGTTAGTACATAACATTAATTGCTCGCGTTTCACTTTTCTCGGTAATGCTCGGGTTTTGTCTGGCTGCCAATTACATTTTCAGCGCTTTCAAGTAGAAGAGCGGCGAAAAGACTCTGTTTTTAATCGCATTTAATTGAAATTGAGCAATACAGCGCGGCAGATAGACTAGCGGTACTGACCGAACACCGCAGGCATTGAAGCCAAGGCCCCCAAATACCAAAATAGAAATTGAATACGGTTTCGTGCCCCAAATAGAACTCTTCAAACGCATTTAATACTTTTTCAGCAGCGAAATTTCATACAAAAAACACGATTAATATTTCCTTTCATCTCTTGCTTATCTGTCATCAGTTATCACTTCTCGCTGTGCATTGTCATCTACCGGCAAATAAATGTTTTTTCTTCCCTTTTCTGCTTTTATCAATCAGCATTCGCATTTCCACCCCCGAAAGTGTGTGAGTAACAACAACAAGCGCCATTCAAAGAAGTCCTCCATGTGCTCTCCCATTCATGACTCTCGGTTGCGCTGCTATTTTGATTACAAAATCGCATGCTACTTTGGTATCATCAATCGTTTGCTCGCATGCGATTCGCTATTTTATCTGCGTTCCACAAACCTGTCTGTCTCTTGCGCGTGACGCTGAGAAACATTTTGCTTGCTCTCATTTATCGAAAACGCCAGCATTTGGCGTCCATTGAGTTGAATGAGCGAAACTGAGTTGTTGTTTTTGTTGTTCGTGTGTTTGTATACAAAATGCTTGTACACCAAATCGAGATAGTCGCGTGCTGGCGCAGAAATGCACAATGATACCTAAAATCTATCTGTGAAGTAAATTGAAAAAAAAAAAAATATGAAAATAAAAAAAAAAAAAAAAAAAAAAAAAATTAAAATTGAAAAAAAAAGTTTTAAGAAGTTTTTTTTTGCATTTCATCACAGTTTTTGTTTTGCTGTAAATTTATTCTAATCTTATTCCTATTAGTTATAGTATTGTTTTGGGGATCATCCAGTATATTCTAAATTTGCTGTTATGTTCGGATGTTATTTGTGAGTGTTGTGAGTTCGCAGTTTTACTTAAAAAACAGTTTTTCGCTTTGTTGTTTTATTTAAATATTCTTGACAAAAACTGGTTTTTTCTCTTGACCTAAAAATCGTTAGAACTTACTGATAAAATGCTGAGTGCTTCGAGACGTCATTTAAAAATCGAAAGCAGTTCGCCGAATAAATATATTTTTGTGGATTCTAAACAACAAACTTTGTCATGAAGAAAATAGAATTTGTGACTGATTGGAAGAGAAACTAGTTTTGAAGAATTGTTTTTTTCCGATATTTTTACTGCTATCACTAACACTTGATATGAAGTAAATAATAAAAATATAACTTAGTTGAATTTAAATCAAATTCATATTTTTTTTAGTACGGAAAGTTAGTACTATGGATGATTCTATTTTATTGTCCGTAACTGTATACCTATGGCTCATAAAGATTACATGAAGACCCTTGCCACCGAAATATTGTTGTTTATGTGGGCAAGTAGGTAGGAGTGCAGCACCTCCGATCTCAATTACCGCTAGATACGCTATTACTCTAACTTTAAACCTGTCTTGCATTTGGTCATAGTTTTCCATTCGTTCTGCGCTAGCATATTTGTTAGAATTGTGTATTGAGCCTGCTCTCTCGGACTCGTCTAAAAAGTCACCAGACCGTTGCCGAAAATGCTCCTGTGACCGGGAATTCAAACTATGCGCAAGTAGAATTGATCTGCCAATGAGTTTAAAATGTTCTTACATTTGTTGACTACGCTGGACTCAAACTTTTGGCGATAAAAAGACTGGCACTGCCTGGTTATATGTGTATATAGTATCTTTCTGTATTCTCCCTTGGTTAGTTCCACTTTCGCTTGGAAACTGCTAGCTGAGTTTGGTAGACGGATAGAGAGAGGTATATCAATATACTCGGAGTATAAATTTGTTCCTCATAAGGGGGAATCAACAATGACGTCTTCCACTTCTGCGGCATGTGACGTATCGTGGATATAAACAGCGTGGTAAAATTTGTCAAGATCTCTTACCACAGCCAGACTCTTTCTGTTCCAACCACCACGCTTATTTCTTATGTAGTGAAATGTTGCTACAGTCATTTTAAATTGTTAACGCTTTTCTCAAAATCAGTAGCTCCCAAAATGGTTACTTATTGCAACTTAAAATAATTAGTTTAACTCAAAGTATCTATAAACTTCAAATACCTTTGAAGAGAATCGTTTTCACACAGCGATATGTCAGCCAAGAGGCGATCTTTATCAATACAGTTTGGAGACCACACAGATTTTTAGTTGAAGCTTCGTCTAGCATTTCTCTCCTCTTCTCATCCAAGCATTTTCCTCCAAATTTATTGACAAATTATATATAGAGAATGTATAATTTGTGTTTATTCGATTTTTTCATTTCATTTTGTTAAACTTTGCACAAGACCTTGGCATATTGTAAGTCATCGATATTTCTAATACACAGATAATAAAGTAATATGAAGCTTGACATATCAAATGTTCATTGTAATGCGATTTCTTTCAGATAACCTCTAACTTTCTCTTACTTTGAAGCGTTTGCGGTTTCAAAACTCATATTGCAGCCACCAATAATTCCTATAACAGTGCTCAGGGTTCAGACAGATATACAATCGTGCATATATACATATAGTATATACATATATGTAATAAATGTGTGATGGCAACATGCAAAAATATTATGAAATCTGATATCACATTGACTCCATATTGATCACTTTTATTTACATTACAATAATTACAGTTTTTGCTTTGAATGGCAATTGTTTTGGTGAAACTTTCGGCGTCAATGAACACTCTAAAGCTTTCATCAGCGAATGTCACACCATAACCGCAACTAAGCTTGATTATAATATATCTATTCATCTGCTATCTGCATAAATGCGTGTGTAAAGATTAATACAGCGCACATATTTACGTTGAATTTATTTAAATAATTTAATTTTGCTTTAAATGTTAGTTATTGTGGACACAAGCGTTGCTCTTGCCTCTTAAGTGTGAAGTTCAATAGTTTTTATTTGAAAACGCAAATAACTTGTTAGCGACAATTTATTATTGGCAGGTCACAATCTGAAAATATTGGAACACATATTTAACGGCTTTTATGCTAAAGAAAGACATTTTCATGCCGAGAAGAAAGCACAAACTCTTTGTAACACTGAGTCCACAAGAAAAGTAACTTCTAACTCTGCTAAAGGGGGTATTCTACTCTAGAATTTTGAAAAATTCGATGTTTTTTTTCATATATTTAACGTTTAGACTTTCAAAAATATGACCTTAGAAGAATTTTTCAAAATTCGGCTTATTTTCGGAGATACAGCCGATTTTGTGAGGTGGCGTCCGTGTTCACCTAGAATTGTCTCCTAAACTTTAAACGCGTTTTTCTCGAAACTACTTTTTTCCCACACGGTATCGGCATTATCTCAAGTTCTATACAACCGATTTACTTGAAATTTTGTGTGAACCTTCTTTATATAATCCTTTATCGTTCCTACCAGCAGCGTGTCAAAATTTTTGTTTTTAATATTAAAAAAAAATTCAGGAATTTCAAAAAAAAGCGTAAAAAATGATTTTTATTTTCAGGCAGTCGCCATTTTTCAAAAAAAAAAAAAATTTTTTTTTCGTGTTCCCGGACTATAACAGCATCCTCACTGATTAAGAATTTCTTTTGATTTATTTTTCAGACCACCAGGAGAGTCAGGATCAATGTCACTAGGATGCGCCATTTTTTTTTTACACCTGTCTCTCCCCCCTCTAATTATTTTAATTTTTAATATTTTTTTTTTAATTTTTTTTTTTTAATTTTTTTTTTAAATTTTTTTTTTTAAATTTTTTTTTTTTAAATTTTTTTTTAAATTTTTTTTTAATAGAATTTAAAAAACTGCCCAAAATTTGATTTCTAGAGTAGAATACCCCCCTAAAGAAGGCCGAACACATTTTTGATTTTTTTTAACCAAATATATTCGGTCTGAATTAAATACTGTAGAGGGTGGCCTTCACGAACCATATCTTGCTGTAATTCTCAATACAAATTTTTTTTATGTTATTGAATCCTAAGCTTTGTTAATCATTTTTCATAAGTTTATAGGCGAAGGAAAAACGATATAATAGAAACCACTCATATTGAAACAAAATTTGAGTTCTGGTTATAAAATGGTTATGTGTTGGTTATATATTACTTATATAGTGGTTATATATTGGTTATGTCTAACAGCGGAAGCTGCAAATTTTATGCATATATCATAAAAAAGAATCGAAATTGACTTTTTCGTCGATCAATTCACTAAATCGTAATATGATTTTATGATGAATTTTTGATGATACTTTGTTTTGCATTTTAGGTAACGATATAGAATTTCTCAGTAATACCTCTAAAGCTTGACTCTATTTGAGCTATACTGATCATGTGAAGCTTAGAGAGTCTGAAACTTGTGGTTATGAACCTGAAGTCCCTATGAAAATTAACTTCAAAAAAACAAAATGCCTTATGAAAGTAAATATAATATATTGTATTTCCCGACCAACAAGTTGACATTAGAAAAAAGACGAAAATTGTGGAAAGGCTTTTGAAAGCACTTTCTTTTTATACGAAAAATATTTAATACTTAGTTTGTAGTAACCTTTTCTTCATTACGCTGCTTTGAATGTATATATCCCTTCACTGTCAATTTCCTCTCTGCCCACCTCAAAGTGTATAGATAAGGAATTTAATTATTAAAGCGGCAAATGGCAAACGTTTCTCCACAAACCGATATGTATTACGCGAAGCGTTGTGGGATTAAAGCGCACTTTTTTTTTTACTCATTTTTTGCCTTCCTTAATTGACTCATTAACTGTGTTGTTTTGAGCTTAAAGCCTTCAATAAACGTTCGTTATGATAACAAAGGTCGTAATGCAGTCGTGTGAAATTTTCAGGGAACTTAATTTTTCATGAGAACAATTTGCGTTCATCGAAAAAGTTAGTGATGTAGAAAATGAATCTTTCTGTTTTTACTTTTATTTTGCATCTTCGTGTTTGTAAAAAAGTAGTTATGGCTTTGTGTTGAATACAACTAAAAAAACTAAAGGAAAAATAGAGCAGCTTGGCTACGCTCCCGCCAGGCAGTGATTATTTTTAATTGTATTGTCTTTATTCATTTGAAAATATCTCTCACGCGGGCCCTGAAACGTGACCTATTGATTGTTCTGTAATAAAATGTAATTTACTACTGTATAGAAATTATTATGCCAGGGTTCATTGCAAAGGCTTAGAAAGAATTTTTGTAGGCTTACTTTTAAAAATATTCCATAAAGAGAAAACATTCTTCAAATATCAAAAAATGCAGTTACAAAGAGTTGCCTACTCGTTGGTCCGCTTATTCTCCCCCGCTATATTGCAGAGGCAGGAAGTGTTTGTGGCGCAATATATGCCCCAAACGCCCTATTTCACTTCTACACGTCCCAGACTGCCGAGATTGCACTTAGCAAGACACTTTTGCACTTAGTAGACACCCAACCAACGTCTGCATTTAAGTAGTTCAATAAACGGCGGCCAGCGCACACAATAGATTTGGCAATCCCTCCGCCCCACTTCGCTAGACCACTTGCGGCCACCTACAACTCCACACAGCGTCAAAGAATAAGAGCCCCTTGTAAGTGAAACTAGAATGCTATCGGATGTAACTGCATTGTGTTTCTTGTTGTTGCATACTCTGCAATATGCCGACTAGTTGCCGTTGCTGCCCACCGCATTTCCCGACATCGCCACCCCGGAAACGGCGCGTGGGCATCCCACATAAGGGCTTTCCAGATCGCAGATTTGGTTATCTTCCAGCAACAACAACAAGAAAATTGTAATGCAAATTTAAATGTGGAATTTGCCGCATTATGCGCCACAATGACAGATGACAGTGTCAGCGGCAGCAACAACAACAACAGCGACGGTAGTATAAACAACAAGTGTGTCAACCCGTCAGAGCTGCGATTGTGCATTATTGTGTCATATAGCACATCATCATTTACAAAAACAACAATGCGGCAGCAGCCAGTCATTGACCGCTTCAGTGAGCCGTAAGCGCGTTGTTATGGCACTCGTACTCGCACTCGAGCTTGTGCTCGTCTTCAATTGGCCAGGCGGCGGCAGGCGGCGGCAGGCGGCGGAAACAAGCAACAATGAGGACAACGACAACGACGGCGAATGGCGATATGACGGCAGATGTGCACACTGCATGTCTGCTTGACAACTGTTGGTTGATGCTGTTGCTGATTGCATATGCTCGTATAGGCTTGAGCTCTCACACGCGTTAGGCTGGGTATTTCACTGAAATCTGTTCTCTGTTCTTTGCAATGACCATGCTTCGGTTATAACTTACTTGCACCCTAAAACTTAAACAGAAATCGCTACTTTTTGAGACTTCGCAATAACACTCTATGTTAGAAGACTCATTACAGTCTAAAAAACAAGCTATAGAGCTTTCCAACCACCCTAATATGCACTACTACACCCACAAATCTCCTTTGCATCATCCTCGAGTGCTGCCGCTGCCTGTGACACCGCTGCTGTTGCAAATGGCAATGTTGCACATTAAAAATGATAACAATACCCACCCAACCCAGGCTTCGCCCAGTGCTCCCGGCAAAAATGGTCCTTTCACCGTAAGTGAGTGTGTGTCAGTGGAAGATAAATTCAAACTGACACATTTATTTTGCACAAATTTCACTCGGAAACATAAATGTTCGCTTTCTGCAGCTGTGAAGAGTGTGAGCATGAAGATACGCCGTGGAATGGACTGGAATTAAATACGGTCCAGCTTAAATTATTCCTTTTACATGGCAAGTGTTCTAATTACATTCGGAAATACCGTTTTAATAGCCCAAATAACGGTAATAATAAGTTTTATGTGGATGACTCTGCTTCCGATAAGCGAACGTAATTGTTGAAAAGGATTTTAGTTAGAATTGTTGACGGATGTCTAACAGCTGTAATGAAGGGTGGTGTTTTATTTGGAAATGAGTTGCATAAGTGTCTGTCAACATCACAAAAATATATATATATATGATATAGCAACTGAAAAGATGTCGATTTCATCTGTGTGATGAAATGGTTCAAGGATAGAATTACTTATAAAAGGTGATCCGTTTCGAGGTTCCCTACTTTTTTAAAAGAAAAACACAGCAACTTCAAAGTTAATGGAGAATGTTTATCATTCGAAAGAATATTCATTGGCATTTATTTTTTGAAGATTATCTCTTTCAAACGTTGGCTGCGGCTATACCTCAGATGGTCCATCCGTTGCGTCTAATTCTCGATGACTCGTTCGAGCATCTCGACTGGTAACTGGCGCATGATACGAATGATGTTTTGCTCCAAGGCCTGAATCGAACTGTTATTGTTCGCATAGACGTTAGACTTTACATATTCTCACAGGAAAACTCTAACGTTGTGATATCACACGATTTTGGTGGCTAATCGACCGGCCCAAAAGAGAAACTAACTGCTCACCAAAGTGTTTTTTCAATGAATCCATTGATTGATGCGATGTGTTGGAAATGGCGCTGTTTAGTTGAAACCAAATGTCGCCGAGATCACGAGCTTCAATTTCAGGCATCAAATAGTCCGTTATCATGACGCGATAACGGTCGCCATTGACGAAATATGGACCGATGATTCCACCGACCCACAAACCACAGCAAATCTTTGTTTTTTCTAGGCGAAATGACTTTTCCTTAGGTTGCTCTTCCTGCCAAATGCGGAAATTTTGCTTACATATCCATCGAGCTTCATCGCTGAACAAAATTTGGCTCGAAAACGTCAGATCTCCTTGGAACTTTTCGAGAGTCCATAGAATGAAGCGATGTCGCTTGGGAAGGTCGAGCGGCTTCAGTTGCACAAGCTGTATTTAGGACGCTTTCAATTTAATATCTCGACGTAAAATGCGCCGAGTTGGTCTATATTTTAGGCCGAGTTGCTGCAAACGGCGCCGAATAAACTTTCTACGGTCTTCTCATGCGTGATCTATCAAAAAAAGGCTATTGAAAATAGTACATATACTTGAATCACCCGTTAGAAGTGATCAGAGGAGAAGTAGTAACAGGACGATCTACACACAGGGATACTAACTGGCCTCTGGTAGAGTTAACTAGCAAGATCGTGCCTGTAGCTACAATCTAAAGAGCAATTCAAATCTATCAATCAATCAATAACAGAATCCTTGAACTTAACTATTTAATCGCTTGAAAGTAGAGAGCAGAAGTAACCAATGATAGCAAGCGTGAATCCAATCTCGGCGAAAAGAAATTTAGTAAATTTTCTCTCTTTTGTGAACAAGACAGTTTGCACCTTCCCACTGCCTCGTTATCAAGAAAACAAGCACCCTCGGCGAGCTCACTTTCTTATATTTTATAGCTAAAGACAATTAACTTGTGTCATTGTCGCTGCCGAAAGTGAAAACAACTAATTTGCTAAAGCGAAATCTCGTCTGCTCGCGCACGAAGGCCAGCAGCGAATTCTTCAAAGGAATTAATGTGTTTAATGAAATTATTTCTTTGTTCTGACAGCGGATTTGTGTCTGCCAGGCGAATTTTGGCGCGTAATTGGATGGAATTGTAGACGCATCGAAGCGAATGAAATGAAACAAAAACCACAAGCGCAGGTGTGTGTGTGTGCGTATGCACCCGGCTACTTACACATGTAAAACGGCATGTAAAAGCGATAAAAATTTCACAGTAATCCGATTAGTTGCGTCATACTCCTGTCTTTACCACATACGATATGGTATATCACGCTTTTTAATATATACATACATATGTGCTCACATACATACCTATGATATAGTATATGTATTTATATATCAAGGAATATAAACTGCGTAAAAGACTTAACAAACATTTTTTATTTTGATTTAAATTTGAAAATGAATGTATTTGTAAGCACTTGTGTACCTTTTTTTTTAACGATTTTTAAGTAGCTCCTTAGTTTTTTTCCATAGTAAGAAACGCCCTACAAACTGTGCCCCCTTCGTAAACAAACAGCTGTCAAACAGACATCAATTGACACATGGATATCTAACTTCACACGAACATAAAAAATATTGTACCAGTTTAGGAAAACAATTCTTATCGTTTCGGTTTGTAGGCGCGGTTAAAATGGACCAGTCCGGGTCAAATTTGATCAGATGGTAGTTTAGTGCTTTGAGCTCGCTTGGTGTTTGACTAAACATCTGACCCAGTTGCAAGTACGTGTCTTGCTGCTTTTCTGTCAAGAGAGGGTCATAAAAAGTAGAGAATTATGAGGTTATGTTTTGAAGGTTATATTGCTTATGTCAGAAATAAACTTTTCACACTGTTGAGGTTCTGCTTATCTCTCAGATAATGGAAACTGAATAGAAAAAGCCAAATTTGAAACACTTTTTCTCATGAAAATTCTAAAAAAATTTGAAAAAAAAAAAAAATAGAAATAAAAGAGTAAAAAAAATAATAGTTCTCCATCACATATTGACACGTTCTCAGCGATCGAATTAGTTGTTGTTGTTGCATGGCATACGCAATTTAACTCGTTCACTGTAGAACCGCAAGCAACCGGCTTGACTGCCGCTTGGTAGCCGCCTGCCACTGGCTCAACAGCGTGCAGCAAGTCGCTCACAAATGGCATTGCAGGAAGTGCAACAGCGAAGTGCAACAGAAAAATGCAAGCACAACAAAAGCGACAAAGAAGCAAAAACAGACATGCAACAGTGCAAAATAAAACTAAAAGTGGAATAGACGAGGAGCTGGACGTGAGCTGGCAACGGAGGCAATGAGGTAATTTTGTGTAACACGAAAACGTGATGTTGACCAGTTTGAGCGGCAAATAGCGGCAATGTAATCGCCGCGGCTACTTGGCTACCGTTGCACACATTTGCTTCCTCTTGTTGTTGTTGTGGCGTGTAACAGCAACTGTTGCACGCCGTACAAGTGCAGGCAACACGGGCCAGATAATCGTACAAAACTGCGGTCAATCAACATGTGTATAAATGTGTGTGTGTGTGAGTGAGTGCGCTTTGGTCACAAGCGATTTGCAGCTTGTTTGGCTGCCTACTGTCCGTTGGACGTTGGTGGGCTCCCGAGCGGTTGCTGACTCTGGCACAAGTGGAGCGACCGTAAATGGCGGTGTCAGCGTGTCAGGGAAGCGTTCGCGAATTCACATGCTCAAAAGAAGCACAATCAAACTCACCACACAAGAAACTGTTAAGCGAAAATAATTTGACATTGAGAGAAAATTCAAGTGAAGTGACACTCCATATATTTTGATTTATACATAAATATGCATACTCAATTTACAGGGCCACGAAATATAATCTTTAAAATTGCTCAATATTCTATCGTCTTCTATAAATGATGTCAAAATCAATCGTTCTCCGAATATCCAGATCATTCAACCGTGACTTGCTTTCGCTGTAGACAATTTTGTCAGTTTATAATTAGATTGGCTTTGGGCCTTTTAGTTGAATAGGCATTTTACCACCCTTCCTCCTCCTCTTTTTCTTTATTTATGTGCAGCTATTTTGCATTTGGAAGTTTAATCGAAAATCGATAATTGTGACTTTAAAGGACGCCTCTAAATGTGTGAAGCATACAACGAGCAAACAAACATTTACACATATGAACTGCTATATTAGTTTCTAGGCGTACATTGCGAGGGCTATATGTATGTGTAGGGATATACATATGCATACACTTAAAAGACCTTTGATATGTTATAGAATCTACTATCAGCAAATTTACCTTCAAAAATGTGATAATAAATTCTTAGAAACTCGTTTCGGGCTCACATTTCAGATTTTTGGGCTGCATCCTACATAAATGTAGGTAACAATTTTTTATTGTTACATAAACAAAAATATCACAAAAATTCTTAGAAGCTTGTTTCGGACGCACAATTCAGAAATTTGGAATAGCCCCTAAATGTAGGCAACAATTCAAATAAATTTTCAAACAAAAAATTGTAAAATAAATTCTTGGAAACTCGTTTCACACGCAAATTTCAGATTTTCAGGACGGACCCTAAATGTAGGCAACAATTCAAATAAATTTTCAAACAAAAAATTCGTAGAAACTCGTTTACGAGACACATTTCAGATTTTTAGGATAAACCCTAAATGTAGGCAACAATTCAAACAAATATTCAAGCAAAAAATTATAAAAAAAATTCTTAGAAACTCGCTCCAGACACAGGTTTTGGATTTTTAGGTTTGACCCTAAATGTAGGCAACACTTTTTTTGGTTGTGAAGGAAAAAAAATATTTTTTCTACAAGATTTTCGACATATGGACATGTCACACTCTTAAACGGAAATTTTTATGCCAAATACTTCCTTTTACCGATTTCCTCATTGTCTTATCGCAACACTGCATTTAATCACAATCAATCCGCTCTTGTGCAATTGTCCCCCTGTCATGTATCTATGCTTGCATTGTCATCGTGCTATGATCGGTACACCGAAGTGAGTTGTCTGCTCGCCTGCTTGAGTTAAGCCGGAAGCTAACTGTCTGTTGCTGTCACAATTTATATAACTGGGGGTGGCTGCTTGTGCAATTAAATCGTCAATTGTTGGCTCACTCCTTTTTGCTGCCTTAATGAGTTATTGCATTTATACTCGTATGTTGTTGTTGCTTTAGTGTTTATTATTAATTGTAAGCGTAAATACTGATTTTAAATTATTGTTTTTGAACAGGGGGTTATACTCTTTGAACAAATTATTGACTAAAATCATTCCAAAATACATTAAGAAGTGATTTACTGTTATCAATCTGAATAAGAAACAAATTTGTGTTGTGAGAGCTGTACTCTCCCTTTAATACTCTCCTTGCAATTAAGTTTGGAGAACTTCTCGTACAAATTTACCAGCAATTTTTATTAAACAATCTTTCGCTTTCTTTTTACTTTCAGCCAAAAAGCAAAATGGTGCTGCCCTGCGTACAAACAGTCTCGGCTCCGGCACACGCACACCCCCGCTCGAGCGCAAAAGCAAGCTGAGTGCTTTGGGGCGATTCTTCAAGCCGTGGAAGTGGCGGCGGAAAAAGAAGAGCGAAAAATTCGAAGCAGCTTCCAAGTGTAAGTACCAATAAACCACCTCTCATACTTAGTACTATGTATGTGTGTGTGGACTTGTGTCTTACTTAACGCAAAGCTAATTTAAGCCACTGGCACACTAACTAATTCACACACTAATCCGCACACTATTTCTTACTCCAACACTAACACCACGAATTGGCAAAGGGGAAACAATGTTTTTTTTTCAAAAGCATTCAAGACGCTTACGCTCAAGCTCACCATTACTCTTTACGTTTTTCTTTTTCTTTGGCTTCTTGTTTCTGCTTTACTTTTATTTAATTTCCGTTTTCCGTTTTCGCTTTTGCTTTATTTTGTTTCATTTCATTTTATCGCTAACAACAACAACTTGCTTGATCCACTACCCGATTTCTCGTTTGCTCCGCAGCACTTGAACGCAAAATATCGGTACGTGCCAATCGTGAGGAGCTTGTGCAGAAGGGTATACTGCTGCCAGAGAGTCCACTGGGGAACATACAGGAGCCAGGTGAGTAAGCGGATGCGGAGCTGGTGAGGACGCAGGCGTTGAATACACTCGAGCTTCCCCTTGTAACGAGGATTTATGTCACACCAATGAAATATCTGTCGAATGCAAAGCGGTCTTATGCACGAATAACGGCATATTAATGTGCGCAATTGCGGTCGTTGCATGTGCCCATAACTAGAGTGGAAGTGTGTGGAGGGGGCGTGTGTGTGTTACTGAAACTGTTGCATGATTTTAGGCGCTGTCGCATGCAATGGTTTTAACTGCTCGTTCAGTTTTGATAAATATGCACGAACTGTGTATGCATGTAGGTCGCCGCCATTAATATGCACCGCTTTAGCTGCAAGAATCTCACACTTGACACATGCACCCCTATTAGGGAAGACCGCTTTCCCTGGCAGTAAAAAAAAATTCTTATATAACACTATATTTTTTTGGTAACTAAATTTAATGATTATGTTATGCCCTAAAACATAGTTTGTTATTCGTTTTAGCGAACATGTTTCGATACCTGTTGCTTCTATTTTGTTTTGAAGACACTCTGCACTAGTACTAATTTTTGATTTTTTAATATTTATGTTGCTTGTTCCATTTCCTGCACATTTTATGTTTCAGTTCACGTTTTCCCTTTGTACAAATTACAATTTGTGTTGAATCAAAATTTTGTACCATATGATCAAATTTGACCCGGACTGCCACAAAAAAAAAAAAATAAAAAAATAAAATAAATAAATTTCAGTAATTTAATAAAATAATTATTAAAATTTGTATTTGTTTGAATTAAAATTTTTTATCATCAGATCAAATTTGACCCGGACTGCCGAAAACAAAAAAATAATTAAATTTCAGTAATTTAATAAAAATTTTGTTAAAATTTGTATTTGTGTTGTATCAAAATTTTGTACCATCTGATCAAATTTGACCCGGACTGACAAAAAAAAATTACGTTTTTAAATAAAATTTGTATTACCGTTTTCAAAAATATTGTCTTGAGCCAATACAAGCATGCTTCATACAATTTTCCATACACCTAGCTTCTTGCCCTCGGCCGAGGTGATCTTCAGTGCTTTCAGCGAATTACAGATTTTTAGGTTCGGGTAAAACCACGCCCTGAAAGCTGCAGTTAAATGTGTGCGATATTTGCCCAAACAGACTATTTAGTTTACGTCTTCCCTTTCTATGTGAAAAAAATTGAATTCGGCACCTTGGTCTGGTTTGAGACTCACTCTATGTTGCAGCGCACCCTAATGTACAACTACGAGCGCTTGTGCACACAATAATTCTGTAAACTGAATTCTGCATGCAACACGTTTGACTTTATACAGATAAGCAAAATGCTACATTATTCCAGCAAAGTCAGAAAACGTTGCATACATACAGGCGCTGAAACTGTAGAGAGCGCCTACACAAGCGCTAGAGTTGTGGACTATCAATAAATGCACTGTTCGCCATAATTTAAGTTTGAATAAGCATTTGTGAGAGGCAAAAAAAGAAAAATTTAGCGCCAAGAGAAATAGACGAAGTGCACTTTATCGAGCGCTCTGCATGCTTGTGTATTTCTACATCTAATAATCACTGAATATGTTCAGTTATATATATCTCCATTAAAGCGCTTTGCCATTTTTACACGCTTCTGCACACAGCACAGCCTTTAAGCCACTTCTAAAATTACTTTTTCACATATTTGGTTGTCTTATGATCTTAAAGTGTCTTCTGCAATAAAAGTTTAAGGAGATTCTTCAGGCCGGATAGCAGTCCTTGGCTCCAACACGCCGCGCATTGCGAGGCGTCGTTTTCGTTTTCAATTTGCCGCACGCGAATTCCACACGTCGCTCTTAAATTATGCGCGCTATTTTTTGCCGACTTGGCTGTCAATTTTTAATTGCATGCAAAGTGCATTTCTGATTCGCTCACCACGTGTTCGCTTTGCGCGTTTCTTTCTTGATTCAATTTGCTTTAACTGACTTAAACACACATACATACATATGTATATGAGTATGGCTGGCAGGCCGAGTCCGCACAGAGGTTAGTGCGGAGAGCCTAGCCGGGCATACCGCTGTCAGTCATAATCAAATCAAGTCTCGACGCGCCACGTCAGTTGATGCGCGTTGAAGAACCTTTTGATGAAGTGCTGGCATCCGCGGCATGTAGGCGGCGAAAATGGAAACGTGATGAAAGCACAAACAATATTTTGTTGACCCTGAAATTGAAAGTCGAAGCAAATTTAAATATTCCCTTGACGCGTGCACATTCTTACTCACATGCTGAATTGGAAATTTCAAGGTCATTGCTCGTCAGAAAGTACGCAATTTATCATTAGAGTAGAATTTTACTGTTTTTCTTGCCTGCTGCAAAAGGAAAATTCTCTAAAAGAGGTGCTTAGCTGAAATTTTACACTGCCAATAAGTCCTCCCTCGAACCTAATGTTGCGCACCAGATCCTGCTTTCATAAAAAATATTTAAATTCATGCGCGTGCTTGTTATTTGATCGCCGAGAATTGAAATACCATAACGAAAAAAAACGTGCAAATACAGGGTGGGCCACATAAAATTTTAAATTTAAAAAGTCGATAAAAAACGTCTTGATATTTTTCAAAGGTCTAACATTTATTTAAAAAGTTGTTTTATGAAATTTATTTGTGGAAAACAATTTCTGACAAATGACCACCACGGCTGAGTTTAGAGTAATTTATCCGATCCACCCAATTTTGGTTTCAGGCCTTATGGCAGCTACAGCAGCTTGAATCTCGTAATTTAGACCTTGAATTGTTTCTGGATGGTTGGCGTAACATTTATCTGTAACAGCTCCCCACAGAAAATAGTCCAACGGAGTTAAATCGCAGTTTCTGGGAGGCCAATTCACATCACCTCTTTTGCTGATTATGCGATTTTCGAAGATAGGACGCAAAAGATTGAGTGTAGCGTTTGTTTTATGGCACGTAGCGCCGTCCTGTGCCCCCAATGCGACAATTCTGCTTTTTAACGTAACCATCGAGGTGGAAATGAGCCTCGTCCGATAAGATAATTTATCGGTAAAATTGACCATTCACTTGACTCACCACTTTGGAAAAAAGTTTCCAATATTTCCCAGTTTTTTTCTAGTGAATAGCGACCCATTTCGTAAATTTTAGACTTTTTACTGAATATCTGTCACTTTCCGAATGGTATTTAACGTTTCCAATGTCGAAATATAGATAATTCAAATTTAAAACGTTGGATCCGTTATAACAAAACTGTGTGTTAGTTTCATATCGAGTGTCATTTAAAGCTCCTAAGTGCCTACAGCGCCGCTAAGCACCAACAGATGGCGCCATACGCACTAAAGCTCGCAACTTAAAGCTCCCATTTGCCATTTAAGCTTTTCTCACAACTTATATTCTATATGCAAACGTACATATATCTGTCCACATTACAGTTAGTGAGCTTTTTGCCAATATAACTGTTGTATAAAAGCTTTGAACTTTATATTTGCCATTTTCTCACACGCCTCTCCACTCCCCCCACAGGTGAGGATGTGTACTTCAATTCCAATGCTAACACATCCAACAACATGGCCAACGGCTCCATCCTCTCGGTCGCCAATAATAATAACAACAACAACAATAACAGTAATGGCAGCGCACTGCAAAATTCCATAAACACCACAACGTCTGGCAGCGCCGGCGGCGCACTCATTAGCCAGCAGCAGTTGCAACAGCAGCAGCAGCAACAACAACAACAACAACAGCAGCAACAGCACCAAATGGTGAACGTACCCACATCCATATCCGTGCAACAGTTCAATGCAATGAACGGTGGCAACAACAACAGCAACGGCAGTAATAGCGGCGTCGGCGGTGTCAACATTTCCAGCGGCAGCAACGGCCAGAACGGTGGCGGCGGCGGCGACGCATCACCCATGTCGAACGTGCCGCATTCGCAGTCGGCGCCACACCAGCTGGGGCAGCCGCCGCCGCTAACGCCGCTGGCACAGCATCATCAGGCGTTGGCGCAACAGTTGCAGCAACGATTTGCCATAAGCAATAATAACGGTGAGTGAGACTACCGCGTACTGATGTGGAGTGCAGTGGCAGCTCAATATTTTACATATAACTCAAAGCTTTCCTAGATCGCTTTGTGTTTCACCTCTCACTTAAAATGTCGTTTTGTATTTATTTTGTTGATGACACAACTATTGAGGTTCCACTGTACTCCACTTTTTGTTTCAATGTTCTCATATCAAAGCCGTGTAATTAATCACTTTTTTGTTGTTCTCTTTTTGCAGGTAAGTTTTATACAATTACCAAGTTAATCAACCAGCAAAGCGGTGAGTTTACGAAATAATTAAAAACTCAGTACTTATTCCGACGCACGCACGAAAAGCCGATTGCTGTGGTTAATATAATTAAGAATGAGCTGATAAGTACCTTGTCATTTATACTCTACACGAACTCCACATTATCGCCGGCAATTACCCACTCGCTTTCGAAATAGTTGGCGATAAAAACTATAAAAATTCCACTTTTGGTAAAGCCGTTAATTAAAAGGGGTATTGTGCTAGATCGGTAGAAAAAATAAGTGGTATACAAGTTCTTATCATATTTTGGTAAAAAATAACCAAAACTTTTGTTTTGTTACCGTTTTTTGTGACATTGTATTTATTTTGAAAATTCTTTATTTATTCTTCCAAATCAATTTCATCGCCTGCAAAGTAATCCCCTCCCGATGCAATGCACTTATGCCAACGGATTTTCCAATCTTCGAAACACTGGTTGTAGTCACTTTCCGGGATGACCTTCAGTTCCGTCTTCGCTACGGCTTGAATCTCCTCTATCGTATAAAAACGGTGTCCCCAGAGTGGTCTTTTGAGCTTGAACAGCCAGAAATCGCACGGCGCCAGATCAGGTGAATACGGTGGTTGCGGAACGATATGGGTTGAGTTTTTGGCGAAATGATCTCGAATTACGAGGGCAGTGTGGGATGGTGCGTTATCGTGATGTAAAAACCAAAAATTGTCTTTCCACAATTCCGGCCTTTTTAGGCGGATAGCGTTACGCAAACGACGCATGACGTTCAAATAATATTCCTTGTTGACTGTTTGACCGGTTGGAAGGAATTCATAATGCACAACACCACGATAATCGAAGAAAACAGTCAACATGACCTTGATTTTTGAGTGACTTTGGCGCGATTTTTTTGGTCTCGGCTCTCTTTGGCACGATATTCGCTCGATTGATCGGTTGTTTCGGGGTCGCAAGCACAGATCCAAGTTTCATCGCCAGTTTCACACACTTCAACGCGACGCCTTTTTTCCAAAAAATTCAATGTTTTCGGTACCAGTCGAGATTTGACGGGCTTAAGGCCCAAAACATCCTTCAAAACGGTATTGGCTGAGCCTTTCGATATGCCAACTTCATCAGCAAGGTCTCTAATTGTTAACCGATGGTTTTTCAACACCAAATATTTGATTTCTTGAATGTGAGCTTCGTCGGTTGAGGTTGATGGTCGCCCTGAACGCTCTTCGTCTTCGACACGTTTACGGCCGGCTTGGAGCTCACTGTACCACTTGTAAACATTATTTTTTAGACATAGCCTCATCACCAAAGGCTTTCTGCACTATCCTCAACATATCCGCAGCAGAAAATTGATTCCGTAAACAAAATTTAATGCAAATTTTTTGCTCAACAAATTTCGACACCGCAAAAAACGAAAAACTCACTTTTAGCAGCTCACAAAACGACACATATCTCAAACACTAATGAATATTTTGACATGAAATTTGACATAAATGTGACTGACAGTACTACCAACCTTAAAAAAAAAAAAAATAATTCTCCAAATCCATCGACGCGCGCAGTTTAAATTGAAATGTCACCTTATATTTTGGAGACAGTCACCTTGTTTTCATCAGTGTAAATCGAAATTTCGAAATTTCCAGAACGGAAGCGAGTGCTACACGAACTGATAGAGCATCGTCTCCGCAAACTTTACGAATTTCATTTGTGGCTGGCATGGCATTCTTGCCTTTTTTATACAAAAATTTAAAAAAATGGCGAATTTCTTCATTATTTTCAATCAATTTTGAACGGCTGTCACTTTTTTTCAACTTCCCCGAATTTTTTTTTTTTTTCTTTAATGAAGCTTAAAATCTCACCTTTCTAACACTACATGGTATGACGCGAAAATACTTTTTCGACTACCCAATATATCGGTTATGTGCCGAGATTCATTGAATTAAATCTTTAAAGAACTGGCAACCATCTTCAAAAAAAAAAAAAAGAAATATTGAACTATAACCTTACTGAATCTTTTCGTTGTTGCGCGGTTTCTAACAATTTTTAATATTTTTTTCCTATAAATTTCAATCAGCTGGCAACCATTGCCACTGGCTCAAGGTATCATCCTTAATATATGCAACATTTCCAACTCTCAAAGCAACTCGCCACTAATCTACTACATAATTACACACACACAGTCACACATGTATGCCCATGCCATGTACTGAGCAGGATTGCACCGAAAGTCTCGCTTTTAGCGGAGCATCAGCGAAAACTCTCCTTTAGAGTACGCTATAAAAATGTTGCTCATACGCCGCGGTGTGCTCTCTACAGGAGTGCGAACAAACATTTGCGCAATGTTTATTTTGCATTCCGCTTTGTCTGCTGTTTCGCATTTTACGCTTAATGCCTCCTGCCTGCCTTATGCGTTCGCCATATGCTTCATTACTTTTTCGTCATAAATACATGCATACATGCATAGATGCATACATACATATTTACTCATTTGTGTATCCTATCGAGCAGCTCCTGTGTGCAGTTAACCGGTGCTGGCATGCAAAGTCATTTCATGAAGCTAAATTGAAGAGATGCGAGCGAGAACTGTTGAAATGAATGAATGCTGGCGCGCACCAATGGACTGGGGGTGAACAATGGTTGAAGCAACACTGAGTGTGTATGTGTGTGTATGTATATATTATATTAACATAACATGAGTCAATTTTAGTATATTATCTGATATGTGTACACATATGTGGTTGAACTTTAATGCATAGAAAATTTATATGCAAATCTGCTGAACCGTTATGGTATACAAAAACAAAAGCGTGTGACTCGTTATCACACTCAAGAATTTCTTCTTTTTTTATTCGTGTGTGTTATGTTTAGCAGAAATACTTACGTGTAAATGCAAAGTTGGTTTTAGTTGCAGCATATTTTACAACTACAACTACTGAGCTTTGTGTGCTCTGGTTTAGTTTTCTTGGATAGCAGACGGTGCATTTTAATGATATTTATTTTGTCGGTAGTCAAAATCGTTCCGATTTAACATAAATATTTCTCAACTGCTGATATTTTACGTATAAACAGCAAATTGAGTGTCAGAAGAGATTTTGTATGTGTTATTTATATGTACAAGTATGTGATGTGCATTGTCATTATTGTTTTCCGGTTTTTTCCACAAAAATGTTTGCCTTTCATTGTTATTTTGGAATTTTTTGTTTGTTTATTTGTTTTGTATAGCATCGGTTCAAACCGGTTAGCATCACAAATCACATTTGTTGTTGCGTCTGACAGTTTTATACACGATTAGCTCAATGCATCAAGTTTTATCACAAAAATTTAAATAAGTGTTTGTTTACTGCATATCGCAGAGTATTTCGGACAAGCAGATAAGCACTAGCTAACAGGTATCCATAAAATTAGCCTGCCACCACAAATACATAAATATAATACATACATACATATGTTTTCAAAAATAGCTTGCCAAATAAAAGAGCGAACTCAGTAAGCTCTGGAGTCATAAAAATGCCTATATCAACACCTGGGACATTTTTAAGGATTACATGGGTTTCCTCGCGTAAAAAACAGCCTTTTTTCAATTTTTTTTTTTCGTATAAAAAACGAAATATTTTATTAGAATTTTTTATTGTTACAAACACACACTATTCACAAAGAAATTCTGAAATTTTTGAAAAAAATATTTCAAACTTGGTCACTGTGACGTCATTTCCGGTGACCGCTCGGAAAAGAGGTGCGCCCGTCTTGGCAAGATAACTCCTTGGAGGATCATCTAAAGTGAAAAAATACGTGCTTTAGTTAAAAACTTAACTTAGAATTTGGACAAAGGAAAAAAAATTTAAAATTGGATTTTTGGCAGACATTAAAAAAAAAAAATGAAAATTGCGCGAAATTTTTTTTTGAAATAATTAAAATCGAAAAAAAACTTTTCGTCCAAGTCTTTAAGAATTATAGTATATCTCAAAGACAAAGAAAATTTAGGAGAATATTCTAGAGTTGTTATAAAATTTATTAAGACAATAAAAAAAAATCGATATTTTAAAACCCGTAAACCCATGTAACCCCTTAAGTCAGTGTTTATATAGCCCAAGTCTTACTTTGAACTTTTGTTTGGAACATATGAGTGACTTAGACATCCATTGAAGAAATAACAAAACAGAAAGCCAAATCGACGCCTCCAAATGACAATAAAATACAATTTTCAAAACAAAATTAAACAATCATTTTTTTATGGCAAATACAAATAAACAGCAAATGCTAAAAATCGCTTAAAAGGCGAACAAAATTTACAAAACACAACTGCAAATGACTAACGGCAAGTGCCGACGCGCGTCATTTGTCCGATAATTTGTTTATATCCAATACCCACACATACGAACACATACACAGATACTCGCAGAGGCAATCTGTGTATCGGCAGCTGCATGTTTTTTCTCGATTTCCTTTTGTGCGCATATTCTTAAACGCCAGTTCATCGGTATGCGGGTGGGCGGTTAGGTGGCACAGCTAGAGCAGCACCTTTTATAGTACTTGTCGCGACTTGTTCTCAACGCGAAATCGCGCTCTTTGACTCTCACAAAAGTTGTTGGCGCTAAGTGTTGCTGTTGTGATGAAATTGGCTAAGAAATTGATGGGTTTTTTAAGTTGACTATTGGCAATAGTTGAAGCGAAGTCATATGGGAAAATATGATCCCTTAATTTTTGGGATTTTTTGAGAGTAGAAATCTTGAAAGTTCTACATAAGCTTCTCCCATGTGCTTGTAGACCAATACAACAGCCTTTGAAAATAGTGAAAAATGAAATTCAGTGGAAACGAGAGATATAACAAAAATGGAGGGAAAAATTATTTACGTGCGATCTCAGGTGGGAAAGAAGAAGGTAGAGGATTCGTGGTTGATTTTTAAAATGGTTTATATCGATTTCTGGCAAAACTACGATTCCTATAGAAATAAGTTAAAATTTATATGAAAAAATCAAATATAAAATTTTTTGAGTTTTTTATTTTTATTTTGAAAAAAAACTTAATTTTTATTTTCAAAAAAAAAAATATTAAATTTATTATATGTATAAAAAATTATTAGCTAAAAAAAAAAAATATTTTCTAAAAAAAAAAATTTATGTTTAATTTTTAATTTTGTTAAAAATTGAAGTATTAATGTTATTCAGTTTTTTATTTTTATTTTGTAAAATTTTATGTTTAATGAAGTTTGGCATAATCTTTCTTCTTTGATACCAAACACTGTATTTTATTTAACTTAAAATATTAAGGGTGAATACACTTCTTGCCTCAAAACCGAAATAAAAACCGCAATTTTCAATCAAATTTTCTCACGTGAAATTACCAGATTAGTTTTTAAATTGTTTGCTGAAATCTCTATTATCTGATGCTACCACAGCTTTTTCTAATTTTTATCTAAATTCTGTTGCTGTGGCAACTCTATATTTCACACGAGCGTGTTTCCGTTCTATCGGAGAAAAACGTCAAGCAACGTACTCTGCGCTCAGAATGTTGTTGCTCTCGTTGTTGTTACACTTGCTCATTTATGGCAGAATACGTGGAAGCACGCATTTGCCGCTCTCAATGCGTCCGCCGACCGTCAACGGGTCAGTGAAAAACACATTCAGTTGACATCCGAAATACGTTGGAGACGTACAACTCTGACGGCGGCGACTATAGCAACGCGCAAACGGCGATGACAAACTGATTAATGTGAAAAGTGCACAATTTGTTGTGTGGTGACGGCCAACAGCCGACTTATTAATTCTCCAACTCGCGCTGGTGTGCAAAAGTTCATAGTGCGGTGCTGCAGGGCGCCTGCAACCACCCACCAACCGCAATAGTACATAACGGCAGCACACAGACCATTTGTGCGCAGTGCGTCGAGCCGCTGAAGTCAGAGTTGAAATTTCGCTGTGATGCCACAGGGTTTATGTCTGCGGTGGTCACTCGCTCTCTGCGTCGTGTCGGCACGCGCCGGACGCAGGAGACGCATGTGAAAGGCTCGAAAATAGAAAAGTGAGCAAGCAAAGTGCATGGAAAAGCAGTGAGAAAGATTTCGCGAAAATTTTCTGAAGCCAGGGAACATGCCTTAAAGTATTAGTAGCTATAAATAATGGAAAATTAAGCGGTTAACTGTGTGTGCGAATATAAAATTAATTTTTTGTGAGAAAATTTTTTTCTAAATGAAATGTGCGACAAAGTGTGCAGCTCTACGTAATACTTAGCCGCTAAGTTAACACACCGATTTAGCGTTATTTTTTACCCGACGTTGTTGTTATTGTGCTCGTGTAGTGTGCTAACGAAGTGCCATAACCGGCAATAAAAAGTAAATCTTCGCCGTCAAAGCCGGAAATTATCAGGTGAAAAAATTGCAACAACACAACACCAATAAAAACCAATAAAAACAAGCAAAAACTCGAAATCATTGTCGCCGAAGTGTTGAGCGAAATCAGCGCCGTTTATGGCGAGGCAGCGAGCGCAGCTGTACCCCAAACGCAGTTGCAACAACAGCATTAAAAAGCAATAAATTCTAAAGCCAAAAACGCCGAAATGAAAACAAGCAGCAATGCAACACCGTTAATGGCTCGCTTTCCGCTCGTTTCGAGTAAATAAAATGATTTAATAGATTTTGGCTTGACATCACAACGTAAATAAAAAGATGACAAAGTCACACGAAACAGTGCCGTTATTAATAGTGATTACAAAGCCAACAATAACAACAACACAAATATTAACTAGTCGTAATCGAAATGCAACAAAGCGAGTGCTGCGGTAAATATGAAATCCAGTGAGTGAATGAAAAAAAATAAAAAAATAAAAAAATATAAAAATAAAAATAAAGAAATAAAAATTAAAAATAAAAAAATAAAAAAGAAGAGCAAAAAATAAAAATTAAAAAAAAAGTTTAAAAAAAATTTAATAAAAATTAAAAAAGAAATTAAAAGAAAAAAATAAATAAAAAAATAAAATAAAAATAAAAATAAAAAAATGGAATAAGCAAATATCAAAATCATTGCCAAAGCAAGCAATTTGTTTTTGTAGTTAAAAATATATAATTTTTTTTTATTTAAAGATAATTATGTGAAAAATTGACAGCTTGTCGTGTTGCTTTGTGAAATTTGTGGTGAATTGAACAATAAATAGTATTACAATATTTTTTTAACTGAGAAAAAAAATTACGTGAAATAATTTTATTTTCATTTACTACTTTTTAAACTATTTTTCGATGCTGACTTAGCAATGGATTTATTTATTTGAATAATTTCATGATTCCCATTCAAAGAAAAAACTCAGACACTGCAAATTTAGTGGGGAATGTTTATTATCATTCGAAAGAACTTTCTTTAGCATTGTCTTTTGAAAATTATCGCTTTTAAATGTTGGCCGCGGCCACGTCTCAGATGGTCGATCTATTGAGTCTAATTTTCGGTGACTCGTTCGAGCAGTTCGACTGGTAACTGGCGAATGACACGCGTGATGTTTTGCTCCAGGGTCTGAATCAAGCAGGATTGTTCGCATAGACTTTAGACTCTACATATCCCCACAAAAAAAAGTCTAACGGTGTGATTTCACACGATCTTGGTAGCCAATCGACCGGCCCAAAATCTGAAATTTTCTGCTCACCAAAGTGTTCTGTCAATAAATCCATTGACTTATGCGATGTGTGGGAAGTGGCGCTGACTTGTTGAAACCAAATGTCGCCGAGATCATGAGCTTCAAATTCAGGCATCAAATATACGATTATCATGGCGCGATAACGGTTGTTGTAGCAGCAGAGTTCTGCCGAGTTGGCAGTCCTTGACCGGATAAACTGTACGGGATCGTAGACCCGACTGTCGTGGGAACGGGCACTATCGGTCGCCATTGACGGTTACGTTCTCACCGGCATAATTTTTGAAGAAATATGAATCGATGATTCCACCGTCTCACAAACCACACCAATCCGTGGTTTTTCCTGGATGAAATGGCAGCTCTTGAATCTCTTCACGTTGCTCTTCGTCCCAAATGTGGCGATTTTGCTTGTTTATATACCGATTGAGTCAGAAATAGTCCTTATCGCTGAACAAAATTTGGCTCGAAAACGCCGGATCCTCTTGGCAAGAGCCACTAGAGCAAAGCGATGTCACTTTGGAAAGTCGAGCGGCTTCTATTTTGTACAAGTTGCTGGGAACGGCGCCGAATCGACTATCCACGGCCTACGTGTATACTCTCAGCTACGGCTGCTATATTTTCTTCACTATGTACTGGGCGTTTGAACAAGTACCTCTACTTGGATCACCTGTATTTATTGTTTTAAACCAAACCTGGGGAGAGATGGTTCGCCTTCTCACTTTCATGCTTTTTTGGCTACCCAGCAGATAGTTGGTCTAAGACCGCTGCTCGCTGTGTTTCCCTGCTTGCGTATAAGCTTGTAGTATGGAATGCCTTAAAATATTAGTTTTATGATGCTTGGTTTCTTTATCTAGCAGAACTTCGCGTTATTTGCTCCCCTCCCCTTCTTTATGCTACCACAAACACAGGTCTAATGAAATCCGCCACTTTGAGAGTCTCCGCTACTTTATTTGCATTATTTTTATAATTCGTGCGCTTTGTTTGTATTTTTCTGTCTGCTCTTCTTGGTGTATACAACTATTGATAAGTATACACTCACACACACTTCAGTGCTCTACCGGTTAGCTCCAAGCGCGCTCTCTCCGCAATCTATTACAATTTTTTTACGACTCCGTCTTAAAGCCAACGAATGAAGTTGCCCATACTACCGCAAACACACACAAACAGGGAACTACTCCGCTAAACCGAAAGGCTCGACTTCGAGCGAACGTCTGCCAGTCGGTTAGTTTGCCTTCCGGTCCTTGGCGCGGCTTCAAGCTTTCTCTTTTCCATTGGCGTTGCGCATGTTTTTGTTGGTGGGCACAACAACATAATGCCTTCATTTCTATAATGATTAGACCGGTTTGCTGTGGGCAACAGACTGTGAAGATTTTAATTCGTGGCCTTTTCAGCCGCGCAGCAAGGGAAATCGGTTTCGTAGTTCAAATTTTTCTTTTTGTTCTGGTTTAATTCAAGCTTTTATCCAAAGAAGGAATTTAAAACTTGCTTACATTTTCTTCAAGCGCCAAAGCGAAATTTCCCTGTGCCCAATTCGCCGCCATTATCCGCGTCCCCGCATTTTGGCTTCTATTTCTTTTGTGTTTTTGTTCGAATTATCCTCAGAAGCATTTCGCTCATTTTCGTCGTTGGCTGTTGGCTGTTGCTTGTTGGCGCCGCTTTCAATAGTGTCTGAGGTCGTGAACCGTCGACCGCCGACCGTCGACCGCTGTTGTTGTATGTATTAATTTGCTTTGGTTTTGGTTGTTGTGGTTATTGTGCAAAATCCATGCGTCATGGCGCATTCGTGCAACCTTTTTTGCTCTTTCAAACACACACACACACCCACGCACACATTACTGTGCTTCGAGTGTGCATGTTGCAGTGGATTTATCATGTGACTCAGTGAACAAAGGATGTGTGGTTTATCTGCTCATATTTATATCTACTCGTGTGTGTGTGTGTATTCAACCTGGCATTTGCCTGCGTTTTCCCAGTAAAATTCAAACCGCGGAATATTTATGTTTGCGCAGTGCTTATGTGTATGTGTATGTGTGTAACAAAAGCGACGCTAAATTAGATTTTCGAATAGCTAAATGGTTATTTCAAATGTTGTTGAGCTTTTAATCAGGCTCGGAACCGGGGTCTGGTTGTTTTATGGCAAGTGCTCTCACTATTTTTGCCTGTGTTTCAGTTTTGCAAAATCTGCTTTATAGTTTAAGACTCATCTAAGGTTTCTCAAAATGTTTTATGATTTTTAAAGTAATTTTTGAAGAAATATTAACCGTTGCTTCAAAGTGCTTCGTGCATCTTGAAACCCCCATACTGTCGACTGCTGTTTACTTTCGGGCTCATACGTGTAAATCCACGATTCATCACCTGTCAAGATGCCATAGATGTGTTTCGAAGCACTGTTATCGTATTTTATTCACATTTCTCTCGACCAATCAACGGGAGCTTCATTTTTAGGCGATTGACAAATTGTGTGGGATCCAACGTGAACAAATTTTATTTTTTACAGTAAAATATTCATGCAATTCACTCATGCTCACAGTTGTCTCAATCTCACCAGAGATCACATGACGATCTGGTAAAACCACTTTACGCGTAGATTTAATAGTTTCCGGAATAACAACTGATTTTAGACGACCCTGCGGAAACTCGTCTGGAGAGATCTACGACCTCGATTGAATTCACTATACCACCATTAAACACTGGTCCTTGCTCCATCGTCAAAAGTTTAAATTTATCAAGCACTCTCTATGAGTTAAGCCAATATCCCGAAAATTTTCGGGATTTAATTCCTTTTTTTGTCCGAGAAGAATATTTTAAGTTACTGTAAACAACACAAATCAAAATATAGAACTTTCTTGTATACGGAAAACACTGTGTGTATATTCAAACCTACTCCTTTGTCAGAAAAAACAGAAAAAATTCTTTCGAAAGCGTTTTAAAGGCACGGATAACATAGAAACCGAAAAAAATTTCCTTTATCACAGGGGGATATTATTGATGCAAAGACAATTATTCAAAAACGATCAAAATTACCTCGTAATCCATAAGACATGGGACAAGCTTTGCCTGAATACAACAAAGTTGATAAAAATCAGTTAGATATCTAGATTTATCACCTTATACTTGCTTAAATGACCTAATTTTGATTCATAAAATATCAGTGGGGGAGTTACGAAAATCGAAGGCTGGGGAATTTCGACTTTCAATGGTCTTATTCGAATTTATCTGAAACGAATGCCACTGTGTTGCTGGAACGTAGAGAAAAAGTTTAATCTCACGTACTTTTGATGGTCGCGCGTTTTACTGTCCTTTTTGTTCTCCTTTACATAATGTACTTTATTGAAACATATGCACTTATGCATATAGCACGTTGACACAGCCCACACCCCGTCAGACTCTGCTAGATAAATGTTGTCAAATTCGCCGGATTACACAGAATTACGAGCGGTGTCTAGCCAGTCTGCGTGTCACGAAGTAAAATGGATTCACTTTTATTTTAATTGTGTACTGAGTGCTGCACTCTTGCACTCGCTTGCACTCCTCCACACACACACACACATGTGTAGGTCTGCCGCCGTTTCTCCACCTCTCTAATGGCAATTTGTCATTTTAATGCGATTGTGGCAAGTTCGCTGTACTCGCCGTAGTTTCGGAAGTGGTAATGTCAGCTGTCGGAAATTTGAGTGGCTCTGAGTTCGTTCGACGTCAGACTTGCATATATCTGCTCGTATAAGTGTGTGTGTGTGTGTGTGTACAATGTATAAAATAAATCCAATTTTCTCTTTATTCCCTAAAGAAAGATTTGTACAAAGGATTTGAACAACTTTGTAGTTTTATGAATTGGTTTTTGTTGTTTTTTTCTCTTTCGATTTATATGTTCCTACGTCGCTTAACATTGAGGCATTGTGAAATACTACTCTGCCCAAAAAAAAGGTGACATTGTATTTATTTTGAAAATTCTTTATTTATTCTTCCAAATCAATTTCATCCCCTTCAATGTAATCCCCTCTCGATGCAATGCACTTATGCCAACGGATTTTCCAATCTTCGAAACACTGGTTGTAGTCACTTTCCGGGATGGCCTTCAGTTCCGTCTCCGCTGCGGCTTGAATCTCCTCTGTCGTATAAAAACGGTGTCCCCGGAGCGGTCTTTTGAGCTTGGTGAACAGCCAGAAGTCGCACGGCGCCAGATCAGGTGAATACGGTGGTTGCGGAACGATATGGGTTGAGTTTTTGGCGAAATGATCACGAATTACGAGGTCAGTATGGGATGGTGCATTATCGTGGTGTAAAAACCAAGAATTGTCTTTCCACAATTCCGGCCTTTTTAGGCGGATAGCGTTACCCAAACGACGCATAACGTTCAAATAATATTCCTTGTTGACTGCTTGACCGGTTGGAAGGAATTCATAATGCACAACACCACGATAATCGAAGAAAACAGTCAACATGACCTTGATTTTTGAGCGATTTTGGCTCGATTTTTTTTGGTCTCGGCTCTCTTTTGGTACGATATTAGCTCGATTGATCGGTTGTTTCGGGGTCGTAGGCATAGATCCAAGTCTCATCGCCAGTTATAATGCGTTTCATGACACCCTGGTAGTCGGAAAGCATCGTTTCACACACTTCAATGCGACACCTTTTTTCCAAAAAATTCAATGTTTTCGGTACCAGTCGAGATTTGACGCGCTTGAGGCCCAAAACATTCTTCAAAATGGTATTGGCTGAGTCTTTCAATATGCCAACTTCATCAGCAAGGTCTCTAATTTTTAATCGACGGTTTTTCAACACCAAATCTTTGATTTGTTGAACGTGAGCTTCGTCGGTTGAGGTTGATGGTCGCCCTGGACGCTCTTCATCCTCGACACGTTCACTGCCGGCTTGGAACTCACTGTACCACTTGTAAACATTTTTTAGACATATCCTCATCACCAAAGGCTTGCTGCACCATCCTCAACGTATCCGCAGCAGAAAATTGATTCCGTAAACAAAATTTAATGCAAATTCTTTGCTCAACAAATTTCGACATCGCAAAAAACGAAAAAGTCACTTTTAGCAGCTCACAAAACGACACGTATCTCAAACACTAATGAATATTTTGACATGAAATTTGAAATAAATGTGACTGACAGTACTACCAACCTAAAAAAATAATAGTTCTCCAAATCCTTCGACGCGCGCAGTTTAAATTCAAATGTAGTGTAAGTATGTTGGTTATCGAACACTCATATTATGGTTATGAAACGGTTATATATTGGTTAACATACACTCGTACTGAAGAAAATTGAGTTTTGGTTGTAAAATGGTTATATTTTGGCTGTTTTGCATTTTAGGAGGTGACGATATATACTGTGCTTTTAGTAAGAATGTATGAGTCTGCTTGATATAAAATATTTTCTATCGCTTATTAGCACAAGCACACAGCATTCTACTTTCTATATGAATAATCTTTGCATGAGATTCTCCCTACTTAAATATGCACAACGCAAAACTTTTTTTCTTGTTCGCTTTCGAAGTCATTTCGAACATGTGCTAACTACTTTCGATTGCATAATATTTCGATATTTCGTGTGATTTTATGCTAATAAACTGACTAATATGTATTCTATTCCCAACTAGTCTCACTGTAGATCGCTGCGATTGACTGCACTTTGATTTATTTGCGAATTTTTTAGATAACTTGCCTTAAGCTTAGAAAAGCTCGGTCAACCGCGCTGTTTGTATAAGCTGTCGTATTCACTAGCTTATTTGCCCTAGACTTTAGCGGGAAGGCCGTAAAATGGAACGCCAAATAAACAGACTTGTCATCTGGTGAATAATCAACGCATACAAGCGTGTGTGTATGACAAAAACATCAATTTGTGGAAATTCATACAATGTACACGTCTATATAATGTAACGGATTCCATAAGCTTGAAATAATTGTTGGACATTGTTTAGTTTCGTGTTTGCTCTTAAATTTGGAATCATTTTGAGTGTTTATGTGTATTGTACGTATGTATGTATGTCTTTTTTAGTTTTATACTAAATTATGATACATCAAAACACGTGCATAAATTACTGTGTGTGGAAAGCTTAACTCCTCTAAGGAAATTTTAAATTGTGGCAATGAAATAAGAATAGAAATAACAACATGAGAAAGACTCACGCACAGCCGCACATGCATACATACACACTTTCACACTCGTTTATTGCCGCATTGTTGTTTGATTTAATTCAATTAACTGCAAAATGATATTCTTTACAATGCATAACTGTTATTTGCTTATGGCTTTGTTATATATAGATATGTATAATCTGTGTGTGTGAGCAGGAACGCAAAGCTCAAATTAAATTAGTCCAGTAAACAATATCCGTTTCAAAAAGTGACATATGCCGGCACTATATGGAGAAATGAAATTATGAAAGACACACAAAAAATCGAAAAGAACGCTTAAATCTCTGAGTGAGAATGATATGCAAACCAACTTTCATTTTCAATATGCTTTCAGCGCCCTAACACTCCACGCTGCTCTCCTAAGTCATATCATAACATTAGCACCAAAGCATTGAGGCGCCGTTACTAGCTTTCCTCCGCCTTACGCATAAAAAAATTATTAAATTAATACTGCTTATGTCCAAATGAACTCTACTTTAATTAATCTTTTATTGAATATATAAAATAAGCAACGAAAATATTCACTCTAAATGGCCTTCCTCGCATTTTTCATACTTACTCCCACAACTTTTCAGATTCGCTGAACATTTTTGTGTTTCAAAGCGCCAGACTTCATTCAAATCACTCAGCGTATGTATGTGCTCGTGTAGCGAGTGTTGATTTCACACATCTCCAGCGCGCTTCACCGACAACAAAGTGGCATTTACTGTCGTTGTGTATTATTTAATTAATTATGGTTAAATGTAAACGGTCAATTGGCTGATATCACGCATATGCTTATAACCGCACAAACACATACTCCTTGTTACATATACATACATGTAAATACATATTAATATACTGTTATTTGCGTGGAGAGCACTTAGACATAAGAGCGGGAATTTACTCGTGAGACATTCGCTTCTAGCAACGATAAGCCAAATATTTATTATCATTCCATTGAAGTATATTTTGCTCATAAGTGGTGCAAGTAGAAGACACTTAAGACTGATAAGCTTCTCGCTGCAGTAATAAATGTTTTTGCAAGCTAATGCCAAATCAATCAGGAATGAAGTCAAGTAATTTATATTGCTTTAGTGTGCTGTGATTATAATATTTTCTGTGGGCATTGTTTTAACTTTTGGGTATGGCTATGCTTAGAGAGTGGCGAAGCGAACCAGCAATTGATAGATAGCATGTACAAAAGAATAATCAAACACAGAGCGACTAGTGGGTTGTAACCACAACTCTCTTGCTGCTTTCACAGCTAAATTTCTTTACCGGAGAGCAAAGAATGTTGAAGCGAATTTTCGAAAGAGCATGTCGCCACTTAAAATGCAAAACAACGTATCATCAAAAAATCGAAATTGAGTTTCTTATTGCTGACGATTCACTACATCATGTTACATATATGTATGTATGATAAAATTTTCAGCTTCTGTTGTCTGATATAACCAATACGTAACCATTATATAACCAATAATAACCGTTTTATAACCAAAACTCAAATTTTGTTTCAATACGAGTGGCTTCTATTATAACGCTTTTCATTCGTCTGTAAACTTATGAAAAGCGGTGTTACGTTATTTTGTAGTTTAGTTGACGATATCCAACAATCATAATAATTACCTGTTTCACTAGTTGCTCTGAAGTTGGGACAAAGCCGAAGAAGGACTAGGGCCTTCAATAATAAATATCTATAAATAATAATATAAATATTGGTGCTTATAATTGCGAGAGAAAACAACAAATTAAAGCACAAATTAATGAACTGCACATCAATCTAAATCAAGCAGAACAAATCAGTCATTTTCTTTCGGTAATACTTGAAAACGTTGGTTGAGTAATTTCTACGAAAAGTTCTTTTCATTTACTGAGTAATTATCTATATTTAATATTAAAATAAATCGTAGAAACAATACTAGGCTCTGATTTCGCGTGTCTTATTGCCTTTTGGCCACTGATCTTCCTGCCGTGAACAGTTCGTACGAGTGTCTGAGCAAATACACCCACACCCAAAGCATGTGCGAGCGTGCAAATTGGGCGCAGACTTGCTGATGAGGGTAATTTCTAGTTAGCACTTGCCCACTGTATAAACAAATCAGCCGTTTAATTAGTTGTTGCTTTCGAATTCCAGCGCGGCACGGCGCATGAAGTGCCTGTTGAAGAGCATTTGCGAAGCTTTCTTGCCATTTATTTGTTATAGTCTGTCAAAGGGGGGAGAAGTGGAGGTTCCTGTACGTGTGTTTGGCTATTTGGTTCCGCTAGCGCGTTGGCGTGGGCAGTCATCGAAATTCGAATGCCGGCCGGCAAATAGGGCGTGCCAGCCACCCCGACGCCGCTCATTACAAATGTTAGCGTGCACGAATTGGCTTTATTTTCATTTATAACTCGACTTTTTTGCTTTTTGCTTTTTTGGCTTTACCTGTTAGTTTTTTTTAGATATCGAATTCTTCCATATACTATATTACACATATTTGCACAGATATCCATTTTAATATTTACCCATTTCAGCATAAAAATATTACCCTGTTATGGAATATGGTATCCAGATATTGTAGGGCTTGAAAATTTTAAGCATTTTGCTTCTGCTGCGGTTACTTCTAGCATGATATTAGCCTATTTTACAGCGCCGATGGATGAAATCTAAGATTAACTCAGCGGTTTTAATTACTTTTGTCTGTAAACCTCCATTGTTTCAATGCCTTCATTATTTTCTCGCATTGGCTTTAATATTTGCTCACCAGCATTGCCGATTGCATGTATGAAAAGAAAGCTCCTTTCTTCCTTGAATCTCCTGCACCTCACTTATTTCGCTTTCGCGTTAATTATTTCTTCATCTCGCATTGCTTTTATTCTGGTGCCAACGAGCCCAACTCAAAAAGGAGCCTAAAAATGAGAAAAACGAGTTACAAAGTATTAATTTATCCCTTTGGCTAACTTCAACTCGCAGTTGTTGTTGTGGACATAATAGACGAAAGGGTATAAAAAGGAAGTATTTGAATTTTTTTAATATACCTTCTATTTTAAGGTTGTATTCGTGGTTGTAAAAATTCATTACAGCTTTGAGACTGCTTTCAAACCATTCAACTATTTGAATATAAATACGTTTATCTGTGGGCAGAAAATAGTAGGACTTTTTAAATGAAATTTCGCGCGTAAACCCATTCGTCGACATTATATTTTTTGTGACAGTGACTTTTGTGACAAATGTTACATCAAAAGAATCATTAGCTCTTGGTATAAGCTTGGCTTTCTGAAGTACATAAAGTGCATTCGGCGATTTTTACGATGAGTGAAATTATTCAACAAAGAAGTTCCGTTAAATTTTTTGTGCGGAATCCAATTTCTGTTGGCGAAACTCTCAGATTGTGGGAAAAGGCCTTCGTCGAGAGTAAGTGTTTTTGCTTCGTACAAAATATTCAAAGAGGTTCGAGAACGCGTTGACGACGAACGATGTCCAGGACAGGCCATTAACATCAACTGATGATGATCAACATGTCAATCAAATAAAGAAATTGATGCTTTTGAATCGACCACAGCCAGAAATATTACTGGCATCGTTGGAATATCAAAAGGATCAGTGAAAACCACTTTGAAAGATTATTTGGGCTTAAGAAAAGTGAAACACTATTGGTTCCAAAATCATTACATTTTTTTTCGAAAACAGCGTTGCCTTAACGTCTGTAAAACAATGCTTTCCGACTACCAGGATGTCAAGAGACATATTATTACTGGCGATGAGTCTTGGATCTATGCTTACGATCCGAAAGCAGACGACCAATCGGCCGAATATCGTGGCAAAGGTGAGCCAAAATCGCGAAACCACGTCAAAGCAGATGAAAAATCAATAATTGGTCACAGTTTTCTTGGATTATCGAGGTGTGGTGCATTCTGAATTCCTTTCGACTGTCCAAACAGAAGTTTAAGTTCGTAATATCCAAACAGAAACGTCGGAGACCCCAAAACGGAAATTTATATACATATATAAACGGCCAGAGCGACGAGTTGAGTCGATTTAGCCACATCCGACTGTCCCTTGTCTGCCTCTATATAATATACGGGAACTGAGTTTTTGAGATAGCGATATGTAATTTTGCACACTCCCTTTTTTACACAGGAAGCTGCCCAATTATCGGAATTGCCGTTATCGCATAGCTGACCGAGCCAAATCCAAGTTCTTGTACGGAAAACTTTTTTATTTCACGAATTATCACGAAGTTTGACATAGATAGTTATCCAAGGAAACGCTATAAATTGTTCAGATCGGAACACTATAGCATATAGCTGACATTCTAACTGACTAATCGCAAATTGATCTTCTATACCCGTTAATGCTTTACAAAAAGTCACTAAAGGGGGTTATTATAGTTTGGTTGGGTTTAGTCTAATCGTTTTGGGAGCTTGTCTTATATGTTTTTTTTTATTTAATAAACTGAAGATGAAGGCAAATTAATGATATCCCACCGGCGCCAGTTTATCTACAATTATCCAAACAGGAAGTTGATGCAGTTATATCCTCATTAGAGCTTTAACGTTTCAATGATTTTTCGTTAAGATGTACAAAAATAGGCCATGGGGACTATATTGTCTGTCGCATGCAACAGGGAGGTCGACTCACAGCTGTTCAGCTCTCTGTGATTAGCTGATTTTCTCAGAAAAGCTATTTAAGAGATAATTTAAAGCAAAAGCAACAATTAAATCAGAGCAATAAACTAAAATATGAAGCAGAGACAAAAAAAAAGTGTTAAACATCCCAGAAATGTCATGAACAATCAGCAATGTTGTCTCCTAAAAGCAAACCGGAAGTTTGGAGTAAAACGCAAATACACACATATGTATATATACTATATAAATATACTATATGTGATAAATGAAAAGCTAAAAGTTAGAGAAATTGTTTGTTCGCCACTAGAACGGCCGAACACGATTTTTAAATTCGAACAGCCATACATACATACATAAGTATAGATATATGTGTGTGTGTATTGGCTTTAGCGCGTCGGAGGCAACTTGTCGACTTGTTGCTGCGCGTCACAACATTTAGGTCACACATGAATCTTTAAACTAAACAAATTTATGAATTGTTCATGCACGTTCGGCACACCACCATCTACACCATCACTGGCGCTGTGTGTGTGTGTTTAAATGTTGCACTCGTCTAAATTGGTTGCCATTAGAGGCATTGACATTGTCATTTCTTGTTGGCATTATGCATTTGCCCATTTGTGGCAGAGCAAGTGCGAACAGCCATAAAAATATCAACAGCAACAAAAACCGGAAATAACGGCAATTCTCGCACCAACTCGGCCTACGCTACACTCGTTCGCATTGCAGCCGTGCTCATGTGCATGTGTGTGTGTGTGCGTGTGCGCCAGTCACCTCGATTGAACAATTTTGTTTATGAAATTCGCACATGCAGTTGTTCGTGTGGAAACTTTCAAGAATTACACGGTTTTTATGAATGAAAATTAATATGTGTGTGTGTGCGTGTGTGTTTCATTTCGATTTGCTTGTTTCACTTGCTGTTTCCATTTTTCCGCTTTCTTTTTCATTTAATTTGTTTGCTTTTGTGTTTTCCTCTTTAATTTCTGCTTGTTGTTGTTGTTGCTTGCCAGCTGTTCGTTTATTGTCATCAATGAATTTCAGCGGAATTCTTGAGTATTGCTTGCAAAAATAGCCGAGAACACGTCAGTTGATTGGGAACTTTTGACCGACTGCCAAAGTAAACAAACGGCGGTTAAACGCAAGCATTCGTCAATGTACGTGTGCGTGTGTGTGTGCCATGAGGAGAAAACATGATCAATTTTCGAACATGCTAATTAGCAATGCATCCGCTTTCCTACAAGGCTTGTACTGTGAGTTGGGTATTTATTTAGTTTGGTGGTGGACTCAAATGCGGAATTATAGAATGAGTTTCTGTGTTTGATTTGAGATGTCAGTTGTGTCATGGACTTCAATTGCTCCATTTCCTATTTTGATGACAATTCTCAGTTAAAAAAAAAAAAAATAATAAAAATTATTTTGTTTTTCTAAAATATTTTGTATTTCCTCAAACACCGAAAAACGACGTTTAAGACGTTCTGTAGTCCTTATCTGCCTACTAAACTCTAATTCAGCCTATAAACTCGAGTAAGTGGCGTGGCGCTGAACCTTTAGTCAGTTATTCTTATTCGCATTCTGCATTCCTCCCCCCTCCTTCAAGCTCTCAAGCGCCCATAATCTCATAACACCGCGGCTTTCACGAAGTATGTGTGTATGTGTGCTGAGCGCTTGCGTTGATATGTTTGTCGCACGTCAATATTCAAGAGTGACAGCCATAAATTAAATAATTACTCGGTTATTAAAAAAAAAAACAAAAAACACACACAGCGACAGCAGGCGGTCATAAAAAAATAATTTGCGCGAAGCATATCGTGACAGAGTGACTGTCAGTGTTATGCGCCTACGTATCTGAACACTATACATACATATATACTCTATAAATATTATCATAGACTTTGTAGCTGCTCACACACACACATAGACTCCGAAATGTACAGGCCTGACCATATGCGGCCGCTAGATTATGCCGTGCAATGCCATTTATAGAATCCAGCACGAGACAGACTGAGACTGAAAGTTTGCATTGCTCAAACACATTGCTCGCGCTACTTCCTTATTCGGAGCGACTTCCGCGGCGGTGTGCTTATGAATTTTAATTTGTTGGGTTGCCATTATGGATGAAAGCAATTTCGTTCGCGTAGTAAAAAAGTAGATTTAATACGCTGCTTTGTTATACAAACCAGTAGAGGCAAGTAAATTGTGTGTTCTTTATTAAATTTTTATTACGAAAAATGTTGAATTAATATTTCTTTACTCTGGCAAAGTCAATGGACCCAAAAGCCTGCTAATTCTCTCAAATTTATTTTATATAACGATTATTCATATCCTCACTCCAGACAGCTACTAATTTGTCGGAATCGCTGATATCGAACCACTATAGCATATAGCGGTCATATAAACTGAACGATCGGAATTCAGTTTTTTATAAGGAAACTTTTTCATTTGTCGAGATATCTTCACGAAATTTGGCATATGATATTATCTAAGACATTGTTGCAATCTCCGAAGAAATTGTTTAGATCGGATCACTATTGTATATAGCTGCCATACAAATTGAACGATCAGAATTAGCGGCTTGTATGGAAAACATTTTTATTTGACGAGATATCTTCACGAAATTTAGTCGGTGTTATTGTCTAAGGTATTTGTGTAAGCTCCGAAGAAAGTTTTTTAATCGGATTACTATAGGATATAGCTGCCATACAAACTGAACGACCGGTTTCAAGTGCTTATATGAAAAACTTTTTCATTTGACGAGACATCTTCACGAAATTTGGCATAAAATATTGCCAAAGCAAATAATGCAATCTCCGAAGGAATTGTTCAGATCGGGTGACTATAGCATATAGCTGCCATACAAACTTAGCTATCGAACTCAAGTTCTGGTAAAGCATCTATTGTATTTGTGAAGGATATTATAGCTTGGGTACAGCCGAATTAAACGTTTCTTCCTTTTTTCTTATTCAATTTTGAATCCTTGTTGAAATTTGTTAGCTTCTGTGCAAAAAAAAAAAATAATATACAATTTTTAATAAAAAAAAAAATTGAAATTCGCTCAAATTTAAACGGACGACAATAAATTAATAAATATGGTATTTTTCTACAACTTTCCGCCACAAAGCACACCACTTGCTGTCACTTTTGCCTTTCAAAATAATAAAAGCTTCTATAAACTTGCAGGTTTGCTTCTCAAAATCACTTTTTACACAGAAATTTATCGAACACATATTTACTGTGTGCCATATGAAGTGAAGTGTACCAAATAAATAATACATAAAAACTTGCAGCAAGTGCCAGCGAAGGTTCTAATCTTAAAAATATTTTATACAGATCGTAAGTGTCAAAACAAACAACAAAAGCAAAAAAAAAAATATAATAAATAAAAATATATACATATATATATATAAACACGGCATTGTGTAAATATACATAAATCGTCTAGATCAATAAGCATATGTAAATATATATTGTGATAATATTTGATAATTAACAGTTAATAACTTTATTGGTATAAATAAACAACTTTTTACAATGCAAAATATTTGTAGCAAATAATATAGTTATACAAAGCATAATTACTCTCCAATATAAAAAATAATAATGCATTAAAACTCTTTATAAATCCACTCTTCTCAACTTTAAGCTTAAAATTTAATAAAATCAAACAACTTTTTAAATAATCTTTTTCAAACTCGAAACTAAAATATAAATTGCAATCGAACTTTAATACAATATAATCTACATATTAAAGCTGCTTATAAAACAAAAATTCCTCTACACGGCTTACACACGCACACACATTGCTGTGCCTGTGTCTATAACTGCTCTGCTCATCATTCGAGTGTGAAGCCGGCGTCGGCAGCGCTTTGCACCAGCCTCAGAGCGTCAAGTGTGTAAGCTTTAAGCAATTAGCAGCGTTCCGCTCGGCATTCCGTCTAGTGGTTATCTATCGTCGGTGCTCGCAGCTGCCATACAGAACAAGTCACGCTGATGATGGGATACATCATGGGGTGTGCTTGTTTCAAAGGTAAAGGATTCAAAGGTACATACAATTCCAATTGCTATAGCTACATTCAACTTTTATATACAATAAAAAATATATATGTTTTTGCAAATTACAGTGCGTAAGAGGTATGAGATTTTACATCTGTTTTCTAGCATTTTTTTTCTTATCCTGAACATGGTATGTTAAATTGAACGCGATGGGTGTTCAAACCAAAAGTATATACGCGAACTGGTCGCACAGTTTTAGAGATATCGATCTGAAATTTTGTACAAGTCTTTTTCTCCCCAAAAAGCCACTCATTTGTCGGAATCGTTGATATTGGACCACTATAGCATATAGCTGCCATACAAACTGAACGATCGGTATCAAGTGCTTGTATGGAAAACTTTTTTATTTGATGAGATATCTTCACGAAATTTGGTCTCTGTTATTGTCTAAGGTATTTGTGTAAGCTCCGAAGAAATCAGTTAGATCAGATCACTATTGCATACAGCTGTCATATAAACTAAGCGATCGTTATCAAGTGCTTATATGGAAAATTTTTTCATTTGTCGAGATATCTTCACGAAATTTGCTATGTGTCATTGTAGAAGGTATTAGTGCAGTCTCCGAAGAAAATATTTAAATCGGACCACTATAGCCTATAGCTGCCATACAAACTTAACGAACGGAATCCAGTTCTTATATGGAAAACTTTTTCATTCGACGAGTGTGTCTTCACGAATTTTTTATTTAATAGATATTTTGACCAAATTCGGCATGGAACTGGTCTTTTGTTCGACGGATATTGTAGCTTCGCTGCAACCGAAGTCAATGTTTTTCTTGTTAAGTTCCAAACTGATTTAAACTAAGGCAGGCGCGACTAATACTACACAAAAGTCCTTTTTAAGCACTATTTACAAAAAATTTCTTTATTTGCAAGAATAAAAGCCAATTTTCCTTTTGTTTAGTGTATGCTTCCCTTCGTTTCCGCCAAGCAATTATTTTAATGCATAAATTTGCAGCAAGCAGTTGTGCATTTGGCAACGCAAATGAGCCGTGAAGTCTTAAAATACCATTGCTTTGTGGCATACATATGTGTACATATGTCCGCTATCATTTAGTGTTGCATCTGTTGAAATTCACACACAGTTCCCACGCACAAATTGCCAGGCAACAACAGCAACAGCAGCAGCTGCTCATTCATGCGTTGTCTGAAAAGCACTTTTTACTATTAATGCCTGCAAGTAATTGTATTTTTCAAAATACACACTTGTGCTTATGTGTTTGTGTGCTTGTGGTTGTGCTGTAAGGACAATGCCTAACCGTTTAACTGTATGTGCATATGCAATTTTAAAGCTGTTTCGTGAAAGTCGCGTTCCAGTTGGAATGAATTTGCATGAACACCTCCACAAAGTGAGTATGTTTTATTAAAATAAACGCTGAAAATACGCGAATCTGCGTAAAAGTAAAACGACAAACATTTGATTTTGACCAAAACATTGCGCATAAGCATTCTACTTTCAATTTGGAGTGCTCTTATCTTAATCTCTGACCATATGGAATTGTAGAGGCTCGATAATACATAAATTATTTCTTTGAATAAAGCTTTATCTCTTCCAAAATTCCACCAAAAGTTCTGATTATTTAGTTTTGAAACATCTAATGACGATTTTCTCATCCTTCATGAAGACAATTAGGTTATTCTTGCCCCTACTGTGTGTACCACTGCGTATACGTAACGAAATTGGCTAAATGAGATAAGCCGCCCCCTCCTAATGCCACTACACGAATACACCACCACCATCAATACACCACACACACAGACCTACATTCCACAGGACCCACACATCAACACTACCCACACGCGAGAGGACATCCACACACGCAAACACATACCACACTGGTGAAAAGGGGGTCAACAAAAAAGTTCAAGATCAGTCTCGTTTTGACTAAAACACGGAGCTTACGCATCGCCGCTTGACCTCGCGCCTTTTTCGCTCATCCGCACATTTCAATAATTAACATTAACGTTTGCTTGTTAATTGCACCTTATTCCGGCAATCTTGTTCAAAGAGCCTCGATTTACCGTGTAAATACATTAAAATATCATTAAAACTGATTGATTACTTTTATCCCTTAACCGAGTGGTTTTATTTGAAAGTAAAAGTGAAAGTGGTAAGTGTGCTAAAAGATAAAAGGTGTTTTGGACACTGCTACTTCAAACATTGGTCCTTCGAGCCGCTAAGAAAGGCACTATTTGGAAAAAATAGAAATAAAAGAAGCGGCAAAATAATTAAAGTGACATATACAAAAAATTAAAGGTGCGGTGACAGACATACATATTAATTTACATATACAAAATTGTTTTCTATTAAAAAGAAAAAAAAAATATATAAAAGAAGGTGCGGTGACAGATACATATATGTAGATACATATAACAAAAAAAAAAATTTAAGGAAAAAATACATTATAAAAGGAAAAGTGGTGCATGCACATATACATACACATACATATATATAAACCAAAAATTTCAAAAAAAAAAAATATATATATAATAAAATAATTGCGGTATATATATACAATAAATAAAAAACAGTTTGAAAAACGGACACGAAGCGGTCCCGTGTTGTGGTAACAAAATCGAAAAAAATACAATAATAACAAAAAACGTAACTCCGTGTGTGCAGTTATATAAAAAACAAAAAAAAAGCAACATATAAATAAATTTACATACAATACAGTGCTTAAAACCAAAAACCCCCCCAAAAAAAAAAAAAAAAAGGAAAAAAAAAAACGGAAAATCGGGCGCGAAGCTCAATATATGAATATAAGAAAATCTTTGTGAAAATTAAACATTAATAAACTTAAAACAAAACATTAAAAAAAAAAAAAAAAAAAAAAAGGGAATTTAATTCAACATAAAAACAACCGGAGGAAAGCCAAGCAACGAGAGGAAAATCCACAACCACGAAGCAATCCACAACCAAAAAGGAAGGAAACGGACAGGAAGCAGATTGAACGCTGTGGCATATACTAGCCCCCCCGCCCTCTTTTTAACCGCATATAAAGCCCTCAAACTCCCTTGAAGCGGCACAAAGTGAGTGTATCAACTCCATTTATTATTTTAAATTATATGAACTTATTTGCATATATGTATGTTGAAAGTTACAGTTGATCTTCAACTGTATACGATCCTGTAACTTTTAATAGAACGGTTGCTACCAAACTGTCCGAACTTACGGTTTATTTCCGGGAAACCGAAAACAGTTTGGTACATTACATATGTACATCCAAATATATGTATGAACAGTATATGGTATAATATATACATATGTATATATATATATATATATGTGTGTGATTGTATATATACTGGCACATACATATCTGATAAAAGGCCTACTTATGCTTAAATTTGTGTATCTAAACACACAACATTAAAAATCAAAAAAAAAAAAAATTTTCAAGTATTCACTTGACAACATTTTCCGGCAATACCCCTTATACTCAACAGTATAAGCAGGATTGCGCAAAAAGTAAGCTAAGGCAATTGCGAAATTCAAAAAGAGAAAAGAAAAATAACAAAACCAAACATACATATATGCCAATAGTCACCACTTTTATATGTACATACCTTACATACCGAAACAAAGTGAAAGACAAAATTAATGCGACATACCCCCACATGTATGTATAAACAGCATAACAAAAATTAAATTTGACGTATTAACCAAAAGTGCATACCTGCACTTCACCGATTTTCCATTCCCGCGTTATCCGCACGGCAAATAATATACGCACATACATACGGCATACAATTTGCCTATGCCGGTATATACAACGTACATAGGGTACCAAATTAAATTAAAATTTCACAAATTTTACAAAATTTGGAAAAAATAAAACGCTAAATGCGAAATTTTAATTTATTAAAAATTTTAAAATTTACTATTTAAAAAAAAAAAAAAATTTACGGTCAAAATAACACAAAAACTTTAAGCGTTGGTAGAAAGAAAAAGCAAATACATAAGTATTGCCATTTTCAAGTATTCACACACACATACTTATATTCAAAGACCAAATCGGCACCTGTCCAGCAATACCCCTTGTTCTTGTTAAAGCGCAAGCAAGCAGGATTGCAAACAAAACAAAACAAAAAAATAAATTTTTTGCATCTTACGTATGCACATAAACACGCACATATTGTGCAAACTTATATACAAAGGTCATCAACCTTTTTCTCCTTTTTACATTGTCGCTCGTATACTCAAGTATTTTCTAACGAGTACGAAACATTAAATAAAATAAAAGACAAAAACAATAACAAACTAGTAGCTTAATACATAAGCACCGGGAATAAGTAAAACGAAATACGCGTTCGTTATTTGATACATTGCGTATACAACAAAAAAAAAAAAAACTTTTTATCTTAAAGATTTCACGCGTACTTATTATTATCATAAGTACACTGAGAGAATTTTTCTTTTCTCATATACATATATATTTCAATTTTTCATATTATCTAAATGGACGGAGATTCTAAGGAATCTAAGTCAACACAGTATTTAAAAGTACAAAAAATGACTTCAGAAGAAAAGAGCCCATGTACACCTGCTGATGCTACACGCTCGAAGCAAGGTGCTACAAAGCAAAAAAAGATGAAAGATATTTCCTATACTAAGTTTATTGCTGAGAGTGACAGTCTAATCCGATACTGCACTCGATTTTCATCTTCACCGATTCAAGATAACTCTGAATCGGTATTAGAAATCAAAAAAGAAAATCTAAGCAATTTCTGGACACGTCTCCAAGCTGCGTATGACGCAATTGTAGAATCTGACGAATCAGATCTACCTGAAAATTTCAAATCTTCAGCATACTCCAAATATGAACACTGCTTAGACCAGTACGAGGAAACGAGAGCTATGATCTCCGATCAATTGAGATTAATTAAAGCAATTGCACCTACTCCACAACCGAGAGTAGAGCTGCCACAAGTGCAAAGCCAAGAGGCGAGTTCAGGCATCCACCTCAAGGTGCCCGCCTGTGACACTGAAATTTTTCATGGTGGTTATGAACAATGGCCGTCCTTCCGGGACATGTTCACAGCCGTTTACATAAACCACCCAAAATTATCTAATGCTCAAAAATTGTATCACCTCCGATACAAAACAAAAGGTCAAGCAGGGGTATTAGTCAAACAGTTCGCTCTTAATGACGAAAATTTCAATTATGCTTGGGAAGCCCTAAAAGCTCGTTACGAGAACGAAAGGATATTAGTAGACAAACAAGTCACAATATTGATGAATTTACCAAAAATTCAAAAAGAAACAAGTGAGGAATTTATAAAACTTCAATCCACTGTTTCTAATTGCTTGTCGGTTCTAGCGACACAGAATATTCCCACAGACAATTGGGACGCCATTCTGGTAAATATATGCACAGCCGCATTACCAGAAAAATCGTTACTTTTGTGGGAGCAATCGCTCTCATCACGGAAAAAGTGCCCAACGTGGCAACAAATGAAGGATTTCTTAACTACCCAATACGAAATTGCAGAAAGGGTAGATAAAAAAATGGTCAGAACTAAAAACGTTCAACATGACCTGAATCGAAGCTTCAATAGGCCCCAAGCGAGTAACAACAATAACTTAAATCGTAGTTTTTTCAAAACACAAGCGTTCACCTCCGAACAAAATAAACATACGTCATGCGAACTGTGTAAAGGAGGGCACAGGCTGAAATCTTGCGAGAAATTTAAAAAACTAAACGTTAACGAAAGAAACAATTTCGTAAGAACAAAAAAACTTTGTACCAATTGTTTGTCTCATGCGCATGCGCTCAAAGATTGCGAAAGCAAATTTAATTGCGTTTATTGCCATAAACGACATAACTCAATGCTTCACATTACAAATTTTTCCAGCTTAGCTCAAAACAACGCTAATGTTAAAAGAGCTGCGGGATTAGTTGCAACAGCAACTCCCGACTTACAAAATTCAGAAAATTGCCAAGAAGCACCATGCTGCTCAAAGGCTTTAAAAACTCAGACGCTACACAGCGAAAACCAAAGCAGTGTATTATTACCCACAGCAGTGGTCTCCATCGAGCACCGAGGAGAACTGTTTAAACTTAGGGCCTTAATAGACCAAGGATCTCAACGATCTTTTATAGCGTCAAGGGCACAAAGTAGGCTACGACTGCCAACGAAACTAGCTAATTTTGAAATTACGGGAATGGGCGGAAGAGTAGTACAAAACTCAAACAAAATCTGCCCCATTACCCTTATTTCCCCAAGCGGATAAGCGCATTCAAGCAGAAGCTATTGTCTTACCGCAACTAACAAACATGCTTCCAAGCTATCATATAAATAGCAAGCATTGGCAAAAGGTTTCACACCTTAAGTTAGCAGACCCCAACTGCAACACTCCCGCTCAAATAGACATTCTATTAGGTAGCGATCTCATACCTCAAATTATTCTCGAAGGTGTTGAGAAAATTACAGAAACACTTCTGGCGCAAAATACCATTTTCGGATGGGTCCTAAGCGGACTAGTTGCGGAACCAGTCGCAACAATGACAACTCAAGTTGAGGAAATCTCAAACGAATACCTCAATACACAACTCAGGAAGTTTTGGGAGTTAGAAGAACTCCCCCCCATATCAATCACAACCCCAGAAGATCGATATTGTGAGGATTTTTACAAATCCACAACTACTCGATTAGATAATGGCCGGTACGTCGTACGACTACCACTAAAGCCAGAATTTCCCCACACACTCGCCTTAGGTCATTCTCGTACCTCTGTTATCCAACAGTTTTTAAGTATGGAAAAAAACCTACTTAAAAAAGGCGAGCTAAAACCAGAATACGATAGGGTTTTAGAAGAATACCTCCATTTAAGCCACATGGAGGAAGTCAGCCCTGGCGAAAAAATTATAAAAGGTAAATACAATTCTTTTTACCTGCCACATCATGCGGTAATAAAGCCAGACAAAAAAACCACAAAGGTAAGAGTTGTCTTTAATGCATCAAAATCATCAAGTTCGGGGAATTCCCTAAATGACATTTTATTTACGGGACCCACGCTTCAGCCAGATTTAATGCTCCTCATACTAAATTGGCGTATATACAAATACGTTTTCAATGGGGATGTTGAGAAAATGTATCGACAAATAGTCGTACATGATGATGATCAAGATTTTCAACGAATTATTTTCCGAAAATCTCCCAATAGTCCACTACGCGACTTTAAATTAAAAACAGTTACCTTTGGCGTAAACTGTGCCCCATACCTCGCCATTCGTACACTCCACGAGCTGGCAGAAGACACAAAGTCAGAATTTCCTCTGGCAACACAAGTGTTGAAAACACAAACGTATGTAGACGACATTCTGTCCGGAAGCCACAATCTTCCACAGGCATACGAGTCACTAGCACAAGTGACACAAGCGCTCAATACTGCAGGGTTTCCGTTGAAAAAGATAACGGCGAACCACCCTAATATTTTAAAAGACATACCCAAAGAAAATCTTTTAGACACTAATTTCCTTAAATTCGAAAAGGAAAGCACAACAAAAACTTTGGGGATACAATGGAATGCGATATCTGACCAGTTTTCATACACTAATGAGTCAATATCCGCACTATCAGCTATAACAAAAAGGCAAATTTTATCCTCGGTGGCAAAACTTTTCGACCCCGCAGGATGGCTTTCGCCAATTATGATACAAGCAAAAATTCTAATACAAGAATTGTGGCTAGACGGAACTGACTGGGATGAACAAGTGAAACCACTTCGTTTAGAAAAGTGGTCCCAGTTCGCGTGTAATCTGAAAGATATCTCACAGATACAAATCCCACGATGGATAAATTATGCCCCAGAGCACAAAGTCGAACTACATGGCTTCTGTGATGCCTCTGAAAAGGCATATTGTGCAACCATCTATGTGCGCACACAATCTGACACAACGACCACCAGTCACCTACTGGTAGCCAAAGCAAAGGTGGCTCCGCTAAAAACAATAAGTCTGCCACGACTGGAACTATGTGGTGCGCTACTACTAGCCAAACTAGTATCCATGGTGCAAACGCATCTAAATATGACCAAATATAAATTGTATCTCTGGTCTGATTCCGAAATTGTATTAGCCTGGTTAGAAAAACCTCCACATGCATGGAAGACGTATATTTCTAACCGAACGTCTCAAATTCTTGACCTAGTGGGATCAGCCACTTGGCGTCACGTAGCCAGTGCTGATAATCCTGCCGATCTAGGAACGAGAGGGTGCAAGCCACTGCACCTTGCCACTACCACCCTCTGGTGGAATGGCCCCCGATGGTTGATAGAATCTCCTGATTCTTGGCCACGATCGCCTATACGCAATATAATTGCCCCCGAAAGTCGGAAAATCGACTCCTTTCACACGGCATTGGATGATACTGACATCCTTGAGCGATTTTCATCATACCCTCGAGCCCTCAGGGTAATCGCTTATATGCTCAACTTCATAGAGCGACTCAAACTTAGAATTAAGGGAATACGCACAGTATATCCCCAAGGCGATACATTGACGCACCTAGACCTAGACAAGGCAAAGGTCGCTCTTATCACGTATACTCAGTCGCGCCACTTCAGCTGCGAGATGTCACTACTAAGAGAATCGAAGCCGATTGACAAAAAGAGCTCACTCTTAGTACTAAATCCATTTCTGGACACGAAAGGTCTGCTTCGTGCTAATGGTCGGCTTGCTAACTCAAGCCTGACATATAACGAACGCCATCCTCTAATAATACCAGAGAAGTCTCGACTTGCAACATTGTTACTCAAGTATATACATATACTAATGTTGCACGCGGAACATCGCCTAATGCAATATATAATCCGCCAAGAGTTTTATATTCCCCGACTTAAGCCTCAAATAAAAAAGTGCATTTTCATGTGCAAGATCTGCACTATGCATAAACAGAAGATGAGGACGCAGATTATGGCAGCACTTCCACCGGAACGCTGCAACTTCGCTCTGCCTTTCACTATCACAGGTGTTGATTTTGCTGGGCCTTTTCAGATAAAGGCGTCCATGCTAAGGTCTCCTACCCTAATGAAAGGCTACGTGGCTGTCTTTGTCTGTTTCACGACAAAAGCAATGCACCTCGAGCTATGTACTAATCTGACAAAAGAGGCTTTTCTCGCGGCATTTGCTCGCTTCGTCGGACGACGCGGTTTTCCGTCCAAACTTATGAGCGACAATGGAAAAACCTTTATCGGAGCTCAAAGAGCCACAGAAAAACAGTTTGTGGACTTTATTAAACAAGTCTCCCCTGAGATTGTACAAAAGTACGCCCCCCAAGGCATTAATTGGCAATTCATCCCCCCAAGAGCTCCTCATATGGGTGGTTTATGGGAATCAGCTGTAAAAAGCTTCAAATCCCACTTAAAAAAAGTAGCTGGAAACTACAAATTTAATTACGAAGAATTTACAACTCTATTAATTCGCATTGAAGCCGTTCTCAATTCACGGCCACTAACAACACTCTCGCAAGATCCCTCAGATCTCACAGCCCTAACACCAGGGCACTTTCTCAAAGGAGCACCCATTCTGGCCACACCTGAGCCAGGCGTGGAGTCGCTATCCTTATTAAATCGATGGGAAAGAATTAAAATTCTCCATCATAATTTCAGTCGCAGATGGAAAGAAGACTATTTAAAGGACCTCCACAAGAGGTATCGATGGAAAACATCAGAAAATGCCCCAAAGCTTGGAGATTGTGTACTTATTAACGACGATTGTCTCCCACCTACCGAGTGGCGACTTGGCCGTATAGAAAAGCTCCATTATGGCTCAGACGGTCACATCCGCGTCGTTGATCTCCGTACTCAAAGCGGAATACTCACCAGACCGCTGGTTAAATTATGCTTTCTACCAACCGCGGATAATAACGAAAATCCGATACTAACCAAACAATCCGAACATAATGCCGTAACGCAAACGACAATAAATCAATAAAATCGCAACCCGCAACCAACCGTTAACAATAACAATAAAAATTACAAAAAAAATGGTCGGTCGACACGACGACCCAGTCATGCCACCTAACGTGGCACAAGCATATATACTATTTATATACTACCATGTATATTCAAATACAATTTCTTACAGAGTTCAAGATGGACGTGGACATGCCTACAGCACCAACTGTTCGGTCAGCCACCAACGGACCACGTATTGGGCCTACTCCTCCGCCCCGCTCAACCAATGCGACAGTATCGACTGCTGCTTCTGGTAGTGGTTCACGAGCAGCCCCATCAGCGCCATCCGCTCAAGTCGAGCCGCGTCGCATTCGATGCCCGCTATGTCGCCGGAAACATCGACTCCAACACTGTGGGCTCTTTAAGGAGCTAACACCAACCCAACGACAGCGTGTGGCCCAGGCACATGAGCACTGCCTCAACTGCCTGTCGCACACGCATGGGACGCAGGAGTGTGTGTCAGCCGATTTATGCCACACGTGTGGCAGACCACATCATACGCTGCTGCACAGGACCCCACGACGCGATGTAGGTCGGCCAGCTGCCCCAAGCACGGGTAGATCAACGCAAGGAAACCGGACGGTGCGACGCCGAACTACTGCAGCCCGGCCTGCGCCCCATCAATGGCGTTCGCACCACGTGGCATCAACCAGGCGTCGTCTAAAAGCGCCGCAGCATCGCCCAGCTTCTGGACTCAGCAACGTAGTGGCCACACTCCAACAACTCCAAAGATTGCTAGGCTGAATATTCGCCTAGGGGGCCGGGATGGCTAAATGAGATAAGCCGCCCCCTCCTAATGCCACTACACGAATACACCACCACCATCAATACACCACACACACAGACCTACATTCCACAGGACCCACACATCAACACTACCCACACGCGAGAGGACATCCACACACGCAAACACATACCACACTGGTGAAAAGGGGGTCAACAAAAAAGTTCAAGATCAGTCTCGTTTTGACTAAAACACGGAGCTTACGCATCGCCGCTTGACCTCGCGCCTTTTTCGCTCATCCGCACATTTCAATAATTAACATTAACGTTTGCTTGTTAATTGCACCTTATTCCGGCAATCTTGTTCAAAGAGCCTCGATTTACCGTGTAAATACATTAAAATATCATTAAAACTGATTGATTACTTTTATCCCTTAACCGAGTGGTTTTATTTGAAAGTAAAAGTGAAAGTGGTAAGTGTGCTAAAAGATAAAAGGTGTTTTGGACACTGCTACTTCAAACAGAAATATTTCATAAACACTTGCTTGCTGTTCATTGTTATTTAGAAACGAATTTTCCATGTTTCTTTACATATTCACACACACATTCCATGCATTCAATGTAATTAAAAGGTAAGTTAATGCAAAGCACATACCACCAGACACACACACAAACCCTCATTGGGGCATGCGAGAAAATGCGTCATTAATGCATTTACTAGTTGCTGCACGCAAATTAAAACGGAATATTAAACAAAAGCAGGGAGCGCTAACAAAAGAGCAGCGCATAAAAACGTGAAAAAACGTGATGGAAATATTATGTTGCCTACTTACAGGCGTGTGACATGTGATTGCTGCTGTAGCGCCAACAACGCGGACACACCTAGCTCGGCACGCACCCGCGCCCCAATTTGTGGTCGCATTCGCCACGCTGTCCCCCATTTTCGTGCATTTGCCTAATTTTGCGCGCAGGACCTCAGTAAACGCGGCTCGTCCAGTGCGCCGTAAGTTGCCGTGTTGAGTTTGCATGTTCTCCTGTGCTGCCGCTGAAGCTTTGTAGTGGCCATGCCATCATGTAGGCGTTTGTTATGTTTACTGGTTGCAAATTATAGATTTTTCGTGCAGCCGTCGCTGAGAAACTTTAAGGTAGCGTCTATTTTGTTGATGTTTTTGTATTTTTCTCGCTTCCGCTTACCTGTTTGTAGCAAAATTATTAAAGCCGAAATGGTGGGCGCGTGTGAAATAGTTTTTTGTTTTTAATTTTGATTTCGTGCTAAACGTGTGTGTTGCGTTCTTCGGCTACCGCCTTCTTGAGAGTGCTTGAGCTAATCCTGCATATTTTAAGGCGCGACCATGTGCGAAGCAGGGAGTGTGTGCTTCCTGTTGTGGTTTAAGTCGAGAGATTAGGGCTAAAATTTACATATGGGTTGACTGAGGAGGAGGAGGTGGTGTAATGAACACAATTTGGTTGCCGTAAGTTTAAAAAGAGGCACTCAATATTTACGAAATTTGTATTTGTTGTATATTTATAAGTTTTTCCATACATTTTCACCTTTTCACTGCTCCTTTTCTATTTTAAAACTTCTCGGTTAGGTATATTCCAATCGAAAATTGCTATTTTATGTACAAATTTTAATTATTACGTCGAATTTCAGGTAACAAATGAATAGGTTACCTGTAAAATCGCGTAGGCTGGAGTAAATACATTCACACTTTAAAGATGTATTTTGCAACTTTTAAGCCCCCTAAGACCCTTCCACTTAAAATATAAAAATTCAAGTAGGAAAAAATTTCTTCGAACTTTCTGACTGCAGTTTCATTCCATTTAACGTTTTGATGTGACGTTTGGCCGCGTTAACTCCACAAGAATTCATTTCTCTTTTCTAAAGAGATTGCTTCAAGTGCCTTAGAATGTTGACTTCACAAACACACACTCACAATTCTCTACACTCGCATAGCCATGCATGCTTAGAAGTGCATTGCCATACATATATATTTCACAAGTGCAACGCTGTTTGTATGTGTGTGTGTTTGTTGGTGTGGCGTCAACGCATACATCACCAGGCTCAACGTCACCGTAGCGTCGGAATGTGAATTCATTTCGCATTTCACTCTGCATGTGATTTGTTTGTGCTGTTCTTGTTAGTTGCGAGTTTTGTTGCTTTTCCCAAGCGACGTCATTGTCATTGCGCAGACGCGGTGAGCGCGCTATAGTTGCTATAATTTTGTTCTGCGTCTTTAGTCTTTTGTCTGTTTTCATGTTTTCACGCTTTCGTGTTTTGTTTTTATTCTTTCGGCTGAGCGCAAAGCAAAATGCCGGGTAGTGTCCGGAAAACATGACGGCGCGTTTCTCTTGTTTCGTTGCTTGCCCTTCTGCTTTCGGTGCGTGTGTATACTGAGCCCTGGCTCGCTGCAATTTCGCATCTATTACAATTCGTCGCAGCAACTGCTTGCCATCAAAGGTTTTTTCTAAGGAATTTTGCAGATATTGCATTGAAATCTCCGCATACAACCAAATGAAGACTATATAAACATCGCCACTTTATCAAATAATATCGGGCATAACTGGTAGTTTGTGATTATGTCTGTCTATGTGTGTATTTGATGAAAGTTAGACAACAAATTTGCGTAAAATTCTTGAATTTCGTCATTATTTAAGTCGGCGGTTTTCCTCTAGCATTCCAATGCCTCTATCTTTTGCCATTTGTTCATCTCCATTCGCATGTACTCATATTTTAATCATCATCTTCACTTCGCAAGCGCAATTTATCTACCAACCTTATATTTATTACATATGCTCGCACATTCTCATCTTGAGTATCAAGCTGCCCTGCAGGAAATTCGAGTCGCTAAGTAGGGATAGTAATACGGATATCTAAATTTTAGCGTTTAAAATAAAGCATTCCGCTAACGGAACTTTTCTCAAAATTAAGTCAGCATGAAATATGTAACCAAGTAACGGTATGGTATTACTGTAAAAAAATCCCGTGGTACACCGAGATTTATAATTTGAAATTTTTCAAACTAAAATATTTCTTGTTCGAAAAAAATCCTTCTTTTTTGTTGTTGTAGTAGCTTCAATTATTTTCTAAAAAAATTTTAGAAATGTCGCTCAGAAGTTTATCAATCGGCATTTCGTATAAGCATACCCGACTCTCGTGAGAACTGTTATTATTTTGCCTCTCTGCAGTCCTCCATAATATAACCTAAAACAATTTTTGGCTAACATTTTTCATGTCCAATCATTCCGACAGGGTGTACTAAGATGCATACATATTTGTATGTGTATGTGTATGTGTGCTCCTGCACAATTTTATCCGATCCCCCCTTTCTTGGCTGCTCACTTGCCTCACTTTGGCTGTTGTTGCGCTTCGAGTGTCGCCTCGTTAATCTTAATTGCGTTGACAACGCTACAACAACAGCAACTATTACAATTACAATCAAGCGCAGCAACAACTACAACAAGAAACGATACTTAACTGTAACATTGCGGTAGTTGTGCGGCTGATAAGCATGAAAAGTGTAATCACCACTAGAAGCAACTACTTCAAGCAGCGCACCGAGAATGACAGCAACAACAACAACAACGATTGCAGCAGCGGGAGGGCAACAAACAAGCCGCCGCCCCCACATCGTCAGCAATGTCTGATGGCAAGCGCTTGAGCAACAGCAGCTACAACAACAATTGATGCTATCGTGATTGAACAGCATACACACACATACACATGCAAATTTTTTAATTTATTGCAAACGAGAGCGAGCCTCTGCTGCGGCTTTTTAGTTACATTAAAAAAACTTGTGGCTTGTAATTAATTTAAATTCCTTTGATTTTGGCTTTTTAAAAGATTTGAAGTTCAATTTGTTGTTGTGTCTTTTGTTTCATAGAAATAGCGATCATTATATTTATAAATTTTTTCTTCGAATAAAAATTATTTAAAAAATAAAAAATTTAATTAAATTAAATTTAAAATTAAATTAGGTAGATTAAATTAAATTTTAATTAAATTAAATAGATAAATAAAATTCACTTTTTTTTTATAAAATTGTAATTAAATTAAATTTTAATTAATTATATTTTTAAAATTATATAATAAACATATTTATAAAGTTTATTAAATAAAGTAAATTAAATTCACCTTTTTTAAAGACAATTCTAATTTAATAAATAAAATTAAATTTTAATTAGTTCTTTTTTTAATTATATAAACTAATTTTAATTAAATTAGACTTAAAATTAAGGTAAATAGATTAAATAAAATTAATTTTTTTAAATAAAATTACAATAAAATTAATTAAATAAAGTAGATTAAATTTTAATTAGATAATTGTTTTTAAATAATATGAAATATGTCTATACATAAAATGTAATTAAATAGAAAAAATTAAATTCACATTTTTTAAATAAAATTCGAATTAAATAAATAAAAGGAAACATTATATCTTTATATTTTTTTAATTATATAACACACATATGTGATATTTAAAAAGTAATAATTTTAAATAAATTAAACTTAAAATTAAATTAATTAAAATTAATTATATTAAATTCACTTTTTTAAATAAAATTCTAATTAAATTAATTTAATTACATTTTAATTAGATATATTTTTTTAATTATATAAAATATGTGTATATATACATATATAAAATGTAATTAAATAGAACAAAATAAATTCACATTTATTAAATAAAATTCTAAATAAATTAATTAAATAAAATATTAATTAGATATTTTTTTAAAATTATATAACATATTTATTTGCTATTTAAAAAATAATTATTTTAATTTAATTAAACTTAAAATTTAAGTAAATAGATTTAATTAAATTAAAAATTTTTAAATACAATTATAATTTCATCAGTTAAATTAAATTTCAATTACATAAATTATTTAAAATTAAATTAAATTAAACAGATTAAATTAAATTCACTTTTTTAACTGAAATTCTAATTAAATTAATTAAATTTCATTTTAATTAGATATATATATTTTTTTAATTATATAGCATATATGGTGTTATAAAAATAATTAATCTTTCATAATAATAAATTTAAAATCTAATTAAATGAAATTTAAATTAAATTAATTTTTTTACGATTCAATTTTGAATTTTTCACAAATGTAGACGAGAAAGCACGCAGCGCTCGACACGCGAATAAAAAATCCAACGGACACAAACTGTCAATTTGCCAATACCATTGTGGAGCTGTCGGGCGGCGTACCAGCAGGTAGTTCGATGCATATTCATGTCAATCAAGTCGGGCACAGTGCAACAGCACCGTTATTTACTAGTTGCATGTACCCAAACATGCTTACATACAAATTACAAAAGCACTATAATTTAATAAATAAATATGAGCGAGGGCACGCGCTGCGCTCATTTACGGTTTGTGCTTGCTTACTCACCTACATATATGACATGTGTGCGTGTGCATAACAAAATGCACGCGCTGACGATTTTAAAGCAAAATGTGCTGTAAAGTTAATAAAATTGTAAAAGTTTAATGCACGAATGCCTGCAAAGCTATTGTGGGTGTGTATGTGTGTGTGTGTGTGACCATAACTGCGCTCACAATAGTGCAGTTTTTCATAGAATTTGTTCACTATTTGCCCCTTATTGTTCGTCGAGTTCAAAGGACGCTGTTGTGGCAGGTATAACGGTTTCCAGGTAGTACCGATTGCATTGTGTACCGTTATTGTGGCAAATAAGCATGGCCCAGGGAGCAATAAAAAATTCCCTGAGATATTTATTTTGAGTCGTTTTCAGTTTATTTAATCAACTTTATGGTGAAACTAGACGATGCTAATCTTTGGTTTTATTGAGTTAACTTTTATATGTAATTTTTTTTTTATTCTAAATAGCAATTGTAAGATGGTTTTATCTACATACACGTAGCAGATGAGTAATCCATATATAATTGCAGGCTTCAAAGTAATAATATAGATGTCTATATGTGTACTTGTGCATCTATGTATCATTGCATTCTTATGACAGAAGTGGTTGTACATTAGAGTGGGTCGTTTTTTATTATTATTTTTATTTTTTTTTTTTCTATAAAATCGCGTATGCAGGAAGTACTCTACGCATTATTTTGAACAACTTTTCCTAAGAGACTATGCGTCTAAAATCAGTTTTGAGCCAGCGGTTTTCAGGTGAAGCTGAAAGAATCTGAATAATCAGTTGCATGACAGATATGTATTATAGTTGTGCGACCTGTCCGATTGCGACAAATTATCAGTAAAAGATCAAAATGCGTCTATCCATTAAATTTCAGTCGGACATTTCAAAAAATTACAAAAAATGTGTATGATCTGTATAAAATTTCGTCCTAAAAATCGCTGATCTCGAAACCGGCTTTAGATCTATAGTATTTTAGGCAAAGTTCTTCAGCATGATCCATAGAACAATTCGCGCATACGCGATTTTTCAGTTTTGTTGGCTGCCTGTAAGTCAACACGCTCTAGTGTACATAGCTATATGCTCAATTAAGGCCCTTAGTCTGCTCCCCACTGAGATGTTTTCGATTGCGTGCTCAGGGGTGCCATAAATTTGCACTTGTTGATTGCAATTTATAGTTGGCCACAGTAGGGAACGCACATATACTATATATAGCTAAGTACAAGTAATCTTACAGAAATTCATATATCATATAAGTAATGTATATAGTATATGAGTACATCATATATCTGCAATGAGAGTGTTTCACATGTTCTTTTTGTGTTGTCAGGAAAAGCATAAAATTAGAATCCTTGTCGTTTGCTGGCAAATGCATATCCCTTCGATAGCCGTAAAAAAGAATTAGTTTTTAGAACGCACCGAACGCCGCGTGGTTGGATTGATATTTATTACTTACTGCCATGGCGTATACGTAACGCCAGCAACAGTTTCAATGCTTAATAATTAAATATTTTACACTATCAGCACGAAAAATAAGTTACTATGCATGTAATTATTAAAATATATTTCATAAATAGTTAAAAAGGATCATCAATTCCATAAAAATTTCCTATAATTTGTATTCCTTAAAGTAAATTGAACTCTTTTGCCTGTATTTTTCAAAATGAGCGCATTTAGTGAGAGTTAGTCAGTTCAAAGAAACGCTAATTCAGCAAAGCTTAAAACAAAATTAAATCACCTGCCTTAGAAAAGCTTAGAAACATGAATATCCTTAGCATTTTTCCAGTATTCAAAGGCAAAAAATCACTCATACGCCGTGTGTGCGCCACGCGCCCGCCATTGCGTATACTTACTTCCAAAGGGCAAAGGGATCCGGATCAGCAACAACATATACAGCGACACGTAGGCAGCATGAAAAGTGAGTGAGAAAATAAATTTGCGAACATTTAAAAATAAACTGCAAACAAAGTTAGCAAAAAATCGATAAGGCGACGCAGCCGACAATTGCGACGTCAGAAGAGCCACAACAACAAAACCAAAAAACGAAGTACGGCGAGGGGTGCAAATGTGTAAAAATATAAGTTGGCGACTGGTTGAGTGGCTGAGTGAGCATCTCAAGTGCAACACAAGCTACGGATTCTCGCACGATGCGCTACATACATACATACATACATATGTACATACAAGCACACACACATATAAATATATATGTATATAAGTGCCTTTGTAGTGCATTAAAACGCGCCGAAGGAAAAAAGTCCGCAACACAACCTGCACTGCACACAACGGGCACTCAGAGTTTGTTGCTTTTGCTGTTAACCTTGGCTGTTTACTGCCGAAACGCACTTGTGAATCTCGGCGTGAAGAAAAATAAAACAAAATTGAAGAAACGCGGCGGAAGTGGAAGGGGCATACTTACACTCAGGTGAAACTAGCTCCACACTCACATGCTTGGCGAAGATGAGGGCGCTGTAGCTCGAGCTCTGTGCACATTTAATTGCCCACAGGCAGTGGGCGCACATTGGTGTGCGTCTTGATAGCGCCCCGGATGCGGCTCTCGACATACATATGTCACCCATCTGCGCGTGCATACTCGAGATCGCCCCGCGAACGCGTTAAACGGCTTGCGCAGTGACTGTGAAATTTACCAAAGTCAATAGAATTCTTTCCAATAACACTCGCTGTTGTAATTCGCACTGAGATAAGATAGTGCAATCCAAGTAAGCAGTAAACAATTAGGAATTAAGCGCAAACAATTGCCACAGCACTGCGAAATTGAAACTTTTTTCTAAGTTATTCAATTATTAGCTGTTAAATGCATTTTCCGCAGTTAACTTGTTCCGCAATATGGCATTGGTCGGCTTAGCTGCCAGCAAATGTTTGATTTCATTAATGTCTACATTATATTAAAGCCTGATTGTTGATAATAGTTCTCGTAGGTATCCTCTTTAATGGTGTAGACACCGCTTGCTTGGTTATAGCCGGTATATATTGAGCTTTTAAGCATTATTTGACAGAGTTCAAGCTTTCAGACTGAAATTTCTTGAAACAGTACTGTGCTAGGAGATCTTAAAGGAGGTAGTTAAGGTGGTTGGAGTTTGACTCCTAAATAAGCTGAAATCCCATTCAGAACCAAGTAGAGGTTAGTGGCTAACAAGTCGGAGAAAACGTGTAAAAAACTAATAATTTTGCTTTTTGAGAGTTCACGATAGCATATAGCTGCCATATATACATACATATGTACATACCTACATATCATCATCTAATATACCAATCAATGTGTCATCAAATTCGTCAAAATTTAGTTTTTTATTGCTTACGATTCACTACATATATGTAGGCTAAAATTTTCAGCTTCCGCTGTCAGATATAACCTATAAATAACCAATTTATAACTAATATATAACCGATTTATAACCAATATACAACCATTTTATAACCAAGAGACACATTTTTCAATAGGATTGGGTTCTACTATATCGTTTTCCTTTTGCCTGTAAACTTATGAAAAGTGAGGTTACGTTGTTTTGCTTTTTTGGCGACAATATTAACATTAAGTTGTTTTTTCATTCGTGTAGGGTATTATAACTTCGGTCACCATATAAATTGCCTTCCCTTAATTTCTTTAGCAGCTAGCTAACTTGTGCAATTTATGCTTATTTTAAACTCTTCGCTGTCAGAGGCATCCGCGGAGTGTTGACGCCGCTGGTGGATTAAAAATATTGAAATTTTGTTTTCTAAATGATATTATGGATGCTGAAAATAATGTTCAGAAGCAAAGCATTTCCTTCTCGTTGCTCGTGTGGACCGAACTTTCCACTAAACTAACTGCATATCTTGCATATCCTCAGTAAAATAGAAAGACCTTAGTAAAAGTACCGGAATTGATCAACCTTAATGCAATATATTTACCAATAGTCGTAATTTTTCCACAATTTTTCATTTTCCAGAATAAATATGAATATTCTTAAATTTTATTTGCGCAGCTCTTGCTTAACTACTCATAAGAACATACATATAGACAACCACATGCACAGTTTGCTAAAACTTTTTAACTAATTTATTTACCTTTCCTTCTTTACAGGTAAGTGCCACAATAAATTGAACGGTATTAGTTGCTGGTAAGTTCTGACATATCAATTAACTGTTTGAAAGTGTTTGGCGGAACAAAGTGAGCATAAAAGCTTGCTATATGTCGAGCAATGTTATGTTACAGCGCTGTTAGCGGCTGTTAAATTGTGCTTAAAAAGCTGCGTGTTAACATAAAGCTTTTGTAAAAGCTCATACAGGGTGCACAACAAGCGAGAAAATCTGTGAAAAAAAATTCCTGGGAGTACTAATTGAAATAAAAAGTTTGCTTCAGACGCTAATTGCCACTCAATTTAGCACTTGGGTACTTGGCTTGCCAATATTATTTAAATTTATATATTTTTATGTACAGCTTTAGTGGTGTTGGCTAAAAGTAATGCCGTTCACACATTTTTTTTAGTTTTATTTCTGCGTCACGAGCTCATCATAAAATAATTTACTTATATTTACTCACTGTGTTCGCTCGCCACCCATTCGGTTAATAGCCATCACTTGCGCCAAGTCATATTTTGACACATATCTGCTGTCATTTTCCCCCAAAATCTTAATGTCGCTTAAATGACGTCAAACTGAATGTTTGCAGGAATTTGATGGGGATACTTAAAGCCGACGCCTTTTGCGCCACAAACACGCACGCTTGCACACATCCGTTGGTGTGCGGCTGTTTGGCAGTGATTTCGTCTTTGCACAAACACACACACACACACAGACGTGTATATATTTTAGTGTATATTCTGCAAAAATCTTGCTTGTGTTTTTCCACTGATTCGGGTATTTAGAGCCCAAAAGTTAGTGGGTGTTATCGTTGGCGCAATTAGTGTTGTTTTTGTAGTTTGCTTCTTCATCTGTTGCTTGCGACCGTTTGGTGCGTTTCTTACCTACCATTATCCTCCGTCCTGCCGCGCTTACTACTGAGCAGGCAGGTGTTCAAAGTAAATTATGCGGACGGACACGGGACGGTTGAGTGAGTTTTAAGACGCTCGTGTCAGCCCTAATTTCAAGCAGCTCAAAATGTCCGAGCGTTTAGGCTCTTAAAATTGTTAATATAAATCAAATTAAATTTTTTTCAGGCTGACCAGTTTGACCCCAGTTGAAATATATGTGTGTGTTGAAAGAGGGTTAATGGTTTGTTGTTTTAATGATTCAGTGCCTTGATTTGCATATATCAATCATTGGTAAGGGACAATTTGTAGAGTAGACAAACATATTTAGTTGAAAGTAATCTGGAAAAATAATTAAGTCTTGTTGTTGTGAATTTTTGCCACGCTCCAAAATATTTAAGGGTCATACCTAGTGTGAAATCAAAAAAATCGATTTTTTTTCTTTGTATTCTTTAATGTGCGTAAATATGCTCCTAAAATTGCGAAGCAATTCATACTATAATTTTAAAAATTTTTTTATTTTATTTTTTGTTTTTGTTTTTATTTTTATTTTATTTTTTGTTTTTTTTATTTATGCGTTTTTTTAATTTTCAGTTTTTTTATTATTTTTTTATTTAAAGTTGTTTATATTTTTTTTTTTCTTAATTTTATACTCATTATTTCAATTTTTTTTTAAATTCTTTTCCTATTTTTTATTTTTTTACTTATTTTTTAGTTTTAAATTAAATTTTTTTATTTTTTATTTTTTAATTTATAATTTTTTTTTAATTTTTTACTTTTTTATTTTTTTTTTTACTTAAAGTTTTTTTAAATTTTAAATTTTTTTTTATTTTTTTACTTATTTATTAGTTTTAAATAAAATATTTTTATATTTTTATTTTTTATTTTTTTTATTTATACGTTTTTTTAATTTTTTAATTTTTTATTTTTAGTTTTTTTTTATTTTTTTTATTTAAAGTTTTTTATATTTTTTTAATTTTTTTTTTAATTTTTTTTGTTTCTTAATTTTTTACTCATTATTTCAATTTGTTTTTTAATTCTTTTCCTATTTTTTATTCTTTTTACTTATTTTTTTGTTTTAAATTAAATTTTTTTATTTTTCAATTTTTCAATTTATAAATTTTTTTAATTTTTTATTTTTTTTACTTAAAGTTTTTTAATTTTTAAATTTTTTTGTTTTTTAATTTTTTACTTATTATTCTAAATTTTATATATATTTTTTTAAATTCAATTAATTCATTATTTTAATTTATTAATTTTTTATTTTTTTCTTTTAATTTTTTTTTGGTTAATTTTCCAAAATTAAGCCATTAAATGCAAGCCTCTAAATACTTTACACGTTTCCCGCTCTCCCTCGCTTTCCTGCTTTGTCCATTCCTCTGGAACTATTTGTGAAACTTGTTCTTCACTAAAATAGGCAACGATTTAAGCAAACTATTTGCCGCCTTCATTCAAGGCGTTGTCCTCGAAATTTTTGCGCATAGTGAATGGAAGCCAGGAGAAAGATACTTGTACCACACACTTGCACCTAAAGCTCAAGGTAGAGTTTGCGTCTTCTCTACTTCCTTCGCGCCGCTTGAAAGGTACGGCCATGCAGGTTTAGCCGTTGTTGGCTTTAGTCTGCTAGACTTCCTTGTTGATGTTGTGGTCTATGCTGTTCAAGTTTGTTGTTAAGAGCCATGTGAATTTCAATATTTAGCGAAAGGAAACACCAGCAGTTTTGAAATCGAGCTCATATTTTGTTCAGCTGGTATAATGTGGTCCATTTAAGCATGCAAAGCTTAAAAAAGGACGTGTGAATGATGTGTTTGAATAAAAAAGTTGAAACCGATCACAATAGCTAAATTACCTTAATCATAATTCCAAATTTGGAATAAAAAACAATTTTATTTTTAGTTCTCACTGGCTTAGTCGCTTTAGACAGATGTACGTGTATTTAGCAAACTCGAAAGTGATTCATTTTGTCATTGAGTTTGCAAGGACCCATGGAATTTCATCTGTGTTCCTCAGGTTTGGCGCTGCCATGCAATAGCTGAGGATGAGCAAGTCGTCTATGAATCTGCTATTCGTCGAGTTTGTTTTCACATTTGGCTTGCTTAAGCACCTACAAAGCTGCTGCATAGAAGCCTACACATCCACACTCAAACACATATAAACAAACACAAATACACATAAACACACCCACACACACATTGACTGGCGTTCGTTACAGTATCCAACGAAATCGAAAGTAAAACTATGAATAATAGTTTAGTGTTGGCACACTGCGGGCAGTTTATTTGTCCTTAGTACATGCGGTCCTATGCGGTTCTGTGCTGGCATTTTGTAGGCATTTATTATGAAATTTACTTTGCCGCATGCCTCTCATTTGCATAATGTCACAATGTGAAAGAAATTATACTTTGGCGCTGTACTCGCTCACCTCAAAAGCCATAAAATACATTGAAGCACAACAACTTCGCTGGCATGCTGTGTTGTTGTTATTTTTATTGCAGTATATGAGGTGTTTTAGTAGTTGGCGTGTGACTGGTGTTGGCCTAAATCATAGTTTGGTCTGGTGTTGGTGTAGGGATGGTGTTTCTGAACTCATTTTGTTGTTGTCTTTGTTCGTTATGTAACATACGTTGGCTGGCTGGAATTAGTGACATTTTTCTATTTAATATTGAAAATTGAAAATTTGTGTTGCTTGACGTGTGTTGGTGTTGCCCATAATGTACAGTCCAAAAGTGGTTATACCAATTTAATAATTACTGAATTGCAGGAAATTGCCTAGAGTAGGGCACCAGAAGAACAATGGCGCATCCCTTCTGCACTTGACAAGAGTACGCTGTAAGCATCTGGGGTGCCCATGGTATGATACACTGGAAGAGTTATCGATAGATCCTCCTACATACAGTTTTCTATTTTTTCTTATTATCAGATAGAAACATTTTTTTAGGAAATTTTTTTTTTAGTTTTGTAGGAAATTTACTGCACTATAAAAATGATTTTTCGATTAAGTTAAGCGTTTACGAGATATTCATCGTTAAACATCAATGCATATTAGGGTGGATTAAAAAAAAAAAATTTTTTTTCGTCTGGTACTCGGAAAAATAGGTTCCTAGACACCTCTAAGAAAACCTCTCCAAAAACCTATGAGTTTCATCATTCATAATAATTTTTTTCATTGAATTATAAAATCCATAAGAAATAAAAAATTTTCCCAAAAATAATCAAACTTTAACTATTAATATCTTTTAAACGGTTGGGTTTACGAAAAAATCATGGGAGAGCTTTTCTGTAGAGCATTCAATTTCCTACAAAATTTAAGGAACAAGATATTTTTTCAAGTAGTGGGAAGCGAGATATAAATTTTTCTATGTGAAAAAATAAAAAAACCGTATGTGGGAGGACCTTCACGTTACAATTAAAAACTCATATTTGGAGAGGCTTTCTTAGAGGTGTCTAGGAACTTATTTTTCCGAGTACCAATCGAAAAATTTTTTTTGTTTTTTTGAATCACCTTACTGAACTCCATTTGGTATCGCAAAGGACCAGAACTGGTTCCCTCGAACTCCTTCTACACTATAGGCACCAAAAACGTATCCAAATCGAGATATGGCATAAATCCCTTAACACTTAAACTATTTGAGATCTACTCCGCAATTGCTCACAAACTTTTTTTTACTTTAATGGCTTTAAATAGCCACAAAGCCTTTCACCTCTTCCCTCGCTTTCAACTACATTGTGCGCTCGTTTGCTTCACTCTGATAACCCGCCTACGTATTTAAGCCTACTACTTTTCAAATCTCAAGTATAAAATCCTGTTCTGCGCAGTCCACGTAATCCTCTGAGGTGGTACATCGTCAAACAATTAAGCCGACATTACGCCCATTATTACAACAGAATTAAATTTTCACTTTTTGTAATTCTCATTTGAAATTTTGAAACACGTTGACGAGCAACACCATTGCCAAGTAGCACATTGACAGGTGACGACCGCGTCACCTCCAGCACAGCAAAAGATTTAGCCGCAAAGCACGTGTATGGACCGCCAGCAAATCGCTGCTGCCGCTAAGCTATTAAGCATTTTAATTTCAAGTTAGATTTGTGCTTGTGAACGCTCTTTGTGAAGCCAAAGGCCGGTGTTGACGTATAATCCCTTTGCAGAACGCTTAAAGCGTTTTTGATATTATTTGTAACTCTGTGCTTAGTTCATCCCTAATTTGTCGACATCGAAGAAAAAAGTTCCACCAATGAGGTGATTAGCTGCACAGATCAGCGTTGGTCCAACACGCTGCCTCAGCGACACATAAATTCTTATTTCTGCTTCCGTTTTGCTTCCACATTTTCATTTTAAATGTTTAATTGGATTATTTTTCCAAGGCAAATAAACACTTTCGTTTGGCCAACTTTATTAGTTCAGCAGCAATCGTAATCTCTGTGACCTTGTTGTGTGGCAAAAGCGGATGCAGCGACTACATAAATCAAGTTGTGGCTGCGGGCAGGACCAAGGCGAAACGAAGTACGGACACAAGTATGTATGTACACAGTTTGTGAGTAAGCGTGTGTGCATCGATTGGTTAAAATGGCCCTGTTACTGTGCCAACTGCCAGAAGTGACGGCCAAGTCAAGCAGCGGCACGTGTCCAGTAGCGAAAGGGTCCTCAGCCACGGCGTGAAATTTAATGCGCCATCCTTTCCGCTTAGACTTTGAGGAGAAGGAGAAAGTGGAGGAGAAGCTCGCAACGCCGATTAGTAAAGTAGCTAAAGCATTTAACCATTTGCTGTTGAGTTTAATGAAAGTTTTGCGCCGCTGCTGACGGTTTATTTTGCAGCAGCCTCCGTAATTAACACTTTTTACATTTTTTCTGGGAATTCCGGAGTATTTTTCATGGGAATAGACGACTGCTAGGTCCTTCTCTTCTGTGGTGCAATGTGGTTCATAAGGCTGTCGAAATTATGACGGTGGAAATAAATGAAGTGAATTCATGATCAGCCATCCATGTTCTTTTCAAAACTTTTATCAAGTTACGTAGCTATTCGCAACTTTTCGCTTTTCATTTCTAACTTTCTGAAAGCCTCCTGAGCGTTTTGTTTGTTTAAGCAGGAAAAATTCAACTTGTGGTTAAATAAAATGGTTATCTATTGGTTATATATTAGTTATAAATTCGTCATATATTAGTTATAAAATGGTTATATATTAGTTATGAAGTGGTTATTTATTGGTTATAAAATGGTTATAAATTGGTTAGATCTAACAGCGGCAGCTGAAAATTTTATGCTACATGTATGTAGTGAATAAAAAACTAAATTTCCATTTTTTTGATGATACGTTGATTTGCCTTTTAGGTGGCGATATGAATTATCTTTTCTAAACAGTCAGTCCAAATACTATATAATGACTGAGTAATTGAAATTTTCCAACGTCAACCGTTGCTGAGGTCTTTTCATCGCTCCCTGATACGATTTGCATGTCTGAGCGGCAACCTGTTTGCGTAATCGACCCAAAGTGCTGAGGAAAAAACAATCAGTTTCAGCAAGGCAAACAACAGGAAGCCCGAACACCACTTGGAACCGCATAGCGGGCGTAATTGACAGTTCAAATTCGGGTGATCAACATTTGCTTTCATGAATTCAATTACGGCGAGGCCCACACACATGTCACCATTAAATACCGTTATTATTCAAAGTTACCTGAAATCGTAAAACCACCGAGGTGAGCTGCTGGCATACGCAGTGTTGCGAGAACATGCGAAAATGTTGTCAAATTTGATGTTGCAAATGAATATTTTATTATTTGCGTCACCGAAAGGTTCGTTCGTTTGTTTACACCTACAAACGGTAAAGAAGCATTTGAGCGCAGCAGCGTGCGCTAGAAAGAGAGGGCCGCAGACAACGGCGAGCGAGTGCGATGCCGCCACAGACACAGTTGGTGAGCGTAAAAGAGAGCGACATATGGCGGCTGTGTGCGAGAGAGCCTTGATGCAGGCTGCCGTACGGCTGACCTCCGCAAAGGTTGCTTACGAAATATGAGGACATCAGCTGCCGAAGGGCGGGCTGTACCTAGCCAAACACACACACACACACACACATGCGTACGCACTTTGCACTTCCGCTTCGACGCAGCTTACACGTGTGCGTTGAAGTGCGTTCGTATGCGTCAGCATGTGAAATTGAAGTTCAAGTCGAAGGCTTCGGCAAAAGTTGCAAGTTCATCGGAAAACGAAACGAACGAAAGCTCAGCGCGCGCACATCTACTGCATACACACAGGCGCCAGGTTTGGCCTGTGTGCGTGCGAGCTTTGGCGCCTTCTCCTCAAATGCATATGTGTGTGTGCTGTCCTGAGCCTGACAGCGGCTGTGGCGTCGGCGGCGCCGTCAGCGCTGCTGGTGGGTGTGTACGCTGCGGCAGCGGAATGAAAATGTGTGTGTGTTTGTGTCGTTGTAAAACGGGCGATTATGTAAGTTTGTTATTACACACACACACACTGCCACTCACAAGTGCATGTTCAGCATCAATTTGCAACCAGTTTGTTGCGTATCACAAAGGCGCACAAATATTCGCTGTTCTGAGTTGTTTCAGCACTAAATCTGCTTTGTTTATTTCCAAATATTATATCTTGTTTCAAATTGCTAATGCAACGAAGTTGCTGTCTCGAAAGTTGCTGAGCCAATGGAAAAACTTAACTGCTTTAGGGAAGAGAAAATTCCTATTTAATTGTCAACTTGCGGGGTTTCTTATGTATTCTACTTTTTAGGGGGACTAAATAGAGAAAATTTTGCTTATGATTCCCGTAGAAATTTTCCTTTGTGTATATATTGGGTAGTCGAAAAAGTTTTTTCGTATTTATAATTAGGCTTCAACTTATTTTTTTTTATAATAATAAATAAATAAACAAATATGTATCATTTTGGTCGATCACTTTTTGCCATTTTTCCGCTAGCGACATTATTCCATCAGTCTCAATCGAAATTTCGAAATTTCCAGAACGGAAGCGAACGAACCATTGTTGTGCCAGACCGACTGGTAAAGCGTCGTCTCCGTAAACTTTTCAAATTTCAGTGGTAGCTTGCGTGGCATTCCTCCCTTTTTATACAAAAATTTCAAAATATACCGAATTTCTTCATTATTTTCACTCATTCCTGAACAGCCGTAACTTTTTTTTTCAACTTCCCCGAATTTAATTCTATTTCTAGTTAAATTAAGTTTAAAATCTCACCCTTCCAACATCATAGAGTATGACACAATGTGATTGATAGCACTGGAGATATACGATTGCAATGAGACCTAATGACAAAATACGAAAAGACTTTTTCGACTATCCAATATTATCTCTATCCTTGCTTAAGGGGTTAGGGGTAGTCAGAATTTTGAAAAAAAAAAATTTTTTTTTTACATTTTCGTTAAGTGTAATATCTTAAAAATATTCTCTGAAAATTTCACGTTTATCCGATAATTAGTTTTTGAGTTATTCGAGAAATAAGAATGAGAGCTCAGGCACTTAAAAGCGCAAGTGTGAAACTTTAAACGCGTTTTTCTCAAAACTATGCTGTAACTCGAAACCCGCTCAGTAGATTTTAATGAAATTTATACAGCTTTTAGAATACATAATAAACTCGGACCTAATCGAAGGATTTTTTTCAAAAATTTCGATTTTTTAAGACCAATTAACTGTTGATTTTTTCCCAAAAATTAAGAAAAAAATTTCCTGGGGTCACCATTTTGTTAATTTAAAAAAAAAAAATCCTTTCTTTTCAGGCCCAGGATTATCTATTTATAAACTTTTTTTTGTCCGATTGATTTTACATGAATCTCCAAGTACTTATGGTTGTCACCGCAAGTATCTTTTTTTGGAACTGGGTCAACACAAACACCTATAACTTTGGAAATACATTTTTTTTTTTTTGAAATTTTCGTGACTTCAAGTTAACACACTTATTACTTTTGTAAAATAACACGATTTAATAGCAAAAAAAAAATTAAAATACTGAAAATTCTCATTTTTTCGTGCCTCTGACTACCCCTAACCCCTTAAGCGAAATTTAAAGTTCAACAACAACACGAAACCGTTAATTTCAGCGTAAATGTGTGAATTTCTTTCAAATTGTTCATTTCGTGTTTATTTGTTAATTTTTGGAATTTTTTCCTTGGCAGCTCGTCCCTGCGTGCTCATTTCACTGTCATTGACAGCCAAGGCTTCATGTCACGTGCAGTTGTAGACTACACACATATACCGCTATATGTGATCAAAGTCGCTTACGAGCATACAAACACACACACATATATATAAATATATAAATATAATATATACATGCATGTATATAAATATATATCTGTACTATATATGTACATGCATGTTAAGTTCCGGTTCATTTCACAGATACAAATGATAGCGAAAGGCAGAAAAAATAAATAAAAATATGTAATGTGCGCTTAAATATGTGTGTGTATGTTTGTGTTGGTATTTGCGTTAGTTGCATGTATTTCGCATTTTTTGTCGTTTTGTTTTCGCGGCTATTTGTCTTACTGTGTAATTTGCCACTTGAAGGCTGCTATCTCCTTGGTCCATGCTTCAAGTGCAGTTGGGCGTTGAGCGAAAGTGGCATTTAGTTACGAATCGCTGCTGGATTTTTTGTTGTTTATGCACTCCATGACAAATTCAACATATTTTTCCGTCGGCTCTAGCCCGGATTGTTGAATTATTAATAATACAGATTAGTTACTTCAATATATTTTATGCCATTTAACAAGGAATAAGCATTTGCATGTGTAAGAGAGAGCTGAGCGTGCCTTCATTAGATCGTAACTTATTGTTATACTCGATTATAGACAATAAAACTTTTAAACTTAAGCTGTGTGGCGAGTTTCAGTGGCTTGCTGATTGTGTAATTTGTTTAGCGTTTGTGCCTCTTCTAAATGCTTAGCGGAGCTGCTGCTTCATACGCCTTAAAGAAAGGACCTAAAAGTTGTTTGCCGACTATCGATGGCTGTGGGTCTCTATGATAAGAGTTCTTACTGTCCGCCGAGAGTTGACAGCTATGAGAAAAAATGTTGAGTACTATTACGACCACCAGTCTAAACGCGAAATGCAATCCAGTTCGTTTTATTTCGTATTTTACGCAATATAGATTTTGAGTGCGAGGACCTGTCAGAGTGCCACCACCAAATATAAGTACAAGTTTCTGTTATTAGATTGGATAGTCGAAAAAGTTTTTTCGTATTTTAAATCAAACTTCAACTTATTTTCTATTATATTTATAATGATCATTAATGAACCAAATATTTACCATTTTGGTCGACCACTTTCAGTCATTTTTCCGCTAGAAACATTATTCCATCAGTGTAAAGCTTTTCTTCTTTTCTTGAAGCCAACTTTACTCCATTAAGGGTGTTCTACATTGACCGAAACAAATAGCAGTCCGATGGTGCAAGGCCAGGGCTATATGGTGGATGCATCAAAACTTCCCAGCCAAACTCTCCTAATTTTTGGCGAGTCATCAAAGGTGTGTGGTCTAGCATTGTCCTGATAGAAGACGAAGCCCTTTCCGTTGATCAGTTCTGACCGTTGTCTTTCGATTGCTTGTTTCAATCTCATCAGTTGTTGACAGTAAAATGTATCATCAATTGTACGACCTGGCTGAAGCAGCTCATAGCGTATGATTCCTTTCCAATCCCACTAAACACTCAACATAATAACCTTTCGAGGCGTCAATCCTGGCTTTGCGATCATTTGTTTAGCTTAACCACGCTTGGATCATGATCTCTTTCGTACATTTTTTTTGTATTTGCTCAATTTTTCGTCTCCAGTTACCGTTCGGATCAGAAGTGGTTCGATTTCATTTCGTTTCAGCAAAGAATGGCAGAAGTTAATTCGGTCCATCAAATTTTTCACAGACAAACATTCACGTGGTACCGAAACATCGAGCTTCTTTTTGTAGCCAGCCTTTTTTAAATGGTTCCAAACCGTTTGTTGATGACTGTTAAGTTCCATAGAGATGTCACGACTGCTTTTGTAGCAGTCCTGGTCAATCTTTTCCATAATTTGATCGAATTTTTCAACGATAGCTCGACCAGAGCGAGGTGCATCTTTTACATCGAAATTTCCTAGACGGAAGCGAGCGAACCATTCACCTTTCCAACGCTGTATAGTATGACACAAATTGATTGGTAGCACTGGTAATATACGAAAATACTTTTTCGACTACCCAATACTATGATTTTGTCTACAGCGTCATCTAACGGGAGCTTAAATTAAAAGCAATGGATAAACTTTAGTTTCTCTAGGAAACAATTCACAGGCTTCTTCTACAAAAACTTTCTGTTGCATATATCGGAATGAATTCATATTAATATATTCTATTTTCATACACAATTCAGTGAGATCTCCTGAAATTATGCTTCATTATTTGAAGTATCATAAATGTATACATAAGCTTATTAGTAAGCTAGCGCGCTGGACAAGGAAGTCGGCAATCAATTATGCGCAAAGACTGTGCAATCAAAAGACCTTCTTCACTCAATCACTCATTTCGCATTGACAACGGCATATCCTTTTCACACATAAAATGACTACCAACTATGGTCCTGACAGGCAACTCAATCGAAAACCTGTTGTCTACGTGCTGCGAATCGAAAGCCCACAATCAAAAACGAAACAAGAGTACACAATATCATAAAAAGATGAAAGTAATAAGCTCGCCCAGGACGAGCCAAGAAAGGCGGAGTGGAGAGCCCTTAAGCAAAAACACATTAAAGGACACCGGGGGCAGAAGAGGGAGCGCAGAGGAGCATTTGCATAACTTGTGCACCTGTGAAAGATGATTTAGAAAAGTTCCAAATGAGGAATGTGAGGACACAGCGCGCTATTGACAGGATGTGAGTAGGACGTACAGGTGCAGAATTTTAAAACAGCAACTATGCTCATAACCGATGCCAGCGTGGCCGTTTGAGTAGGGAATCAACTATCACTCACACACACACACACTCTGAAGTACTTATTAAGGAGCATGCTGTTTGGCTGGTGGCTTATCCTTGCGTTAGCCGGAGTGTGTTAGGAAGTGTCCTTGTACCTGCTGTGCACGTCTTTGTCATGAACTTGAGGCGACGCAGCAGTCGAAGGACGCGCGATTTCAGTTACAAATGAGAGCTGGCAGGGGGAGCAGGAGGTGCTCAAGGACAATTAGCAGCAATAAAGCACCGAAACAGAAGAGAAGTTATGACGCCATTTGTGGCCATCGATGGGGTCTTTATGCCTCCATTACCGCCGCTTAATGATAGCCACGACGATGACAGACTGCTGACGCGGGGAGGTGTGCGGGTGTCGCATAACGATGTCGCTTTGTTCTTGCTTTGTGATTTGTCGTGTAGATTTGCGTTGTGCTTATTATTTGCTTTTTGAGTCTTATTTCTTTCGTCTTTTGTTGTTGGCTTTGTTGGCTGATATTTCAGTTCCACTATTTGGTCACGCGATTTGTTTTGTTGCCTCAACTAATTGCTGTCTGTGCCTGTGCTTGCGTGTGTGTTTGTGTGTATTTCCATGCAGCATCCTTAATTATAACGGTTATTATGCGCAGAAATGTGTTATCTATAGCGAATGGCGCTCAGGGACGCTTGTCCTTGCCTGTCAGCTCGCTGCTTATCTACAAAACCTGCGAAAAGTACTTGATTATTCACGGCTGATGTGAAATCAGAGTGATGAAGTGGGCTACCCGCCCCGTGTGTTGGCGAAACCGAGCGTGAAGTTACTGCACTCAGCCCGCTAGCTCACCAGCCACGCGCCTGGCAAGCAAATGAGAAAAGTTTTTTCCTTTTAATTTATGCTTTCTCTGGTTTTTGTTTTTGTTGTGCAGTGCTGATTTGCAATACTATAATTAGGATAATTAATCAAGCTGCCATATCAAACAAAACTACTTACGAGATGCTAAAGATAATCTACGAGAAATTCCGTTAGTTGGCGAAAGAGGAAATTAGTTAAAAATATGTACTCGTAGGGAAATTGCGTTCTGCGAAAAATGTGTGATAAAATCATTAAAAATTAATTGCCAAAAGTTTGCGGAACAATTCCATGAAAGTTGGGAACATGAACTGTTTGGTTCGGTAATCCAATGCTCTAACAACAACAAGGTATATTCTCTTATTTTTTTTTTTTTTTTTTTTTTTTTGCAGAGTGATGACTTTCGGAGCTTCCAAGAAGGTTATATTATGAAATGATTTTTTTTCTGGGGTTAATTGTTCCTAAGTTTTGAAATTATATGTTAAGTAGGGCTCTTTGAGCAGGATAAGGGTTCTAGAAATTCTTCGCTAAGAGTTGGAGAACTGTCATATTCATGTCATTATTGCATTTTCTCACTGTTGAAAACTCAACAAGTAAATATTTTTTTATGTAAATTAAGATTTAAGTATTCTTTGGTCGATTATTTTAAAGTGAATGGCACAATCTTCAATACTTACCATCAATATAAGGGTATATCCATTAGTTTCTTAGTTTACCCTTAAGTGAAATAACAGTCGATGTGTTTAACAGTTCGACAAAGTCAAAGTTGGCTGTCAAATTTTGACATGTCAAACAAGCTGTTAAGGAATGTCACAATTGCGAGAGCTTTTTGACCTTTTGGCTTTTCCTTAGTTAAGTGGAAACACAAGCCATCGAAATTGTGTCAATAAATTCGACTAAGCACAAACAAGCCCATGTTAGTAAGTCCATTAGTATGTAAGCCTAGCTTTGCTATGTACTTGGTATTTCCAATACATTACGTAGAATATCAGAAACCGTAAATGGCAACACTGAAAGCGGCAAGAGTAGCATTAATAGCGCTGAGCTCGTTAATTGTGCGCTCAAAGCTAGTTAAGAGTATCTATCTTCACTAGAAATGACATCAAGTTACTTCATTATCGGACTCGTTTGTGTGACTGGTCATTGCGGAATCGCTGGCAACTGCAAAGCCGATGAGCTAGCCAGAGGGGCAAGCATTCCCCGCTCACATCGGAAAGATACCAAGTTGAATCGCTATTGGCGTTTTGCACTGGACCAATGTACCTCCCGCTTAGCAGGCAGTGATCAACGACCCTACCCTGTGCGACTACAAGATCAATTTGGCCTAGAGTATTTCGAAGGAGATCTTCTGAACTACATGCCCTCAATAAAGTTCATCCTACCGAATAGTAAGAGTTCTTACTAGACAGTAGATGTGGAAACATCTAGGCACTTTTTCCTCCATTGTCCAGGTTTTGCAGCTTACGATGAAACACATCGACAGTATTAGCTTCGCCGCACCAGGAGATATTACCGACATGGACACTAGTTGGTTCTGGTTCTCAAAAGAACACGCATCTGAACACTCGGATATTCTCACACACTTTGACTTCAAACCCGATCAGATGTATCATGGAGTCGCCCAACCGAACTCTGGCGCCTCCTTCTCTGGCCATAAACCGAAGAGGGAGTTGTGGGTGGGAAGAAGCCGTAGGAATGCCCCTCTCTTCTCTCTGAGCTTCTTTACGAATGGATCAAAGCTTGAAGTTTTATTGTCAGGAGCTCTCTATCAACTGCAGCTTCAGGGTTCCTGACTATTGCAGTATCTTACAAACCGAGGTTGCAGCCATTAAGTTATTAAAAGATCTACGGCTCCGGAGTGCAGCCTCCTTCAGAGAAGTGACCATCCACACCAGTAGCAGAGCGGCGATACTAGGCTTGAACACATTAACAGTGCGTTCAGGGCTGGTCAAGCTGTATCGGAATCGCAGGAAATTGCAAACTGATGAGCTAGAAAGGAAAGGCACCGTAGAACCGATATCGGTAGAATTGGAGAGGGTCGATGCTCCCGTATACTCTTGCGCTCTGCTAATAGATAGCTGGGCTTCGCAGAAGCTTGATCAGCGCTAGGCCAGATCTCTTTGCCCTCAGTAAGACTAGCCTTTCTCCAGTTGTTGGGCTTTTAACGGACTATTACCCTACTGGCGTTCATGCTGTAAGGTAGGGAATCTTACCAGACACCTTCTGCAGAAGTTGTATGGAAGAAGATGAGGTGGAAACAACCCAGCACTTCCTTCTTGACTGTCTCGCATTTGTGAAGTCACACTTGGGAGCGCAGAACTAGCGCCTAACCTCAAAGCGTATTGTCAATTTGAAAAGGTCTTATGATGTATTGTGTAGGAACTTTAGGTAACACAACGGACCGGCGTTCAAAGTTGTCCTACTGAGATCCCTTTAGGAACGATATCTTAACCTAACCTAACCTAACCCTTTAAACTGCTATGAATTTTAAGCCATGCCTATCCAACTAAAGAGCAGTTGGATGTCTTCTGTCAAAAGTGATTGGAATGCACAGAGGCGCCACGGGAAGCATTAAAGTTTGTGTGAATGTGTTTAAGTTTGCAATAAGCAAATTGGTGCGCCTTTATCTTCCGACGGCGCTGGCTGCAGCTTTGCAGTTATAATTAAAATTCTCAATAATCACAACAAAAGCAGAAATCCAACCGATTTTCTAAAGTTCAACCACAGCGCCATTCAGTAGAAGTCATTGGCTGTGTGTCGATGCGCCTATAAATATGCAATACTCTTGACAAACATGCATCAACTCAATTTAAGCTCGATGTCTGCCTTCTGCATGTTCTTATTGTTTTTGTTTGTTTTTATTTTCGATACAACAACCTCTAAAATTGTCATATGCAACAGGCAGTCAGTCAATGCCGTCGTGCCACCGTCGTGGACAAAGAAAAGTAATTTATTTACGTACACACACACGCAAACACTCGCACCCACACATGCAAACGAGCACACGAATGCACCGCACAATCACAGCAAGTGCACATTGCACCGATGTCTCATCGCCGTCCACTGGTGGGTGGCTACCAATGCAGGCGGGCGGACCAACCGCACCTGAGCCGTACGTGGATTGCTGAGCGCTCAGCGAATGCAACGTGTGGGCGGACGCCGCCTACCGGGGAGCTGACGATTTTTTCGCTAGCCTGCAACACGAGCGGCCTTATATAAGTACATACGTGCTCGCACATATGCTTGCAGTGCCGGAGTGGTCACGTGCCAGTCTAACGATTTGCGGCCGCCAGTCGTGCGCAGCGCTGGCAGCGCAGTCGCTGTTAGCCGTGAGTAGCGGCAATTATTTACAAGCAGGCAGCTATCAAATCGTAAATGTGTATGCGTTGTGGTCCAGAGCTTTTGCCGAAAGCTCTGTGCGGCGCATTTCCCCTGCAAAGTGTGCTGGCATTTGTTTACATCCGTCCGTGTACAAGTGTTAGCCGCTAAAATGCCCTTGTAATGGGTTTACAAAAACAGGCGCATGCCCATTGCAGCATATACATATGTATATATATGTCTATGTGTGTGTGTGTATGTATGCTAGTGTGTCACCCAGTCGGAAGTGGGGCTGGTTTTGATATTAGGTCGGTTTTGTCTTGGATCTTTCGCAATTTTGATATAGTAAACAAATTTCTTAGAAATTTGACATTCTTTATGGGTAGTCGAAAAAGTCTTTTCGTATTTCTAATCAAACTTCAACTTATTTCTTTTTTATATTTACATTTTTATGTGACTGGTAGCGCTGGAGATATACGGCTGCAACAACATCTATTGACAAAATACGAAAAGACTTTTTCGACTACCCAATATATAGTGGCCTCACATTGTTTGGAGAATTATTAAATTCTGAGATTAGCAATGGAAACTTGAAAAAAAAACTTTTTTATGGCAATTTTTTTTTTTTTTTTGGAATTTTTGATAATTTTTCGTAGTATAAATCTATATCCTCTTCATTTAATTTTCGTTTAATTATTTTCTTAAAATGACTCCTTATTTTGTACTTGAATACAAATAAGAAATTTTAATTTTTTTATTTTTTGTTTAGTTTTATACATATAGTACATATTTTTTTATTTTTTTTTTATTTATTTTTAATTTTGTTTTAGTATTATTTTTAATTTTTTTTTATTACTTTTTTATTTTTTGTATCCACTTTCTGAATAATATATTATTTATTAAACTTAAATGGTCCAATTTTGTTTTATTTTTTTAATATTCTTTTTAATTTTTATTTAATATTCTTTTTAATTTTTTTTTAATTAAATTAATTAATAAAAAAATATATTTTTAATATTAATTTTAAATTTCTTTAAGTAATATCAATCAATTTTTTTTTTATATTAAATTAAATAAGAAAAAAATATTTTTTAAATATTATTTTAAAGTTTTTTAAGTAACATCAATCAATTTTTTTTAATTAAATTAATTAATAAAAAAAAAATTTTTTTTATTTTTTATTTTTTTATTTTAAATATTTTTTTAACCACATTTTGTTATACATTTTGTTTGTTATACACATTTTGAATAACACATTATTTTTTTGAACTTAAATGGTCCACATATGCCTATAGCATTTTGGCCATCAAGAAACATTGTCTTCGCTGACGGCTCTCTGTTGACAAAGTTGCCACTTTGCGCATACCAGCGCCAGCCTTCCGCTCCCACTCACTTACACGCTTGCGACACCGACATTAGAACGCCGGCACACACATACATATGCACATCGACGTAGCTTGGCAGCGCGCCGTCGCTGTCGCTGAGCAAAAAGTGCCAAAATTCGGCATTGGCATTGGCATCCAGCTGCTGTTGGTGCTAGTCACAAAATAACACAACAAAACGAGCCAGCAACAACAATAACAACACCCAACGCAACGCCAACAATGGCACCCATACAGGCGCACGCCATTGTTTTCAACGGAAGCTGGCGCAGAAGCAGAAGAAAAATTGCAGTAACTGCCGGCGCTGCCGTCGCCATCGCCGCCCAGCAATGCGCGGCAGCTGTTACGAAAATGCTGCTGAGGCCAGACATCTTCACCAAATGATTTTCGCAAATCAGTTTGCTGGCAATACTCAGGCGAGACTGACCCCAAGTCCAATGAAAGCTAAAGAAAATTATTCGTTTTTAGAAAAATTGTTGTGAAAAGCGCGCGTCACACCGAGAAAGTCCAAGCGGCAGCGCAAAGCATTCGTTTTTGTTTTGCCAATTTTGTTTTCTTTTAGTTTTCGATTTGGTTGTCGTTTTCTTCTCTACGTTCGACCAAAATTTATACAGCCACTCGAGTGAGTGCCAGTCAGTCAGTCAGTGTGTGTGTGTTTGTGTGCGTGTGAACAAATTGGCGGCGAACTGATAACCGTTATCGCCTTGCAGATCTAGGCAGCGAAGCATTAAAAAGCACACTTTCCCGTATTTTTTCCGAACAACCCGTTTGTTATGCGTCTGTGAAGTGAATTCCACTCCGATCTCTAAAGAAACCAGCGCAGATTAGCGTCCGCACTTGACTCTTAAGTGAATGGCTTATAAAGTGTTTTGTGAGCGCTAAAAATAACAACATAACATTTTTATTGTTAACATAGCACCGTTATTTTCACGACCGTGCGTAAAAGCAGTGATAAATCAAATTCAAATCACAACAACAACAAAACGAGCGCCTGAGTAACAGTGGCAAGGCAAAAAGCGCTTGGGTGCGTTGACATATTTCGCGCGCTGACGGATCAACAAATTGAAAAAAAAAAAATTAAAAAAAAACAGAAAAGTGAAATAAATGCAGCAGCAGAGCAACAACAACAAAATACAAGAAAACATAAAAATAGCTGTAATTTTGAATAAAAACACGCAGAAACCATAAATCAAGTTAAAGATATTGCAATTCTAAAGTAAAAAAACACAAAAAACAACAAGTATAAAAATCAAAGGCAAAAACAAAAAGAACAATCGAATTTACACATCAGCGTGCATTTTTTCGCGCACTAAAGCAACAAATGAAGTTTCTAAATATATTCTTCCGCATACAATATTTGCATATAAAACTTCCAGATATTTTAAACGGCATATTTTAAAACAAAACCAAAAGCAACAGCAAAGCTAATGTTGGACAAATAAATAATTAAATTAAGAAAACATATATTTACTAAAACATATATATATCAGCAAAGTTTATGTATTCGAAAAGCAAAAAAGCTCAACAATAAGCAAAAAACACTCTACCTTCAAATATAAATACTGATATACAGACATATACAGCATATATATATATAAAGATATATTTAATAACGCATAACTAACGCAATGTGCTTGTTGTCTTGTGAAAAGCGCTAATCTATTTTCCTATTGTTCATATATAGCAAACATATATATACATATATATATAAAACAAAAAACAATAAAAATAAAAAAAAATAATATAAATAAAAAAAAAATAATAAAAATAAAAAATAATAATAAAATTAAAAAAAATAATTATTATTATATTTGCTTATAAACAAAGAAGGCACCGCGAGCATAAGAAAATAGTAGCTGCAACAAAAAATATATAAATTTATTGTAAGTGCTTGCAGGCGTGTCACACACACATGTAAATATATAAATCAAGCATATATATGTATATCTCTACCTATAGATATATGCTAAAAAATATTGAGCAAATATTTCGAATTTTTAAATTCGAAAGTTTTTAAAAAAACTAAATTTTATATTCACATTTATATATTTACTTATATGTGCGTGTGTGTATATAAATAGTTTTCTACAAAAATAAATTTCGCAATTTTCCGTCACTGCTGAGTGCCCGCACACAACAACCACTTGACAATAATTGGCGAATATTTCTGTGCCTAGTCATAGGCCGTTTTCATTCAGAGCATTCACACTCAACAAAAAAAAAAAATAAATTTAAAGTGAAATAATCAATTGCAGGGCGAGGAAATTGAGTCAAAATTATGTATGGAATGTGTGTGTCTCTAGGGATTACAGCTTTGGTTTTAGGACTAGGAGGCAGCTAGTGTATACATATGCATCCTTATATATAAAAACATCTTTATATATGGGGTATTCCCCGACCCCTTTAAATTTTGCTGAAACTTATCCATCCTTTTTTACTCTTTGAAAAACATTTTTGAGAATTTTTTCAAAATTTTTTGTCCAACTTCAAAAAAGTTATGAATTTTTCAAAAAAAATGGCTTTTTTATTTTCAAATAGCCATAACTTTTGTAGAAATTGACTTTTGGGACCATTTTTTTTTTTTAATTTTTGTTTTTAAATGAACTTTTAGAAAAAATACACGAAAAAAATTTAACACGATCAATTATATAAAATAATCGGTTTTTTCGTCATTTTTTGGAAGCTCGCCATTTTTTGGAAGTTCGCCATTTCTTTTGTTTTTTTCTTTCCTCAAAAAAAAAAAAACTTCAATTAATTTGACAACTATCCCTGCTAATCCCGGAGTGGGCCGATTTTTTTTTTATTTTTTTTATTTATTTAAAAAAATAGTCAAATTTTCAAAAATGAAAAAATTTTTTTTTCCGCAAACCGTATGGAATACCCCATAAATAAAGTCAGGTTTTTGTCCGCGATGGACTCCTAAATTACTAAACGGATTTTTGCAAAATTTAGCACACTGCGTCCAGTTAGAACCGACTTAGAAGATAGTAAAGATATTTTCATTGTATTGAATAGTTTATTATACGAAAAATAGTATAAAATATATACCACAGCAATGCGTGCCCAGATCCACTAGTATGTACGAGTATGTATACATATGTATACACTTATTTCATTTTAAGGTTTGTCTGGCAGCTGGAATTTCTCAATTGCCTGTTGCAATTAACAGCGACTCTTAAATACCACGCTTTTTCTTTTAGTTGTTTTGACCTTTAAGCGTTTACATGTATTTCCTTGGGTAAAAAATAGTATTTTTCAAAAATTTTTTTCTCATATAAAAAGCTAAATATTTTATTAGAGATTCATATTCTTACAAATATACACTATTAGCAAGAAAAATCTTTAATATAAATATATTTAAAATTTTAACTTAGAACTTGAACGAAGAAAAAAAAATGCAAATTCGAATTTTGGCAAACATTTTTACAAAAAAAAAAAAAAAAAAAATGAAAATTTCCCGACATTTTTTTTTTAAATAGTTGTTATCGGAAAAAAATTCTTCGTCCAAGTTTTTAAGAATTATATCTCAAAAACTTGCGTAAAATTTCATGAAGATCGATTGAGTGGTTCTCGAGAAATCTTTTCAACCGACTTAAAAAACACAGTTTTGAGTAAAACCTGTTTAAATACGGCACACTTAACCTAGCTAGCCTCGACCACACAAGATCTCAAGGCTGTAACTCCGAAATCATTAGTCAGATTAACTTGAAAATTTAGGACAATATTTTAGAGATATTGTAGATCTTAATAAGACAATAAAAAAAATCGATTTTTTGAAACCCGTAGACACGCAGCTTTAACCCCTTAAAGATCTGTGGTTATTAGGGAACGCCACGCCATTTTTGAAAATCTTTTGTGTGAAATACCTCTACTTAGGTATTTTTATTACGAGCCCATTAGAGAGCTAAACATCCAAATTTTTTGAATTGTATCTGGTTGATTAAAAGCACTACGCCCAAAAAATAATAAGACTTTGTGCATAATTTTCAAATTTTTAATTTATTCATAAAAATCTATGTCAACGCCCTCAAAGTAATCTCCGCGGCGCCAATATTATTACTTGCTAACAGTTTGCCCCTAGTTTCGGAACCAACTCGGAGTGCACCAAACCTCGATAATTGAAGAAACCTTGATTTTCGACCTGCTTTCACGTGCTTTTTCGGCTTCGGCTCATATTTACCACAATATTCGGCTGACTGATTGCCTGCTTTCGGGTTGTAAGCATAGATCCAAGACCAATCGCTGGTAATAATACGTTTGATGACATCGTGTTAATCGAAAATCATTGTTTCACAGACGTTAAGGGGCCATACCAGTGTGACGCATGAAAAAATAGGTGATTTTCGTGAATTTTTTTAAAAGAAAGTATGCGATTAAATATTTCGAAATTCTTTGAAGGTAATAGGGTATATTTTCAGTTATCATTGTATAGTAAATTTATTCAAAAATACTCAGTTCTTATTTGAAGCCCATCAACCAATTTGTCGTTGAGTTATGACGCCAGTAATTTTGAACGCTGCCATCTAAAAACCATTCAAGATACGACCTTCCCGATTTCACCGAATATTTATGGAAATATAAGCTATCGAAAAAGCAAATAAAAAACATTTTTTTTTTTTTTTTGAAAGTGTCACACTGGTATAGCCTCTTAACGCGATGCTGTTTTCGGATTAAATTTAGTGATTTTGGAACCAATCGTCTTTCACTTTTCTTGTGTACCCAAATGATATTTCAAAATGGTTTTCACTGATTTTTCCGATATTACATTGATGCCAGTAAGACTTAAACAATTTACTTAAAATTAAAGCAAAAACAAAAAAAAACTTTTTTTTTTAAGGGAATTTAGTATTTCTTGAATAAATATAAGTTTACAATAGTGTATTCTATTAATGTGTTTTGAGTTTTTTACCTTGAAAACTTGTTATTAAATTAGCTAACAATCTTATATTACCCAGAAGGAAACTTCGGAGAGTCTTTTTATGGTCTAATACCTTCTAAGCCACACTATAACGCTCCCTCAACTATTTATAGCAAACCGAAAACGTGATTTTTTTTAAACATCTGATGTTGGTGATCGGTTCCCAGCATAAATTGTCAAGTAATTTGCATTGCCTATGCTTCAATGTAAATGTCGCTCATACGCCATGGTCCACAATTGCGCTATCAGCGCTGACTTTTCAACGGCAATCAAACATGGTTGGTTTTAAATTAACAAATGTAGAATTTGATTTTATTTAAACGAAGTTTAATATGTCTTTGATCCCTGCTTGAGTCAGAAATATTTAGGCCCACTTATTATACATTTTACTATTGGGTTTAATACACCCCAGGTCGCGGTGCACTCCTCGTCTATTTATCTTATGGGGTTTCCTTTAGCAAGAGGGTCTATATTAAATGCAGAATTCTTAAGGGCGACACGGCCGCACTTTTCAATCAACTTTTTATAAAAAGGTGCGTCTTCCACTTGCTTATTTAATAAAATGTTAGTATTTTCGCACTTTTCAAAAGTCACAAGTCCAAAGTAAAACACATTCATGCCTGCGTCTGTGTGATTCTTACTACATTATGGATTTCGAACACATTTCGGCACGAGTTTCCTGAAATTTGCACAACTTCTCAAAAGAAGAAAAACAGAAAATACCACAAATGGTGGTAATCCCTTCCTGCCTCGCAGTTTCGTAAGTTTTGCGAGTGCTTTTGTTCAGCTGAAATATCATTTTGATAAGCAATTAGACTTTGGCATGCTCGAGCAAGTGAGTTTTGCGTGCTAAACGCTGTTGGCTTGTTAGCCTTTGTTTACTTTACACACAAACATTACATGCCGCAAATCCAAAGTGCACTTGCTTAGCTCCGTGTGTGTATGTGTGGCTACACAAGTAAACATTTTAGAGAAGAGAGCAGGAAGAAGAAACAACTAAACATAATACATACAAAGCAGCCAGCAAGTGGGTAAGCTCATGTCGTGTAGGCTGAACGCAAGTTAAGTTAAGGGCGCGGGAAGCAAATACTTTACAGTTAAAATTTTGCACAGTTGTAAGAAATACTTGGCACAAAATATTTCCGTAACCTCTGTAGCCACTGCGCGTTGTTATATAATTCACATTCGTGTCCTGAAATTTTGGTCCTCATCATCTTTTACAACATTGTTTATAAAATGCCGTTATGCCATTAGGGAGCAGGTTCCATTTGCCGTTCTCGCATTATCCTCCTGCAGCGCCTTCTTTTTTTTTAGAGCTTTTCCCCACGAGAATCCTGGCACTCAAAGCGCCGAATTCCTCGCCTTTCACAAGACTTGCGTTGAAAGCCACAAAAATGTGCCTTTTTGTCCTTGATGTGTCGGCGGCATCGTGGCGAAGCTTGCACACTCTTCTTCTGCATTACTTTCTACTTTGCTGCGCTTCGCTTTTTGCCGCGCTGCCGCTGCCTCTGCTGCTCATTAACAATTTTTTTCTCCGAGGCAGGTTCTTTACATTTTTTAGCGCCGCATTCGCTTCGATTATGACAGGCTGACTGGCTTTTACCCTTGATCGGCCGCGTTGAATGTCAGCGCGTGTTGTCTGCGACCACTAGAAAAACTCGCCGCCTATTGAAAGTGCAGTGGGGCCTACACAATACGGATTGATTGCTGCGTTTCGGGAATGTTAGAAAAAGTATTTTCTCTTCTCTGTTAACGAAGGTGAATTTTCGCCTTTAACTTTGTTGCGAAAAGAATTCATGGCAACGCTTGAAGAACACATTTTGCTTCATTAGACGCGAATTTTGTTAATTAATTTCCTACTGAGATTCTATACAATTTTCTTGCGTTGCGGAGCTTGCCAAGAATGCTGAATGCCTTCAACTTTTCCTGCTTTTTGTAGCCAAAAGAAAAGCTGAAGCGCTTAAAAGCTGGAATGTTTTTAGCATCGATTTTTAACTTTCTTCTTTTTGTGTTCTTCGGAAACTTAGACCCGCATATGTCTACTGGCTTGTTTGCGCTTCATTTCGTTAATCGAGCCAGACAGTAAACCGTAGCGCAGTTTTGGGCGTTCGCACTCATTCACTCACCGCCACACACCACGTGCGTACGCATTGAATATTTTATGCACGAAATATGTAACGCAGCGTCGTGAAATAATGTGAAGAAAAGAAAATTTCAAGGAAAATGCTTCATTGGCTTGAGTGCACACAAACACGTTCGACTCATGTATGCCCTTTGTGTCGGCCTTGTAGCTGCCGTCACGTGGCTTGCCTAATTAGCTCAGAGTTGGCGGCTTAATTTAAAATGTCAAAGCGTAGACAAAGTGATGATATGAGATAAAAGCAATGTCATATTCTATTAATAGATTTTTACTTAATTTGTTTTTGATATTTTTGACAATTTTTGAAAGAACAAAAGGCCTGACTTGACAAGCTTAAAAGTTGTAAGGTATTAGCTATAAAATGTTGCCTACCTTTGGGCGCATTTAGCCAAGTCGCACACCCACTAAACAAAATTCGCCACAGTTTCCACTTTTTCATGGCTTTTAATGAATTTTTTAAAGCAATATTTGTGCGGCAATTGTATTGATGATATAGCTACAAGTATGTATATTTTGCTATTGTTGCAGTTAAACCATACATGTAGTTAACTGCTCACATGTGTGCATATTACATAAGAAATTGCCGCATATTTCGCCCATGTTTGCCTGTCTCTTTGATAATTGATGAGCGAACATGAAAACGTTGACCGTAAATATTTTACTATTGGCGGCGTTTTTCGGTAACAAGTACCATATACATACATACGTGCCTGTGTCTGACCCTTAACTACATGTGCGCGGCAACGGAAGTGTTGGCACCGTTTCCGGCGGCAAGCCATAAGTGCAGATACAGCTGTAGAAATATGTTCACTACGTGTAGACTGCAGCGGCTTGTTACGTAACGAGCAGGTGCCCAACAAAATCGATTTCATGCCTCTTCATTCGTTTTAAGCGCACACAACTGAAAATGGCTGCCACGCTGTTGCTGGTTGTTGCTCTTTTGTGTATGTATTTTTTACATTTCTGTGTTGTTTTTCAATATTCTGTTTTTTTATTTTGTTCATAGCCCGCCTGCCGCCAATCATCAGTCAAAATCTGCACTGAAATATTCATGTACCGTGTTACAAGCGAGGAGGCGGCAGCGTGCAGGGGCGGGGCAGCGGCAACAGCCCAGCTGCAACTGTCGTCATCGATCTTATTGCTGTTGCGCCGCATGTCTGTGTTTGTTCTTGTTGTCGTTGTCTATTTCACGCCCGATTGCAGGCGATGATTGTGGCTGTCAGTTGTAGGTACATCTGTTCGCTGACAGCTGTAATTGGACAACGTCGCAACTCAGTTTATTAATATTGATGTTCTACACGGAGGAATGTGGGAAATTTGCTACGCGAATTCGGGTGGAAAATAATAAAGTTCAAAAAAAAAGATGTGTTATATTTTTTTATTAAAATATTTGCTTGGTTTCTTATGGCTAGCTTGTATACGATATACAGTTCGACAATTGTAGGACTGCAAGTTGGTCGAAATGCAACTTTGTTCTTATGAAAAGCCTTTTCGCGTCAAAATAAGAGAAAAACATTTCCTTTACGCCATGTAAAGTAATGGCGATTGCTTGTTGAACAACTGTAAGCAGGCAAATTTTTCGCCAAGCAAACATTTCTCCTCCCAACTCATCATTCTGCGCTTCATTTGTATACAGCTCGTCATCTTCCTTATATTTTCAATTCACACCAACTTCCTTTAATTAACGTTCTCTTCTCATTAGCCACACATTTTTCCTGGTATGCCACTTGATCCCATCGATGAACTCCCCCTCCACCCAAACAACGAGTTGCTTGCCATGCGGCAACACTCGCTCATTTCGTCAAGTACGCACGTCACGTATACGCCATGTCTATCCATCAGCAGCTCCCACGAGCAGTTCAACTCGGCAATGTGCGCACGTGGCGATTGGGCGCTAGGCGCTGCATCCGCATCGTTATTTGACCTTCGTGTATTTCCAGTTTGGTTCACCTACGACTTTCAACTAATTTGAGTGGCTTGTCGGCGTTGGTCACGGCGGCGGGTGGGTGCCGAACCTGAAAATGGCATTTCAATGCATGACTGGCAAAACACTGTAGTTACCGTTACGTGTGCGAAGCAAAACTTTAGCTTTAAGCCATCACGCTAGCAATGCTCATGAGACGAAGGCATCAACAACTTTGTTTTTGAGTTAAAATTCTTCATTAAAATGTATTTATCCACACACACACACACGCACACATACATGCAATATGTATGCGCATTTACATCTGCTACCTTATGCTAACTTTATTCTGTTTAGCTGCTGAGTAGTCAGCATGCAGTCGCCAGCCCATTCCACGCCATCGGTCAGCAGTCATTTAGCTTTTTCCAAATTTCATTCGCTTAAGTTGCTTATAGAAATTCGTTTTTGTTGTTGTTGTTTTTGGCATTACTAACATTTCTTGCACGAAATGGCTGTGGCTGCTGCAGAAATTTGTGCCACTTTTTAAGCATTGAAAGCTTAGCCGGATATTTGATGATTTCCGCTTTTTAGCTTGCTTCCGCCGCCTCTCTTGACTGTCCACCCCCGCACCCGGTGCGGGCACACTTGGCCCATTTTAAATATGCTGAGTTAATTTCTTTCCCGAGTTGAGCACTTACTGCCACTTGGCGGTAATGTTATGGAAGTACTATGCTCGCAAGTGTACAATTACTCACACTTAGAGGCTGCATAAAATTCTCTAAATTCTCTACTTTTCAGCTTCACTTATTTTTTATTTTTATAGCGCGCTGTGTGTTGGGGTATGAATACCAATTGTCCGAAATGCGCTAATTAAATTGAAGTTGCTTAAAATGTGGTCGATTTTGGTCCGTTTGGTTGGGTGTCCACTTGTGGTCCACACTCTTCTTTACATCTTTGCTCGCCACTGCCGTACATTAGTCTACTATAGAACCACATAAAACGAGGTCAGCCACTTAAGCCGCTAGCGTAATCTGCTTATAAGTATTAAGTAATACTTTCTCTACCATTGGCTGAAGCTTGAAAAGCATACCGAGTTTGTACAGCTATTATTTAGTGAGTTTAAGGCCTGCTTTAGAGACATCAAAAAATCGATTTTTTTGAGTATTTTTTTTGGGAGGGAAAGAAATAATTGATTAAAGCCAAATTTTTAGGGTTTAAATTTATATATTTAAATATCATTTACAAAATTTTTGGATCCGAAATCTTTGATATTCTGCCTTTGGGAAGCAATTGCCCGATGCATCTCACATGTGCATTTGTCGGATGGCGGGCAGGATTCAGGTCGCAATTTCTATTGAAAGCAAAAAATTCAAAGAGATTCATATTTGTTAATAACTTATCTTCTAGTTATACTAAGAAAATTTCAAAAAAAAAGTGTGAAATTGTACAATTTCTTGAAATTGAAAAAAAAAAAATTTTTTTTTTACCAAAAAAATTTACTTTATGTTGTTCAAAATTATGTTCAAGTTCGACTTTTCTTAGATAAATAGAATATAATTTAATGCCAAAGATAATAAACTTTGCCCCAATTCCATGCTACATTTAGTTTTTTTCTATCCTGCCCGCCATTTAAGAAAAATCGTAAAAATAAAAACCGAGAAATCGCGCGTCAAAGTTTTCGCTTTCCGGCTAAGCGCTCATATGTCTGCTAGACACTTGTTCACTCTTTCCCTTCAAGCCTTAAAAATATTTCCAATTCCCATCTATTACTTTGGGGACATATTCTTAGATTATTTCTAAAGAGATTTAAGCAAAAAAAAATCGATTTTTTCAAGCTTCTAAAGCAGAAATATTTGAATTTCTCATTGTTTCCTGTTTTAGGGCAATCAGGTGTCCTTTGTTTCGTTAGATCGTCACAACTATATTTTAACTGGTGTAGACTAGAATTAATAAAATATTTTTTTATTGACAGTTTAACGATTCAAGAACATGTCTAGTACTTTTCCGAATTCAAATTTCTTTTCGGAGCTGTAGATATTTTTCTGACCCGGTATTAAAATTAGTTCTGCGGAACTGTATTTCAAGACTCCAATTTCCCCGAGTTGACTATACCGATTTACCTGAATGTTTTGGAAATTCTTCTCTATTGACTTGTCTATACCTCCTAATTTCAATATTTATAATTTTTCAGACACTCACCTCTTCGTGGAACATATTTTTTTTAAACTTCACCGTCTGATCGTCCGCGCAAGCTGTAAATTTAATAAAAATTGAGATATCTTGATGAAACTTGGTAGATGGCTTTTTTAGTACAAAAAAGTACGAATCCGTAGATGGGCGTAATCGGGCCACTGCCACGCCCACAAAACGCCATTGACCGAAAGCAATAAATCCATAACTAATTACGCCAGAAATATTAAATTTGACCTCCGAGATGGTATGAGAGAGCTGTGCAGGAGCCATAGTGAAAATTGGAAAATGGGCGCGGCACCGCCTACTTTAGGGTGAAAACACTAAACACTCCGACCGATTTTAATTCAAATTCAAATTCTTGGTTCTTTCACTTTCAAGTTCGCAAATTAGGAAATTATAAATGTGACGGGATACAACTTTGTACGAATAATGCCGCTGAAGTATCCCACCTTTGGACCAAAAATTGTCCAAATCGGATCAAGACTGTACAAGCCTCTGGATACTGAATATGTAGACCCCAGCATACATAGTTTAAGGGGGTATTCTACTCTAGAAATCAAGTTTTGGGCATTTTTTTGAATTTTATTTAAAAAAAAAAAAAAAAAAATATTTTGACTAACATTTTTTATGGAGTTTTTTATTGATATCTCAAGAATACAAGAAAAAAATTTTACAAAAAAATATTAAAAATTAAAATAATTAGAGGGGGGAGAGACAGGTGTAAAAACAATGGCGCATCCTGGTGACATTGATCCTGACTCTCCTGGTGGTCTGAAAAAAATCAAAAGAAATTCTTAATCAGTAAGGATGCTGTTATAGTCCGGGAACACGAAATTTTTTTTTTTTTTTTTTTGAAAAATGGCGACTGCCTGAAAATAAAAATAATTTTTTACTTTTTTTTTTGAACTTCCTGAATTTTTTTTAAAATATTAAAAACAAAAATTTTGGCACGATGCTGGTAGGTACGGTAAAGGATTATATAAAGAAGGTTCTAAAAAAAATTCAAGTAAATCGGTTGTATGGAACTTGATATAACGCCGGTACCGTGTGGAAAAAAGTAGTTTCGAGAAAAACGCGTTTAAAGTTTAGGAAACAATTCTAGTGAACACGGACGCCACCTCACAAAATCGGCTGTATCTCCGAAAATAAGTCGAATTTTGAAAAATCCTTCCAAGGTCATATTTTTGAAAGTCTAAACTTTAAATATATGAAAAAAAAATCGAATTTTTCAAAATTCTAGAGTAGAATACCACCTTAAATTATCAGTCAAAGTGTGAGATATATATTTGAAATTCTGAGAGAATCATTTCCTGAAAATAGTAACTCTATATGTGCGAAAATTTTACCTAACTCTCATACATATATGTAAGTCTTACCAGAATTTTTGAACATCCGGTTGACTTTGCTCTGTATGATTGGTGACTGTATGCGAGGTATTTTATGAAACACAGGGAACATTTTATTAGTATGTGGCTTGATAAGCTAAAATCAGGTCAACACTACCCTAACTCTTTATATTCAATATCTGTATAATGATTATCGTTTTTCGAACAAACCTTATGGTGAATATGTCGGTCAGTGTATGAATTATATAGAGTATTTGTATGTATCTCTAAAATTCTTTGGATTTCGATACTCTGGTTGACGTATTACACCTTAAAGTATTTCCCTGGCTTTGATTCCTGCAATTTTTATTTTTTATTTTTATTTTTTGCATTTTTGTATTGGTAACAAAAAACACATAAAAATAGATACTAAAACTATGGACTGCCTTTGTTTAAGACACTTCAAAAATTACCTGAAATTCGTGCCTCTCGACTAGCGTACCGCCATAAGCTCATGTGAGCTCATAGTGTGCTTGTCGCTGAATTTTTTCAGGTCTAAGCACAGTGCAAGCATTCAGGTGTGACGGAAATAATAATTCGAAATTTTACCGAACTTTAAAAATTTGGAAAATTAAACAAATATTTCGCTTTATTTCCCAGCTTAAACTGTAGTAACTACATAATAAAAAACAATAACAACAACTACATATATGAACTTAAGTGCAATAACAAGCAATTGTGGTACTTTTAGAAAATAAAAATAAAAAAATTATATTAAAAGTGAAAAATTTTTTGGGCGGCCGAAAGGTTAACCAGAACGCTCATTTTAAAAGCTTCGAAAACGCGCACGCTCGCTAAGGCTCAACTCTACACGCTGGCGTGGTAGAGCGCACCGCGACGTGCATGCAACCGAAAAGCAAATTTTATTAGCGATTAAATAACAAAAGCAAAAACAAAAAAGTAAAAACCAAAATTAATTTGAAATCCCACAAACCCCATGTTAAAGTGTCCGTTAACTGTATAAGTGTTGTTAATTAAATAAATATATATATATATATACATACATACATATATACAAATAAATCTTGTTAAAGCTGTTAGAAATATAATACATACACATACATATATTAAAGAAAGTCACAATTAATCAAAACAAAACCAAGGAGGAAACCCAAAAGGCAACCGTTAAGCAGGTATCGACGTGCAACAGAGCAACAAACGCAACGCTTCCAGATCAAATATCTCTTAAGCAAGTAGGCAAAGTTACTATTTTTCAACATACAGCATTTTAAGCAACTTACGACGTAAGGACACAATTTAGCAAAAGCAACAACAGCAACTAAACGGATATTTTTGTGAATTTTACTGAGTGATTGAAGATTTTAAAATAGCAGACACTAAAATAAGCAAAAACAAGAAGAAAATAAAGTTTTTAAAAAGCAATTTGTGTGCAAACCAGAACACTTTTAAGCAACCACCTTGCAACCCCCTAGCACAGACCGACACATACACTAAATGTTGCACTACAACATCGGCGAACAATACCCTCAACTATTGGCGACACAGCAACGTAAACGTTTCCAACAGACGCGATCACGGCACCTGCAAGCGGACGACACGGCGCTGTTGCTACAACAACAGCAGCCGCCAGCACAGCAACCCGAGCAACAGCAGCAGCAGCAACAGCAGAAGAAGCCCGTACGCATATTTCGCGTACACTACCTACGCATCAACTCCAAGGACGGCTGCGGCGGCCTCAGTAAAAGCAGCAGCCTCACCAACCTCTCTACCAGCGCTGGCGCGTCGAGTTGTAATGGCATCGGCGCCACAAATGCAGCAACAAACAAAATGAAGACGATTGCACCGAATATACGACGACGTCGCCGCTGCGACAAGCATCACCTCGAGTTGGCCGCCACAGCAGCGGCCGCCGCTACAGCCAACTCAGCCACGCCGGGGCTGGCGCATGGCGCCTCCATCAGCATGCCGGCCTCGGTGTGCTCTTCGGCCACCGCGTCGACGGCCACATCACCCATCGAGGACATTGCGTTGCCGGCGCCGCCTATAACGCCGCCACCGGCATTCCTCTCGGCCGGCTATAAGCGTTCGTGCGTCGGTGCCAGCAGCAAGGCGGCCGCAGGCCCAGCAGCAGGCGCAAAACTAAGCGTAAAGACAGCAACTACAGCCAACCAGGCAAGTCAAGCCAAGCTGGGCGGAGCAGCGGGTGGTGGTGCAACAGCAGTGAAGCCGTCTGGACTGAAGCCGTCGCCCGGCGGCAAGGTGCTTGGCATGCGGCGTATGCTAGGTGAGTTTGGTTAGCGGGTGCGCCGCGTAAGTTAAAGGGATATTTATGGCGATTACAGTTTGTTTTAAAGTAGAGAAAACGTCTTTATGTTGTGCGTGGGTTTCATGGATTCAGAAAACATATTTTTTTTTTATTTATTTAAATTAAATAATTTTATAACATCTCTGGAATATTGTCGTCGATTCTCATTAATAATTTTTATTGTGAACGACAAGCTTTTTACATTAAATTTATAGTAATTTGACCAAAATCCTAACACACTAGGGATATTCTTCAACCTTAATTATTTCGCTTAGCTCACTATTATTCCGGTCTAGTGCGATGTGTTCGATTTTCCGAACGAATAACTCAATTTGTCGGCTGCGTCACTAATTCGATATTCCACTTATTCGACATTCCTAACAAATGCGATTCCAGCCAAATCAAACGCATTGTCGCCACACCATTGTATATTGCCCGCAATTACAACAACAATGCTACTAAATCACACAATTCCTTTCTTAGAAGCTCCGAACATCAGCAATAATCCCGACGAACAGTTGACTAAATTGAAATTGGGAGCTGTCTATCTGCCACTGAACAAACACAAATATTTACACATACACTCACATGCATGTGTTTATATGAATATTTGAGCAAATACAATTATTAGTTGGGAATACAACGCAAACGCCTACGAGATAAGCAAATATAAACAAGCATTCGCAATTATTGAGATATCAAGTCAACCAAAGGTGTGTGTGTGTGCGTGTGCGTGCGCGTGCGTGTAATAATTGCTTCAGATTTGATTGATACAAAACTTGGCGCGCCGCATGCAACCTGTATTATGCTGGAGACCCATTGTAAACATCATTAAATATTTGTACACCACTGTGGGCAAAAAAAAGTAAGACTTTTTGTTTAAGGTTTGCGATAAGTTGATATGATTGTCAATGACATCTGTGCTAAATGTCACATCAAAATAGTTATAAAATAGTTATTAGTGTTTAGAATACGTTTGTCTTTCTGAAGTACATAAAGTGGATTCGGTGTTTTTTACGATGAGTGAAATTGTTCAACAAAGAAGTTCCGTTAAATTTTATATGCGGAATCAAATTTCTGAAGCCGAAATGTTCAAAAAGTTGGGAAAGGACTTCGGTAATAATTGTTTGTCGCTAGCTAGTTTTTCTGATTAATACAACTCATTTAAAGAGGGTCGAGAACGTGTTAACGACGAACTACAAACTACGTCCTGGACGTCCTGGACGGCTATCAACATCAACGGATGATCAACACATCAATAAAATAGAGGAAATGATGGTTGAGAATCGACGATTAAGTCAGAGATCTTACTGGCATTGTTGGAAAATTGAAATGATTAGTGAAAACCATTTTGAGGAATCAAATGGGTCTCACAAAAGTGAAAGCACGATTGGTTCCATCCACTCACTAAATTTTTTCGAAAAACATCGTCGCTTTAACGTCTGTGAAACAAGGCTTTCCGACTACCAAAATGTCATGAAATGCATTATTACTTGGTATTAGTCTTGAATCTGTGCTTAAGACGCGAAAATAGATGATCTATCGGCTGGATATCTTGGCAAACCTTTACCGAAGCCGAAATCACGTCAAAGCAGCTCAAAAATTGAGTTTAAATGACAGTTTTATTCGATTATCGAAATGTGGTACACTTCTAATACCCACCGACCGGCCAAACTGTCCACAAAGAATACTATTTGAGTGTTCTGCGTCGTTTGCACGAAGCTTTTTGTAAAAATTGGTCCGAATTGTGGTGTAAAGAGTGTCACTAGCATTCTCTCACATTCAACTAAAATCATCAAATCGCACTTAAAATAACTTGCGATTATTATTTTTCCATCGTAGGATTCCTCCTTCTCCTCTCAACTTAATTCAACAAATCATTTCTGTATGTGTGCGTCTGTAAATATTTCACTTTGAAATGCCTTTTAAATTTCCTCCGCAATCTGTTTGACGATAGCTGCTCAGTGGAATTCCTGTGGTGAGCCCAGAAAAATGCGAAGTAAGTAAGCAATAGAGCCGCAAGAGAGCGCAAAGGCGGTGCGAATATGAGCTTCTCGATGTCACGCCAGGCAAGCAAAGTGCAGTGCTGTGTCTATATACGAGTATGTGTGTGTGTGTCAAAGCAGTCTAGCAAATATTTGTTTGCACAATTGGCAACTGCTTCCCTTTCGATTTCCAATATAGCGGCTATGTACTCACACACACGCACACATTCATGTCTACACAGAGAAAGAGGAAGCCACTGAGAAAGCTCTAACACATTCGAACGGATATCTACGAGCTTGCTGTTTGCTTTCTGTCTTTAAAAAGCGGTTGCACAACTCGTCGATATCGGTCTTTAATATGCATTATCCATATTTGTACGTGTATTTGTTTGTGTATTCCATAAATTTGCTGCGAGCACAAATACAGAAGTCAAATCCTTTGGCTGATTTGGTAGCTCAAAGCGAATCCCACATAAGAACCTAAGAAGACCAGCTCTACGGCAGATCCGCGTATTACCTCCGGCCATCATAAACTCTCAGCTGCTGAGCACGCATACACCAACACACATGCATACATGCTGTGTGCAACTTATTATTGCCAGTATATTTTCATATTTCTCTGCTAAGACTTTGATATTGCCATTTTTGTGGCGCTGAGATTTTTTGCTTTCATTCTGCACATTCTTCGCCTCTCATACGGTCATGTACATACATATGTATGTATGTGCTTGGCATGTGTGGCACATGTGAACCTCGGTGTGTATTTGTATACATACATACTTGCTATGCTCATATTTCGTTTGGAAATTGCGGATTTCATTGATATGTATGAGCCAATTCCGGTTCCACGTCGTTTTTTTTTTTGGATTTTTTTTGTGGTTGCCTTTCTCCTTTGCAGTTTCGCACCTTCGGGAAGGACATGAGCATGTAAAAACTGTTTGCGTGCGCTCGCAGTGATGCATGTGGCACGTGGCAAGATGCTCTTCGCTTCGGTGCACTGTATATGCGTGTGCAAATGTATGCGCGTGTGTGTGTGGGTAGGGAAATTTTGATTGGAAATATGCAAATATGCTAAAGTTTCTTAAATGGAACTTGACACTTTTATTTAAATGCTATTATACTTTGCTCTCGCTGGCCACAAGCGCGTTCAACGTTGCAAAATGCTGGAGAAAGGTGAAGAGAGACCCCGACACTGTAATTACTTGTGTGCTTTATTAACATACTAGACAATTTTTGAGGGTATACAGAGCAAAAACAAAAATAAAAAAACATTAGCAGCAAAACAAAAAAAAAAAAAAAAAAAAAAAATCACTGTGCATATGTTACTTTGTTTTTATTGTTGGGGAAAATTATTTAGGTTGGATCACTTCTGATAGACCACACAATGCCATGAGTTGCAACATGTTTTCTATCGTAACACCACTTTTCATAAGTGGAAAACAGATGTAATAAAAACCACTCATATTGAAACAAAATTTGAGTTTTGGTTATAAACTGGTTATATATTGGTTATACAATGGTTATATATTGGTTATACATTGGTTATAAATACCTTATAAATTGGTTATAAATTCCTTAAAAATTGGTTATAAATTGGTTATGTCTGCCAGCGGCGGCTAAAAATTTTATGCTACGTGTATTTAGTGAATCGTAAGCAATAAAAAACTCAATTTCGATTTTCTTGATGATGCGTGGTTTTGCATTTCCGGTGACGATATAAAAATATTAGTATTTCTGTTTCGAAATATCATCCAAAACCAACATAACTATAAAGGCTAGAAATCACACTTTTGGTGACTGAATCACTTTTTGTTCTTAACTGGATCTCTAATCGTCTTCCCTCTACAATTTACGCTCTCATATAAAATAAGCAAAAATTTTACATTTTTTCCGTCACTATCCGAGTTCGCCAGGGTTAGACAATACTGACTTTTGGTAAAAATGCATGAATACCCAAAATTTTTATTAAAAAAACCCCAAAAAAAATAAAAAATATTTTCAATTCTCACTTCCCTCGTTGAGTCACAAGTTGCCCACACTTCCCCACACCTTGCCGATAATGACCGCTTTATGTATTCACGTAATCAGTTAAGCAGCTTTGCTGCATTTTCGCATTATTGCCAGCCACTTTTAACCGTCTGCTCGTCGTGGCGCGAGTTGCCGTTACGAGGGTGCCCTGGCCCGCCTTGCGCTACGTTTCCAATTTGTTCGACTATTTGTTGTTATTGTGGCTGATGCTGCAGCCGCATCTGCTGTTGAGCGCTGCTAAATTGAGTTACTTGTGGCTGGCCATTCGTTATGCCAACGATTCCTTAATGGTGTGCAGTTGCCAGTTGTTGTTTGTGTTGTTGGCGTGCTTTCTGCGCTCCTTCCTTGCGGATTTCTCGCTCTCGCTGATGAATTTCATGGCAGCCACACGCAAATTAATGCAATTTATTTCAACAAGTTTCAGCTTTGCTTGGCAGTGACAGTGACAGGTGGCGCGCGCAGCTTGAAGCCCGAAGCTTGGCACGTGGCAGCTCCTCGCGAGCATGAGTTTATGTTTGTGTTCGAATGGGCCTCGTTTGTGCAACACTGTAAACTATGCATCTACATTTACTAATATGGGTGTGTGTAGCCGTTGCCATGAAGCCTGCACGCATGTTTAGCTTTCGAGCCAGCCATCTCCCTGGTTGCCGTGAATGACATTGTTTCAATGTCGATCAATACACCGTTTGCTGTTCTTGTTCTCTCTCTCCTCCCGTCTCTCATAACTGAGGCTAGCAGGTAAACTTCACTGCTGAGCTTGCCATTCCAGGTGCTTCTGTTGTGTTGTTCTCTATTATTGCCACTGTTGCTATTGTTCCCCCGAATTTCGAAACATGTTTCGTATTTTCTTTTTGTTTTTCTTTTTTGCATTTGCCCTCAGCTTTGTTTTCCCGATTTGGCGCTTAGCTATCGCTCAACAGCATGTTTACTTTCCGGTTGGATTTGCATATTTCTGCTAAATGCGTGCTCGCTCCCGTTGTGTGTATTTCGGGGAGCTGAGGCGAGTCACCGGTGTTCACAAGCGTTGGTATGCGTGTATTTCTAATAATCCAGCATTTGTGGGTGGAAACTTTTTGAATGTAGAGTCCACATCCTTAGTTTAGCTTTAAATTTCAAAATTGTAACGCAAAATTTTCTGTTTTTGAGTAAATTTATACTGATTTCTACTGAATAGCAGGCGAGATTAATCAACTTTTATTTAACGAAAATTCGTTTTGTTGCAAGAAGAAACCAATTTTATTAAGTTTTTTTAGCTCGTCATTGGATCGTGAGTAATCTCTCAAAATTTCCAACGAATTAGTTATCTTTGACAATCCGGTGATTTAGATAGTCAGGATTACCTACAACCTTCCGTGTGAATTTTCTCAAAATATTGACTTGATTATTACCCTAAAACTTCGGCAATTCTCCGACTGTAATAAAATATACTAACGTATTTCTGTCACGAAGTTATCCTCCTCAATAAATATTGCTTTAGGTAACCAAATTAGTAACCAATACAATCGTTGCCTACATTTCGGCGCAATGATAACAAGTTGACCAAATAAGTGTGTACAAAATATTAAAAATTAGGGAAAAGAAACTGTAAAGACAAAAAGAAATAGTTGAATGATTTCAAAATAATCTATAAATAACCTATTTCCTTCGAAAAACCTCAGTGGGCTCATTATAAAAGCCTTCTCGAATTTCATTAACTTCGATAATAATCCAAAAAGAAAATTTCTCAAAAACCTTTTTTTTTTCCTTTCACACCAACTTTGCTGCATATGGCCTCGGCTGCTGCTCAAGAATGCATCACTGCCATTCTTCGCTCAGCTTTTTTCGCATTCGCCTTGAACTAATTTCGAGTGCTTCAAGTGGCCGTCAGGGCGTTGAAGCAGTTTTGGTGTCAAATAGGGAAGTTAAATAATGCGGGCAAATTCCAATGAACGAGTGGCAGTGTGTATATGTCTCGTGTGTGTGTGTGAAAAAATCACTTTAGCTGCTAATTTGTGTAGTTTTCTGCTCGGCAAATATTAGCCTTCTAGCTTTAATGAGCTAATGGCGTGTGGAAGTATGAGTCACACAGACTTTTACGAGTCTCTCAAACACACATGCATAAGAGTGCATGATGTGAAGCAACCCAGCAAGATATTTGCGATGGGTTGACATTTGGCACTCATTTGGAAGAGTGAACTTTAACCAGGAAACCAGCAAAGCATAAGTACGGTATAGGAAGGCTGTCAAAGCCTGGCCTAACCTCTTTTGTTAAATTCAGACAGAGATTCGTTAAAAAGTGTTGCAGCACTAACACTCTCAACAGGCGGCTCTAAATAAAGTGGCGCTTTCATCCAAAGCGATGAAGCTCGCCAACACGCAACACAGTGTGGCGTTTAAGTGAGTGTTCATTTCTCTGCGGGGTGTGTAAGAAGCACTTTGCAGCTGCCAAAATTTTCACAAAAACCGAATTATGCAGAATCACGTGAATTGAGTGCGCGCAAAGTGGCAATTGCGGTAAAAGGGCTCATGTACACAACGACAAAGCTCGGCAAGCGGGTGTAGCATACCCCCTGCCGCCTTCAGCTCTCCGCTTGTCTCGCACTTCGCTCGCAAATACACTTGTGTGCTCCTCTAAGCGGCGTAAAATTTTGAGGATTTTGCATTTGTCGTCTAAGCGACGTAAATCAGCGCGCATAATGGCAAGGAGTGGTCCTTACTTAGCCGCCGAGTATCTACACAGAAGGTTTACACACGTACATGTGTGCCAGCGTGCATGCAATAAATGTGTCGTGATATGTGTGTGTATGCATTTGGAGGCTTTTTGCGCACATTGTGTCTAACTTTTGTTTGATAAATGCCGCTCATCATTGTCAGGACGCGTTAAAATATGAGCCACTTGAAAATTACATAAAAAACTCATGCATATGATTCTTAAAATATGTTATGAATAAAGGCAGCGAGTGTGTGGGGTAAAGAATGACAATGCGAAACAGCATTTGATTGATGGCTGGTTTTAAATATTTTCTGTTTTCACTTTCGTGCATCTTTGTCATACTGCCTGCCTTTCCAGCTGGCTGAGGCTTCAGCTAAACAGATACTCGATAAAAGTCGGGTGCAAGTGACTGGGATGATCGGCAGTCTGCTTTCGACTAACTTATCGCGAAATGAGACAATTTGTTAATGGTTTACAGTTTAGTTACTCTTCAGTTCCAATATTGCACTTTTTGGGGTTTCTAACTCGCATATATCTTTTTTTTACCTCAATTTTATTCATTTCCTCTTCTTCTGTTTAAAATTATTATTTTTGACTCATTACTGTTTTTGTTGTAATATTACTAAACGCATAATTCCGATTTAGAAACTAATTTTGTATAAATTTTCTCTCTTTTCAGGTAAGTGATACGAATCATTTTGCAAATTCCGAAGCATGAAAAGAAAAACTGTTTTAATGTGGGTAAGTTTCTACTAAACCGAAGGGAACCTAATACGACCAATAATTGGTTCCGTTCCACACCCACCACAGTCGGAATGGAGTCCGATTTTTATCTGCCCAACGACTGTCAACTCGGTAGAAATCTGCCGCTACAACAACAGCAAACAATAAGCTGTTGATTAATTGAAAAATTTAAGGGCTACATAGGTATCCTCGAGTAAAAAACATCATTTTTCAACAGTTTTTTTCTCATATAAAAAATGAAATATTTTATTAGAATTTTTTATTGTTACAAACATACACTGTTAAGAAAAAAGTTCTGAAATTTTTGGATAAAAATATTTTAAATTCGGCCAATGCGACGTCATTTCCGATACCTCTCCAAAAAAAGATGCGCCTGCGTTGGCAGGATAACTCCTTTACAGGATCATCTAAAGCGAAAAAATACGTGTTTTAGTTAAAACTTTAACTTAGAACTTGGACAAGGGAAAAAACTGAAAATTGTATTTTTGGCAGACATTTTTTACAAAAAAAATTAATATTTCCCAATATTTTTTTTCAAATATTTTTTATCGAAAAAAAATTCCTTCGTCCAAGTCCTTAAGAATTGTATCTCAAAGACCTGTGTAAAATTTCATGAACATTCGTTGAGTAGTTCTCGCGAAGTTCTGCCAACTGACTTCCAAAACACAGATTCGAGCAAAACGTGTTTAAAGACGGCGCACTTAGCCTAACTAGCCTCGACCACACAAGTTCTCAAGGCTGTAGCTCCGAAACTGTTACTCGGAGCAACTTGAAAAGTTAGGACGATATTCTAGAGATGTTGTATAATTTAATAAGACAATAAAAAAAATCGATTTTTTGAAACTTTTGAAACCGTAAACCCATGTAACCCCTTAAGATGGAACACGAAGTTCGATCTTTTTTTGCCAATTGATAAAAGAAAGCATTTGCTAATTTCACCAACCACTTTTTCATCATTTATTAATTTATATTTGAAGCGTAAAAAAAACATTAGTTTAAGAAAAAATCGTTGAGTTATGTGTGCTTGAAATAGAGGGGAGAAAGGCATGATTTCGTCCGAAAAATAGAAAAACGAAACAAAGATGGATTCTTTATTATTGAGTGTCGATACTCAAGCAGCCGAAAAACTCAAAAAAAAAATCATAAAATGGCGGCTACTCAAAAGTAAAAGTCGATTTTTACCAATTTTTAAATTTTAGAAATTTATTAGAAAATATCAGAAATATACATTTAAATTAAAATTTTATTTTCTTTTCTAAAATTCTACTTCAACTGGTAAGAATATAAAAAAAAAAATTTTTTTTTTTACCAAACAAGCTAATAATCTACTAAAATTCTTAATTTTGCTTAATTAATGGCAGCGACTTTTCGGTTTCCCTGTTTTGTAGCCAAATCAAGTTCCTACCAGCAAACATTTTCGCTTTTATTTGTGCTTGAAACGAACTCTACCGACATTTCAACAACTGCGAGTCCAGCTCGTGCCACTCAATGAAAAATTTATTTGCAAAGTTCGCCAACTTTTAGAGTCTTTCGAACTTTCACTTGCGACATGGCAAGCCAAAAGTGTTTGTTTGTCCGTTTATGTGTGTATGTGTGTGGCTAGTTTATTTACTGATTTGTACCATTTCCTTCGATTTGTAATCAAAACCGTTAGCCAGCCGTACGAAGTGTTTCGAGTATCGTTTTGGCGAATTTTCGCAATTCTTGTTTATGGACTTGGCCACCAACTCCAACCATTTACCGTTATAAGAAGTGAGTGTTTTATTGTAAACATAATGTCTAATTTATTTGTGCCATAAAACAGACATAACCTCAAAGTTTTTCAACTTAACCAAGTTGCGTGTGTGTGCGTGGGTGGGTCTTGTTGAAGTGTCCTTACTTTTACACAAACTTACATTTCTTATGAGTAAATAATTTATAAATAAATATCATATGTGATAAAAAATCATAGCTGGAGCCATTGTTACTGTTATTTGTTTTTATTGTTGTTGTTTTTAATGCAGGAAAGCGTGAATAAGAAATAAATAAAGTGCCACTCAAATGTGTTATTATCACTTGGGCTATTATATAAGTAAAGGGTGATCCATTTCGAGGTTCCCTTCGTTTTTTTTTTTTTTTTTTTTTTTTTTTTTTTTTTTGTTTGAAGAAAAAACACAGACACTTCAAATGCCCAAATGAGGAATGTTTATTATTATTCGAAAGAACATTCTTTGGCGTTCATTTTTTGAAGATTATCTCTTTCAAATGTTGGCCGCGGCTACATCTCAGATGGTCCAACCGTTGAATCCAACTTTCGATAACTCGTTCGAACATATCGACTGACGAGCTCAATTTCAAGCATCAAATAGTCGGTTATCATGGCGCGATAACGATCTCCATTGACAGTTATGTTCTCATCGACATAATTTTGGATAAAAACGGACCAATGATTTCACCGGGTCACAGGTCTTAAATCTCTTCAGGTAGTTCTTCGTCCCAAATGCTTCAATTTAACTTGTTTACATACCCATTGAGCCAGAAATGTGCCTCATCGCTGAACAAAATTTGGTTCGAAAACTTCGGATTTTCTTGGGATTTTTCAAGAGCCCATATATCGAAGCGATGTTGCTTGGGAAGGTCGGTCGGTTCATCCACAAGCTGTATTTTTTACGCTTTCAATTTAAGATCTCGACGTAAAGCCACCAAGTCGTTCCATATGTCAGTTCGAGTTGCTGGGAATGGCGCCGAATCGACTATCCACAGTCTTCATGTACACTCTCAACTACGACTGCTATATTTTCTTTACGACGTGCTGGAGTTGGTCTATTCGGTCGACTATTATCCAATAATGGATGCTGGGTCTCAAGAAGGGTGATGGTGATTCAAAAATGAATTTCAAGGAATCAGTTTGCCACGTTCTCCATCTTCTTTGTTCGCTTTTACCTTATAGTTTGATATGAAGAAAGGGAAACATGCTTATCCCTATGTCAAAGTAATGTTACATGCGACTACCATTTCTGACTAAGAAATAAACTTAACCAACACTTTGCAGCTTTCTTTATACTTATTTATGTCGACGGTGGTTTTATGGCCATTTTATGTGGCATTACAGTGGAATTTAATTAACCGACATCACTCGCCGGCCACAAGTCACAAATAAATAAGCACATGGCAGTAATAAAACTCACACACACGCACACACGTGCTTGTTTGTAGGCGTGGCTGTGAGTATAATTCTCGCCAAGCTTTACAGGCTATTAATCGAAAAATATGCATGTGTGTGTCAATGAAGCAGTGCGCGTGTACACGTGTGTGTGTTTGGCGATTTTGGTCAGCATTTTTCTAAAGAGTCACGCTTTTGCCAACCGGTACCCCCTCCGACCCCTCACACACATACAAGCAGTTGCAAACAGTTACAATGATTCGCATTTTATGTGCTTGCCGGCATGTGGGTGTGTGTGCGCACGTGTGTGTTTTATGAAATAGATTAATGATCTTACATCTGCGATTCGTCATGGCTTCTTCGTTCATTTTTGCAATCAAAACTTTTATTTCTTTGTTGGCTGAGCTTTGATGCGAACGCGCACAAAGTGCAGAAAAGTGCAAATAATGGCAGAGCGAAGATATGGAATTGCGGTTTAACGATACTCTGAAGATTTTTTTTAGAAAAAAGATTAATTGATTAAAAATGAGAATCAATAAAGAGATAAGCGTAAATATAAATGTCTAAGAAAAACTTGAAAATAATTACGAAAAAAGGGAAATATAACTAGGATACAATTACGAGTCTTGAAACCAGAGACCATAGAGATACTTGGTTCGAGTTTGGCAAAAGAGGTTGATCAACAAATCCTTAGAATAAAAAAAAATAAAGTTTTTGAGGTGATTTTTTTTTTTTTTTTTTTTTTTTTTTTTTTTTTTTTTTTGTAGAAGGCGACTTCTCCGAATTTACGGCTTAACCATAAGTTTAGGTCTTTCATTAGTCTGGCCTTCCATACCGCGACTCTCATTCTCCCATCTTCGTTGCCATGGGGGTAACGTGTCTTTCTTTATTCGATAAATTTCGCTGCTTTTGCTTTCGGGCGTTTTCTTTATATCCCACAGCTTTTTCCTTTGGTATGCCAAAATGTCATTTTGTGACATTTACGCTTCTTTTTACGCACATCTCCTTATAATAGGATTCTGATTGTCATCGACATTAGGAGCTTTCTCTTTCCTTGGCTGGAGCCCTCTATGGCCATTAATCTACTAAGTTGGGCGGTGATTTTCGCTGCATTCTCTGCGGCATGCGGGATTGTACCCAGAAGGTTAGTCTGGAGTCCAGTGCTAGGTAGTTTACTGTTTTTTTTGTGTCCTAAGAATATGCGTAGTCGTTTGCGTACTTACTTCGAGAGGTATGTGCTTATTTGTTAGCAATAGTAGCTTAGTTTTTTTCCGTAGCGAGTCTGAGTCGAGCTATGCGTTCGTATCATGGCCTGATTAAGCTTTATTTGCACTTCTTCTGTGTCTCTGAGGTAGTCGCGGATTTTGAAGCTTTTTTCAAGAGCGTCAATGATATCATCCACCCAATAAGCACTGTTGAAAGCGTTTCGGACTTCTAAAGTCGCCAGCAACACTATTGTTTTGTAATTATGCCGTCTACGCTCTGCTACTTCTACTATTTTAATAACGCATTTTATAGCTCCTGGAGTTGATCTGCCGGGTCTAAAGCCGTGTTTTCTAGGGGAAAATCTTCCTGCTTCGTTGGTAGCCGCTTTGAGTCTGTGTTTAAATAGCCTTTCATAGAGCTTTCCCGCTGTGTCAAGCATGCATAGTGGACGGTATGATGATGGCAAGTGTGGATCTCCTTTTTTTTCTTACTGATTAGGTCCCAGCCGTTGCTTTTTCCGGGGTTATGGGAATATTCCGACTTCGAGACTGGCGTTGGACATATTCAATAGTACTGCCAGTCACTCTGCACGGATTATTTTCAGGGTTTCTGCTGGCATCCCGTCCGGACCGGGTGATTTGTTGTCCATAAGCTTGCTAGTAGCTGGTTGCAGCTCTTCGTGGGTAAACCTACGGGATTTGCAGAAATCTGAGAGTCTGTTTTGGATCACCAGTCCTTTTTTCGTGTGTGGGGAAGAGTGCGTTTACGATGTGATCCATTTTGCCAGCTCTTAGAAATAATACGAATCGATATGTTGATAAGAATGGGTGATTTATTTATGGAACTGGTGGAGTTCTAAAGAGTATTCTGGTATAAAAATATGAATTTCAGGTAATTTTTGAAGGGTCGTAAGAAAGGCAAAGAAATTATATTTTAACGATAAATTTTTTTTTTTTTTTTTAGTATTTATTAATATTACGAAAATACGGTAAAACAAAAAAATTAGATTAAATTAAATTTGAAGCCTTTTAGCATTCTGAAATCAAGAAATGTGGAAAAAACTATTATTTTAGAATAAAGTCATATTTTTCAAGAAATGGCGACTGCCTGTAAAAATTATGTTCGGACCACTTTGTTTAAACTGACCTAACCTTGGGGATATGGATAGTTCCAGTTATTGAAAAGTATATACACATGACTAAAAATTCAAGATCAAATAGTACCTGAGAAATCCCGAGTATGGTTTTGAAAACCATAGTTTCAAGAAAAACGAGTTTAAGATTCAGTTCCGGCCGAATCAGTTTGTAGGTCGAGTTAGCCAAAGACCTATACAATTTTCATTGATGTAAATCGAAATTTCGAAATATTCAGATCGGAAGCCGGCGAACCATTGTTATGCTACACTAACTGATGCAGCATCGTCTCCGTAAACTTTACCAATTTCATGACTTGCGTGACATTCTTCCTTTTTTTATACAAAAATTTCAAAATAAAGCGAATTTCTTCATTATTTTCACTCATTTTTGAACAGCTGTAACTTTTTTTCAACTTGCCCGAATTTAATTTTTTCTTTGATTAAATGAAGCTTAATATCTCACCTTTCCAACACTATATACATAGTATGACACAATGTGATTGGCAGCTTTGAAGATATACGACTGCAACGACGTCTATTGGCAAAATACGAAAAGACTTTTTCGACTACCCAATTTTTTTGTGCAACCGAAAAACGTGAAAAATTTATTGTTCGCAAGCATGTTAAATTGGTTTTGCGGGCGTTAAAGTAAATACCGTTAATTGGCCTAGTTTTTATTGCGCGTTGCATTTGAGGAATCATCAAAATAAATGCATTTTTAAAACGGTAAATAATTCACGTGACCGCAGTAATTGGCCAAACGGCTTTGTATGTGTTACAAAGAAAAACCTCAACATTATTTGCATAACAACAACAGCAAGAAACCCTCTAAATATGTCGCGTGCAACGTGCCCGCATGTGTGTGTGTGAGTGCGTGCGTGTGTGTGTGAGGCAGAATATTTTATGCAACATGAAATTCATTTTAATATTGCACACGAGCGCGCCTGGATTCTGCTGCATTGTGCCGCCCCGCACCGGGACCCGCACTGCAACTGAAGGACGCACATAAATTCGGGCGCATCGAGGGCGCTTTGCTGGCAATAAAATCATGGAATTGAATAGTCGTTGTTCGCTAACCGCAAACTGCCTGTCAAACACGTGTGGCCAACAAAAACAACAGCAAAAACAACAATGCAAAAACAGTGTGGGAGTGCTGGTGTGTGTGGTGTGTGGGAAAAATTAAGCTTCACTTTTCAAAAGTTCAAAATCAAATGTAGATCCGAGCTTTTGTTGCGGGAGTGGAATAATAGAACCGCAAAAACGGTATCGCAAGTAAAAACCCGGGAATTGACTCAAAAAATATTGAGTTGCTCGTGTGTGTGCGCCATTGTTCGGATTTGTATGTATGGCTTGGTGTGTGCTTTTGCACCTACACTCGCACAAACGCATGCTGCCCTGTAGGAAAGCAGCGCCTTGCTCACACGCGTCGTGCCTGTGGAGGGCTATCTACTTTGCGGTTAACTCATGTTTCGTGAATGCTCGCTGCCTTGTGAGCAGCTACAATGATTACCAAAATTAAGCAAATCTAACGCTGTGAATCTTATAGAATTTGTTATCTCGTATTGTCGCAATTTCTTTCGGGTCAGTTGATATTTTTTTCCACACATTTCGCCGAAAATATATATATTTTTCGTTTTCCACTGAAGTTCTGTATTTGGAGCGCTTACCGCTGAAAAGCTTTGTTTGCTGTTGGCATTCAGCACGACAAAGTAGTTGGTAAGTGCCTTATGTAACGAGAACAATTCGGTTTTTTGCTGCGCTGTGGTGTATTGTCAAAGTTTCGGCGTAGAGCAAAAAATCAGAGCATGTGGCCATTGTATTGCATTAAAACTGACGCCAGAGAGATCTCTTGTACCAGCATGGAGTGCCGTTATTGTGTGCGTGCATTGTTGGTGCGCCTGAAAGTTTGCGATAGTGTTTTTTTTCAGAGACCGACCAGCAACTTTGGCGCTGTGCGGAGAGCTCTGCACACATTGCCGCTTAAAATGATGACAGCTCTGTTTAAACTAGCGCTGATGACAAGGGCGTGACCAACAAAAAAAAAAAATTATATACTCGTACACGCGCTTATATATGGACATGCGGTGTAGGGATGCCACTATTTGTTGTTTATTTTTGCATTTTAGTCTCATGCGAAAAAACTAAAAGAAGCAGCGTGGTTACTGAATGATAAGACTGGATAAAATTGGTTAAGTCTACACTAAACATCAATTTTATGCGTTTCTATTTTTCGTAAGGTGGCGCCAATTGGAGATTATAAGCGAAGTCAAAGTCCAAAAGTCCAAAGTTTTTGTTCGTCGAGAGCGGACTTTATCCAAAGGGGGTCTCTCATCCGAGGCTGTTGGAAACTTTTCATTGCGGACGTTTTTCACGTGGCGGGTTCCAAACCCAGCGCACAAACGCTGTGTAGGGGATGTTTCGCCTTCTCACTTTAACTTGCCTTCAAACGTATGTTCTTAGGCTATTCAGAGGACTTTGGGTCAAAAACAAGCCTACGAGTACTACAAATCCTTCAAAGAAGGTCGAGAGATCGTTGAAAACATGCCTTGTTCTGGTTCTGTACCACCTCTTCAACTGATGAAAAAATTAAAACAAAAAGTGAAGGATATGGAGCTTGTAACTCGTCTGACAAGTGTTAGAGAAATGGCAAGAAAGCTCGACATCTCTCGAGTCCGTTCAAATTATGTTTGTGGATAATTGGCTATGAAACGCGTTTTTGCTTGACTCGTCCCGATAAAGCTGAATTTTTTTCGAACTGATTACCGTAAATAGGGCTCTTTGGACATGCATGCTGGTAGCGAATTCAGATCCCACATTCATGGAGAGCATTATAACTGCCGGTGAGACATGGGTTTATGAATTTGACATGCAAACGAGTCAAAAATCGTAGAAATGGAGGAAAAGAAACCGATCCGAAACCAAAAATTACACGCCAGAGCGGCTCACAAATCAAGGTGATGCTCATTGCTGTTTTCGATATTCGTGGTTTGGTGTATGAATTTTTTCGGAGGGACAGACGGACAATAAAGAGTTCTATTTGGCAGTATTGAGTCGTTTGCGTGAGAAAATGCGTCGAAAACGACCGGAGTTGCGGAAGAACAACTCATGAATTTCACACGTTGATAAAGCACCATCGCATAGAGCCACGATTGTGACCGTATTTAAAGCCAAAAACGCAATGAACGCCTTCGATCAACCACCATATTCACCAGATTTGGCTCCGAGTGTTTTTTTCTTGTTCTCCAAACTAAAATTACGGCTCCGTGGAACCAGTTTACAGTCGATGAAAGAGATAAAACAAAATTCACTGACTGGGAACAATGTGTACACATCGAACTACTATAGTATTACGCTTGCCATACAAACTGACCGAAGTTAACGTTCTCACTTTAAATAGCTGTTAACTTTTCAGCAGCAAAAATGCAAATTAAACAATGAGAAACTGTTATAACAGTAAATATGCTGAACGCTTGCAGGAATATCTAGCCAAAGAGCACGAAAGTATGCCACGAAAGCACTAAACAGCAACTTCGTCGTCTTCGCCTGAAAGTATGTTTTGTAATTTGCAAACTCTTTTAACAGTTAGTTATAATTTCGCCGCGTAAATGTCACGTTTTAATGTGTTTTCCTTTTAAACAGAACTTTCTTTACTTATTGCCCTGCTGTATTAAGAATTATGCGGCTACTGCTTTAGCGTTTTCCACTTAATTTCTTGACATTTGCAATTTAACAGCTTCCTCTTCTTTGTCTTCACCGCTTTGCTCCATTTATTGCTGTAAGAGTTTTGTTTATTTATTTATTTGTTTGCTTTCAGTTGTGTACACATTTCCGCCAAACTCGGAATGGGCGTGTACACACTTGACGCCCTTGTAGTTGTCGCAACTGCGTTAGCATACCCTTAGGCGTTGTAAAGCTTTAATCCATGTAGCAGAAATATTTCGCGCTGTTCGCCTGCGCTATCTGCCAACTGACAACTGTCAGCTGTACACAATAATTTATAGATCTCGTTTCCCCCTTTTGGTGTTGTTATGCTTTTTGTTGTTCGGTACAAATAATTTTTTGGTTCACTTCTATGTTGGCGGTGGTGTTGCCACTGTTGCATTCATGTGTGTGCCTTGGCAGGCGGGTGCGTTGGGGTTTAGACAACATCTGCTTCCACTCGAGTGTTTTTGTTGCATTTTTGCGTAGGACACCTCTCGCGTGTTTGTGTGTGCGTAAATCCTTTTGTGCGGGTTTTTTGTATTTTATAGCTTTTGACTCCTTTTGCTGTTCATTTCATTCGCTTATTTATGCTTTTTATTATCTTATAAAACACTTTACAATGCCATAATTCCACAAATATCTCCAGCTCTTTTGTGGCAAGAATGTGACACAAAAACTTTTACCGTTTTTAACATCCTTTTTTTTAAAGACAACAATCATTGCTGTACCAATGGCGTGAAAATTTTAGGTTCGTTCCATAATGCATAGTACAAATGCGTATTTGTGGTAAAAACATAATTAAATTTAACTGAAAAGATTTCGAAAATATTTTCTTTTACTTTTTTGGGTTGAAAAACCTTTGGTGAATCTTATTTACTACGATTATGTTTGCCTTTCTCTTATTTCCCCTTTCTTTTACATTTCGTAATATCGGGTCACATAACAGCGATCCCCGAAATATAAATACAAATACCTCAGTTACCTACTGTTACACTTCCAGATCAGTGAATTATTACGAGCCGAGACGACAAAGCATCTGGAGTATTCGAGAGAACTCTGTTCTAAAGTATTACGAACCGAGGATAAAGCATTTGGAACATTCGGCAGAACTGTTCTCTGTTCTGAAGTATTACTAACTGGGATGAGAAAGCATTTGAAGCATTCGAGAGAACTGTTGTCTGTTCTAAAGTCTTTCGAACCGAAGTAAGAAAGCATTTGAAGCATTCGAGAGAACTGTTGTCTGTTCTGAAGTATTACGAACCAAGATGAGAAAGCATTTGGAACATTCGGCAGAACTGTTCTCTGTCCTGAACTATTACGAACCAAGATGAGAATGCTTTTGGAGCATTCGACAGAACTGTTCTCTGTTCTGAGGTATTATGAACCGAAGTAAGAAAGCATTTGGAGCATTCGAGAGAACCGTACTCTGCAAAATCTTTGGAACCGTCCGCGGGAGCTATGAATATCGAAGAAGGTGGAACCACGAACTATATGAGCTTTAAAGTGGCGTGGTTTTAGTTAAGCGTATAAAAATCCAATCCGCATGAAAGATGCTGCTTCAACGACAAGCACCTCCGATTCGAGATCCGTGGATGGAAAACAGAAGCAAGGGCGTCCGTGCAACCAATGGGAGCCTAAGGTGCCTGTCTGAATTTGGGACGTACAACTGGCGTGACCTCGCAAAAGATAGAGGCAACTGGCGAAATTTTGTGTTCTCGGCCCAGACGCTTATAGTGCCATAGAAGAAGAAGAACCACAGTATCGAGTTTACAAAGCGCGAACTTTGTTATGCTCCAAAACCTGTATTCGGTTACAAACACACTTCTAGGCCCAAAAATTTTAAGTTCTGCTTTAAGAATTAGAATAGTTCGAGGCAGCATTGCAACGCTTTAAGATTCAACTGAGAATCCTGAGCCAACCGCAATAATCTCCACCTCAACTTATCATGAGCAACACAAAGTTTCAGCATCAATTAAAGAAAAGCGACGCCGAAGGACCAAATGCCATGGAAAAGCCAGCATCATGCACTGCGAACCACACTCGACAGCCTTGACCATGACCAAAAGCTGCAACAGCATCAGCAACAACACAATAGCGGCGACAACGCCACAGCCCACAGCTACAGCAACAGCGAGTGCTGCGCTACTGCAACAACATAATGATGATGCATAAACATTATGATGACGTTAAGACAAGTTTGAGGCCGCCACTGCTGATGGCTGCAGCATTGAAAATCGAAATAAAATTGCGGAAATAAATAGGACAGCAGCTCGGCATGCCGACTGTCATTAAGTGCAAACGAGGCGCACATCGCACGGCATACACTAACGACATATTGCTAAATGAAAGCAAAAACAAAAGCAAAAGCGAGAAGGACCCTAACGACAAGCAGCAGCCGCCAGTTGCCTGTTGCCCTGCATTGCGAACTATGCAGCATGCCGCTCGCACTCTCCTCTCACGCCCTAAATGCCCGCAGAGTATTTGCTATTTTGTCATTTTGTTTTTGCTTTTGTTTTTCTGTTGGGCAAGCAAATACCGCATTTGCGCGGCCGATAGCAAAATGTGCCACAACTCTTATTGCCACTGTCAGGGCCACGTTGCGGCTGCGGCGAGGCTACAGGAAGCGTTGCAGCAGCATGAGCACACACAAAACAGGTTGCCTCTATAATGCCGCTATCTCGCAGACAGAGCGTCGGCAAAGTGGCGCTACAAGGTGGCAGAACAACGGAGCTTCGGTCGGTGGGCATTTTAGCATTTTATATGAGCGACAACTGCCCACTCTCTGCTACTCACCTCAAACCATCTCAGTGGTTTCAACGAAGAGCCGCAGCGTGACGGGGCGGTCGGCAGTCAGTAGCGGGTTCCGCTGCCTTCAGCCCACTCACAGCTGCGACTCTGCCATTCATCGCTGTTATTGTGCCATAATAATTTATGCATTTCGCTTGCGGCCAACTTTTTCCTTCCATCTCTCTTTGTTTGCCGCACTTTATATCAACGTCAGGGAATTTCTCCAGAGGGTCCTTTCCTAACACATTCGCCTACACTCCCACATACACACACAGAGAGGCGTATAGTATTTAGCGTCTGTGTGTGGTGTATACGTGGGTATCGCATAGTTTCTTTGGTGAGAATTTTCGAAAGTATAAAGCGAATTCCGAAAGGCGCAGTGTGTGTGTGGCATGAAAAAAGCCTTGCCGCAATTGCGATGCAGATTTTTCAATGCAGCCATGAATGAATAAAAATGTAAATGTCTCTGGGTAAATAAAGTGAATTTCCAAATAAACTGCAAACGAGACAAGGTAGTTATTAAGCCGGCCAAAAGGAGGTGTTTCGCTTATTTGAATTTATAGCTCAAATTTGCCTCCATAATCCCAGAAGAAGAAGTACTAGTCTAACGAAAAATATAATGAAACAGTTATGCTGGCTTTAGAGGACATGCGAAATTTCACAAAATAGTATTTCTTCCTATTTTTATATCGTGGGCGGGGTATATAAATGAACAGCATGACGAGCTTAGTCGATTTAGCCGTGTCCCTCTATCTGCCAGTATATACATAAACTAGTCCCTCACTTTTTCAGATATCGATCTAAAATTGTGAACACGTCCTTTTCTCCTTTTTCTCCTCTAGAAGCTGCTCATTTGTCGGAACCGTTGATATCGGACCACTATAGCTTATAACTGCCATACAAACTGAACTATCGGAAGCAAGTGCTTGTATGGAAAAGTTATGTATTTGAAGAGATATCTTCACAAAATTTGGGATGGGTTGTTGTCTAAGGCACTGGTACAATCTACGAAGAAATTTTTCTGATCGGACCACTATAGCATATAGCATATACATAGCTGTCATACAAACTGAACATTCCGAGTAAAGTGCTTGTATAGAAAGCTTTTTCATTTAACAAGATATATTCACGAAATTTGGCATAGATCATTTCTAAAGCCAATAATGCAATCTGCGAAGAAAATGTTCAAATCGGACCACTATAGCATATAGCTGCCATACAAACTAGTGTTCAAACTCAGGTTTCTTTGGAATATTTTTTATTTGTGCAGGGTATCGCAGCTTCGCTGCAGCCGAAGTTAACGGCTTTTCTTATTAAAAATTTAATTACTTGAACGCATAAAACTACATCGAACATAAACATTCCCGTTATTTCCGAAAAAATTATTTTTTCAGATTTTTGCTTATTTTTCTCTTTAATGTCTCAATAGCAATATTATACTCTTTTTAGCCTTAATTTTTGCAGTCCGCGAAAGTCGAAGCGTTAACGGTGTTAATAATTAAGTTAGATTTCGCTTAACCCACTCTATACCGTTAGCACAGCTTTACATCGCATGCTGACAATTAATATTAGCCCGAACACTTAAATGATTTCGTAAAAAAGTCCCGCTAGAGTGTGTCAAAAGAAGACGACGTCATGCTGCGCGTTGTGGTGAGTTGACTTGGTTGAGGAATTGAAGCGGCAAGTATATGAATTTCGTGGAAATTTATTATAACATATAATTAGGGTTGACATAGTTGACGGAAGGAAAGGGCTTGACTTTTTTATATATTTTTTAGGATATTATGTTAAAGTTAGAAAAAATTACACAAAATTAATTTTTTTTCTGCTCTCTGGGAAGTTTTATAGAGATATTTTGAAAAATGTAGCATACTTTTCAGCGTGAAGAGAGGTTGGAAAGAGGTTAAATGAGTTTCCTCGAGTAAAAACAGTATTTTTCAATATGTTTTTCTCTCAAATAAATAATTAAACATTATTATTAACAAAAAAAATCTGAAATTTTTAGAAACAAATACTTTAAACTCGACCTTTGCAACACCATCCGATGACCCCTCAGAACAAAAAAGTCCGTACAAGATCATCTAAAGTGAAAAAATACGTGTTTTATAGTAATTTCGAACTTGGACGAAGGAAGAAAAACAGGAAATCGGATTTTTGGTAGATCCTTTTACAAAAAAATTCCGTGAAAATTTTGGGAATTTTTGTTTTTTCAAACAGTTGTAATCGAAAAAAATCCTTCGTCCAAAATTATAAGAATTGTATCTCAAATACCTCTGTAAAAATTCACGATGAGTGGTTCAATAGTTCTCGAGAAATGTTGCCAACCTTTTTCAAAAATACAGTTCCGAGCAAAACCCGTTGAAAGACGGTGCACTTAGCATAGTTAACCTCTAGAGCACAAGTTATCAAGGCTCTATCTCCAAAACTATTACTTTGTTCAACTTGAAAATTTAGGACAATATTTTAGAAGTGTTATAGAATTTATTAAGACAATAAAAAAAAAATCGATTTTTTGAAAACCGTAAAGCCATGTAAGCCCTTAATAGTAGACTTTTCTAAATTATAGAAGAAGAATTCACTTTCTTCAAAGAAGTTAGAAAATTGCACAAAGTATAAATTTAGAAATTATTTTCGCATTTATTCTAATAGAAAATCTCTTTCATTTTTTGAGTCTCATAATTTCTTCATTATGCTAGTTGCCAAGCTAATATTCATATATAATCGCAAACTCACTTTAATCAGCGCTTTTTAAACACACACACACACGGACTCATTCATATGTCTACATAAAGAGTAAGGCTTTGTTTGCTGCCTAATTAAATTTAGAATACACAGCTGTCACTGGCGCAGCGACATAAGTTGCCGCGTATGTCTGTGTGTTGCACTCCCTTACATTGTCTCCTCCTGCGCCATTCAGCCGCCGCAGACACAAGCTCGTACACACACATATCTTCAATGGCATACTTTTTTGCATTTTTAATAAGAAACATTTCTGTACGACTATGTGCGCGCCCGAAGATAACAATACATAGCAAACACACACACACACGCATACATACACGTAGTGAGTGCCTGTCAGCAGTAGTCGCTTTGTTGTCGTGCATTTTCACCAAGGACTGTTTTAATTTTTAATCCGATTGCACAGTGCATGCGCGCCTTTCAACTAACGAAAAGCCAATAATGAACACACACACACTCACAAACACATGTACCGTACTTAGTTACGTAACGCCAACAGCTGTCATGGAAACTGAAGCAGCGGAGTTGTCAGAACAAGCTGCGCTGGCAAAGAACTTTGCGAGAGTAATGGATGTTGGCAGCTTTGTTGTTGCTGTTACTGCACTTATGTAGAGTGCTTAAATAGCCGCCGCCACCGCCGCCGCCGCCTTGAGTTGACAGCAGCGAAATAATTTGCTTCGCTTCTGCTTGGCGCTGAGCAAACAAACGCAGCGGAGCTTCAGCGAGCGTTGACGACGCGCGTGGCGAATGCATGAATGACTTGACTTTGGCCGCATGAATAAATGAAATGCGAGCATGTGCTTGTACACGAGCTGGACTATGTTCTAATGCATGCTTAATGGTCCTTTGTGTATGTGTGTGTGTGCGCGTATATGTGTGTAATATAGGCCACACGCGCCCCATATTCTTTCTTCATTAATCGCTTGGGGTTACTCCGAGATTGGCTGTCATAATGAAAGCGTTGTAAACAGTTGTCACTACATAGATACGCCACAGTACATACATACATACATACATACATATGTATATATATGGCAAATGTGTGCTGCGGTCCTTTGTTCTCGAACTGATGGGCTTTTTTTGCCAACTGCCAAACGAAATGTGCGTTGATTTGTGCTTTCTTGTCTTTAAAAAATGGTTTTGAGTTGTTAGCCTGGTAATTTCGTGTTTTTTGTGCAATTTAAACATGATTTTTCTATTGTTGAAAACATTTCATGAAATTAAATATTCTCCATTTTAATCCAGTATCTCTTGCCATGTTTCGGTCCGGTTATTGATTCCACGCTCATACAATTTCCTGATCTTTGAAATCAAAAAAACTGGTCCAACTTGGTTTTGACGTTCTGATTTGATGTGAAACTGCTTCCATCCCAATATGGTGGGTGTAGTACCACATCCCATTCCAGCTACAAATGCTTTTGGCGGGTCAACAAACTTGTATGAGGTCTGGCATTATCCTGGTGGCACACTAAACCTTTCCTGTTGATCAATTTATGGGTTCTTCGGTTTGAGTACATCACTCATATCGAGCATACAATATATATCATAACTAATTGTGTTGGACAAAAGCTGAAAAGTTCCCTTTGAAATCAAACCAAACAAGCATTTCGACCTTCGAAGCCATTTGAGCTGGTTCATCCTTTTTGGAGCAAGATCTCTTGCGCTTTACTCCTTTCGTGTAAACAATCCACTTTTCGTCGTCAGTAACAATGCGCTTCAAAAATGGATCACTGCTTTGACTCTAAATTAGTAAATCACAATCATTAATGCGACGAAGCAAATTTTGTTTTGTTAGAACATGAGATATCAAGCTACGATATTAATCCTGGTAATGTCATGTGCTTGTGAACGACCGAGTTAGACTAATTTAACCTTTCAACAATCTTCCCAAATATCAATCGCCGATTTGCATCGACAACCGACTTTATTTATCTAAATCGGCTTCAAGAGTTCTGGGTGGTACATCCTCAAAATCAGGGCACAATTGACCTTGGATTGCGGTGCAGTTCTCATCTATTAATATAATTCTCAAGATCAAAATTACTGCAAGGAAATTTTGCAAAACAATTTTGGCATTGGCGGTCTGATCAACCCATTTTTCCGTACAACTCACATACTTTTCGGCTTGATTGAGCTAAATTTGTACTCTTTTGTTAGTAAAACAGCACGACCTTCCCAAGCGACATTGCTGTGCTCTATGGGCTCTTGAAACTTCCAAGAAGATCCGACCTTTTCGAGCCAAATTTTGTTCAGCGATGAGTCCTATTTCTGGCGTATTAGGGACGAAGAGCAACTTGAAGAGATTCAAAAGCTGCCATTTATTTCAGAAAAAATAGCGGATTGGTGTGGTTTATAGGACGGTGGAATCATCGGTCCCTGTTTCTTCAAAAATGATGCCGGTGTAGTCGCGGCCAAAAAATTCCAAAGAATGTTCCTTCGATTTTTTCTTTAAAAAAGTAGGGAACATTGATGTGGATGAACTTTTATATTATAAAATTATCATTAGCAATAAAAATTCGTCACATTTTGCTATTAGACCATGACTTACATAACTTACATACACACTTAAATATGTACTACTGTCCCCAAAAAATAAGGTGACATTTGAATTTAAATTGCGCGCGTCGAAGGATTTGGAGAATTATTTTTTTTTTTTAGATTGGTAGTACTGTCAGTCACATTTATGTCAAATTTCATGTTAAAATATTCATTAGTGTTTGAGATACGTGTCGTTTTGTGAGTTTGTGAATTTGTTGAGCAAAGAATTTGCATTAAATTTTGTTTACGAAATCAATTTTCTGCTGCGGATACATTGAGGATGGTGCAGAAAGCCTTTGGTGATGAGGCTATGTTTAAAAAAAATGTTTACAAGTGGTGTAGTGAGTTCCAAGCCGGCCGTGAACGTGTCGAAGACGAAGAGCGTCCAGGGCGACCTTCAACCTCAACCGACGAAGCTTACGTTCAACAAATCTAAGATTTGGTGTTGAAAACCCGTCGATTAACAATTAGAGACCTTGCTGATGAAGTTGGCATATCGAAAGGATCAGCCTATACCATTTTGAAGGATGTTTTGGGCCTCAAGCGCGTCAAATCTCGACTGTTACAGAAAACATTCAATATTTTGGATAAAAAGGCGTCGCGTTGAAGTGTGTGAAACGATGCTTTCCGACTATGATGTGCACTATGATAATGATGTTGTACATTATAAATTCCTTCCAACTGGTCAAACAGTCAACAAGGAATATTATTTGAACTGAAGGCCATAACGAAAAATGACTACAACCAGTGTTTCGAAGATTGGAAAATCCGTTGGCATAAGTGCATTGCATCGGGAGGGGATGGAATTGATTTGGAAGAATAAATAAAGAATTTTCAAAATAAATACAATGTCCTTATTTTTTGGGCACAGTATTGGATTTTATGGTGAAGAAACAAATTTCCTTGACAGCTAAACTTGAATGACCTTGAGACACCGATCCGTGATATGTGTCAGTTTATATATACATAAAAATATAAAAATAAACAACTCAAATAAAGATTTCACTTTCAGCTGAAATCTGTCAAGTGTGTTGTGTCATTCTGTGTTTATTTACTTAATTTTATTTTCAATATTTCATGTTTTTTGATTGTGTTCTATCCTTCATATTTCTGTGTTTCATATTTTGGCAGACATGAGGCACATTAATGCCTAGCGTAATATAACAAATACTCGATTTTTCCTTTTTTCACTGCGTCAATCAGTTGCTACTCACATACACATCTGTTTAAGTATGAGTGCCTTCAAAGATAAATAAAATAGATAAAACATGACAGATGAACAAGGCTCGTAAAAGTCCATGTTTTCCTAATTTATTAGGGCGGGTTGGTGGTGTTGACGGTGAAAAAGGGGGCGTATACTCATATCTTCATAAAAATGCAACTTAATTGCTTACGAGAATCCTTAGTTGCGGAGCAGAGCAGTAGCATTGCAGCATTATTTCATGTTTTAAATACTGAAAATTTGGCAACTTTTTGGCTTTAGATGGAAAGCGTTGGAAAATTTTTAATTAGAGTTCAATTATTTTGAAATTTCTGCTGAAATGTGTTTACTTATTTGAGTTGTGGACCTCATACTACATATAGTATAAAGGAAAAATTTCACACAACTGATATCATAAATAAAATTATATCTACGTCTTTCCATGCAAATTATTTAAAATTGTTTACTCTTTCAATTATAGTATAAAATTATTTTATTTTTTTTTTTGTTGGTATCTGCCTGCACTGCCTGTGGCTGTGAAATTGCAGTTGCAACTGGCGACGAAATGCTGCTGAGGATTTGCCACCGATATATGCAGCCGCTACTCAATTGAAATGTCGTTGTGCGTACTCACTTCTCCTTTCGGTGCCAGCAACTGCTGTCAGATTTATATTCATACTTGCATCCGTGGAGATCACATAAACCCAGCACTTAATGCAGTTAACCTGTCATCAGTTTGCTCGAATCGGCACTGTGCAGCGCTGCGCCTTAATTTATGCCACGTTTTTGTTGCAACGCATGCACGTTGACCAGCCATACTCGGTCGGTGTGTGTGTATGCATGTGTTGTCGCTTGGACATGTTTACCGAACTCACTGCACGCGTTGTTGTGATAACGCGTACGAGGCTTTAACGCATGTCGGTGATGCTCTTCCGGCTATTTCCTTTCGCTCGCACATCCACGCACACACACACACCGACAAAAGCACGCACATTGCGACGTAAGCACACACAAGAGACGTGCGGAGTTGCATAACGGAAATTGTGTTGCAATATTTCCTCCTCGATTTGCATGTTTGCCGGACGGAGATCCCAGTCAGCGCTGTGTAATTTATCGTCGAATGCAAGCGCACACATGTCAGTCATGTCTCACATGCTCAGTGTGCGTGTGTGTGTTTGTCGTCCGGGCTGATTGAGCGTGTCTAACGTGATTAGGCGCCACAATTTCTCGGCCAAGCTTTATTATCGAACTTGGCCACAAACTCCGTTTGCGCAATCATAGACATATCTCCGTTCGAATGCACTTTTAAGCAAACTCAGTGGATCTAAATTGAAATCATTTGCCATTTTTGCTACGCATATTTGATTTATGTGCAGTTTAATTTTCCGAATATCTTCTCCTATTCATATTTAATCAGTAAATTGCATTTTCGGTGGCATTTGTTTAGTGTAATAAAAGTTAATTGCAGATCTTGACTTGTGTGAATTTTATCGTTATTTTCATAAATTCTTGAAACAAGCAAACAAAGAAGCAAGCCTGTCGGATTTGTGAGCGATATATAGTATGTAAACTGAAGATTCTATTCAAACTCTTTTTATCCAAAAACACTTCATCTATGCTACAGTTAGCAGGCTGTAGACACTACAGGCCCATACATTTCTAAAAGTGAAGTTGGAGCTTTCGTCAGAGTCAATGCTGAGTGCTCCATTTGTTGCCTTTTTGATTCACCACATCCATATCAATTACTAAATGATTTTGGCAGACGGTTGCTCCACTCTATAGACCTAAAGAACTTTTGCTCACCGCATCATATAAGTAAATTGAGCCGTCGGGTGATCAGACTGTGCCTTCCGTTAGGTTACATCTTTAAAGTGTAGAAGAAGTCAATGATCTTTGCTGATTGGTTTGCAGTTTGAAACGAAAATCCGTGTTTTTTAACTAGATTGAAAGACTTTACTGAAAAAAAGTTTCTCCAAGCCTCCTGATTCTATACCTTTAAGCGGGTATGAGTTTCCTCGGTTAAAAAACAGTATTTTTTCAACAATTTCTTTCTCATAAAAAAATGAAATATTTTATTAGAATTTTTTATTGTTACACACATACATTATTAACAAAGAAATTCTGAAATTTTTGACAAAAAAAAAAAATAATTTAAATTCTGCCATTACGATGCCATTTCCGGTAGCCCGGTAGTAGGAAAAAGATATGCCCGCGTTGGCAGGATAATTCTTTACAGGATCAACTAAAGTGAAAAAATACGTGTTTTAGTTAACACCTTCACTTAGACTTGGACAAAGAAAAAAAACAGAAAATTGAATTTTTTTCCAAAATTTTTACAAAAAATTAAAATTCAGTGAAAATTTCAGGACATTTTTTTTTAATAGAATACTTCCTCCAAGTCGTTCAGAATTGCATCTCAAAGACCTGTGTAAAATTTCATGAAGATCGGTTGAGTTAGGTAAGGTTAGGTTAGATGGCTGATGACACAGCGAAGCAAAGGAATCACACTTAGACTGTTATGTTCAGTCCTTTGTGAAACTAGACGAAAAGCCTCTTCGTTTGAGTAGTTCTCGAGAAATCTTGCCTTCAAAAACAAAGTTTCGAGAAAAACGTGTTGAAAGGCGGCGCACTTAGCCGAGCTAGCCTCGAGCGCACAAAGTTCTCAAAGCTCTATCTCCGAAACTACTACTCGGATCAACTTGAAAATTTAGGACAAAATTCTAGAGCTGTTGTGGAATTTAATAAGACAAAAAAATATTCGATTTTTTGAAACCTGTAAACTCAGGTAAACGCTTAAAATACATCAAACAAAAAATTATATATTGCATAGGAACCTGCTTTTTGCCACTGAATGGTTGAATAAGTCAGTCGTCTATTCTTAAGCAGTCTTCTGCTCCATTTTTCTTCTTAAGGTCAGAGCATAGTGGTGTGGAGCGGAAAAATAACTGCTACAATTACATTTGTTCTGTGTGATTAGGTTAGATCGGTTTGATCCAGAACCGATAGATCTCACTTTGGCATTTATTCGTCCTTCGTGTTACCCAAAAACTCCTTGAAGTGCATTACTTCACATATCGACGAGGCGTTTTGAGTTCACCACATTTCTTTTAAGGCGGTTAATATAAATCCGAGGCACTTCGCTGGGTTCTCAAAAGGTGGGTTTGCCGAGATATTCCAAACTCGGTCTGACAAAAGCCGGGCAACAAAGGAGTAAGTGACAAGATGAACCAATCGCACCTTACAGCATTTGTTCTGCATGAATATAATAATGCTGAATGCGCTCGGTTCACTACTCACATCATTATTCTACTACTTTTATGTACCGCTTTAATATGTGGCCTTTCCTCGCACCTTTCTGGGCCGCTTTTTGTGCCACAATTAGTTTGAAAGCTCGAAAGAGTGGGCCTATTCACCCATACATACATGCTGGCTATAAATTACGTCATTACACAATTTCCTTCCAACGCTTCGCTGATGCGGATGCTCAATGCGGCAATAATCGGCATACCGATGAACTATAGCAGAGAAGACTGACAAAGCGGCGCTGCATTAAATCATTTGGTATTTTTGAAGGTATGTGAATACTAAGGATGCTCTGTAAGCACACCGAGCGCCAACCTAAGGGTCGTCAATTATGCAAAGTGGTTGCCGAGAGTAATCAAATTGCTGCAAAAATCAAAATAAATAAATAAAATAAAAAACACCAAATTCACCACAAATGCCAATGAGAAAATGGGCAAAGGGCAATGAGCAATGAAAGCAATTGAAATCACTGCAGAAAAGCAAATATTTGCTCGGCTGCTGCGCCCGCAAGAAGAGTACTCATCAATCACGTTGAAAAGGTCGCAGTTGGCGCTCTCCTTTTTTTCCATTTACTGGCCATTCAAATGCGATTTACTCCATGAAAATACCAACAAGAACAACATTGAAGAACTAATATTATTTGGCAAACAAATCACGAACACACACACATATATATATATATACCTATAAATGGCTTGTGCAACAACTCTGGTGTAGTGTTGGTGACTGTGCATCCGTTGGCAGCCTACAATGAAAATAACACACCAACGCGCTGCTGACCGATAGTTAACGTTTTCATTGATTTGTTTACATTTGGCGCTCGTTTGCCTGGGCCAGGCGAATTTCCAAATCTAAATTGTAAATTCATAGTGTAAATGCTGTAAAATTCGTTCGGCTCCATAAAATTGAAGGCAAACATTCCGCTGCGGTGATTGAGCGCACTCAAAACGGGCGACCTTCACCTCGCACCGCCGCCGCCGTCGCCGCCCCGCACTCCCAACAAAGTGTTGCACATCCTCCGGAGGCAAATACAAACTGTTTACACTTACACATTTAGATGCACTCACACACGCACACACACACACACACACACGAGCGCGCGCTCATTCACTCTCCGCGTGGCGCGCCGTAATATTTTAATGAACTTCACCTTCACGAAACTGAATGTGAATGCCGCGCGAAGCAAAAAGAGCAAACCACTTAATTTAGTTTTCTTAAGCGCCTCGAACGCCTCGGCTGTGCGTCGGAATGTGTGCGTTTGTGGGTGCCTCCCTCTCCTTCTACGCTTACTTTCGCTGTGTGAGTGTCGTCTAAAAATAAAAATTTTTAATTTCAGTAAACATATTTACGAATTCTTGCTGCGCTCAGCATTCTTCGTACACACATTCACACATCCATGCGCAAGACGCTGCCGCTGACAAGTGGGAATAGCTCGTTGGCTGACGCGGCGTCGGTCCGCTGACTCACTGCGTCGCCTTGCTCGTGTGTTTCCCTGAGCGCCTGCCTTGCCATTCATGCGAGCCATTGCTGCGGCGCTCGATGTGTCAGTCAGCGTCGGGTGGCACTGACGGACCCACAGCCACCCTGCCTGCCAGTCAGCTGGCTGCTGGCCTGGCCAACAAGTGCGCGTGACGTCACATTTCTCGCTTGCCATTTTTCATACATTTTTTGTGCTTGAATTATGACTAAATCATATTTGCCGCATTCATCTTTGCCTATTCTTGTCTTCATGACTGACTCGCGAAATTATGAGGCGAAATTGTTTAAAAATTCATTTTCTATTTGTGAAATTACTTTTTTCATTTTATTAATGATATTTGTGCAGATACGCGGTCTTCGGATACCATATACATATATGATTCTACATATATTTGTATGCATGTGTGCATGTGTGCGTTTGTGCAGTTCGTAAACAATTTGTGGAAAGTAATATAACATATTTTTCACCGAATTATTTGTTACGGGAAAATACTTTGTATTTGTATATAACGGGATTTTTATAAAATTATTCTGAATGAAGACATTGGTGCGGAAGATTAATTACTATATAACATACATACATATATGAATTTATATTTTTTTACTGGAGCTTTAAAATTTTAACTGCGCTCATCGATGCACGGTCGCTGAGTTAATGTGTCGTAGTTTGTAAAATAGAAGCTAAAATGTTCGCTATTTAATACCACTTTTCACGCCGAGATGAATATTTTAAGTTACTGTAAACAACACAAATAGCCCTCAAAACGATCTGAGTATGCATGCCATCAAAAATGTCAAAGTTATGAGCTGTGCGTAACCAGATTGCAGCACTGGGGTTGTCATCCTCTCAGCTGGATCGCTTAAACCAGAAATTGTTCTCACATTTTAATCGAAAGTGTCTGGGTAAAAAATTCTTCTTTTTCTTTATTGGCGTAGACAACGGTTAGACCGTTAGAGCCAATTTTACAACAGCGCGCCACTCGTTCTTCCTTTTCACTGTTAGGTGGCAATTGGAGATTGCAAGTGTAGGTAGTTCATTCTTCACATCGTATTTCCAACGGAGGGGAGGTCTTCTCGAATCAGCTCTGTAGCTCGAACTATTCTCTCCAGATGTAGATTGAAAAAGTCGAACGAAGGGGTGTCACCTTGTCTGAAACCTCCAATCGCTCAACGTCAGTTTACACAGCCTTATTAGTTTTTCGGGGATACCAAATTCACATGGAGTAAAGGTAGCTTCTTTTCCCGATGTTAAAAGCAGCTTTGAAATTGACGAAAAGGTGGTGCGTGTCAATGTTCTTTTTACAGATCTTTTCCAAGATTTGGCCCATGGTGATTATCTGGACAGTTGTTGGTTATCCAAACCTAAAGCCACACTGATAATGTCCAATCAGTTTGTTGACGCTGGGCTTTAATCTTTCACACAATACACTCGATAGAACCATATATGCGATATTTAGGGGTCTTATCCCACGGTAGTTGCCGCAGATTTTGGGTATACCTTTTTGTGACCCTCCCTGCTGTATTGTTCTTCAGACGGGTATTGCTATTCAAACTTCTTCTTGGTCGGGCAATGGGACGTCTGCTCTATCTTCATCGATTGCGGAATCGGGTTCGCCACTTCCTGTGTTATGCTTTCAGTGCCTTTCAGCAGGCTGGAAAATGTTCCCTCTATAATTTTAGTATGTTCTGGACATCGGTTACTAGATCACCTCTGGGGGTTGTACAATAGTATGCTTCGGTCTTGAAACCTTCCGTTAGTTACCGCTTCTTTTCGTAGAATTTTCGAGCTTTACCCCTGTTGGCCAGCTTGCAAGCTCGAAGCTAGAAAAAGGATAGAGTATATACATATATGTGACACTGTCTACGAAAAGGGAGCTTTGGTGCCAAAAAAATCAATTTTCACTTTTTAGCTCACGTGAAAAAGCATCTCATCTTCCATCCGAATCAACTAAAAAGTGAAAATTGATTTTTTGACACCTAAGCCCCCTTTTCGTAGATCAGGTCACATACATATATATAACTAAAATTCTATGCGTGACGAGCTATGTCTGTCCGTCCGTCTGTATATGCGAACTAGATCCTCTGTTCTGAAATTCCTCCCCAAAAAGCTGTCAGTATCGGACGTGTATGGGATATAGCTGTCGTCTAAAATCAAGTCGTAACCTGATAAAACTGAGGGATGCCTCGACATTTGCAAAGTGAAATTTTAAAAAGTGCTTACATGTGTCTGATTTGAAACATTCAAAACAGCCAACTGCAAAATCATTAACATATGTATGGTAGTTGCTTCTCAGAGTATAAAATTATTGCTTTTGTTGAGCAGGTCTGATCTCTACAACAGCTGCCATTATAAGCTATACAATTAGTTGTTGCATAAACAATCTAAAAATACATAATTAAATTGTATTTCTTGCATTATTAAATCACCTAAAAATGTGCTTATTTTAAACTAATTTGATTTCTATTTTTACGAGGCACCGGCCGAGCTATGCGGGTATTGCGTCGCAGAAGCTGCTCCGCTCAATCAAACGACATGTTAATCAAATTAAGATATAATTATGTTCATTTATACAAAACGACTGTGTTTATACCAAAAAGTCAAGTGTTGAATGATATATTTTGCAATTTTCAAATTAAATACTTTGTTGTCAGCGATAAAAAATATTGTCATGTGTGTGTGTGTGGGCATTCCGACGCCCAAAATACCTAAATTGAGTGATGTTCGGCCGCTATAAATTTTCCTTTGACTCATGGCTGTGTTATTTGTTGCCATAGTTCGTGTATATACGCGCAATGCATAGTCGTGGTGTATCGTTATTACCTTTTTCTGTCATTTATTATGCCTTCGCGTTAATTTGAGCGAAATTTTATCATTTTCGCTATTATAATTGGGCTGTGTTTCGGTTGCTTTCAGCGACACTTCACAATTAGCTCATTACTGAGTCGATATTTAATGGATTTAGTCATATTAGATGTTGTTGTTTTTGTATAGAATACAACCCGACCTTTAACATCCTTGAGCCTTGACTTTTGGCTGTAATTCTATCAGTCTTATTTTAATTAGCAAATACTCTTCGAAAGAAGCAAGAGAGCTTAACTTTTTTTCGTTAGAAAGCAACTCTGAAAATAAATGAGATGATTGATAAACCGCGCTCATTTAATTTTCAGCGGATGTGTTAAAAATTTATAAAGAAAGCTCAGAAATTATTCCCCGCTTCCACTTCTCCAAAAATTTGAAAAATTTTCGCAATTGAAAACTTTCATAGAGAAACCCACAAAAAAAAACCAAAACAAATATGTATATATTCGCATATATTTACATATAAAAGTATATATATATATTCCTGAAATATTTTACATATTATTTATTTTTTGTATTTTCCTTCGAGAAATTTACTGCGTATAAATGTCATATGTATGTGTGTTTGTGTGTGTGCGAGTGGCGAAATTGTCATCATAAATTAAAAGGTTTCATTCTCATTTTATTACCGAGTCTTGTACGACCTTGATAGTTTCCTTTCCACAGACGCGTCTTTGCTACTTGCTCTATTGTTCTTTTTGTTGTTGTGCATTCATGTTTTGCTGATTTTTGGCGCAGACAACAACTGAAAAACATGCGACGGCACACATCCATATACATTTTTTATAATGTTTGCGCGTGTGTATGTAAAATCTGCTAAAAAATATTTGCATACAACTATTTACATACATACATATGTATAAATTTATGTTCTTATGTATTTTATTGTATGCTGATTGTCCTAGAAAAGTTTTGTTGTGGCCTTGTGCTGAATCTTCAGCATGCGGAAAATTCGCATGTCATTCCAATAAAAAAAAAAAAAAAAACAAATAAATGAAATTATACATCTTCGAACTTTTATTGATTCTACATTAGAAGGTAAATAGTTTCAAGAAAAATGATTTATTGATTATATGATTTCTTATGAGCGATGGTCTGGCAGGTCTCGCATGTTTAACGTGGGAATCTGCTGACAACAGCCCTTCCTCATACCGCTCAAAAGCACCACGGATCAAATCAATGCGTTGATCAACGCCCTCAAAATGCCAGATGTACCAATTGGCAATGTGGAATAGGCCCACTAACCACCTTGGTAGGGTTCGAGATCCATCAAAAGCCTTTCCCGTACTTTGGGGTCGGCACCCGGTAGCAATGCAACTCCACATTTAACTGACAAAGTGTCAGTTCTTCCCGCATTCGAGTTTTAACTACAACCACCACGATACTCTCCGAGAAGCCAGTCCGCAAGAGCAGGTTGTAGCGAATTCCAAGGACTCCTGCTCCCCGTGGTACCAGAATTAAGTCTCTGGTCAGACCTCGTAACCAAAAAGACTAACAGTTGAGCTTCCTTACTGCTCTGGATTGCTGACCAGGGGTTGAACCCCATGCGCACATTACACGCATACACCATTCACACAAGATGCTAACTCTAATTCTGATTTAAACGCCTTCGCCGCCTAAAGAGCTCCTGCGCAAACGAGCCTAACTGTTCGGCATTCCGGCTAGTGAAGATCAAACCGCTAACATCAGCTAATCCCCATACCACCTAGATTCCTAAGGTCTGAGTACATCGGGCATTCTGCAATTACATGGAACCAGTCCGCTACTCCCGCTCCACAAAATCAACCCAACCTATCAGAGAGGTGCATTTGAGGTGAGAATTCATTCAGAGGACCATGTAAGTAGAAAACCCAGACTTAGACAAGTCTGAAGTCAAGTGAAGACATGTCTGAAGTCTGGGTTACCCTCAACAAACCCAACGTCCCGATTGTACTTATAAGTCACTCAACCGTTAGGAGTATTGTCCCAACGGTCTTGCCACTTACATCTCACCTTATCATTTAGATCCTCTATCCTGCTCCCTAGATATCCCTCCCTCTCCACATCATCATTGGAAATCCAGTCATTCCGCAGCAATGATACACTCAAGACTCTTCCTAACCTGAACGCAACAGCACACTGTATGACAATCAGGTCAAGAGGGGGTGCATCTAACAAAACCTGCATAGTATTCGTTGAGGCGGTGCGAAATACACTTACCGATTCAAATGGGGTTAGATCGTGAAGGCGTATCTTCGTTATGGATACTGTAGCAGGTTAAACTCCTAATTATCCAGAGTAAACTCAGACATGCAATATATGTCCTGCTTGCAATAAGTCTCCGCATGACACTGGTCACCTCTTTGCATGCCCTGCCAACCCTACTCATCTAACACCCCTTTACCTTTGGTCCGACCCCGTCGAACAACACGTTTCTTGGACCACCCGCTAGATGACGTCGACCAAGCTCCTCACTCCCATTCATGCCGACTGGACAATCCTTTCTGTCCGAAAAGTAACTTCGCCACTAATAAAAATGTAATTACTGAACAGCCAAGCTCTTCCAGCCGTTGCACCATTCGATCCCAAGTTAAAAAAAAAACAAAAAATCCTAAGCGACACTTTGTTAGCGGTGACTCAGCCAGAGTGTTGCGCCCTAGCAATCAGCGAGTCCCTAGAGAGCGGCAAAACTCAAAATATTTTAGTGAAAATTTAAATTATTTGGCTTCAAAGCACACTACAATATCATTGGGAGCTACAGTGTGATGGTGCAACCACCCGGTCAGGGTTCGGCGACAGTAAGGGTAGTTGGGTGAATGACATTTATGACATAACTACGAAGTTAACAGGCGTGCATACACCCACATCCGCCTACGGATAGTTTCCAGCTTATCTAAGAATACAATAAACGTCCTTTTCGAGCGATTGCATCCACAGACACACGCGCGTACTACTGACACAGGTCAACACATCACGTCCTTACACACACACATGAGTATGTGTACTCACTGTGTAGGGACGTGCGTCGTCATTTGTTGATTAGGTCACAGCATCAACGTCATTTTATGTTGTACATAAATGAAAATAGAGAAAAGTTGCGAGTGCCACGGCATTGGCTACATTTAGGCGCATAGCCCTAGCTGACATTACGCAGCCATAACCGAGCGCGTGTGCTTGTGCGTTGTACATGTGTTTGTTTTGCCCTTTTCGCTGGAAATAAAAGGACACTTTCACTGAGTTGCAACATATAAATCCCATTTGGACTTGTTGGTCCGCTTGTCGCTCCTCCCTGTCCTTTGACTCGCCTGTGTTCACTGCGCCACTCGCTGTATATTTAGACAACAGTAAGGCCATACTCACACACACGCATACCCAACAATGTGTGTTGATCCATTTGAGGAAATGCCAGGGCACTTACCCTCTTAAATGTCAAATAAATGCCTCTTCATGTTGGTGTGTATGTATGCGCGTATGTGGCCTTTGTGTGAGTGTATTTTCTTAGTTTTTGACTTTTTATTGTCTCTGTGCTTGTTTATTATCTGCTCTTCGCTTTACTATGTTTTTTTCTTTATTTATTTGTTTTTCTACTTTATGTCTAAAGAAACTTTTTCGTTGGCATTCTTTTGTGCGATTTACCATTTGCCATATTGGCTTTCGCATTGCTAACTGACAAGTGTAAAAATATACTAAGGATTAGCATTTAAGTATTTGTAGTATTAATGTAATGAATTTATTGTAATCAGAACTTTTTTCTTTAACTTTCAGGTATGTGAATCTGATGTATTCCGCATTATTTACACCTTGAGGTAAAATGTATAAGTAAAGAGGTATTTTAGTGTAGGTTATGGTAAGGCATGCATCATATTAATATGGCGTTTAGTATTGGAAATAATTTGGTAGACTTTTAGTTATAATATGTGAAGTTAAAATCAAGCTAGGTCTATATGTTATGTTAGAAATGTTGTGAAGATGAGAGGAGTAAAACTTTGACGCCCCGAAATTCAGGCAATCATTGAATTTTTCACTCCGGCCTTGGTAGTTACAGTGGAATACCGTTCGCTCTAACGTTTTCCAAACCATATCTGATAAACTCAGATCTTTCGCGAAAATTAGTCCAAAAACGTGTCGAAAATTTGAAACTTATGCCTTTAAAAAACCTTAATGTTGCTCAGATTCTACAGACCAGTGTCCACAAGTGTCATTCAAGCAGCCTTTTTATGATAAAGTAGTATAAAAGTATTCACCCAGACTGCTGCTTAAGAGAAAAATAAAAATACGCAGTGCGTCACAATTCTTTGAAGTGTTTCTGGCAAAACAAGTTGCTAATCCCCTTTGACGATGATTTTACGTCAACTAATTCCGTTAGAAATTTTACTGTCATATTTATTAATATTAACAAAAATAAGGAAAAATTATATAAAAAATACAAAAAAAAAAAAAAATTAAAAAAATACAAAAATATAAAAAATTAAATAATATAAAAAACAGTAAGGAAGGGCTAACATCGGGTGCAACTGAACAATTTATGCTCTTCGGACTTGCAGGAATCATAGCCACGAAACACCTTAAGATGTAAAACGACAACCAGAGGATCGAACTCCAAAAATTTTTTTTTTAATTCTCTACTATATATAACTCATACGCTGACCGATATATTCGGCATGACGTTTGTTAGAAAAAAGAAAATAATTACACGTAGAATATGAGAGTTTGGGTATATAGTATATGGCTATTAACTATTATATATACTAAAATAAAATGTTCCTTGCGTTTCATTAACGTACCTCATATACTGTCACCAATCCTATGGAGCAAAGTCAGCCGGATGTTCGAAAGTCCTGATAGTAGTCATATGGGGGCTAAGTCAAGTTTTCGCTCAAATTTATCTTTTTTTAGGCACAAAGATAAACTGTTATGAGTAAAACACACTCTGTAATTTTTAATGAGATAATTCAAATATTGGCCGATATATCCAGCATAAAGTCACCTGGCAGTTCGAAAATCTTTATATTAGGTATATGGGGGCACAGAGAAGTATATTGACCCGATTCAACCCATTTGTAACACACAGACATACTACTATCAGGAAAATATTTGTATTTCAATTATATATCTCACAATCTGACCGATACTTTTGATTCGATTTGGGCAATTTTTGGGTCATAAGGTGGCCGTTATATTAATTACTTCTTGATATGTGTACTGGAAAGTAAAAGAAACAGAAAGAATTTAAAATTATGTTATATGGGAAGTAGGCGTGGTTGCAGTCCGATTTCGCCCATTTTCGCTCTGTGACATAGGAACATAAAAAAGTGCTAAGTACTAAATTCATTCGAAATTGGTCCGTGGGGCGCCGAGATGTGTGATTTCAGCAAAAAGTGTACGATGCCAAGCCCATCGTCCGATTTTCACACCGGCTCTCATTAAGCTCTGTCATACCATCTCGGGGGTAAAATTTAATATCTCTGGCATATTTATTTATTAATTTGTCGCGCTTTTATTAGCTTTTAACAGTACCGTTATATGGGGAGTGAATGGGATTATCATCCGATTTCATCCATTTCCACACTGTCGGTAGAAGTTCTTATATTATTTGTACTTAGCAAATTTAGTTGTTGTAGCTTAAATGGTTTAGGAGATATGTATTTAATTTGTAAAAGGACTGTGTCAAAAAAATTTGCCCACAGGAGCCGAATTCCTATGCGAACTATGGATGTAGCACCATGTTGCATGAGTATAAAAAAGTGTACGAAGTTGGAAAAATATTCAACCGAAGCCATCATATGTGTTGGTGTAGTAAAGGAAGTCAACAGCTACTTCTTCTCTGACTTCGTCTCAAGAGAACACGTTATATAATATTCACTAATGTACAGTTTTTTTGTGAGCTGCACGCAGACGCACAATTACGCAGTTCTCGTCTGCCTTTGAAAGCTAATTATCGCATAATTAATCACATCAGTAAGTGCCAGCGAATGTTTAGCAGCACAGCTGTGCCACCGCTGTCACCGCTGAGGCGTTCAAAAACAAAATCGTGAGTAGTGGCAACACAAACACACGCACACACACACACATGCTCAATCTATTTTCACTAATCATCAATGAATGAATATTTCAGTGCTGCAATGCAGAGTGAAAACAACCAAATGTGTCTAGCGGCATGCGTGGGCTTGATGCCTTGCTACCGCTGGGACCAGAGCGTATTTTTGGCCAAAAATATTTCGTAATTTATTAATTTCTAAACTTGGCATGAAAGCTCATCGGTCGTAAAGCAGAAAGGTGAAAAATATTTTCAGAGCTGCAACGGTAGATTCCCACGCTACTCTTGGAAGAAACTTATGAGTTTAGAAATTGTTTGAAAATTAGTATTTCGTAGTATGATTTTACAAAATAAACATAATAACGGGTTCAAGCGTCTAGTGGCCCACAAAAAGTTCAAGGTTCGCAGCTAACCCTGAAATATAATTCTGGATAACCTAATCAAGTTTGTTTTGCAAGCGCTAACTTTTTCCAAAAATTTTGAACATTGAAGAATTGTTTAGTACATCATAAAGAGTTTTTTCTTGGAATGCAAATTTAATCAAAATTATTCTCAGGCCATGCAAAGGTTGTTACGATGAAATTGCGTAGTAAAATCTCCGAGTTGTTAATTGGAATTTAATCGCAGAAATTAACAAGAAGTACACAATTAGAAATATTTTGTAATGCTTACGGCTGAACAATCTACAAAATCAAGTTCGCAATACACCCACATGCCGCCCGCTCACCAGCCACCGCAGCCCAGAGATCCAAAATACTTCAGTGCAAATTATAAATATCCACAGTCGTACCTGTGCGGCGCAAATTCCGAAATAGTAATGTTTACATTCGTTTGTTTACTAGTCTGCTGCGTCAAAATACAAACCGAACACAAAGTGATTAATAATAAACAAACACCTTTAAAGTGCGATGTGTCTGATGCTACCAATTAGGCGCGGCGAGTGCGTGGCCCGCATTTGTAAATGCTTGAGCAGATTCAGAGCATGCCACGAGCACTGGCAGCAGGGAAGATCCGCTAGTAGCTAGCTCCAAGTATTAAAATTTGCAAAATTCTTTAGGAGCAGCAGAGTTAATTGATTTTTGATGGCCCATTTCGGAGCTGCGCGGTCTTCGGCGCCCCTGCGTACCTAACCACCGCCTGACGCTGGCGCTTGGTGCTTGCTGTTTTGCATTCTAAAAATTCCATTTCCACACATAATGACCAGTTTGCCGTTGTGTTTAGTGCGCGTCTTCATTTTTTATCGTTTTCCAATTTTTATTGAGTTTGTTTCGGCTTTTGTTTATGGAAAATCGCGAGCAGGCAGGCGCAGGTGAGTTTGACGTAGGTAATATCACAAGTTAACGGAGGAAAATATTACGCCCACTATTTTTATGGGCGAATGTGTTTGTTTTGTTTCAATTACTGCTTTATATTTAGTTGAGGAATCTTTGGTATGCCATGCCGACGCACCACAGAGTCATCAAGTGTTCTCTTAAAGGTATTTATGGTTTAATATAGTTTTTGCGTGCTGTTTGTTGGGCACTTCGCGTATTCTGTAGTTCATTATTCATTCTAGTAGCAATTAGTGCTTCTGTATGCGGAAATTTATTGCCTGCGGAATTTAGATAAAGCTCGGAAACGATCATAAAATATTATTTTATAGCGAGTAATTAAGAAATTTGAGTATTTACTGCTGGAATTATTACGTAAATTACAGTTAGATTGTTTCAGATAAGTGTTAAAAAGTAATTAAAATTTGTTAAAAGTTTGCGTGATAGAAAGCACTAGAAATTTCCATTGTCCTTCAAAGGACAAATTCTTGTTCAGCAAACTTTTGCTTTGAAAAGCTAAGAAATGTATTATTTATGCCTAAAAGAAAGCAGCATATGGTATACACAATACCAGCACAGCTAGGCTTTTCTTAAGAATGTAGTCTACTAAGTTCCGGACGATTGGAATTTTAGTGAGCTCTGCCTAAAGCACAAAAAGAGATACCCTACAAACTGGGCCAACCACCGTGGCATAAGTCTTCTCAACATCGCATGTACAGTTCTATCGAGCGTACTGTGGGAAAGATTGAAGCCCACCGTTAAAAAACTCATTGATCAGCGTAGCTTTAATCCTGGAAAATCTGCAACTGACCGTGAATATTTTTAAAAAATGATCGAAATCGTCTTGCGAAAGATTTATGGTCCTTTGTGGATCGGCAACGACGAATACCGATGAGTTGTATGAAATAGACGACATTGACATATTATATTTCAACGAATTAAGGTGGTATTCTGGTCTAGACGCATGAATTTTAGGCATTTTTTAAACTAAGATAAAAAAATCAAAAACATTTTCACTATTCATTTTTTTATGTTTTTTTTATTGACATTTTAATAATATAAAAAAAAATTGCAAGACAAAAAAAACCAAAATTCGTCGAGATACGGGCCGGTGGAGTGGGGGCTTAAAAAAAATAGTGCGTCCTGGTTGACGTGATTTCAACCTTTTAGAGATCTAAAACACAAACAACAAGAAGATTCTTCATTACTAAGGATGTCGTTATCGTTTGACTATTTTCGTCCTGTGCGTCCTGGTTGACGTGATTTCAACTCTTGTAGCGATCTCAAACACAAACCACAAAAAGGTTCTTCATTACTAAGGATGTCGTTATCGTTTGACTATTTTCCAAACCAAAAAAAAAAAAAAAAAAAAAAAAAATGGCGTCGACTTAAACACTAAATTTTTTTTGACCCGATATTTTCGACCTTTTCAAATTTTTTAAAAATACTTCAAATCAAAGTTTTTGGAAATCCAATGGAGGCAAGATAGAGCCCTGTATAAAGAAGATATATAACAAATTTCAAAGGAACTTGAGATATCATGTCAACCACCTCAAAAAAAGTAGTTTCGAGAAAAACGCGTTTAAAGTTTAGAAGACAATTCTAGTGAACACGGACGCCACGTTACAAAAGCGGCTGTATCTCCGAAAATAAGTCGAATTTTGAAAAATCCTTCCAAGGTCATATTTTTGAAAGTCTAAACTTTCAAAATATGCAAAAAAATCGATTTTTTTTTTCAAAATTCATAATAGCCTTTTAAAAGACAACGGCTACACTGGCTAGGCCATATCTTCCGAATGAACGAAAGCACTCTGGCTCTGAAAGCATTCGACGCAGTACCCGGCGGAGGAAGCAGAGGAAGAGGAATACATCCACTCCGCTGGAAAGACCAGGTGAAGAAGGACCTGACTACACTTGGAATCTCCACTTGGCGCCAAGCAGAGGATTCGATTTATTACTCAGTTGTTTATTACGTTCCAAATCGATTTTATTCCAAATACAAAGAAATCTTAGTGTAAATAGATCTTTCTAAGACACTATGTGTGGTTACAGCGACACCTAGCGGCCTTTGGCTTATTCAGATGTTCACAAAAAACATCGTTGAGAAGGAGTTACTTTAACCAATACTGGTGTGTTGTAAGTTTTTGGTGTCGCTGAGCACGAATCCGAAGTCCGTTTTGCTCCACCACGTCACTAATTTTTTCTAACCTCAAAAAAAAAAAAAAAAACAGCGGGTTTTGTGTGGTAAACTTATAATAATATGTATATATACAATATTACAATAATTATCATTTAAAACATAAAACTGAAAATGATAAAATTTGGCTGTTCAAGCGTTTGAGGCATAAAAAGGAAATGCATTTAACTTACTTCATAAAATATCCACAATTAATATTTCCCAATTTCGCCACATACACGAAATACACAAAAATTAAACAAATAAGTTTCGGCTTGGTCCAAATATGTGGTTGAATTTACGCGCATTAGAACTAGAACGTTGTGTGTTCAAATATTAACGATCATGGCAATTCGTTTAATTTCGTTTCAGTTTATGCGAAATTACAGCCGCCAAATGTAATTACCGTAATGCAGAAATAATTGGCGTCGCTACCAAAGCGCATAAGCATTTCATATATCTCCTTTATCCGCTGTATGCTGGCAACTCATACATGCCACATGCCACATAACTGGTCGCTAACGTCGGTTCGGGAGGAGCGCTTACAAAACCACGCAATTTGTCGCCAATATGCGATGCCAGGCAATTAAGTGCGACAAAATCCGCTTGAATTACATTTCTAACGGACATTTTCAATTTATGTGCGTCACACAAAGTTTCGAATTGCAAATTTTTGGCGCTAACTCATTTAAGTATGTATGGGCACCGCTGTAGCAGACGCGTGTAAAGTTTAATGTAGCACCCACACACACGCGCACCACACGCGTCGACTGCCATCGCATTAATGCCGCTAATCCAATTTATTTCCAAGTTACCAGCCACCATTTGAGGCCACGCGCGTCGAGTTTCAGCGCGATCAACTGAAATTTCACCCGCGCCTACCAACACAGCCGCAAAAATGGTGGAGTGGCTGCGCTCTCTAGGGCAATGTGGGGCCAAAAGCCACTGCCAGTTCAGTAGTTCATTTGTGTGTGAGACCAGCGAGCAGTGAAATGCGGAAGCGATATTTAATAATGTTTTCAAATAAAATTATTTATCTTCAATAGAAAGGCTGTATCATCGCTTTCATGCCGTATCTAACTGTAAATAAATTTATAATTTTTTTTAATATTTTCTTTTGTCATACTTCAACAAGCTTTCGTCAGCAGTGCCAGTGTGGTCAAGAGTAACGGTGCTTGTGATTCAGTAGTTTCGCGGAAAATAGCTCAGGTTTCCCTATACCATCTCGGCATGCCTGTTTTGGCACATCTGTCTCCCATCTGCATGTGTGTGATATCTCGCACGTTGAGCACGCCAGAACAGTGGCGACGCAGTCTTCGGCCGTTGCAGCGTCGTTTTGTCACTTTAATTAACGGTATGCCAATTGTATAAAGTATACGCCGCCCGCTTCTCACTTGCTAAATTCTTCTTTGTCAGCCTTTTGGTATGTAGCATATGCAACAGCTCATTGCAGCACACATACATGCAAACTCAGCTCTTTGTATATGCGTGTGTGTGTGCGCGCTCATAAATTTTTTGGCAAAATGTCGCCCATTAATTGAAATATATTTAATGGCAGCGCGGATTAGGAATTTTTATTGCGAAAAACAAAGAACAAAAATTAAATATGCGATAAACAAATATATTGCATAAATATATACAGTATACATATGTATATGTATGTATAAGTATTTATAGTATACATTATTCGTGTTTATACTATTTAAAAATCGAATTTGTTTATTTGGGTTTTAGGTCAATCGAAATTTTTGGATCTTATGTGGTATATGTATGTGTATCAGTATAGACTCAAATGTTATATGCAGACTATTAGGGATGTTTTTTTTTCAATTTTAACATATTATATATAAGAATGTATAGCTCTTTTGTTTAGGTCTCATTTATTATTTTTCAATTATTTATGTTTTATTTAATAATCGGAAATATTTAATAGACAAAATTTCTTTTATATTTTTCCAACCCTTTGAAGGCCGCAATGGAGCAGTTTTTACTAGCTAAGGATATAGTGATTATCTCTATAAAATTCATAGAAAATAAATTTTTATTTATATCAAGTTTGCCATGAAGTTTGTTACACCCAGCAGAAGACGTCACAGACTCTATAAAAAATATAAATGAACGGTCGCGTACTAGTTGCGCAGTTTTTGAGATATCGCATTGACATTTTGCATAAGTTCTGTTCTTCCCAAGGCGGTCTCTTTTGTCAGAACCGTCAATATCGGCTCACTATAGCATATAGCTGCCATACAAACTGAACGATCGGAATCTAATTTTTGTATGGAAAACTTTTGCATTTGACGAGATATCTGCACGAAATTTCGCCTGGTTAATTGTCCAGCGCATCACTACAACCTACGCAGAAATTGTTTAGACCGGAGCACTGTAACCAAGAGCTGTCATACAAACGAAATATTTCTTGCAGTCACCTTTTTTATGTTCCCAAAACTCATCTATTTTAGGCGTTCCCAATAGGTGTGCGCCTTAATGTACACATGACAATATATGCGTGTATTCATCGAAACACGCAGTTGAGAAATTTCGAGATTTTCCTTAATAACACATACCGACATATGCTTGGCTACATGACACATACTCGTGATTCTTTGTGAATTCAAAATTTCACAGATTGGGGTTTAAAAAGCATAAATATGAAGATAAATGTTCTATAAAATTATAAGACTATGACACACACACCGCACTATAATCCATGCATAATTATGACAGTTTTACATTTATAATATACATATGTGCATCTTACTTCCTCTCCAAGCCTTGGTAGGAAATGGAATTCATCTAAAACTTAATAAGTAATCGTTTCAAAAATATGTTAGATATTAGATCCTCGGAGCATGCGCTCATCAAGAACATTGGATGCATATCATCGATTTATAACAACGTGATCGACTTGGTTTCAAACTTTTCGATCCGAAGACTTCCTAGTAGCTTAATGAATTTTCTTGTGCTGGCATCTAATACAATAAACAATCAAATTTCGGGCCCTTGCGAAGTCGATCATCCTCAATCCATTTGGAGAGGTTTCGCCATGGAGGCGATTGTTATACCACCTGTTGTCCACCCTGGCGTTAAAATACCAAACACAATTTTTACATCGTGGCGGGGACAGCTCTGATAGGTGCGCTCAAACCGCTCATAGAAGACATCTTTGGTCCCATAGTTCTTCTCTTCCATCGGGGCGTGGGTGCAAGTCAGTGTTATGTAAAAATTTTTCTCTGGTGGCTAGTCGCTCATCCACCGGAACGATCGCCAAGACTCGACGTCTAAGTCTTTCTCCCACCACAAGTCCCACACCGAATTTGTGCTCCTTTATATGGCCGCTGTAGTAAATGCCACAATGCCACTTATCCCATTCATTGCATTTCTAGAAGAGCGGCGATGTCAGCATTTACTTTTACGAGGACATCAACCAGTTGTGCATCGTCACAAGGAACCGAGGACTCCAAATGTATGCCCTTAAATCATAGTCCTGTTTTATCTTTGCTGTGGTTGTCATCAAAAGAAGCGTCTTTCATCCAAGGCTGTTTTCTTTTTTTTTTTTTTGTTTTTATGAATATGTCTGAATGGCCCTGCTGAAGCTTCCCCTCTTTTATATATGACCCCAGGCTCCACGTAGGTTGGCTACCACATTTTACATAGGTACTACTCAAGTTTCTAAGGTGCTTGGCGAGAACGCAAGAGTAGGAATTTGGTTATAGCCCATTATTATACCCCATTACACCCCGCACTTTGAACTCCACCAGGTATCTAAAGCGCCTAAGGAAGCATGAGCCTTTGACTATGATTTTTAAGCATTTTCTGTAGCTTCTTTTTCATTTGAATTATATTTGCCACAATACTAAAATTCTCCTAAATCATCCTACAGACCCATCGTTGTGAAAATATATACGATTTACCGCTATAAAAGCTGTAAGCGGCTACCGTTTCAATTTTTACGCATAATTTAACTTTAGAACTAACTAACTGTACAAAAATGCCATGGCATAAGCGTATGTATACATATTTATGTGTGTGTGTGTGATTGTGAGCAACAAAGTTCTGAATTAATTGCGTAAGCACGCGAAATTTACTAGTTAATTAATTATTGCAATGAATTGACAGTAATATCGGCTAATTATGCCCCTTCCGCACCAGCGACTTTATTGCAGGCATGTATGTGTGTGTGCGTGTGTGTGTGTGTATGTATGCCGTGCGTTGGCAGTTAATTTTAATGAAATCTGATAAACAAATTGAATGTAATTTATAACACAATTTATTACATAACACCCACAAGTGCAATCATTCGCTGGCAAAAACAAAAATTCAATCGGCCAAACGCAGATCGCGTATGTGTGTGTACGTGCGAGTGAAATGAGGAGCGGGGCAATTTAAAAATGTAATTAATGTAATTTCTGCGGCGTAAGGAAATCGCTGCGAAAAGCGTTGCTCCACCGCGTCCCGCCGCCGTTCCCGCAGCCACTCTTGTGGCAAGTGAAATTGATTGAAGCGCGTTTTGTGCAATCGTTGCTGTTGTTGTTGTTGACGGTGGTTGTTGTTGTTATTTTTATATTTTTTGTTGTTGTTTTTGTTATAGAGTGCTACTCGTTTCGGCGTGCATGGCGTATGAGTGACATTTTTAAGTGCCGCACATTTATTCAGTGCAACAACGTGGCAGCATTAAGCGCACTTTGCAAATGCTCGTGCTGCCTTCAAGTGTGGAAATTAATTTCGATAAAAAGAAAGCATCGGCGCATGAGAAATTGCGAGAAGACGGCAGCAAAGGTTGTTTGCCGCATAATTTATTTTTATAATCGTTTAATGGTGCATTAATTATACCTGCTTTGATGCCTCATATACTTATGAATGTGCATACATAAATATATATGGGTGTCTATGGATGTGTGAACACTTGTGCCGCGCTTTATGACTCGATTTCTTTCTTGCTTTCTTTATTTTGTTTGCAATAAATACTCAACAAAATACTTTCCACGAATTTGAATGAGGCAACATACATGATTTGTTGTTATTGTAACTCAGTTTACAAAAAAATTAAATACCTGCACCTACAGCAAGTCTGAAACTCTATTTTTACCCTTTTTCTACTAAAATCCGGCTCTGTAACGGTAAATTGCTCGCTTCACTAATTTGTGAGCACTTTTACTCCCACTACACACACTCACACCCACACACACCCTTTTCCGTTTACAACTCAATTAAACATTTGCACTGTTTGTTTACCTTTGCGGTCGTGGCGACTTTATGGCCAACGCGCCCGTTTGCATTCATTTATTTATGTGTTTAAATGTGTTGCAACAAAGTTAAAAATTAATTAAATGCAGACAATTTTTGTTCAGCCACACTTCAGCGCCGTTCGCATGCAACCACAAGCCAAAACAAACCCAAAGTCCAGCAAAAAGAAGTGGCGAACCCTCTAGGAATTGGCCGCCACCGGCACTTGAGTTGATTTACGTGCGACTACAGGCGGTATTCTATAGAGAAGATTTGCTATTAAACTCCTGCCACTGTCTTCGTGTTGTAATAATAGATTTTAGCTCCTATCTTTACTCATTTGAAAGCATAACTCTCTTTTTCTAATGTCTCATAGTCACTCTTACTGGAAGTTGCGCTTGCTCCTGCCCTTCATTTACCAGCTGGCATTGTGCTCATGCTCGTTAGCATTGCACTTCTCGTTTGTGCCCCTAATTATGTTGCATAACCAGCTGTCAGCATTACGCTAAATGGCTGAACGTTAACTACATTTTGAATTATTTACCACAAAAAACTCAAATGTCAACACGCAGCCCGCTATATTTTAAATGTTGAAGCGCCGCGCTTTGTGCAGCAAAATATTTCAGAATATTTGTCGTTAGCTTTGCGGTTTGTATAATTTATTTCGAAGTTTAAGGCCGACATACACGTAAATATCGTCAGTTAAATTGCAAAATAACTTAACATCACTTTTCATAAGTTTACAGGCGAAGGAGAACCAATATAACAGAAACCACACATATTAAAAAAAAAATTGAGTTTTGGTTATGAAATGGTTATAAATTACTTATATGTTGGTTATATGTTGGTTATATATTAGTTATATCTGACAGCGGCAGTTGAAAATTTTATGAATATTATTATAATTTGATGTTATGAATCGTAAGCAATAATAAGCACAATTTCTTTTTTTTGATGATACACTGTTTTACATTTTAGCTGACGATATATATTTAAGGGGGTATTCTAGTCTAGAAGCATGAATTTCAAGTAATTTTTAGAGTGTCGTTAAAAAGGCAATTAATATTTTTACCATCCATTTTTTATTAGTTATTTGTTAGTTTTAGAAGTGTAGGAAAAACAATTAAAAACTAAAAAAAGTAAAATATTTCAAAAATTATGAGCTGACGAATTGGGGGGTCTCTAAAAATTTCCACGTGACCATATCCATGATTTCAACCCTCCTAGTTATCCGAAACCTAAAAGAAAAAAAGATTATGATTCTAGAATAATGTCGCATTGGCCGGAACTACGGAAAAGTGGGAAAAAATTTTTTTCACAAAATGGCGACTGCCTAAAAAAAGTTTTTTTGGATAACTTTTTCTGACTATTTCGAATTTTTTAAAAATAATAAAAATGCAAATTTGGGGAAGGGGCTAGTTCCAACCATAGACAAGCCTATAAAGAAGGCTTTATAAAAATTTCAAGTAAATCGCTCCAGTAGAGCCTGAGAAATCGTGGGTATCGTTCCGAAAAAGTCAGTTTTGAGAAAAACGCGTTTAAAGTTTCGCGTTCCGGCCGAACCAGCTTGGATGCCGGGTCAGAAAAATGCCTACATCTCCTAAAATATAAAAAAAAATTCGATTTTTTTAAATTTCTAGACTAGAATACCCCCTTAAATATACACATATTTATTTATATATATTTCTTATTTCTAATATTCGAGATTCTGCAATAAGTAAGTCATTACCCTCAAGTAGTGAAAAGCCGCCTCGAATGTTAATTTTATTTTAAATCGGAAAAGTTGTTTACCAAACTACCGACTATCTTGGTAAGGAGAAGAGCTTTGTATAAATAACATTTCCGGGCGCCTAAAAGTATGCCTAACTTGTATTGTCGAGACAACGTTTTGCTTATGTACCGTGTTTTCTACGCGCTTGTAGCAACTTGTTTGCCGAAAAGCCTTCCTCTGCCTGTCTTCAACTGCAAAACATGCACACATAATTGCTGTCAGACCTTCAATCTATGCATACTTACATACCTACACATATACAATATACTTACTTACGTACATACATACACATGCAAACAATAACAACGGATTGCCGGTTTAATTTTCGCTGCGTTTAATTGGCGTTCTACTATCATTTGATTACAGTTTGTATTTATGTTTGATTTGTTTTTGTTGCCTAACTTTTGTTCAGCCTGCTGCAGTGATTTGTAGTTGTATGTGTGCGTAAATAATTGCATTAACAGCATCAGCGTTTTGATTTTACTTTCAGTTTAGTTTTGAACAATTGTTGTTGTTGTTTAAGGAAAGCAAGAAGTGTAACTAAGTAGTGTCTAAGTGAGATTATGCTCGCGAAGTTTTGCCTCAAATTAGTTGCAAGTAATAGATTGTGTTGAACCGATCCTGCAATGCGGTGGTGCAGGGTATTCCTGTTAATGAAACAATTAGCAAATTCTGAGGCGCAGACTCGTAATTTCTTCACGTTCAAGAGTATGCTACACTTTCGTTCACTATTTCCGCTGCTTTTGTCTAGCACATTACGTGAGTGTTGAAGTCGAAAGATCGCTGAAGACATGTCTCGTTCTGGTCGACTTTCAATCTCTTTAACTGTTAAAAAAATTTAAAAAAAAAGAGAAAAACATGGTGCTATAAAATCTACAGCCGAGTGTCAGAGAGATCTCATGAGTCCGTTCGAATGATTTTGGTGAATATATTGGGTATGAAACGCGTCCTTGCTCGACCTGTCCCGATAAAGCTGAGTTTTTTTTTCAAAAGGAGTACCGTAAATAGGTCCCTTTAGACATGCTTGATCGTGCGATGCCGCTGAGACATGGGTTGGTGGCTTTGGCGTGCAAGCAAATCAACAATCATCGGAATGGAGGGGGAAAACGAGCCGAAACCCAAAAACCCACACCAAAGCCTCTCAAAAATCAAGTTGATGCTCATTGGCTTTTTCCATATTCGAGGTTTGGTGCACCATGAATCCGTGCCGCAAGGGTCAAACGGTCAATAAAGAAGTCTATTTGGCCGTATTGATATTTCTAGATGATATAACAATGGTTATTAGTAAGCGATAACAGACACAAAATGTCTACAGCCGACTCAATTGACAACGAAGATAGTCGATATCCACTCGCAATATACATTTTTGCCGCAAGTCAGTAGGGTATAGAATGTATCTATACTGTACTTTATTAGTATTTGAGATTGATCCATATAAGTTGCAGCCTGGCAAGTCGTGACTCTAAAATATAACCAGATAACCGGTGAATCGGTTAATTATTATTAGAAGTGCGTAAGGCTAACAAGACGAAACAAATTTTGATATCGTTTAAAAGCACCGAAGTAAGTTTTAATTAACCTCCCTTCCACCACCTTTAAAACTAATCAACTTGTCTGACTTGTGCCTCTGTAGGATAGTGAAATCTACAGTTTTACTCATTTGCATCTCTCCGCCCCCTGACGGAGCGGCAGCCGCCGCTTGCATATAGCACTTCCGGCAAACGCCTAGTGCCACATCAGCATATTCCCAACTTCCCTCTGCACCACTTGTGTGGTGTTAATCCACCACTACTGCAATTGTTTGGTATAAACTTCCTGGGGAACACGTGTTGTTTGCATTCATTAAGTGAAAACTCGTCATTTATTTTCGCAACTCGCGTTTATTATGATAATACGTGTGTGTGTGTGTGTGTGTGAAAGCCTTCATGCTCACAATATGCTCGAGGTACTTGGCAACCGCTGCGCCGCACAAAATAGCTGCAAGGGCATGCCATGAACTTGTCCGATTATATTACCGTTAGCTGTTAGCTGCTGTTTATTTTTACGCCGCATATTTAGCTGTTAACACTAGTGACTGTAGGTGCTTGTGACGTCACTTATCACGGGTGGTTGCTCATAGCGCGAGACCCTTTTCAATCGTTTCCTGTAGCTAGCTAGCGTTCAGTACATTCCAACGCTCGAAAAAAATTTGGTGAAAATTGGAAATGCGCCAAAGTAACTAAGAAGGCGCTAAAGACATAGCAAAGGAATTTCAAAGGTACAAAACACTGCACATTAGGGTGGTGCAAAGTATATCAAAAAAAAAAAAAAAATTATGTAAACCATTGATTCTTTATAGCTTGTGTGTGTTAATAAAATAATGAGAAATAAAATATAAAAAAAAAAATAAAAATTTAAATTTTGATTAAAAAAATGTGTGGCAACCCTATTATTGGATTTGTTGGCATTAAAGCAAATTTTTCAATTTTCAAAATGAATTTCTGTAAATTTCAGTTTTCATTTCAACTGCGTTTTATGAAAATACTCTTTTCTTTAACGAAATCAACTGGCAACTCTGTAAATCATCACTTAAAATGCAAAACAACGAATTATCAAAGAAATTGAATTTGAGTTTTTTATTGCTTACGGTTCATTACATATATATGTATATGCAGCACAAAATTTTCAGCTGCAGTCAGATATAACCAATATGTAACCAATTCATAACAAACTTTTAACCAATATTTAACCATTTTATAACCAATATATAACGATATATAACCATAACCATAACCAAAACTAAAATTTTTTTCAATATAATCAGTATATTGTTTCTCATTCGCCTGTAAACTTATGAAAAGTGACTAAAGAAATTCTACAGTGCGCCCAGGCTAATGCGCCCACAAGCGCTCAAACAGGCAGTCATAGAATTTCAAAATTTTAATATACTCGATCGCATAATACTTATTGAAATTCTTTGGCGTCGGCTCGCATATTTGCCTGCCCGTTCACGCTTTCAGCCCCTCCGCTGTTGCTAAATACTTCTCAAATCGCTGCTGTTTCTATTTATTTGTCTTCGATTAGCGATAGTTGTTTTGCTGCCGAAATTAATTCGCTTTGAAATATTTTCGTGCGCTCGAAGGTGTATTTGTGCGGCGCAAGCAGACCGCAGTGCGTACGAGGAATGTCGAAGCTGTTTATTGAGTGTCTGCCATAGGCGAGCGGCTGTTTTCGAATTTATTTTTCGATGCTCGCTCACAGCCGCGCTGCTGGCATGTAGGTGAGTGTGACATCAATTAACGTTTACGCAAATCGGCGGCGCAATGTGCTGACGTTGGCAGCTGTGGCAAAATATTTATCTGCATACCAGTGACTGAATATTATACAAGTTCCAAATCGACTTGAGAAAAAACAGCCTTTTTTTAAACATATTCTCATGCTGTTTTGTCGGCTTATTGGGCTACAGGCAAACTTCGTGGCATTTTTCGTGACATTTGTTATTGTTCATTTTGCAATTATCCCAATCACTTCCTGTAAGCATGCGTTAGCTGAATACTTTTTCAGTAACATCGAGAGGGAGAGAAATCTTCGCCTTGCGATTCTTGCGTAACTGCCTTCTTGAGTTGGTGGACATATTTTATTGCTCTTTTGCCTTGACATGTTCTGTCCATTATCTGTCAAGCGTTCCATCTCTTGTAGGAAATTGACGAACGTCAAAGCAAATTGATGGCCGTTTTTATTAAATGCAAATCAAGCTGAGGCCAGCTAGAATTGCCAAGGCGTGTAAGCTTGTTTATTGCGGCAATTTGCTGCCGATCCGTCATTGGTTAGCGTTTTCTTGCTCTTTTGCGGCACTTTCGCTTTATTATACTAATTTTTTGTCGTTGCCAGAAAGTCATTTGCATTCCACACGGTGGAGGCGAAATAAGCGGTACTTTGGGGGCGATAATATTTTTAAGTTTTCTAATATTGTTTCGGATGGTCTTTGTTGTAAATTCTTCTTCTCCTTTACGGTTATACCGAGTTAAAAACAGCGCGTCAGTCATACTTTCTTTTCACTGCTTGGGGCCAATTAGAGATTCCAAGTATAGCCAGGTCCTTCTCGACCTGTTCTTTCCAAAGAAGTGGGGTGTTCTTCTTCTACTTCCACCGGCGCGTATTTCATCGAATACTTTCAGAGCTGGAGTCAGCGTCTTTTAATTCGTTGAACTACGTCAATGTCGTCGTATATCTCGTGCAGATCATCGTTCCATAGACTTCGGTATTCGCGTTGCCAATGCGCAAAGAACCATGAATCTACCGCAGAACTTTTCTCCCAAAAATTCATAACACCGACTCATCAGATGTTGTCATCGCCCCCATATAGCCGGACGGGGATGATGAGTGACTTGTAGAGTTTGGTTTTCGTTCGTCGAGAGAGGACTTTACCTCTCAATTGCCTACCTGTTGGCAAGAGTTATTCTGGCTTGGATTTCGAAGCTGGCGTTGTTCTTGGAGGTAATGCTGGTTCCAAAATAGACGGAGTTTGCTACGGCTTCGAAGTTATGACTGTCAATAGTAACATGGGAGCGAATGTTTGTTGGATGACTCGCCTTGTCCTTGTTGCAGTCTGGAAAAGCAAAGTTAAAGGCGCGGTTGTTATGGCCACTTATATCGATGTCATCGTCGTACGCCAACAGGTGTACACTCTTATAAAAGATTGTACCTTCTCTATTTAGCTCTGCAGCTCGAATTATTTTCAAGAGTAGTTTGATAAAATCGCTAGAGATGGATTCGCCTTGTCTGAAATCTCGTTTGGTGTCGAACGGCTCGGAGAGGTTCTTTCCGATCCCGACAGAGCTCTTGGTATTGCTCAACGTCAGCTTACACAGTCGTTTTAGCTTTGCGGGGATGTCAAGTTCAGATATCGTGGCATAAAGGCAGCTCTTTTTCCCGCTGTCAAAAGCAGCTTTAAATCAACGAAGAAGAGGTGTGTGTCGATGCTTTTTTCACGGGTATTTTCCACGACTTGGCGCATGGTGAATAGCTGGAATATCTGAATATCCTAAAATGTTAGACGGCAAAAATCAATCAGTGATTTCTGGCTAGCTATGCCATATGCACGACAACCATGCATACGTACATTTGTGATCTCCAGTCGTGTGGGGGGTTACATGCTGGCGGCCAATCGATTTTCTTGCAGGAAATTGTTTGCCTTACGTTGAGTGGAAATATCTGAAAGGCAGCATCACTCAATTTACAAAATCCGATGAAAAAATCCACAATCTTTTAATGTAAATGCCGCAGGGAAACTTCGCAGGAAACTAATAAAAACGACATGAACCTGCATGCGGGAGCCAAAGTAAAAGATACTTGAAGAATACAAATTAATTTTGCATCCTATCACTCTTTAACTTATACGGCTTTTTCTGTTTTGTAAAAACAGAAAATTAGCATTTTCATTCATTCTTCCTTCGCCGAGCCGGCTCTGGACGTGCTCGCTGACGTATGAAACCATTGGGACAGTTGACATGCGGACTTCCGAGAAGGAGACACGCTTAGTCTTTTTGTTTTCTTATTCTATTTTTACACACAAGCACTTGCACACACACTTCTTCAAGTCAACTCAGCAAGTGGTTCAAGGCAAATGTCGAAATTCCTACTAAGGATTCTGCCGAGTGAAGAATTTCGTATAAATGTAGGCGATTTTCCAAGCGAGCTCACAGAAAGGTACACAAAACACACACACATACATGGGGAATACCCGCGACAATATGTGACCGCAAATTTTATTGAGGGATTTTAGTTATTTCATCAAATTAATTAGCCGGCAAATGAGAAACCGCAGAAAAGTTTGAAATCAGTTCTTAAATGCTATTCAAATTAGAAATTTCTGCGTCAGTGCAGATGCAGGTTCTAGCATTTCCAGCCTTTTCTTAATTAAATGTGCGAAAATTGCACTTAATTTGGTATAAATAAAAGGTTAAATGTCGCAAATTACAAATTCATTCGACCTTAAAATTTTTGAAAAATTTTGTAATGAGAAATTTCACAGATAGAAGTTTCGGAAAGCTTATATGTATATACTATATATATATGTATATTATGAAAATATATGTTCTACAAGGTGCGTTCCAAAGTAAACAGGACTTTAAAAAAAAGGAACAACTGGTTTTTTCGGCAAAATCATTTTAATCGTTGGCCGGTATGCCCGCCAGTGTGCCGGTGCAAGCCTTTTGAATGGCCTCTACGTCTGCATAACGCTTTCCTTACACGGGCAAATGCAGTTTTCCGAAGAGGAAAAAGTCGCCCGGAGCCATATCAGGTGAACACGGGGAGTGGTTCATAGTATAAATTTGATTTTTGGTAAAATAATCGTCCTTCGAATGTTGGATTCTGAGCAATTTTTGGTCGTCGTCAATCTGAACGGAACAAACCGTGTACACACCTTTCGTAAGCCCAAATGTTTTGGAGATGTTTAATTCCACTTCCATGAATTTCGATGATGATCTCGATGACAGTTTCGATGGAATTTCTTGTGATCACGGATTTTGATTGGCGCACACGTTGATCGTCCTTTATGTGTTCACGGCCATTTTAAAAACGTTGAAACCACTCGTGCACTCTGCCACGGGATAGGCAATCATCGCCATAAACTTGTTTCATCAATTGAAACGTTTCGGTAAAAGTTTTACCAATTTTAAAACAAAATTTAATGTTGGCTCTTTGATCGAAGCCAACACAAACATACTGACACTTAAGACGCAATAACTTCACTTCGATGATATGTCGTGAAATTCTCACTGGACAATCGATAAAGATAGCATATTCTGACGCACCAGTCGACATATAGATGGCCCAACAGGGGCGTTAGATTCAAAAAGTCCTGTTTACTTGGGAACACAGCTTTTATTTAGCCATATCCGTCTGCCTGAAGAAAAATCTTAAAAGTTTAAACAGTTGTCATTTCATCCAGAAAAAATAACGGTTTGGTGTGGTTTGTGGGCCGGTGGAATCATCGGTCCATATTTCTTCAAAAATAATGCTGGTGAGAACGTAACCGTTAATGGCGACCTGGTTTCAACTAGACGCCGCCACCTGCCACTCATCGCATCAATCCATGGATTTATTGAGACAACACTTCGGTGATCAGATAATTTCATGTTTTGGGCCGGTCGATTGGACAATAAGATTGTGTCATAACATACGGTTGGACTTTTCCCAGTGGGGATATGTAAAATCTAAGTCTAGGCGCGCAATCCCGCTTCGATTCAGGCCTTGGAGCGAAACATCACGCGTGTCATTTGCCAATTCCCTGTCGAAATGCTCGAACGAGTCATCGAAAATTGGACTCAACGGATGTACCACCTGAGTAGTAGACGATGATAATGAAGTGCTGAGAGTGTGTAGAACTGGTTATTACCATTTCCATTCTGATATTATCAGTAATCAGTTCTCAGATGGTGTCACTGACGTCGTTGCACATACAAACATAAACATGTGTTATATAGATTTCATGGGGAAGCCACTGCAAGTCTAGTAACTACACTCTTCTTCAATCTACCTACTACTCCCTAATCTACTCCCCCGTCCCAACGACTCCTCACTCCTGTCATTCACTGCCTACAAATATGGCACTTATCTACATACATACATATACATATATGTATATAATAGTGCGATTTTACTAGAGAAACCTCAAATTCCGGATCCGTGTGTGTGTGTATGTGTTAAGTGATTGATGCAACACACTGTCGTGACATTTATGGCAGCCAGCTCACACAATCAGTTAATAAAATTTCTCCCTTACTCACAAGCTGCCTTTCACTGCTTAACCACAACACAATCTGAAAGTGATAAATGAGAAGTTATATGCTGGTCAGCTGCGGTCTCGGCGATAAGCATAATTGCTGGTCAGGGTTGCACCCATTCGCTAAGTGGCAGGAAGGGAATCAACGCAGTTGCACACAAATATCAAATGGCTTGCACAGCATTGAGGGTAGGAAAAGAAATATTTAAAAAATAATTATAATGAAAATTTAATATTTTTTTTTTTTTTGTTGCACTGAGAGAGCTTATTGTATGGGTTTTAGGAGTAAAATTTTTTTTTGTCTTTATTTGAAACGAAGTCTTTATAGCATATTTTTCCTAATATACTTAACAGTTAGCTACCTTGTAAACTACGTGGTAATGTGTCAAATTAATAGCAAATTATTCCTAAATATTAATCACTCCAAACATTCAGACATTGAGTTCAGACAACCGTTGGCAACTAAATTCGAAATTGCACTTTCATTTCACGTCCAAAATTAACGCATCACAATCATACAAATTTCAAAAATACTTTCAAAATTTTCGTATTGAAATCTCTTCTTGGCTACTTAGCGTGCGGAGAAATGTTGATTGTACAATATTGTCGAAGTGTGTGCCAACATTGTCGTATATATCACATATGCCAAACTGCTTCGAACTCCTTATAACGCAGATCTCTTACGCCGTACTTTCTCTCTCGCCCACAGAAACCAGAAAAGACAAGACTGATGCAACACACGGTGGTAATGGCGCGGCGCTATCACCCCAAACCGAACAGCCATCAGGTCAGAGTTCGTTGCTGCCACCACCCGGCGGTGGCAATAGCGGCGCGCAATCGAATCACAACCACGTGACACACGTCACTGGTGGCGGTGGCGGCAATGGTGGCAACAGCGGCGCTCGTGATCAGCATGACGGCGCTCTACGCACACAGAATTCCAAATTGGAACGCCCCAATACGCTCGGCACCGGCAAGGTGTCACGTCGCGTAAACATTTGTTATCATAATGAGCACTGTAAGTTGCTGCCACTACATTTTTGTCATTTACCACACACACTTGTTTTGCATTTAAGGACTTTCGACTTTCGAACTAACGACCAAACTGTAGCTGTATTTGTACTCGCCACTTAACACCCTGCTAAATATTCACCACACTCGCGTGTGACCTTAGCTATTATTGCCTAACTTGCATAGTTCCATTCACAACAACTAAGCAACATACACACACACACTCAAATTCTCACCCACACACACACTCCTATTGCTCATGTACTCACTCTGTAGTTAGCAGTTTGAAAGCTGCTGAGCTTTTCCTAGCAAGCAGACCTTCCTCTATAGCTATTTTGGGTATTTTACGGTAGAAATAGGTTAGCCAGTATCATTTGAAATTAAGCTACATATAATACATAAGTACATGCACTCATAACTGCCTATACACGTGAACTTAACATTGAAAATTTGAGAGGATCTCCAACGCAGTGCTAATTTTAATTGAAATATATTTTTCCCCGTAAAATTAACTCGAAACGTCTTGTAAATATTTACACAAAATTGTGAAGAGCTCGCAAGTGGCCTGCGGCTCTGCATGTGTGCTCGCTCACACATATACACACCCACAAACACACTCAGAGTGCAATTCAATTATGAAAATTGCCTGCACTATTTGCATTTTTGAGCCATAAAACTGCAGTAAAGCGATTATGCTTGGCGGAGAATAAATCATTTTCTGTGTGCCAAGCATTTTATTGCGCAATTCGCTGGCATAAACAAGTAGTTACGTTACGTAATGTTCAAGGAAGAAGTGAAAATTGTAGGTGGTTCTGAAAACGAGCTGGGCTTTAAGCAAGGCTCCATGCAGTCTTCGCTGCACTATGTGGTTAAGTGAATGCAAATGTTGCAAGGAAGCTAGAAGATGAATGAGTCAATTAACAAAATGTGGACTAATGGGTAGAATGTCAGTGATCGGTGTTAACTGTTATATATGCGTCTATTATTCATATTATTAGTCCGAGTAGTAGTCGCTTTATGTTAAGGCGACAGATTGAATAATTACAGCTAATTTAGTAGGAATTTTAAAAAAAAGTTTCTTCTTAGGCAATAAGTAGGGATCGTTGAGCTCGTTGAGCTCGAAGCTCCCATAAAAAAGGCCACCAAACCTAGATTTCTGTTAGAAATAACATGTTTTGGTAGGTGGGAGATCTGAGTATTGCCACCATGGGCACAATTTGCGCTGGATTCGTCAATTTGATAAACTATCGTAAGATCTTATAGTCTTGCCATTCCATTTCAGGGTTGCATTCGAACCGTTTGGCGCTCTCAATGAAACTATTTTTATATCCGTAATGCTTTTTGTGGACAACCATTCAAGGTTTGGTGCCAGCTGGGTTCCAAGGACGTTTTGTCGGATTTGTCATGGAGCTGGGCATTCGCAGAGAAAATGTAAAACCGTTTGCATATTTCTTTTTATCTTGCCGTTGCGGCAAATATTGTTATAAGGCAGGTCCATTTCTAGCACATACTCTCCAAACAGGCGGTGTCCCATTATAGTACCTGTAAGTCTGTATATGCTATTTCTGGACCCAAATAGATAGATAGGCAGAAGTGCTGCCTGCTGTTTTTAGCACCACCTGTGCCATCTTGGTGCACTAGTCGTAGACCTTTATGTTATTACTATCACGTTTCATTTTCTCTTTCCAACCATTTTGTGGCTTCGATAAAGCTACTAATGTCCGATATGCGTTTTGAAAACATTCTGTTGGACCCAAATAGTAGATGCTGACATATTGGACCATATCTACTCGGTTGCCTTACAGTTTATTATTGAGTTCCATATACTCTGAGCAATTTGTTCGAAGTACATATTAAGCTCTCTTTTGATCTTCCTAGCGGGTATGGTATTGGCTCTGTCTCGTATTCGTCTAAAAAGGCTCTTTGCTTTGCCAACTCGTCTGTTTTTTCGTTTGCCGAAAATTTTTCCATGACCAGGAACTTAAATTATGGACAAGTAGTTCTGTATTGAACAAGAAATGCCTTAAGTTGAATTCGGAACTAAAATAGTTGACCAGCCAATGAACTTAAAGTTTTTCCTAGTTGCTGACGGTGGTGGTAATCTGTGGTGTCTACCGAACAAGCAATGCAATGCCGTCTGGTTGTCCGTGTATATGGTTGCTTTCTGTATTTTCTTGTATTTGTTCATTGGAACTTCACAGGCCTTTCTTACACCGAGTACTTCCTCTGGGAAGATGCTGGCTGAGTTTGGTAGACGAATGGAAATAAAGCTCATAATAGATAGAGGTATAATACCTACCATAATTTGAGTTGACCTAATATATTACCAAACAATATGCTCTTAAAATAATATAAATAAGAATATAAAAAAGAATCACTGCTTGAAAAGTGAAAACTAGAAGAATAACAGACGAAAGTCCGTCAAAGCTTTTCTGACTTCAAAAATACCGTAAAATCGGGTATTAAATATATAAAATGAGAGTGAACTCTCCACCAAAAATGTGAAAAATATTCCAAGAGATCAAATGCTTCCTTTGCTTCGCTAGACTACACCATTGAGGAATAATATTATGTACAATTTTAAACATTTAGTATATTGAATAAACCACTTTATGGCTATTCTCGTATATAAATTGCACTTTTGTAAGCTATAACTTGTACTTTACTATAACTCATATTATTTATATAGCCTAAATATGTGTTATCCTTAAGCCAATTCACATGATTACATAACTGTAAATTATACTAGTATATTTGTATTGCTCTCTCTCACTCATTTCCCTGCGCTTATTATCATCTATTCTTTTTCCATTTTGTACGCTTTCAGATCCCGATGGCGGCGCTGCAGTGAACAATGTAATCGGCGGACCGCCCGGCAGCACACCGCCACCGTACACGGCCGATGGTAAAATGACGAACGCCCAAGGTGGCGGTGGCGGCGGCGGCAGCGGCAATGTGGGGGCTGGCGGTGTTATGCTCTCCGAGTTGCCAGAACCACCGATACCAGTGTCCGAGATTGGTCCAATCCCACCGCCGCCCATGTTCTCCACACCGAGTCCAACATTGATAGCTGGGCGCGCTCATGGGCCGGGTGCGATGAATGATCAAGGTTATCAGGATTATGATTATGACGGTAGGCATAACGGTTATAAATTGCTAAACAAATGTACCATACAGCTCAAACACAAACACATATGCAAATGTGTCTATGTGTCTGTGTGTAAGTGCATGCTGCCGCAGGCATTCGTTGTTTATTGACTGGCGTTACTCACGAAGGCGAGGCGAAGCGATAATTTCGATAAAGCGTTGCAATAAATCTCGCTGTTTTTGCTCGTATTGAATAACAGTACTGCTATTTACAGTATATTTCATGCAAGCAACGATTCGTGCCGAGGAAAGTTATTCGCGGCTAAGATTGATTGTTCGTTTTTAATTAAGCAGCGAAGAAGAGTGTTCTTTTGCTAAATCTCTTTTTAAATATTGAAATCAAAAACATACATTGTGACAAAAAAGTGCACGGAAATTGTAATTAAATTAATTTTGATTTTTTTTTTGAAAAAGTGTGCCGTAAACAGGTCTCTTTGGACTGGCTTGATCGAGCGAATTCCGATCCCACATTCGTGGAGAGCATTATAACTGCCGATTAGATATGGGTTTATGAGTTTGACATGCAAACCAGACAACAATCATGGGAATGGAGGGAAAAAAGCGAGACGAAACCAAAAAAACCACGCCAAAGCCGCTCAAAAATCAGGATTATGCTCATTGTTTTTTCGGTATTTGCGTTTTGGTGCACCATGAATTAGTTTCGGAAGGACAGACGGTGAATACGGAGTTCTATTTGGTTGTATTGAGTTGTTTGCGTGCGAACATCCGTCGAAAACGGTCGGACTTGTGGAAGAACAATTTATGGATTTTACACGATGATAATTCATTTCGCTTGGAACTACGATTGTGATCGAAATTAAAGCCGAAAACGCAATAAATACCATCGATCAACCAACGTATTCACCAGATTAACTCTGTGGGATTTTTTCTTGTCCCTCTAATTTAATTTGCCGCTACATGGGACCCGTTTTCAGTCTATCTAAGAGATAAAACCGAATTCACTGAAGGCCATCTTAAAAAGTGCCTGTGAAAAATGTTTGGAGGACTGGAAAAATCGTGTCCATCTGTTGAGGATTACTTTGAAGGCATCTAAATAAATATTGATGAATATTTTTTTACCACTTCCGGGTACTTTTTTGTCACAATGTAAATTTGGCAATTTAAATAAGTTCCACTTCTTCACTGCAGTGCTTTTTTAAGCGACATTTTACTGATTTAAGCCAAAATTATATTTATAGTTTACGATTTTTTAATTTTTATTTAGGAATGAGTTTTAAGGATTCTATCATTTTCTCTATAATTACTTAAATATCCCTGTAAAACTCATTTTACAGCTCATTTAATGTCTCGTAGTGCTTGTGTCCCCTGCTGAACACGCTTTATGTTTCCGTTATTTGTTTGTATGCTAACTACACTTGTTTACTCACTACTTACCTATTTGCCAACGTGGCGTTAATGCTTCGACATGGCATTGTTTCATTATCCTGTCGTGACTCTTTTGGGAGCCTTGTTAAGGCGGCTTTTATTGCGCAATACTATATTAACTGAATGCGCGCATAAGCCTTTTACCGCTGAAGTGCTGATGACGGCTTCGAGTGTCGTCTCATGGAGGACCCTGCCTCAGTAGCCTCGCCTAGCGCTCATTCCAACGGAGTAGCATTAAGAGCCTGTTCGCATTTACGCCGGTGATATTTTGAGTTGTAAAATGTTTATTAAGCCGGATGTAGGCTTTACCGCAGTTTTTATTTTAAACGCTGGCTGTTTTACCAAATAATATTTTACGCGACACTTTTACTGCTCATAAATAAGTTGTTGCTTAATGATGCCCAAACATTATTGCCGTTGCAATGGCACTGCGCTCATAAATGCCGCGTCATGTGAAAACATTGTCGTCTACCCAGCAAAAGCTAGTCACCATCGACGCTTGTACTGTTATCGCAGCGCACACTTGTCTACACACAAACATTTTTTTTTATTTATTTGTTGTATTTTCTCGCCTTTGTTATTCCACTTTTAAACCGTTTATTCGCACAGATCAAGAGCCTGACGATGACCAGCTTGACTCGGATGAGGAGTATATGTTCCAGTTGCGCCAGCAACAACAATCATTACATCCCAATCATGTCGATACACAGCGCGTTGAGGAAATTCCAGCCAAAGAGCCAAAACCAAATGCAGTTCCTCTCAAGTCGGCGCTGAAGAAGAAGCCCGGCCAAACGTCCACCTCATCGCCGGCCACGCCCACACAGGACCACAGCAATGCCAATGGCAATGTGCAGCAAGGTGGTGGTGGCGGCGGCGGCGGCGGTCCAGCAACATCGGCCAGTCAGCGCCCGCTGGTGGTGCGTCAAGACGCAACAAACAGTTATTCGCTCAAGTGAGTATTTGGGGGCATTTTCGGGAGCGGGTAGCCTTAATTTATGTACATATGTGGGTATAAGTAAAGTCAAATAGGTGAAATTCAAGGCATAATGCAGGACTGGAAGGCAAAAAATTAGAAATTTAAAGAAAATCGTATAATTTTGTATATACAATTTGATTTGAGTTTACTGAATTGAGGTTATGCCTTGAAAATCTAGAAGTGTTTTTACAATTTTGGCTTAAGATCAACAGTCTATGAATAAAGAGAAAACAAATTTTTGCGTCAGATTTCTCAAATTGTATTATAAGTTTGCCAAGGTGTCTGTAAGACGAAAAAGGAAACGTAAGAGACCCTATAAATTGCCGTCTGTTTGTATATATGCGAACTAGTCTATCAGGTTTGAAATATCGACCTGAAATTTTGTACACGAGCTTTTCTTCCTAAGAAACTACTCATTTGACGGAACGGCCGATATCGGTCCACTATAGCATATAGCTGTCATACAAACTGAACGATCGGAAACAGCTGCTTGTATGGAAAACTTTTTCATTTAATGAGATATCTTAACGAAATTCGGCATGTGTCATTGTCTAAGACATAGATGCAATCTCCGAAGAAATTGTTCAAATCGGACTACTATAGCATATAGCTGCCATACAAACTGAACGATCCAAATAAAATGCTTGTATAGAAAACTTCTTCATTTGGCAAGACATCTTCATGAAATTTGACATAGATTATTGCCAAAGCTAATAATGCAATCTCCGAAGAAATAGTTCAAATCGGATTATTATAGCATATAGCTGCCATACAAACTGAAAGATCGGTATCAAGTGTTAATATGAAAATCTTTTGCATTTAACGAGATATCTCCAGGAAATTCGACATAGATTATTGCCTGAGTCAATAATGCAATTCCCGAAGAAGAAATTGCTAAAATCGGATCATTATAGCACATAGCTGTCATACAAACTGAACGATTAAAGTTATCGATAGGAAGGGTATTATAGTTTCGGTGCAACCGAAGTTATCGTTTTTTCTTGTTTTTATATAGATAGGATCTCTAGCTAACTTATGCCTTTGATTTACAATCCGGTTTTGATATACTTTCATTTCTATATGCTCAGCGAAACCACAGAGCAGCATACCGATCGCGTCAAAATGATAATCGCTTTTTACGGACGCCATTTGCAATATTGTAAATTAAATCAAGAAAAAACGTTAACTTCGGTTGCACCGAAGCTAAATACCCTTCACAGGTGCATTTCTGTTAGTAACTATTTGTTCAGTTTGTATGGAAGCTATATGCTACAGTCAACCGATCTGAACAATTTCTTCGGAGATTACATTGTTGCCTTAGAAAATAATATATACCAAATTTCGTGAATATATCTTGTCAAATGTGAAAGTTGTCCATACAAGAACTTGATTCCGATCGTTCAGTTTGTATGGCAGCTATATGCTATAGTGGTCCGATATCGGCCGTTCCGACAAATGTGCAGCTTCTTGAAGAGAAAATGACGTTTGCAAAATTTCAAAACGATATCTTAAAAACTGAGGGACTAATTCGTATATATACAGACAGACGGACAGACAGACGGACATGGCTAAATCGACTCAGCTCGACATACTGATCATTTATATATATACTTTATAGGGTCTCCGACGATTCCTTCTGGGTGTTACAAACTTCGTGACAAACTTAATATACCCTGTTCAGGGCAAAAAAAATAAAAAAATGTATTAAAAAAAAAAAATATACATATATATAAAACTTTCAGAAATTATTTTTTAAGTAAATAAAAATCATTGGTTTGAAATTTAAGCCAATATTGTAAAAACACCATAAATTTTGTAAAATAAATTAATTTAAATTTACTTCCCAATTTTAACTCGGTTCACCAAAAAATATACAAAACTCCTTACGCAACGTAGTTGTTCCAATTTACAGAGTTTTTGTCCACTTCCCTTTTAATATATTCTAAGAACAATCCTCCCTCTCCTTGCATATATTTTACGGTTAATTTTTGCGACTTCCCTCTGTGTCACAGATTTTATAATCATTTTAGTAAACAAAAACAAAAAAAAAAGATTGAACTTTGTACACATTTTGACTAACCAAAAAAAAAAAAACGCAATGCCCAACATGCGAAACCTTTCCTGCAATTAAACAAAAATCTTGCATAATTTTATATACTATACTTTCTTCTTTTCTTTCTTTTTCCTACTTATTTTCACTCGCCAACCAAACGCCTCAAAAAAATCTAATAAAAAATAAAAACAAATGCAAAATGAAATTGCTCAAAAATCAACCAACAAATCAACAAAAAAAAAATAAATAAATAAAAAAAAAAAATAAAAATAAAAAAACGAATATCGAAAATCAAAAATCAAAAAAAAAAATCGGAAATCAAAAAAAATCGGAAATCAAAAAAAAATCGGAAACCAAAATCCAACGCATTTGTTTTTTCACATTCGTTCTACCCCCGAATTAGGCCAATACTACGACCACGGATTAGAATATGGTAATAATTTAGATTATGTTATCAATTTGAATGGTTTCTTGTGTGTATTTACTTTCTCACTCTCGCTCTCTGTAACGCTGTCGCTGTACACCCACACGCATACCAAATAAACAACACAACACCAATAACCTAAAAACCGACTATCCAAATAACCGAATAACCATGCTTTTCAAATTAATTTCATGAATATTTGAAGACTAACAAAGCTAACTCCAGCTGATGTTTCGATTTTGCGTTATTATTATTACTTATTTATTTGGTTATTTATTTATTTATTTGGTTATTTATTTATTTATTTGTGCGCTGACCACTCACTCTACCACCACCTCCACCGCCTTTTTCCCCACACTGACGAGTCCATGAGTCCATCATACTTTGCCAATTTCCAAACATCCAAACATGCAACTAAACAATTTATATTCCATCGATGTAATTTATGATGCATAACGGTTTGATGTGCCCGTGTGTGTGTTTGTGCACGCCTGGGGCATTTCCTTTTCCTTTACTAACACACCAACACCAATGCGAGCGAATGTGCACTTAAGTGTATTAAAGCATGCTCTTGACAATATTTCATTATTAGCGTTTTTGTTTTTGTAAAACCTTATTTGCCGTTGTAACTGTGCATGACGAAGAGCTTGCAATATTCATTAATTCTCAGTGTGTAAAGCTTGAAGCAAACTTTACTTTTTATTTGTTCGAAATACTATTATAGAAATATATAACCGAAAACAAATCGAATTTGCGTGAATTTTCCGAATAAGTTTATTGGAAAGATTTTTAATAAATGTGTGCGCTACTCATTGGGTAATGAAAAGTTGTTGTTGTAGCGGCAGAATTCTGCTGAGTTCACTGGCCTTGACCGGATAAAAAATTCGAGTTCGTTCCGTGAACTAAGCCAATGGAAAATCTCCGAAGCTACTGCTACACTTCGGTGTTTCTCACGTTATATTCTTCACTACAAGTAAGTGCAAAAGTTCGGTGAAAAATCTGGCATCTCTACCTCTGACAACACCGCCTCTGGATCTAGATTACTATATTTCTCTTGAAAATTTTTGTTACGCTTTTTTCGTGGGTGTTTTAAACGGCGACTTATACGTGGACAAGGTCCTCCTCTTAGTGATACGATGATTTAAGAATGTGCCTGAATGCCGTTTCTTCGGGAATAAATTCCAAGCTTTCCTTTACGACTCTCAATGATCGCGTTTCAAAGTACTTCTGCGGTCTAACACAGCCCATGTTACTATATTTTGGATTTCCGCAATTTCCAACTGAGTTCGAATAACCGGTGATAACCAAACTCATATTTGGGGATGAACGAAATTAGTCTGTGAGTTCTATATTCATACACAAACAGCGTCTAACAATAGGGATGAGATGATTTTGGCAGCTCGTGGCGGCCATGTTTAGGGATTTGCGTCAAATTTCGTCCGTGTGTTCAGTCAGGTTTGCCATTTCAACACTTTGGTACAACGCTTGAAAATCGTTCAGGAATATTATGGAAATCACGGAAAATCCGCAAATCCGAAAATCATCTTCTCAGATGAGGCTGATTTCTGGCTTGATGGCTTTGTCTGCTTGTCGCTTTTGGCGTGACTCAAATCTTGTCTGATTCAGAAAACGCAAATGCATACTCAAAAAATTGCATTTTGATGAGGATTTGTGGTATGTTGGCATCTTCGTTCCTTATTTCTTTCGAACTGAGGCAGCAAATGATGTTACCATCAATAGCGAGCGTTACAAAACGATCTTGACCGACTGTTTCTCCCGTAATTTGAAAAAATCGACGAAGCCAATCTCGATTTCCAACAAGACGGTGTGCCGCCTTATGTTTCACGTCTAAACATGGACTAAACATCGACTCACTAGTTTCGAGAAATAGCCCAGTTAAATGGCCGCCAATCTCAGCCTTTTGATTATTTTCTCTGTTCGTAAATCAGCCAGCAACGAGGAGCTCGATGACAATATTCAGCGCTCTATAGTCGAAACTCCAGCCTAAATGCTGCATCAAGTCCACAAAAATTTACGTAAACGGATGCAGATACGCAAACGAAGCCATGGAGACCATTTGGCCGACTTTTTGTTCAAATCGTAAATGGCAAACAATTTTCTTCATAGAAAAATAAAAAAACCGAAACCATTTTGAACAAATTTTAGCGTATTATTTCATTTTAACATCCCCTCGTTCTTCATGGCAGACCCTGTATCTGTTAAAACTAGTGATATTTGTACACTTTAAATCATTGCTTTTTAATTTTTTTCTTTCTTGTTTTTGCTATTTCGGTACTGCCAAACTTATTTGATTTGTTTGCCTTCAATATGTGTCCACTTAATCATAATATTTGAACAAATCTTCGCGGCAACCTTCGTCACTGTCAACTTTTGGCATTCGAGAAAAGAGAAAAGCAAACTACGTATCTAACAGGAAATACTCTATATGTACATATGTATTGTGAACCCACGTACATTTTTAAGAAAATTATTTTAAAAGTTGTCATACTCGTACTTGTGACAAAGAACTACCCAGAAACTCTAAATAAAAGGCAAAATATTTAATTATTCATCGGTATTTATTTTGTCGCCTTCAAAGAAATCCACAGCAGGTGTAATACAGTTATGACAACGATTTTTTCAGTCCTAGAAACACTATTCACAGGCACTTTTTGGGATGGTCTTCTCTCTTTCAGCGATTTTTTTTTTATTTTTTCGATCGACTGTAGACGGGGTCCACGGAGCGGCAATTTCAATTTGGGAAACAAGAAAAAATCACACGAAACGAAATCTGATGAATTCGGTGGTTGATCGATGGTATTCATTGTGTTTTTGCCTTAAAATCGGTCACACTAGTGATTTGATGCGACTGGGTATTATCATCGAGTAAAATCCATGAATTGTTCTTCCGCAACTCTGGCCGTTTTCGTGGTAGGTTCTCACTCAAATGCCTCAATACGGCCAAATAGAACTACTTATTGACCGTCTGTCCCTCCGAAACAAATTCATGATGCATCAAACCAAGAATATCGAAAAAAAAAACAATGAGCATACCCTTGATTTTGAGCGGCTTTGATGTGGTTGTTTTTGTTCCGGCTTGTTTTTGCCCTCCATTTCGATGATTGTTGCCTTTTTTGCATGTCAAACTCATAAATTCATGGCTCATCCGCAGTGGAATTCGAACATAAAGAATGTCCAAAGAGACCTGTTTGTGGTACCATTTTTGAAAAATATTCAGTTCTTTGGGACGAGTCGAGCAGAAACGCATTTCATACCCAAAATATTCACCAAAATCGTTCGAAAGGTTTCACGAGAGATGTCGAACTCTCTTGTCATCGCTCTTAAACTTGCCTGACGGTTTTCAGCCACTATATCCTTCACTTTTTTTAAATTTTCAGCAATTGAAGACGTCGAAGGTGGTCCAGAACGAGGCATGAATTCAACCTTCTTTCGACAGCCTTTGAAGGCTCTGTACCACTCTTAGGCTTGGGTGGTTTTTTTTTTTTTTTTTTTTTTTTTTTTTTTTTTTTTTTTTATAAAACTGAATGACCTGTATTGGTACTCTAATCTAATTCTACCAGAAAAGTGCTTCCGTGCCATTTGGTGTCTACTAGGCAACTCTTCTTCTTATCGCCTTGCAAAGAATTGTCACAAACACCTACCGTTAGCTTTTATAATATAAATAGTTTGACAAAAATTATATTTAAAGCTGACATGTAACTGTAAAAGACACTGTGACATAATATTTATTTTGCTCGTGAGTGTGTGTGTCTTGGCTTTCCATGGAACTTGGTTTTTTACTTGTTTTGTGAGGATCATAGTAATACACATACTAGGAAGCTTGTATGCTTAAATTCTACTCTAACGGTATATTCATGTCAGCATTGTTGATTTCAAAGAAATTCCGAAAAAAACTTCGTTTTTATTCAATTCAACAATTTTTCATTTCAAGCGCAACCAAGCGAGAGCTGCCCAAGTCACTTTTTTCCATTCTGTATTTTGTTTTTGTTTCTTTTTTTATGCAAAGAAAAATATTTTATTTATTTGTGGGTGTGTGTGCTAAGCAAAATATGACTTGCATCACATTTATATGTATGTGCATGTGTATATATATGTGTGTGTGTGCTGTTGTAGTATGCAAAGGAAGGGTATTCATTCTGAACAAAAATATTGTGAATTTTCATTTGACTTTATTGGCACGTTGCCGGTCCAGTTTTTCTTGTATAGCAACAACAAAAGCGTAAGCGGCAATTTTCATATTGAATTTCAAATTATTTGCTACATTTCACAAAATCGCATAAATACTAACTTGATGCAGACATTTATTGTGCATTCTAGCAAAGTTTGGCAGAGCAAAGCGTCGGGAGCGTTTTGCACGAGCATTTGAGCGGAGTAGTTGTGTACAAATAAGTTGCATATTCAAATGTGCATACGTGCGTGGCACACGAAATAAGTTGGTCCGACTCGCTTTTGTGTAGATTTCTTGTGGAAAATTTTGCACTTTGAATAGTTTATAGTTTAAGCTACAATGGAAGTGCGCAGTGGGCACAAAGAAAGGAAAGCTGGCTATCACATCTTATACTCGAAGGGAAAGGTGAAAAGGGTGATGAGCTGGCGCAATTGAGATTAATGTCAGGAAAGGAGGCTGTTATTACCTCAAGATCTGTATAAAGCCAATCTGAAGTCTTTGCTAATGATTAAAGTTCAATAAATAGTGCAAAACACACCTCAGTAGTAATCGCATCGCATTTTTAAAAAATTTGTCTAAAATTTTGTGTTGCTAACCAAATTTCGTGTACGGAGTCGTTGCGAATGTTGGAAAAGACTTACGGTGATTCAAAAACGAGCTTACGAATGGTACAAATAGTTTTTTATTTTTAATGAAAGTAGAAAAAAAAGTGAAGGGTATGGTGCTTGAAAAACGCCAGGCAGGTGTTAGAGAGTTGACAAGATAGCACGACAACTCTCTCGAGTCCGTTCGAATGATTTTGGTTGATATGTTGGGTATGAAACGCGTTCTTGCTTGACTCGTCCCAAAGAACTGAATATTTTTCAAAAATGGTACCGCAAACAAGTCTCTTTGGACATTCTTTATGTTCGAATTCCGATCCCACATTCATGGAGAGCATTATAGCTGCCCATGAGCCAATGGTTTATGAGTTTGACATGCAAACAAGTCAACAATCACCGGAATGGAGGGAAAAAAACAAGCCGAAACCAAAAAAACCACATCAAAGCCGCTCAAAATCAAGGTGATGCTCATTGTTTTTTTCGATATTCGTGATTTGGTGAATCATGAATTTGTTTCGGAGAGACAGACTGCCAGGAAGGAGTGCCATTTAGCCGTATTGAGGCATTTGAGTGAGAAGATCCATCGAAAATGGCCGATGATAATACCCAGTCGCATCAAGTTACTATTGTGACTGATTTTAAAGACAAAAACACAATGAATGCCATCGATCAACTTCTGTATTCACCAGATTTTGGCTCCGTGTGATTTTTTCTTGTTCCACAAACTGAAATTGCCGCTCCGTGGAAGGAGCTGTAGGTCATCTAAAAAGGGCCTTTGGAAAGGTTTGAGTACTGGAACTGGATTTGGCATCTGGTGTAGATAACTTTGAAGCCCACAAAATAAATATTTATGAATAATTAAATATATTGCATTCTATTTACAATGTCTGCGTATTTTTTGTTACACATAAATGATCAGAGTGACGAGCCAAGTCGATTTAGCCATATCTGTCTGTCTGCTGTATATTCCTCAGTTTTTGAGATATCGAACTGCGGTTTTGCACATATCCTTTGTTCCTCAAGAAACTACCAATTTTTTTTGGAATAACCGATATCGGACCACTATAGCATATAGTTGTCATACAAACTGAACGATCCGATTCTAATTCTTGAAATTTTTTCATTTGTGACGGGTATTATAGCTTCGGTGCAACCATTAATGCTTTTGCTTTCTTAATTAAATTAAATTTGACAGATTTTATTTATGTAAGACCATATACAATAATAAATGTGTATGTGTGAGTGCTCTGTATTAGATTATAATAAGTTTGACGTGCTTTTAGCTTCCTAATTTTCAAATTACTTCCACAAGCAGTAATTATTTCTCGTGTCAAACCACGTTCACACATATTTACGTGTAGAGTATAACCATAAATACTCAGCAAAAGTTCGCTTGCCTGCACTCAGCCAGAACTTAAGTAAGCCTATACTTACACGTTTGCCAATGTGCTTATATGCACAAACATACATACATACATATGTACTATAGTACATATATTGTAAGTATACAATCCATGCGTTCGTGTGAAAATACGACGCGCGTCTTTTACTCACTCGCTTCCGCCGTCGACGCCATTCGGCGTGTTAAGTGCTCTTAAATTGTTTATGTTGCATAACCACCGTGCCCCAAAGTGTGTTGTGTGCTGTAAATTCAGTAAACAAGTTTGCACGACACCCGCCTCACACACACGCACGCGCACATAAGCCAACCCACGCCGGTGGGGACCGCTACGGTAGCCATTCAAATTCACCGAGAATGCAACAGTGACTTATGACGCGTATTCACACACACACGCACACACATACATTCAAAATCCGTTTGTTTGCGTGTATGTGTGTGTATTTTGGGCACCTTTTCCGTATCGTCGCGCCGACTTGCCGCACCGTGTGTCACGTTAATAAATATCCTGTTGCGCGGCGCTGCTCTCGTTAACCGCGCGCCCTTTTCGGAGGCTTTGTCTATGTGCCACGCGCTGGAAATGGCCAAAGCACTCATTTTTCCAACCTTTTTCCAAAGAATTCAAACCAAATAAAATAAAATGGGAAAAGCGGGGAAACGGTCGTGTGCCTTTGTGCTCGACATTACTTTGGTTACGCTTGGCGCATTCCAAGTTTCGCGCTGTCGGCATGTTTTCTTAAAATATTCCTTTTATGACTGCTGCGAATTTTATTTTTAATTTTGCCGTCGCTGGTCTGTGCGTATGTGTTGCTGTCGGCATATGCTCACAGACACACACACACACACATTTATATAAATAAATCGCAAATCATAAAAGTTGTGCGGAATTGAATTGAAGCATCCATAAATTTCGAAACCTATTGTTGCTTTTGTGGTGTGCTTTGACGTGCTCGTATGTGATACGGGCTTCGGATGCGGTGAGGGCGCCCCGTGATTTACTGCAGATCATTCAATTTTTAATGGAAAAGTTGTACGCATCCGGAGAATTGAACGCACGCACATTTTTCTACGAGTGTGCTATTAATATGGATACTGGCAGCTCATTTACTTTGTAGATAAACTTTTCTGCATTTAATTTAGATTTATTTCCGGTTCTGGTTTCAAGCATTTAGCGCGCTGAGCGCCTTTCAAACTGAAGGTGGTGTTTTCAAAAGAACGCTACAAAAGTAGATCGATGGGGACCATAAACAACGCCATTTTTTCCTGCTATTTTGGTATTTCTCTTCAATAAGGTACGCCATTTTATTATGGAAAGATATAAGATCCAACAACGAGTCGAAATTACTAAAATTTACTGCCGAAATTCGGGAGTCAGTGGCCTCAACTTTAAGAGCGCTACGTCCAATGTATGGTCGTCATAATCGTCCTGTCAGATCGACAATTGAGCGTCTGGTGGAAAAATATGATCCCACAGGCACAGTACAAAGCTTCCGTGCCAGTGAGACAAAGAAGTGCCTGTAGTGTCAAGAATATTGCTCTCACTAGCGCATCAATTGAGAAAGACCCAAATTAGTCTCTCACACGTCGTTCTCAAGGATGCATCCCTGTGACGTCGTTTTGCCCAATTTTGCGAAAAAAGATTCACCTTCATCCTTGCAAGATCAAATAGACGCAAGAACTGAAGCCGCTAGACCACCGGAATCGTCGTATGTTCGTGAATTGGGTTGAGGAACAACTTGAAAATGATCCGGATTTGCATCGAAAAATCAACTTCAGCGTTCTGGTTCATTTCTGGCTGTATGTCTTCATTATTAAGCAAAATATGCGTTATTAGCCAGGCGTACTTCATGCGTCACCATTGCATCCCGAAATAACTATGGTTTGATGCGATTTATGGACAGACGGAGTCATTGAGCCGTACTTCTTTCGTGATGATCAAGACCGTCACGTAACTGTGAATGGGAATCGCTACCACTCAATGATAACCGAATATTTTTGGTCCGAATTGGATGATATGGACTTGTACAATATGTGGTTCCACAGGACTGCGCCTTAAACTACACAGCGAATGTCACAATCGATTTATTGAAAACCAAGTTTGGGCAACGTGTTATTTCACGAAATGGCCCAATCAATTGGCCGCCTCAGTCGTGCGATTTGACGGCTCCTGTGGGGCTACATTAAGTCTATGGTCCATACCAACTAGCCAGCGACGATTGATGAACTTCGTATGAATATCGATAGTGAAATTGCAGTAGTATCGGCCGATTTATGCTTGAAAACGTCGAAAATTGATTTCAGCGTCAGGACTTCTGCAATCCGGCCCGCGGTGGCCATGCAAAAAAAATCAAGTTCCATACATAATGGCATCACGTTTTCACAGAAAATTTTATAGCGCTCTTATTGAAAACCCCGTTACTAGTACTCCAACTAACCTCACTTATGCTTCGTTCGAGTTCATTGGAAAATTTTTCATTCAAAAATCGGCCACTTTCACAAGAAATATGAATTTTAACTTCAAAAATACTCAATTTATTTGAATTTCAACTATTTTTGTTGTTGGCAACACTTTATTAAATTGCGTTTCGCAGACACTTTTTTGCTGACGACAATTTTCAATGGCGAAAGCAATTAAATATGCAATATCAATGTTAAATTTATAGCGCGATAAATATATCTAACGGTGTATCACATGTTCGTCTCTATGTGCAAAATATTGTAAATGATGTTAGTGCAGGCGTCGGGGCCCTGCTGCGGCAGGAAGCAGCCTCAGTACGTGCCTGTAGCACACGTGAGTTCACTTCGTTTTATCTCCGCCGCGCAATGATCATTAAGTACACCAAACTTAATGCTTGTTAACTTAAGACCCCCCATTTTCCCTCACCAAATATGTGCAAATATTACTGAATGCACGCACACACAAGCACTTGCCGTGAGTGTGGAGTGAATAGCTCTGATATCGAAGCTGAAACATGCACAGGTGACTGCGGCGCGGCATTGCATATATGAGTACACTGCCTGCAGAAAGCGATCGTGCATTATATATATGTATATTTTTTTTTTCTCTTGGTAAAACAGAGCATTTCATTTTTCTATTCCTTATACGCTTAGGAGGAGAGGACTGAACTATTGAATTCGTTCCCAAGTGTTTTTGTTTTTGTATTGACCACCCAAACCCGGCACAGTCAAGAAAGAAGTGTTGAGTTGTTTCTAACTCATCTTCTCCGTACGGCTTCTGCACATGGCGTCTGGTAGGATACGCAGCCTTACAGCATGGCCGCCAATGTCCTGTTAAAAGCTCCACAACTAAGGAAAGGCTGTCTTTACTGAGGGCAAAGAGATCACTACATCCCTTGCAATCGATCTTAGGCTAAAATGCTTTTGCGACAGCGCATATACCATCGGTGGCTCAACACTTAAGCTTCCGCAAAGCCCAGCTGTCTAGTAGTAAAACACAAGAGTCTCGTATCCTCGTATCCACCGACTCGCTCCAATACCACCGATAGCGGTTCTAGGGTGCCTTTTCTTTCTAGCTCATCAGTTTTACAATTTTCTGCGATTCCGCTGTGGCCTGGTACCCACACCACTCTTGTTACAAAGTCATGCGATGCCATTGATAGCGAGATTAGTCACTCCTTGACCAGCCCTGAACGTACTGTCAATAAGTTAATGGAATGCCGAACGTTTGAGCGTGAATTGTTTAGGCAGCGAAGGCATTTAACTGGGAATTAGGGTTAGCTTCTTGTGTGAATGGTGTGTGCTTGTAATGTGCATATGGGGTCCAACTCCTGGTCACCAGTCCAGAGCAGTATGAAAGCTCAACTGGTAGTACTTTTGGCTACGAGGTCTGACCGAAGATCTAATTCTGGTATCACGGGGGTAGAGTTTGCTCCAACCTTCTCATGCGGACTAGTCCATCAAGGAGTATCGTGATTAAAACCCGAATACGGGAAGAACTTTGTCAGTTAAATGAATGAATAAAGGTTTTAGATGTGCCTCGACCCCTACCAAAATGGTTAGTGTGTCCAGCCCACAAAGCTCATTGGTACTGAAAATGCCTGGCACTTTTAGGGCGCTGATCAACTCGTTGATTTGATCCGCTCTGGTTTTGAGTGCCGTGTGGTAAGTGTCGTCAGCAGGTACCCTCGTTAAACACACCGGACGTTGTCAATGAGTTCAGGGCTAGTATCACCGCTCTGCTATCTGAATGGTTGCTCACTTCTCTGAAGGAGGCTGCACTTCGAAGCAGTAAATCTACTGCTACCTTAATGGCTGCAACCTCGTCTTGAAAGACACTGCAATAGTCAGGAAATCCAACGCTTTAGCTTATAGAGAACGCCTGACAGTAAGCTCTTTTTCCAAAGCAGAAGCCCTAAAATAACATAAAATTTGGACGCAGACAAATTTCAAGTCAGTGCACTTGTCGCACGCACTGTGCTTTGGGTCTGTTGACTTCAAGTCTTCGCATTCGGATGTGATAGTAAGGCGTAGACATGTATGTCCAGGAAGATGTGCATTGCTGAAAGGATATCGGTGTGCTCACGAATGGCAGCAGCAGGCTCATTGACTTTTATGGTGTCTACACTACACACACACACACTCAGTTCATTTTATCTGCATGTTTCACCGCATTTCACTTTAAATGTCATCAAAGCGCAAATAATTTTACGCTCAGAATATATTTGCATGTCGACAGACACACACTCATAACTCACGCATCCTGCGCTCAGACCTGGTACCTCTGGTACAGGTGGAGGAAGGTTCAGAGCAAAGCGGCTGACACATTCATTTCCACACTGCTGACTCAGTTTTAATTCCTTTTTGTTTTTGCTTCTGCTTCATATTTTATTTAACTTCGTCGACGCGGAAGAACTCGCAGCCAAAAGGCTTGTGGGCGGCTTTGTATGGCAGCCAGATAAATGATGAAAAGTATTAAAGCTTTTATTTTTTTTAAATTGCTGGGAGAGTAGAGATGCCTCACATATGCATTTGTTGAATAAAAATTATTTTTTTTTAAGATGTTATAATTATAATTATTTTACTGAAATACACTCTTCAAACTTTTACTTCGAAATCTGTAAAAATTGCCTCTATTTGTGCCTTCGTGTGTATTTCTAGCATATTTTAAGTTTAACTTAGTTAGTTCTGCATGTGTGTATGTATGTGTGGCAATCCTTAGAAATCACCGCCAAGCACACAGCTGCATGCTTAACGGTACCTCATGAATTATTTGTGTATTTGTGTTTTATTTATGTATTAGTAAGTACACTTGTAACACGCACGACAACAACACTTGCTAGTAAGAAAGAGAACACACACACAAACACACACTTAATAAAGTATAAAACCAAACAGCATTAAATTGTAATCAAATAAATCATGGCAAAACGTTTTTACTTATCTTTTACACACTTTTGTTTGCTCTTTATTTCAAACCAAAACCAAAACAAAAACAACATTCCTCGATTTCTCGCTGTCTCGCGCTTAATGTTGTGGCTTTCGCTTAACCAGCAGGCAGCAGGTGTTCAACATCAATCTGCCGTGCACCGTCGAGAACAAGGAGAACACTCGGCCGTTTGTGATACGCGAGAGCAGCAGCGACAGCGACGAGGGCGACGGGCGCATACTCTATCGCGACGACGACAATGACCGGCAGGCGAAGATTGCGCGCAAGGAGTCACTGTCGCTGAAGCTGCAGCTGCGGCCCGACAAACAGGATCTGATCAACCGCAACATTCTACACCAGGTGACCGACAATGAGATCAAGGAGTCGAAGGAGGCCATTGGCGCACGTCTCATACGCCGACTGTCGATGCGACCCACAGCCGAGGAGTTGGTGGAACGCAATATCTTAAAGAGTGAGTATTTCAATGGCAAGCCAACTTGCTCACACAATACTACTACCGTTATCGTGTCGTATTTGTGTTGTTGTTTGCGTTGTTTGTTGATTACCGTGAATTTATATAATTATTGTTGCATATTATTTCTTATTGGTTCAGCACAATCACCCGCCGAAGAGAAGAAGCAAAAGGAGGAGAAGAAATCGTATTTGCTGCGAAAATTGAGTTTCCGACCCACCGTCGAGGAGCTGAAGGAGAAGAAAATCATCCGTTTCAACGATTATATTGAGGTGACACAGGCGCACGACTACGATCGGCGTGCGGACAAGCCATGGACAAGACTGACGCCGAAGGATAAGGCTGCCATACGCAAGGAATTGAATGAGTTCAAATCGTCGGAGATGGCGGTGCACGAGGGTAGTCGGCATTTGACGAGGTAAGTTTATTTTTTAATCCCTAAACGGGGTATATTAAGTTATTTGCATTGAAGTTGGTAATAAAAAGAGCTTCTAGAGTAAAATGATATACGTACAAATAATCAGCTGGACGAGTTGAGTCCATACAGTAATGTCCGTCTGTTTGTATGTATATAATTACGTAAATTGGTCTCTAGTTTTTGAAAAATCGATCTGTAATTTTTCGTACGTCCCTTTCAGCTCGGAGCCGCCGATATCGGACTCCTTCTGTTTTATTGACGTAGGCACCGCTTACGTGGTTATAGCTGATTTTAGAACAGCGCGCCAGTCGTTCTTCCTTTTCGCTGTATGGGGATTCCAAATGTAGGCAGGTCCTTCTTCACCTGGTCTTTCCAACGGATATCTTGCTCTCCCTCCGTTGCCCCTGTTTGGTACTGCGTCTAATACTTTCAGAGCTGGAGTGTTTTCGTCCATTCGAACGAGATGACCTAGCCATCGTAGCCGCTGTCTTTTCATTCGCTAAACTATGTCCAGATCGTCGTATATCTCATACAGCTCGTCGTTCCATCGAATGCGATATTCGCTATGGCCAATGCGCAAAGGACCATTACTCTTCCGCAAAACCTTTCTCTCGAAAACTCGTATAAAAGATCGTACCTGCTCGATTAAGTTCTGCAGCTCGAACTATTTTCTCCAGCAGCAGATTGAAGAAGTCGCACGAAAGGAAGTTTCCTTGACTGAAACCTCGTTTGGTATCGAACGGCTCGGAGAGGTCCTTCCCGATCCTGATGGACCTTTTAGTATTGCTCAACGACAGTTTACACAGCCGTATTAGTTTTGCGGAGATACCAAATAAAGGCAGCTCCTTTTCATGTTGTCACAAATATCGAACTTCTTCTTCTTAATTGGCGTTGACACCGCTTACGCGATTATAGGCGAGTCAACAACAGCGCGCCAATCGTTCTTGTTTTCGCTACGTGGCGCCAATTGGATATCCCAAGCGAAGCCAGGTCCTGCTCCACTTGGTCCTTCCAACGGAGTGGAGGTATTTCTCTTCCTCTGTTTCCCCCGGCGGGTACTGCGTCGAATATTTTCAGAACAATATCGAACTACTATAACATATAATGTTGCTTCCAAAAGTCAGAAATAATACCAACCAAAGTCTCTGCAATTTGGGGAGGTTGATACTGTCCAAGTTAGAAGAATACTGTTTTAATTTTCTTCACTTTTCGTAAAGCCGAAAGCCAACTATTTTGACTTCAAAAATTCGTTTTGTTTTATTTTAAAGATTTACACATTTTACAAGCTCTCCTCCGCTCCCCGCTGAAGAGCCGCAACCGCAGTGCATCGTTTCCGTTTATGTAATTCGCTCTGTCGGTGGCTTTCGCCTGTCAATTGGCTTAATTAAAAAGTCATTTGGGCATTACTTTTGCGGACAAAAGACCACTAAAGCCATTGCCGTTGGTTCAGCTTAAATTGCCAACTATTAAGGACCCAAGAGCCGGGCGAGTGTTTTGCCAAAAGCAATCGCAAGCGCGCAACATACAAACGCAAACACACAACGGAGAAACTCCAGTCAAAGCGTATCTCATATGTGGTTATGTTATATATATATATATATATATATATATATATATATATGAGTGTGTGTGTGCGGCAGTTAAAGTGTGAAATGGACAATGTGTATAAATACCACAATTGTTGTAACGACACAGTTTAGTATTGTAGCAGAGGAGGTGTGTGCCTCACGCTCACCTAAGACACGACTTCAGAATGTAAGTAAAGAGACAAGGACAAAGGGACGGGCGCGGAATGGTTAGGGATTTGTGAAAATGTGGAGAGCACGAAAAAGTTTAATTTCAATGTCACTTCCTGTCACACAATGCCACGTCGAGGGGCACATTCATTTCGAGCGCTCACCAGCAAATCCATTCAAGTTCACTTAAATGCTCATAAAAGATGTGTTTTGCTATATGCCACAATGTGGTGTGTGCCACGTGTGTGTTGCACCGCCGCAGATACATATTCATGGACGAGAGATATTTTGTCACAATTGCAACTAATGCAATAAAATGCAAGGCGACACAAACAGAATGCGAAGAAATTCGAAGTAAACATTCATTGTATGCGGATGTGACTGGAATTGGGCGTGTGAAATGAATGGCACAATGGTGGAAAGTCCTGTTATCGCACGGAGATAAGCACATGAAGATGTGAGTGATCACAATGTGTGGAACAAAAAATCCTAGAAGATAAAAGTAATGTTTTTCGTCGGAGATATTTATGTATTTAAGTCAAATAACGGTACTTAAATCTTCCACTCTATATCTCACAGCGTTGCTCAAACTATTCATAGACAATAAATTTTTTGAAGCTAAGGCATGGCACAAAGGATGTGAAGAAGTATGAAGCCAATGGTGCAAATTGGTCATCGTGTAAATTTTAACTCATCTCAAACAAAGAAGTTTTCAGAATTCAGGCTAAAATAGAAAACACATGAGGAATTGAATGAGTTTGAATTTTTAGATTTGAATTTTATTTTTTTAGAATTACGAAACATGCAAATATTATTGGAAGCCATTTTCAAAAATATCCAAGGTGAAATTCCTAAAAGCTTTTAATGGCAAAATAAGAAATATAAAGCTTTGGTTTGGAAATTAACCGGTATAAAGGATACTGGTTCTGCTATCTTCAGGCAACAGCTACCGTTTTTGCAAAACTGAACGAGCGTGAAAAGAATATACCATATAATGGGTGACCCAAGTAGAGGTAGTTTTTTTTAAACCTTTTTTTTGACAGACACACGTGAGTTGTGCCTAGCTGTCATGTTATTTTTGTTTAGTATTGTTTGACATTTCATCAAGGAATGACTTCGCAATATAATCGGCCTACTGAGCAACACCATTCCCCATCTTTAGACCCTGAATTCCTTGTTGTATAATATTCGACCGAATAGATCACGTCCAGCACGCATAGCTGAGAATGTACACGAAGACCGGGGAAAGCCGATTCGGCGCTGTTCGCAGCAACTCGATCTGACGTGTGGAACGACTTGTCGCATTTTACGTCGAGGTCTTAAACTGAAAACTGAAGCCGCTTGGTCTTCCCAAGCGACATCGGTTCTCTTTATGGGTTCTTGAAAAGTTGCCATAAGATCCGACGTTTTCGAGCCAAGTTTTGTTCAGGGATGAGACCCTTTTCTGACTCAATGGGTATGTAAACAAGCAAAATTGTCGCATTTGGAACGAAGTGCAACCCGAAGTGACTCAATAGCTGCCATTTCATCCAAAAAAACAACGGTTTGGTGTGATTTTTGGGCCGGTGGAATAATTGGTCCATATTTCTTCAAAAATTATGACCTTCAACTGCGACCGTTATCGCTTCATGATAAATGACTATTTCATGCCTGAAATCTATGCTCGTGAACTCCGCGACTTTTGGCTTCAACAAGCCGGTACCACAAACATCCCATCAATCAATGGATTTATTTAAAGAACACTTCGGTGAGAAGATAATTTCAAGTTTAATGCCAGTCGAGTGAACACCAAGATCGTGGGATATCACACCGTTAGACATGTTTCTCTGGGGATATAAAAAGTCTAAAGTCTATGCGGACAATCCCGCTTCGATTCATGCCTTGGAGCAAAACATCAGCCTGTCATTCACCAGTCACCAGTCGAAATGATCGAACGAGTCATCGAAAATTGGATTCAAAGGATAAACATTTCAAATAGATAATCTTCAAAACATAAATGCCATTCTTCATTAAACTTGAAATTTCTATGTTTTTTCCTATAGAAAAGTAGGAACCTCGAAATGGTTCACCCTTTATACATATACCGTATGTGCATATTCGAGACTTTGTAGCTAGTGACGTTGTGCTTTTACGGCAAGGACACTCAAAGCGGAGCATGTGTAATGCGGCAAGGAGGCGCACATCAACTTCCATCGCACGGGAATGCCGTTAAATGCATTGTTCGAATGAAGCTAGCGACTGCAGTGCACCCCAAGCGACCTTCATGCACATTCTTCTGCACACTCGAACAGGCACACATTCGTGTTTCACTCTTTGAGCACGTTCGCTATCAAATATACGAATGCGTTCCAAAAGAAATTGTCTTCAGTATGATAAATAAATGAAAATTACTCTCCAAAGTTCCCCAAAACAGTTTGACAATTATAATGAGGATGGCCATTAAAGCAGAGAACACATTCCCATCCCTTCAGTGTTTTGTATATACTTATGTATTTAATGTAAATAACTATTCAAGTATATAAAGTTGGAAAATGGCAAAAGTAGTTTGTGCCTTGTTTTTCGCTTTGCGATCTGCCTACACGCTTACATATGGCGGCACATGCCCGTTATTTGCCAATTTACAATTTCTATTAACTTCTCTGACAGCCAATTTAAGCCGATTACAGTTTTGCAAGCCAACCCCATTTAAACTAACTTCCTTTGGCATTGTATTGGAAGTAAGAAAATTACAGTTTAAACCGTTTGCTCTCAACCCAACCACGGCCTGGTCCAGCGGTGGCTCGTCAATCGACCTACTGTGGGGTTTGTTGCTCCAACTGCCGTTTCTCCATTCAATTTTGTGCAGATGCCAACCATTTTGTTTAACTTGGATTATTTATTTATTTTCGTTGTTCTTATTGAATTGAGCTCTCAAAACTGTTGCCGGTTTTTGTCGGTTTTCGATTTACTCGAAGCGCTGCACCCTTCGATAGTTGAGCTGGACGTTAGGCAATTTCTCAGCTGAGCGCACTCAATTTCTATTCGAAAAGCGCTTCCGTTTACGCCTGTGTGAAGCGCTCCAACACTCATACATATACATACATCTATCTACCTGTGTTTTCTGCTAGTAAATGTAAGGTACATAGCTCTTAAAGTTGAGGCCACTGACTCCGAATTTCGGCGATAAATTTTGATAAATTCGACTCGTTGTTGGATCGTATGTTTTTCCAAGATGAAATGACAAGCCTTAATGAAGAGAAATCTTAAAAGAGCAGGAAAAATATGGCGTAGTTTCCTGGTCTATCGGTCTACTTTTATAGTGCCCTATTGAAAAGGCCTAAATATGGGTCGTTGACTCAAGTTTTGGCGCGCTTAAAGGTTTACCAAAGTTTTGATATAAGTACTTCAAGGACCCATATATAGGGGTTTTTAATAGGACACTATAAAACTAAGGCAACGTAACATCTCGAACTCAGGACCTGGACCGACTTTGTTGAAATAATATCCATGTAAGGAAGAGGTGATATATTTATGCTCGTATTATTCATGTCACTTGTTAGGTTCGGTTAAAAGTTCTATCTTGAAAGTGATCCCAATTAGATAGTTCAGAACGCCGATCCGTTGTAACTAAAAAATCCTAAATGCTGGATCATAAGACCCCTACAATTCGACAACGCAGTTTTTAAGCCTATCACAAATTTGTTGAGACGTCTAATGCCAGTTTCGGCTAAGTCTACTGGTTCACCGAAGTTAAGACTAACGAGAGGTTTCAGCTTCCGTCGTGCAAAGGCTAAACAGTGAAAGAGAAAGTATCATCTGTAGTCTTCTGTTGAAAAGAAACTCGCAACAAGACTGCTTTACCATACAGCTAGTTTCGGCTATGTCTTCTGGTTCGCCGAAGTTAAGACCATTGTGATATTTCAGCTTCCGTCTTGTAAGGGCTAGACAGTAGAAGAGAAAGTGTCACCTGTCATCATTTTCTTCGGAAATGAAAATCAAAACAATACTTCTTTACCATACAATTTTATTTACTCACACAAATGGAAGGCATGGTTTTAACAAATAAAAATTTTAAGCATTTTCCGTTCGTAATTTTAGGTTATGTCATAAATAAGCAGTTAATCTCACTTCTGGAAGTTGCAGCGTCTTCGAAAGTTTCCACTTGAATTTTAAAGCTTATTTATGCACTTATTTGCCGAACAGTTTTCTGGTGGTCTGATCTAGAACTTTGCACCTAACTTTGCCACAGTCCCACTGGGGGGCCAGTGGCAGCTTGTTTTGGATCTTCTGCTATTTCTGCGCATATTTTGGCATTCCTAAAAGTTCTTTAGTTTTTACGCTATTCAAACCAATAAAATATTAACCTAACTCTTTTCTTTCTCTTCTCGATGCGGTTTGCGGCAGGTTCCATCGGCCATGACAAATGCAAGGGCAGCAAACGACACTTGCAACAGCAGCCACGTCAGCAGCAACATCAGCGAAAAACTCATTTTCCAAATGCAACCAACACAATTTTGTGCTCGAACAGCAAAAGCGCCAACAACAACAGCAGCAAAAGTTCGAGCGTGATGGCATAAAAACGAGAAAATGAAATATAAGAAAATAAAAACAAAAAAATTCCCAAAAAAAATTCAAAACTTTACAGAAAAATGGATAAAAAAATTGAAAAATGAAATGCTCAAAGACGGCAAAGCAAAATTGAAACAAAAAAAAAGGAACACAACAAACACACACACAAAAATGTGAATTAGATTGTTGAAAGGAAATGAGCATGAGCGTAGAAGAGTAAGAGGTTAGGAGAAAACAAAGACAAATTGCAAAAATGGCAAATAAATTTCTATTTCTACAGTAAAAAGTTAGTAAACAATAAAAGTAACAAAAACAAAAACAACTGAAAATAAGTTAAAGCATAGAAGAAGCCGTTAGCAGGCGCGAAGTTTAAAGTATAAACGCTAAGGCAGTAAAAGGCGACCAAAAGCCAATAAATAAGTAAATAATAAAATAGCATAAAGTTGACGACAGTAGTGACAGTAACAAACGCAACAACAACAGCAAACAGCAACAGCCAACAGCAGTAGCAGTTTCTAACGATTTAGCATTTGGGGTTTCAACACTACAACAACTGCAGCGAAGGCAGTAGTGAAAACGAAAGCAAAAACAACCAACAACAAACAATAATAAAATACACAAACAAAATGGACAACAGTGCTACTAAGCAACGCTTGTACGGCAACTTGTCCGGCTTTGCCGGGAGCTGAGCAATGCACATCAGCGCTAAATACCTGCTTATTTGTCGTCGCTGTGGCAGAATGGCAGCAAATCCACTTAGCGCCACGACGGCAGCCGCGCAGGACAGCAAACGTGCTGGACTGGTGGACGGACGAGCTTAGTGCCATGCTGTGGCGGGAGGAAAGTGTGTGTGTGTGGGCAGCAAATTGCTCAGCACGAGTTTAGACAGACAGGTCAATGCCACAAAAAATATCCATTCCAATAAAAACATACGGCCACAACAACAACAACACCAGCAACAACTCAAGCAGTTATGCAAACAATTTCGCCATGGCGATAGTAATTTTCCACAACAACAACAATGACGATACTAAACTTGAATTGCAGGCGCAACAGCAACAACAACGTCAGTCAGTAATGCCACTAATGACAATTATGCCGGTGCAGCTGCGCAACAACCACAACAATATACAGCAGTAGCCAGTAGAATTTTAATTTGTCCATTATGCCGCCGTAAAGTTGAATGGCGGCGCGCACTTTCGGACATTTGAAGCACACTTAAGCATATTATTGTTATTTACATTGCAGCAGCGAGCAGGGGTCCAGCCAGGCGCTCATTGAATGACATGACGCAAAGTTTTCCACCAGCACTTGTCTGCGAGACTGTTGCAGCAGCATTTTCCACTTGCCCTTTATGTTAAGTTGCATTGTTGTTTGTCTTTTGTAGCGCTTGTTTACATGCTCCGCCAAATGCGAGCCCCAAATATTTCATTATATTATATATACATATGTATTCTATTCTAAATGTAATTTGTAACTAGCAAACGTAATTGTAATTCGTACAATAAATCTGTTTTGTAAACTTAATATCTCTAAGAACAAATAAAACCGAAAAGTACTCACAGCAATGACAGACTCACAAAATGTAATATTAAATTAGAACTTTGAAGCACCGTTGAGCAGACAAATATAAGCCACACACTTGCATACATTTGAAGTGCGGCGAATATTTGTGCTCGAGTCAATGGAAGGGAACAGAAGATGTATGCGAAGTCAATATCAAGAAAAGATTCATGCGAAGGTGGTTTAAAGCAATGGGAAGATTGAGTTTCTTGTGGTGACTGCAGTGAGGCCCAATAAACGAATCGAAAGGTTGGGGTCGCACTCTTTTATCGTGGAGTATATCGACATTGTTGTTGCAAAAGCTTAGCACAGAGTTTATTTCAGGTCTTTAGAGTGTTTTTGGCACCGGAAAGTAAATTTTATAATATAATTTTATAATAGAAGGAGCTTGTTTTTAGAACTGAAAAGTAAATTTTTCAATTTAAAATTTTATTTCTATTTGTTGTTGTTGTTTTTTTATGTTCTTGCGCTTATTTACTTTCATCACAGTCGTGAGAGCTTTACACATTTGGCTTGTTAGCGCTTTTTTCAATTCTATGCTGCAGAAAGTTAAGGAAAAAACTCAAAGTATACCACATTTAGTTGAATAAGAAACTTTAACGATTAATACAAAAACATAATACTTAATAAAGTGAAGTTTCGTTGGCACCAATTGGGCCCTTGCAGAGTTTAAGTTACATTTCATTTGTATATAAAGTCATTCAATAAATAACAGAATAAACAAAGCCACACAAGTAAGTGACTCTTCCGCTTCTTTACCACAAATTCAAGAAATAGAAAAAAAAATAAAAAAAAAAATTTTTTTTTTTTTGTAAGCAGAAAATTTTTTTTTTAATATTTTTAAATTTTAAAAAATTTTAAGCAGTAAAAAAATTTTTATTTTATTTTTTTTTTTTAATTTTAAAAAATATTTTTAGGCTACTTTTTCTGCTTTTAGAACAAAATTTATGCCTTCCAGGCGGTGTTCCAAATTAAATTAGCTACTGCTTTATTAAATTAGTGCTGCTTTTGGAAAAATTTCGCTACTTCGCTGCTAAATACTAAATCAGCGGCATTTTCTAGAACTTTTAACCGTTATGTGCTGTCATTGCTGGAGTCAGAGCTTGCAAAACACGTATTTTCTGCAGGAAAATAATTTTTGATTGTTTTGCAGAGCAGCGCTGAATTTGTTACAATAATAATTAATATTTTTTTTTTATTTTTTAGGAAATAATAATATTTGCTTTTTTTTAATTTTATAAATCACTGACTTGGGCAGTAACAACAAAAAAAAAAAAAATGCAAATATCACACATACTCGCTTAAAGCGTGATTTTAGTATTTTTAGTCACGAAAATAGATTTCCTAGTAATTTTAAAAAACATTAACAAGACACAACAGGAATATTAAAATAATGATACTTGGAAATATTTCGAGCTGAGGCGGTTGCCATAAATTTAATTCAATTCTTGCTTCAAGATTCAGTTTTATGGTATTTTATTTTTTTTATTTTTTGTTATTTTTTGTTTTTATTTTTTTTTAACTTTTTCCTTTTTATAGCTTTTTTTTATTTTAAATAAAATTAAATAGTAATATTTTGCTTACCAATTTTATATTAATTTGTGTTTGTAAATTCAAAAAAATATTTTTATTTATATTATATAAAAATATTATATTAAAAAATATCTTTTTTTTAATAATTGTCCAAATGAGTAAATCAATTTTAAATTTAAAAGTGCACACCGCACTTACATACATACATTTCTTTCTTTTTACAAACATATTTGTTAGCTTTAATTAAAATTAATAAATCAACACAGATACATACATACGTATTTATTGTACAAAATTACAACGGCGTAGGCCAAATATACATACATATATGTAGCTGTATATGTTTGCATAGAGTCAGCTGTGTTTTGAGTGGACTTTCTTGCAAAAAGCACTGCTTAATATTTTGTATAACTGTATTTTAAACATACATACATACTTCTAATATTTGCTTATGTCCATCATATATGCCGCTATGTGTGAGAACATCGCAAAAGCAAAAAACAAAACATATTGATAACTGTTTAATAAATTGCAAATTAACACACACACACATAAATGAGTACATACATACATATTTATGTATGAAACGAGGCAGAAGGCGCTAAAGTCATTTGTGAAGTCAACGCAGAACCAGATATTAATTCGTATTTGCGCTTGTATTGTAGCGAAAATGTGTTAAAATAGAAACGTAGAGTGGAGTTGGCAAAGCTTTGCAACAACAAACAAACGCCGCTCGGTTATAAGCAATAAGCCGACAGGCGAGTTCTGCTCCCACAAATATTTTATTAAGTTTAATATTGTGTCAATAACTACTTGATTACTGTACTGTTATATCAGTGAACTACTTTTTTCTTAACATATCGTTAATTGTACGAGTTTTACATATAATTAGGTTTGTTAATTCTGTGTTTCTTTTTTTTCACATTTTGTTTGTGTTTTTTTTTTTTTTTTTGCGTACAACAAAACTGTTTGTGTAATTAGTAATGAAATGAGCTACTTTCCGTTAATCATATTCTATGAAATGTAATTATTGCTAATTTTAAGATATATTAAAATTCATTTAATTGTAATTAAACGTTAAACATAATACAAAGGAGCGAATAGGCGAGGAGAGGAGAGTAGCAACCAAGTGAAAAAATTATATTGCAAATAAAAGCAAAACAAAAAACAATTGATCATTATGATAAATTTTAAATGATAAATAATAAACATACATACATACATACACAGAAATGCATAAATACATAACTGTAAATGCAAATATAATTAATTGATAGTATTGACAAAGATTTGTACTATTACAAGATACGAAAAGAAAAAAATTAAATGAAAATAAAAATAAAAAACAATAAACATTTAAATTGATTTAATTAAAATTAAAATTTCTCTTTTTATTTACTGCTTTGCTTCTACCACCCATCATCATCATTGGCATGTGTTCTCACTGCTGAACAGAAAACTCAGCTATCAGTGCGAAAGAAATAGAGTGGGGTCTCTGGAAGTCCTTTAAATATGTGTGTATGTGGTTCATGAAGTATTTTAATTATATTTTGTAATTTTTAAATAGTGAAGAAAATCTTAGATCTCAATTACCGAAAAATAGCTCCACTATCGTTCCACAATATTTTAAAATTTTGAAAAACTTTGTATTTTTAAGGAATTTTCAACCCATGCGGCTGAATATTGGTATTTTCAGCTCCTCAAAACTTTTCAAAACAAATTTCACATATTTTGTAAAGATTAGGCGCTTAAGGGGTGGGTATTCTAGTCAAGAAATTTTAAATATCTAAAATGGTTTTCTTGGATATTTTTACAATTTAGATATTAAAAAAAAAATATATATATATATAATATATACATATATATTTTTTTTTTTCATACAGTCGCCATTTCTATAGTTCCAGACATTGTGACAATATTCTAGATTAATACTGGCACATATCAATTTCTTCGGACCCGCAATTCATCAGCATCTAGTTTTTGGTAATTCATGCCTCTAGACTAGAACACTTCCTTTAATAAGCCAGCAGATTTCTCACGTGTTTAGCAAGTTATTAGTGTTGGTATTCATATAAAATCATATTATAAGCGCCGTTGGATTTAATTTACATTCTTTAAAGTTCTCCAGTGTGCAACTGGTTTTTGTAGATCTCGTCAAATAATTCGAAGCTTTTACAAAATTTAAAAACTCACTTTCTTCTTTCATTCTTCTTCCGCTTCTACTACATTATCACACTAAATTAATTATACTATCTTCATTTTAAACTCATTAGAAGGATGAGAAAAAATTAAAAACCGAAAAATATTACTAAAAATTATTTGTTATTTTCATAATAAGTATATAACAAAAAATAAAAGTAAATTTTAACCTCAAAAAGGACGTATCTAACCAGTTGGACAGACCACACGAGTAAATAATATTTTTTTTTAAGTAAATAATACTGTACTTTTTTTACTGCAAGAAACTTTGTAAAAAATAGCAATTTTTATAAATAAATCATAATTTACTAAAAAATTCTGCTTTGTTAGTAAATTCACCTCAGCGACCATTTCATTTTGTATATCCAAAGAATGTTAATGTACATTAATGTTAATGAACACTGCAGCCAGAAATATGTTAACTTTCGCTGCTACTGCACATGAATACGATTCACTATAGACATGAATATGTTAACATGCTCTGCTACAGCCCAACATTTGCTGGTAAATTAATTAACATGAGAGCTGTTAGTGTAAACGAACGAACAGGCTTTCTAGGCATAGGTATAGCATGTGACAAGCAACTCTTCAAACTGAGTCAAAAAAAATTTTAACAAATTGAAAACACATATATTTGATAACACAATAAAAATAATCGATATGTCGTATATATACACTATATACAAAACAATAAATAACCACTAAAGAGAATAACGAAAAACTTCACATTAAAAAGTTTCAGTATTCTAAAGTATTTCTATAAAACTTTTGGTAGCATCTAAAAACACGTAAGCATAAGAATGTAGACCCAACATGTTAGAAATATAAAAGAGGGTTTCTAAACATATTTTCACTAAAGAAAAGTGCACAGGTGCAGCTATGAAGGCTTAAATCACTAACAAATATGTATGTAAATATATTCTAAAACAAAGTAATAACAATTAAAATAAGCAAAATTGTGATTATGAGTGGATGTAATTGAAATCAAGCGGACCGACCTTAGAATAAATGGAGCATTTGTTTGCTTTTTCAAGCTGCCTGTCTTCTAACACTATGCGCTTAGCCTCAGTTAGCATAAGATTTCGTTTGCTTTTCATGGTCAATTCGTCTATGTAGTGTTTGTGAGTTTTTGAAAATACTGAAATAATAAATGGAATTCAAACAAGCTTTCGGGCTTTCCGATGGAAAATCATAAGAACAAGACAGCCTCCTTCAAAAAAAGGAAAAAAACAAAATTATGAATTATTGAAAACAGTTTGAGAACTGTTCTAAACACCTTGACGGGTATTTTGCTACGAAACACAAACTATTACTTTTATACTTCTATCTCTATAAAGTATAATATTAGGACGTTGTTCAGAGAGAGCCTCCGATTTCCAGCTCCTCAAATGGTTTTTGAAATTACCAATATTAGAAGCAGCAATCCCAACAACCAACGCCTTTAAGAAAGGTAGATGTTTAAATTATAGCGCAGCACATTGATATGTGGATCGTAGTATCGAAATTTTGTTAGAACATCCTAAAACGCACACAAACTTTACGCCGGTGTTTGAGTAAATGTTTTTGTAAAAGCAATTTGATAAGAGTGGAACGGTTAAAAGTGATAAAAGCACACGTAAATAATTTAATTGAAGGCAGTTTGCAAAATTTGCCTACAAAAATTGTCAACAATTTGCGATTGTCCTGTAAGAGTGTGTAACCCTTTTCTATGAGAGCAAATAAATTGCGAAAATTGCAAAAAAAAATTAGAAGAGTTCATGTTGTAATACATACATACATACTTCTCTATTGTATGAATATTCAGCAAAACAAAATGAGTAACTATTACACAACAGCAATAACAATAAGAAAATAATACATGAGAATTAATGAAAAATGAACAATTGTAAGGAAAATGAATAAAAACCACATTAAAAAAGACAAAAAAAAAACAAATAAAATTTAAATAAACATATTGTATTTAACTGAGGCATTTGTGGAGTTGTTTTCTTAAAAATTAGTGATAAAAAATTTAAATAAATAACAGCGGATCCCCTCCCCTCTACTCTGATTTCAGTAGCCTTTTTTTGACAGATCACGCACCGTGGCTGAGAGTGTAACCGCAGATAGCGGAGAGTCGATTCGGTGCGTTCGCAGCAACTCGTACTGACGTATGGAACTACTGGAACATTTTACGCCTAGATCTTAAATTGAAAGCGTGCTAAAACCGCTCGTGCAAGAACAGAATCCGCTCGACTTTCCCAAGCGAAATCGCTTCGATATAGATATATGAGATCCTTAAAATCCTTTTCGGCCAAATTTTGTTTAGCGATGTAGGCAATTTCTTACTCAATGGCGTTTTGCTTGCCGCATTTGGGACGAAGAACAACCTGTAGAGGTTGAAGAGCTTCCATTTCACTCGGAAAAAACAATGTTCTCGCGCCATGATAACCGACTATTTGATGCCTGAAATTGAAGCTGGTGATCTCGGCCATATCTGGTTTCAACAGGACGGCGCCACTTCCCACACATCGCTTCAATCAATGGATTTATTAAGGGAACACTTCGGTGAGCAGATAATTTCACGTTTTGAGCCGGTCATTGGCCATCAAGATCGTGTGATATCACACCGTTAGAATTTTTGCTGTGGGGATATGTAAAGTCTAAAGTCTATGCGGACAATCCCACAATTCAGTGATCATACAAAATATTCATTTAATTTTACTGGAAATAATAAAATGTTGTTTCTGAAGTTCAAATCTAATAATGAAATCCCGCTTACTGTAATTACCTCTACCAAATGGCATTTGTTAATTATTTGTTGCAATTTATTTTTCGCCTGTAACAACTGTTTTAACATAAGACCTTGGAATTTGATGAAATATTGTATGTATGTACTTCAGGGTAAAACAAAAGGAATGTTTTTGTTCTTATAATTTTTTGTTTTTGTTTTTTTTTTTTGCTCTTTACTCTTGTTTGATAGACACCTCTAAAAAGGCTCTCTAAGGATGAGCTTCTAATTGAAACGAGAAAGTCCTGCGCCTATGGATACAGAGAAAATCTTACATTCAAGATATATCGCACCTTTCATTAAGGTCGCCATCTAATGACGCAGCTGACATCACCGGGACTAAAATTCTCCCACTCTATTGTTCCCTCTCCGAACTACTCCGTGCTTCTGATGAAGTTCATTAGTATGAAAAGTGTTATCGATGCAACCTCCAAAACGTGGTCAAGAAATCCTCAACCAATAGTTGCGATTATTCTTCTACATAGAGCTTTAGAAGATATTTTATAGTCTCTTCTTCTTCTATCTCCTGACAGCTTCTACAATAGTCATTGCACTCGTATGATGTTCCTAGTCTGCTGGCATGCCCGCCAATTAGACATTGACCCTACTAGAGTTCTTATGTCATTGCTTACAGCTCTTATCTGCATGTACGGCCATATATACATACCTTCATTACTACTTTTGCTTGCTTATTGAGGAAGTCAGGGATTGACTTCGACGAGACTTAATCATATTTAGAACTTATTTTTCGATTAAATATCTATTAGTAGCCAGATGCATATAAATTCTCTCTTTTCCGGAGTCTGATTGTAGGATAGTGGCTTTTCAGGCTAATTCATCTTCTTCACAGTAACAAATTAGATGTTAGATGAGAAATACACGCGTTAGGTAATTGAAAAGGCGTCAAACTGCCCCATATTCTTTCTTCCCCATCGCTTGTTAACGAACATATGTATGTTCCTTTATGATCTGCGTTCTCAGCTTCCCTAGAGTTTGTAGATCAAAAGAGTTCTGGGCTTTGTTGTAATAAGAAAAAAATTATGTTGTGCTATAGTTGAATAGGATTAAAAATAGATTCGCGCAAATGACGCATAACAATGAAATAACATTCCTTGTTGACAATTTGGCGGGTCGGAAGGAATTCGTAGTGCACTACACCTCGATAATCGATGAAAACTGTCAACATTACCTTGATTTTTGACCTGCTTTGACGTTGTTTTTTCTTCTTCGACTCACCTTTACCACGATATTAGGTCGATTGATCGTCTGTTTCCGGGTCGTAAGCATAGATACAAGTCTGAAAGTCGGAAAGCATTGTTTCACAGACGTTTACGCAACGCTGTTCTCACTTTTCGTTGGCTCAAATAATCTTTCAAAATGGTTTTCACCGATCCAGTAAGATCTCTGTTAAACGTCGATTTTCAAGCATCAATTCTTTTATCTTATTGACGAGTTGATCATCAGTTGATGTTGACCCTCTTTGAATAATTTCTATCAATCAAGAGCACATGCTCCCGAAAACTATCACCGAAGGCCTCTTCCAACATTCTGAATATTTCGGCACCAGAAATTTTATTCCGCACACACAATTTATTGGAGCTTCTTTGTTGAAAAATTTCTCGCAGACACCGCTTACGGGATTATAGCCGAGTTAACAACAGCGCGCCAGTCATTTCTTCTTTCCGTAAGGTGGCGCCAATTGGATATTCCAAGCGAAGCCAAGTCCTTCTCCACCTGGTCTTCCCAACGGAGTGTAGGTCTTCTTCTTCCTCTGCTTCCCCCGGCGGGTATTGCGTCGAATACTTTCAGAGCTGGAGTGTTTTCGTCTAGTCGGATGAGATCACCTAGACAGCGTAACCATAGCAGTGTCATCATATATCTCATACAGCTCATCGTTCCATCGAATGCGATATTCGCCGTGGCCAACGAGCAAAGAACCATAATCTAGGTACATGCCCTTAAATGGTAGTCCTTATTTCGTTTGCCATGGTCGTCATCAAAAAGGGAGTTTCTCTTCCTTGTCTGTTGGTAATTTTTTATTGGTAGTGTTTTTTTACGTGGCGGGTCTCAAACCCAGCGCACAACCCTATGCAGGGGATTTTTGCCTTCTCACTTTAGCTCGCCTTCAAACGGATGTTCTTAGACTACCCGGAGGATGCTTGGTCAAAGACCGGAAGTCGTGAGCTGCTTGAGTCATTTGTAAAAGAATCGTTTCTGGCCACTCCCAAGTGAATGGCGATCAGAGAACTTTCCTCACGTGCGTGAACTTTTACACATGACTCCATCCTCCACACATGACTCCATGAAAAATTTCATTCATCGTAAAAATCGCGACATCCTCTTTATTTACAGAAAGGCAAGCGTGGTGTTAGTGTTAATACTAATGATTATTTCGATGGGTTTTAAAAAGAAATTTGAACCAAAAAGTCTTACTATTTTTTCGCATTATATGAGAATTTGAGAGATTCAAATATAAACGAACTTTGGTTCCGTCCCGTAGTATCACACTTTAGTACATCAAAAATTTTCTAATGTGATTTACCGAAAATATTACTGATTTATTAATTTGCCTTTTTTAACAACACTCAATCCATTAAAAAACGGTTTTTGCAGCAAAAATAAAAAAACACTAAAACAATTAATAATTCCCAATCACGTCGAAGTGCTCACACACATACATTCATACATATAGACATATGTGAAACCATCAATGAATGAATGGCTAAAATACCGGTTTGCCTCCGACGCTCGCATAATGTTCTTTCCGTGTTTACGATTCCATCGGTTCGCAGATCAAGCAATGTTTTGCACACCTATGCACGCACATAGACAGATAAAAACAATTTTTCGGCGCCCATAGGTGTCATCACTCATTTCAGTCGGAGCGGCGCACGTGCTTCCCCTCCGAGCATTCTTGGAAATGAAGTCGACGTCACAGAAACTCCAAAATACATATTCCAAACGTAAATAAAAACCAAAAAGAAAAAGGTGGAAATAAACAATTAAAAATAAACCAAATGATCACTAGCAATAGCAATGCAGATTTGTTTCATTAGTTTTCTCGAAGCTCATTAAACGCAAAACAGCTGAGGTAATTCCCCACAAATGTTCGCGCGGCTACACAGATGCGATTACATACGGAGCTAGCTGATAAGGCGCTAGCGCCTGCTTATCACCAGCCTCAAGAGCAATCGACAGAGCTCGAGTTGAAGTGTATTTAAGTGGCGAAAGTTGCGGCGGCAGATCAGTCAAGCATTTGACGTCGTCGAAAAGTGAGCGCGTCGCATTCGCAAACATTTTTCTGATTTCTACTCAAAAATGACCTGCCTGCTGCGTTTCATGATCTTGACGATCGGTAGGCACAAATTTTTTGTTATTATTTGCCAAATATTTGCAAAATGTTAGTAAATTTACTCGCTCCACAGCGCTTCCCGCTTGTTTTGCGCTCAGCATCCAGCCGCGCAGCTCCTGGAACGCAGCGCCTGCACGCTCGCCTGCGCGCATACCCGGAAAGGTCGACTATGCCATCATTCACCATTCAGACAATCCGAATGGCTGCAGCACCGAGACGGAGTGCAAGCGCCTCATCAAGAACATCCAGACCGATCACAAGGAGCGCCGCAAGTTCAGCGATATCGGCTACAACTTCATCATTGCCGGCGATGGCAACATCTACGAGGGTCGTGGCTTCGGCTTGCAGGGCTCGCACGCACCCAGCTACAACCGCAACAGCATTGGCATTGTCTTCATCGGCAATTTTGAAAGTGAGTCCCCATGAACTGACAATGGACGGTTTTATTTGATTTACAAATTTTCTTTGTTCGCTTTCAGATACGACACCCTCGCAGACAATGCTGCAGAACGCCAAAGACCTGATGGCACATGCGGTGCAAAAGGGTTATCTGAAGGACAATTACACATTGCTGGGTCACAGACAAACCAAGGCGACTGCCTGCCCGGGTCAACGTTTGTACGACGAAATCAAAACATGGCCCCATTGGAAGAGTCTCTAAAGGCCGCTCTCGATTTCGTTATAATTCAGTCTTCTTAGTGTCAAGCTTGTGATGAAAATTATTGTATTTTGTACTATTAAAAATATTATATAGATAATTAGTTAAACACAGATAAGACATTTGTTTTATTACACAAGTCGACAGTCAGAGGTGAGAGAGGTGTTCAAAAAGTGAGATTTCATACTTCGAGCTTCAACTATAGCAATATATCTGAGAATATATGTATAGTATTTGTACATACATAGCACACTAGTTCGGTTGTATTGCAGATACGGGTATGTGTACGTTGAGTCCGTGTTTACCAGGCGGTGTTTCGTTGGTTCCTTCGAGGCAAGACTCGTTCACTTCCCAGTATATAAAACAAGAGCCAAACAATGTATCCGTATAAGGCTTTGCACGAACAGTGCCTTTGAGGTGTGCTGCCTTATGACCAAATATAAAGGGTGATTCATTTTGAGATTCCCTAACTTTGTGATGCCATACGATCTGGGTGGCCAATCGACAGGGTCAAACAGTGAAACTATCTCGACCCAAATGCGGTAATTTTGATTTTTATTTTGCATACCCATAAAGCAAGAAATAGGCCTCATCGCTGAAAAAAATTTTACTCGAAAACTTCGTATCTTCTTGGAACTTTTTAAGAAACAGTAGAGAGAAGCGATCTCTCCTGGGAAGGTCGATCGACTTCAGTTTTTGCACAAGCTGTCGACGTAAAATGTGCCAAGTCGTTCCATACTGAACAAAAATAACATGACAACTTGACACGACTTACGGATGATCTGTCAAAAAAAAAGCCATTGAAAAAAGTACATCTACTGAGATCACATTTTATATTCAAGCTCCCTTAAACCTTAGTAGCTATTCCGATTTTTTTCCCGAAAATATTGGTTAACCTGTCATATATACTACTGAAATTCGAAAAAAAAATTCCTGACTTTCATCTTTGAATTTTGTGAGAGTATAAAATGTTCGGTTACACCCGAGCTTAGCTCTTCCTTACTTGTTGTTTGTGAGAGTATAAAATGTTCGGTTACACCCGAGCTTAGCTCTTCCTTACTTGTTGTTTCAATCGCCTCATTGTCATTTAGGTTGTTATTATGAAGTCGAATTTTTTTTCTTATAGTTGTGAAGTAATAGATATTTTCAGTGTACATTATTTATCCTGCGGCTCTAAAACTGTTGCAAGTTTTTGCTGCTTCTCTGTGATGGCTTCCAAACCGCCACAATTGTAGAGCCACTGAGAATTTCTTGTTTTTTCACAGTTTTAGCACAGACAACAATCGAAAAAACTACAATAGCTTCTCAACTGTTAAGTTAGGTACAGTACGTATGAAAATTTTAATTTAACATTCTTTGAATAGCAACCAAATTTCAAAATAAATGAATACAAATATCTAAATGTATTTACATATATTACTTTGTAGCGGTGAATAAAATATATAATGCCCATATATTTTAAATAATATTATAAAATTGTAGCTCAAAAATTTCTCCAGGCGTCTGAAATGTAACTGCTCCGTTCAATCGGCGAGTCCCTCGACTTTCTCTGCATTGATCCAACACCAAATTGCTTCTGCTATTTAAAATTGGTGGGCATCTAAATATCGGCTTATGGTTTTGTCTAGTCGCATTGCCAAGATTGTTTACTGGATCACTTGGTTCGGCGGCAATCAGAAACGCCTCTGGGGACTTATTGCGCAATTCCAGAGAACATGCTTCAGCGCCTTTGTGGCACGTTCGAGAAGTGTTTTGTCATTCGGATTTCTACTGCCTGCCGAAGACGTCTCTTCTATCGGATATGTCTGTCCCGCTTTTGGATTTTCTTTGTGGTTCTAGTTTCTTTCGTACTTATATGGGCCGCATGGTGTATGCCTTTGGTCAAGACTTTTGCAGCATAATCGATATCTGCATCAAAGAAAATGGTGATGTCTCGGTCCACATTGTCTTCTAGCCGTTTGCGTTAACATAAAATATATGTCAATTTGCCAATTACTCTGGCAGGTTTATTCATTGTGAGTACTGGCGTATTTACTTCGAACAGAACTCCGCTGTGATCAGATAGGAGATCCGAACAGCTGGTAGAGCGTATGTACCTTGAATTAAAACCGTTCGAAATAGCAAAATTAAGAACGTCTGGAACGTTTTCGTGGGGTCGTTTGGACAGTAAGTTGGTTCACTATCGGAATGACACACTCAACCTTTGTTTCAAATGCAATTTGCCTTTGGTATTTGTGAGCGAAGTACCCCACCATATGTTTTTGGTAATATAGTCACCCTCAGCAATGACTTTGCAACCAAATTGGTTCATAATTTTCTCAGACATGTCCTGCGATAGATTGTGTCTAGTAAAGTATAGGCCAGCTATCGTTAAATTTCAAGGGGGACTGAGCAATAGGACAGCATGACCATTGCTACCTGAACCAAAGGATATTGTAAAGGTTCTAGTCCGTGTACGAGGTACCAGATTATATTTTTTTTCGATTAAATTAATGTAGGTTAGGTTATTTTAATCTGGTAGGCCAATAAGCCACGGGTAGACCAGTTTTGGTCATTTGCGATACTAGATGAAGTTCAGTTGCTAGGTCCAAGAGGAGTCATCCTTAAGGATGTCTGCTCTTCACGCAAATTTCAACAGACTCTGCGGCTTCACTATCGATATCTCCTCCAGTTTACCATATCGTGGGGACCCCAGATGCTTACAGCATAGTCTTGAGAATGTGCTTTTTTAGGCTGCTACATCTGGTGATTAAGTGAGTTTGTCTATTTATGGTATTCTGGAGATGAAAAAGGCGACTTTAAATACTTTTTACTTCATTAAAATACATTTTCAATCATTTCATGCTTGCTTTTTTTCAATAATGCTTGCTCTTCTGCAGCAATGAATTAAATGTTTGCATTATTTATTTCATTCATATCGGTTGCAGCTCATTTTCGCTATTGCAGCCTCGGTTAATTGCAACGCACCCATCGAGAAACCGAGAAATAACTCAATGATAAAATGGCATTGCGCAAAGGCTTTGAAATTCTTCGGTTTGTTGCTATTTCTTTTGACTTGTTTCGTATGCGGCACACGATGTCGAAAAGCGCTCCGAATAAGCGCGCAAAGCTTGTAAATTCTAGCCGCAGCACTTAGTTGCCATAATTGTTGACAGCTGAAAGTGTTACGGCATGCTTTTATGTGACCAAATGCATTCTCATCAATACTAATCCCACATCAATCAAAACACAACAGCCACACGCACACATATACGCACGCACTCACACTATGGATATTCGCATGTAGCGCATGTTAGATAACTCATCTCCGCATGCAAATGTAATGGCAATAAAACAGCGCACTGTGGCTTGGTGTGGGCAAATTGCAGGTAATTTCAGAAATTACAAACTTAAACTAACAGTAAAGCGAATAATAAGCGTGATTGCAAAAGAATGACAAAATATATTGGAAAACTACTTTTCAATAGTCTGTGCTCCTGCACTCCCCATACGACACCACGATTATCGCCAAAGTCAGAGCCGCAAAAAAATCCTCAAGTCGCTTACCATGGCAGCACATGGGGAAAGGACAAAGAATCTTTTTTGGCAACATAAAAGGCAATCGCCCGGCCGGCCGGTCCTTAATTATGTCGCAACAATATGGTCGCTTGGGTGTAGTGAAATGCAGACGAGGTAGCTTCAATCTTGCACTCCGAGCTACGACAGGATGCCTCTGGATGTCCCCTATCGAACACTTGCATAGTGAGGTCCGTATGCTCTCAGTTAAGGAGCATAATGAGCTCTTCTACAAGCAGTTCCTGCTAGGGTGCTTCCGCAGAAATCATCCCTGCATGCAAATGCAGGCTTGGAGCGAAACCGTCTCCTAGGAGCATCAAAGGGTCATTTTACAACTACGTCGACGATATCAAACAATACGCCGACCAGACTTCGGTTGCAACTAACTTCCGACAAGCACTGACCGTCATTCACAGTGGAGCCATTAACATCTTCACCGACTTTCCCCCAGTGAATGGCGTACTTGGAGTCAAACCACCACTCATTGTAGACGAAAAGCTCGAGTTAACACGAGCAATGAGAGTTACCCTTGCCCAGCTTCGTTTGGGCTCTGTAGTGGTTAAACTCCTATTTATACAGAATGTATCTTACATATCAAATATTTGTCCAGCGTGCAATGAATCCCCGCATGACACTGGCCACCTCTTTACATGCCCTGGTGACCCTACTCATCTGACACCCCCTTCGGTCCGACCCCATCGAACCAGCACGTTTTCTGGGCGTACCGTTGGATGACGTTGACGACATCTTATCTAATCCTTACCATCTTAACGGGCATAAGGTACCCGTTACAACAACAACAACAGTTATCAACATGGATATAAATATCAATTTTGTATTTTTTGTATTTCATTTAATTTTTTATTTTTATTCAGAAAAACTTTTATAAAAAAAAAACTTTCATTGAAAACCCGCAATATAATTGTTGGAAATTTTATATAAGTTTTTGAGCCGACAAACGGTTTTCGCCACCACAGTGCGTTGAGGCTAAGAGCGAGCGTCAGATTCATACGCCCCGCCGAACCAGCTACACACCCGATTGCCGAAGTCTGTCTGTAGAATGTGTGGGAATGTGTGGGGCGCGCGCTCATTTAAGCGAAATCAAAATATTGTGTGCGATTTATGTTGATATGCATAAATATTTGGGATATCAGCAGTTTACAATTTTGCTTTCCGATTGCAAATATGACAGCTGCAGCGCTACGTGCTCCGCATGCGATGAGCGCACAAAGCGTGTGCAGTCGAGTAATGGACGGCGCGCAACAAGTTCATTCAAATTGCTTGCAACACCACTCCAGATGTGTAACAAATGCATGTGATTGCATGGCATTACGCAGCACTTGCAGCACTTCGATCGCATTCGATTGGAAAGGAAATAGTTGCCATGCAATATGCATGAGGCAGCAACAAATGCGCTCTATGCAAATACTTCAACGCGCGCGCGTGTGTGTGTGTGTGTGTGAGTGGGTGTAGTAATTTCATTTTGATTTATTTCACACATGCATGGCTTCACAAGCAAAATCACATTTATACACATAAGCGCTTGCGACGCTAGTGTTGCTGTGCCCATTAAGGTGGGGCGTGTGTGTGTGGCGGGGCGTATGAGCAACGCGCTGTGAACACCCGATAATTTGTAGTATAAAATGCACTGTGACCAAGTGCGCGCCATTGCAGTAGCCAAAGCGCCGCGCCAGCAGTCACAAATCACAAATCACGAAAAGCACAGCCGCACGTCAACAACACCTAAAAATATGAAAAATGTAAGTGTTAAATTTTATGGTTCAAAAATCAACTGAATTACTCAATTTCAACATTTCAATTTTCGCTTTTCATTTCTACCTCCCCGCCACCGCGCGTAGCTCATTTTTTTGCTTTGCTGCAGCGCGCTCCTGCACTCCATCGGCAGCGCTGTGGCCAAGCCGGCTCCACATGGCATCACCACCAGCACCACCACCATCGCGCGCACACCCGCTGTCCTAACCGCGCCCTCTTACACGGTCGCTGTAACGCCCGTCGTCACGGCGCATAGCCATCAAGTGGTCGCGCACAACTACAATGGCCTCTACGTGCCCGCCGGCTATGTGCCAACCGCGTATCCTTACTCCTACTCCTATCCGGCGACGACCTACCGCTACGGTTACGGTTATTACCCGGCTTACGGCTATACTTATGGCTATGGCACCGCTGTGCCGACGACGGCCTTGTGGCGGTGATGTGTTAACGCTAATATGCGCAAAGCTCATGCGGGCGCGAGCCGGTGCCAGCATGTGTGTGCGGGTGTATGAGTGAGTGTGTGTGGGTGTCTGCGTGCGGTGAAGTGCGGATTTGCCAGGATATGCGCTGCTGAGTTGATGAGTTTGAGTTTGTTTTATGTAACGGTGAAGCACCCGCTTGATGTGCACTCTTATCTGCAATATTTTTGCACTTGGCTTGATGTGTGGCAGGATAGACGGCGGTTCATGAGCGACCGTACAACGTGTGGGCTTTGAAGCAGCGCGACGGCGTGGCGCGTGGGTCGTTTGGTGTGGCATGCAATCTCTGTGGCAGGCAGCGGCTAACTACGATGTTATGAAATATGTACTCACACGCACACACACTTACATATACACTTGTATACGTTAAATATTTTGCATTTAAATAAATAACTGGAAACGAACTAAGCAATGCTTATACTAAGAAGACGGCGGGTGGGGAGGCTGTGGCGTATGGGTTGACATAATTGCTTGTTGTTTTGTTAAAGTCTCGAAATTATGCAATCTGAAGCTTTGGCTGCATCTTTCTTATAAATTCTGGTGATGAGAGAAAGTGGTTTAACAAGGAAACAAGAAAGCTGTATTTTGAGCTCAGAAGAGAGCCGGTAGCAGTGTAGTTTTGAATTTGGTTATGCGGAGAGCAAAATATCAGGGATCAAAACAACATCACTATAGCTTCACATAGTGTTATTTGAAAGCTGTGTCCAAGGATAATACTATCTCTGCGGTTAACTTTCTTTCACTCGTTTGAGGTAGAATATTTACCAAGCTCAACGAGCTCCAATAACAAATTGGAATTTTTAGAAGTATGAAAGACATTAACCTATTGATGACCTAAAGACAGCAGCTATATCTCAAAGCTTGCTTTTTCACCCGAAGGCGGTTAAAAATTTCGAAATTAGTTCTGTTTCGTGACTTCGAAAATTTTCGAATATTTTTCAACTCTCACTCTTGATAGAAAATAAGTATATGGGATCGTTCTAAAAGATAACGAAACCATCAAATTGGATTATACGTTATGAACGAATCACTGATGAAGTTACGAAGGTTATGTTATACATCCTGATTAAATTGTGTTTTTCTAGAACAGAGAAAAATCACAAGCTTAAATCCGATTTATATGGTTACAAATAGCTTAAAGATACACTAATATCTGTAGAACCTAATCCAGATCTACAGATACTACAGTGGGCAAAAACTAGTGAGACTTTTTAATTAAATTTCGCGCTAAAACCCATTCGTCCACATATTTTTTGTGAGGTTTGTATGACTGCCAGTGACTTGTCAGATGTCAGATGTCACATCAAAATATTATTCAACAATGAAGCTCCATTAAATTTTGTGTGCGGAATCAAATTTCTGGTACCGAAATTTTTAGAATGTTGGGAAAGGACTTCGGGGATAATTGCTAGTCGCAAGGAAGTATTTTTGATTGATATAAATTATTCGAAGAGCGTCGAGAACGCACTGACGACGAACCACGTCCTCAACATCAGGATGACTGATCAACACGAACATAAAATAAAGGAATTGGTGCTTAAGAATCAACGATTAACAGTCAGTGATCTTACCTGCATCGTTGTAATATCGGAAGGATCAGTAAAAATTGATTTGAAAGATAATTTGAGCCAAAGAAAAGTGAAAGCATTATTGGTTCTAAAATCACTCAATTTTTTTTTTGAAAAAAACATCGTCGAGTTAATGTCTGTGAAACAATGCTTTCTGACTACTAGGTGTGAGCTTCATTCACAGCCACAACTAAAGTACCTGAGAGTAATAATAGACTCAAGGCATAAATTTATTGGCTACCTAGACTACACTGCAGCTAAAGTGATTAAAATCTTAAACGCCTTTTTAAAAGAATGGCGAATAAAGGTAATGAGATCGGTTGCATTATATGTATGCGGCTCCAATATGGATCCAGGCGCATGGCATTAAAGAATATGCCTGACAAATAAGCACAGTGCACAAGCTGTCGGCACTAAGAATTATCAGTGTTTTCCGAATAATATTAAGTGAAGTAATAGTTAGTATGATGTCCATTGACATCCAGAGTGACGAAAATGAGCAGATATACAAGTTATCAGAGCCGTCTACAGGAGCGAAAAAAAAAGGAATGTCGAAAGTTTAACTATATGACATTAGCGGTGGCAAACCTCACTCAAAGAACGGTGGACCCACAGACCATCCATTCGTGGATCAACAGGCGGGGACCTATATTTTCACCTAAGCCAAATATTATTTTAAGTGAATGTGGATGCGTTAGAAGCCACTTGTACCGATTCCAGCACGACATTAGTCCGAATTGTCTGACGTGTTCAGAGTGCTTTAAAGATTCTGAGCATGCATTGCCCTCACTCTTTAAGTACAAAGGAAAAACTTAAAACTACACTCGGTGATAGTTTTACTGTGGAAAATTTGACGACACTCATGTGTCAGTCGACTGAGAACTGGAAAGCTATCAGCAAAGCGACAGCCTCAATCATGACCAAACTGAGACTGGGACAGACTAAGCGTTCGTCCGACCGTGACATAGAGGAGATAGAGATTACTCCCACCAAATAAAACTTAATCAGGTGGTTCCGCAGGAGAGTCTGTAAATCAGGTTTAGCGGATCGAAGTTCCGCACTCCGGCTTTCGATGCTTCCTTCTACTTACAAAAAATTATAAAAAAAACAGAATATCAAGGCACGTATTATTACTGGCGATGAGTTTTGGACCTATACTAACGACCCGGAAACAAACGATCAATCAACCGAATATATATCATATATCAAAGGTGAGCCGAAGCCGAAAACACCACATTTTTGATTCTTCGTCACTTTTTTCGCCAAATTTTAAAGTCAACTGAGAGCATTAAGCCTGAATCGCTTGAAGCATTGAAGGCTATTCCAGAAATTGATTTTTTCGAGCATTGGAAAAACGTTGTCACAATTGTATTTGGGCCAATGGGGATTGCTTTGAGGGAGGGAGAACATAAATTTTGAATAAGAATTTTAAACTTATGAGCAAAGTCTTTTGCTCATATTAGTATTAGTAGCAAATAGTTTTAATTTTATTTTGATTTCCGAAATATTTCAAATATAGTTTTGCGTAGTCTGTGAAGTATGTAATTACCCGGCCACAACGCATTAGCAATTTTCACCAACCACTTGAGATAATATTTGGGAAGCTTGACGCACAAGTTGAAATCACTAATATTACAGAAGTTAAAGTATGGCTATCCTCCCATTGCATAAGACTAGGATCTCTTGCTCTTAAGTGTAAATGCTTAAGTTTTCTATAGTTCGCCAAATCAGTAACCAATTATATCTTCGGAATACATTAAGCATTTATTTTACAACGGTAAACATATCAGTCTTTTCAGTCGTTCAGCACTCTGTTCTTACCACAAAAGCGGGGCAGCTAGAGGAGCAGCAGCATAACGGGCGACGAGTGGAGCAGCCAAAGGAGCAGCCAAAGGAGCAGCGGCGTAGTGTGACGCAACCAATGGTGCGGCCAGAGGAGCAGCGGCGGCATAGCGGGCAACCACAGGGGCGGCTACAGGAGCGGCGGCAACAATTGGAGCAGCGGCAATGCCATTGTAGTTGCGGGCGATCACTTGGCTGCTGGTGGCGGTCACCACTGGGGCTGGAGCGGCCACAACGGCGGCAGGAGCGGCGTAGGCCAAAGGAGCGGCAGCAAGAAGACCGGGTTTGGCGGCGGCGCAGGCGATGAGGGCGAAGAGAACAACGGCCTGATTTAAGAGAAAGAGAATAAACATGTGAACATTGGCGATTTAGTAAGATTAAATGTTAACTAATTGGTTTTTTGGCAAAAATACTTACGTATTTGAACATTTTGAGTGTGTGATTTAGCTTAGCTGAGCTGCGTCTTGAGCTTTAGTTGAAGACTGTCTGATGTCATATTGCAAGTTGTGCACAATTTTTATATACAAAGGCGACGCCAGTAACTTTGCGCCAAAGCAAATATTTTGGTTTTTCTATTTTTCAAGTTCAATGCAGTTGTCCTTCAAATAATGCAATTCCAATATAAATTGCTCGTTAAAAATGCCACTGAATTTGACTACACAGTTATTTGGACAATCTTCATTGCAATTCAATGCCACAGTTGTATTTTGCCTTGTCTTTTGTTGTTTGAGTTTTGCATTACATTTTTGAACTAAATTAAAATGTACGCACGCACTCCCTTGTAAATTACCCGAAATTTTGTTATGCGCAAGCGCGAAGCGCCGAGGAATGCCCGCCGAGTTTGTGACTCGATTTTTTACAAATTTGTTTTGGTTTGGTGTTTGGTCAAGTTCAAATTTAATAACCAATCATGAGTCACCGCCAACATTAATATTGGTATTTATTTGCATGTGAAAAAGTAAATATTCCCAAAACCAGAATAACATTTACTTCTAGCAATCGCCGTATCCAACCGCACGAAGAAAAATGTTCAAAATCCTAAGTGTATTTAACGAAACATTATTGTTTTCATGTTTACAATTATTTTCTATTTAACTTTAGGCCTTTGTTCTCATTGCTCTAATCGTCTGCACCGCTGCCAAAACTGGTGTTATCGCTGCTACTCCCTTGACTTACTCCACTGCCGGCGTCGTTGGGTCCGCTCCAGCTCCAGTGGTGACTGTAACCAGCAGCCAACTGATCGCTCGCAATAATGGCATTGCCGCTGCTCCAAGTGTTGCCACAGCTCCGGTAGCTGCGCCCTTGGTGACCCGTTTTGCTGCCGCAGCTGCTTTGCCCACACAATTAACAGCGCCTCATTATGTTGCCCCCTTTGCCGCTGCCTCACTCTTCTGGTGAAATATACGGAGCAAATGCGTTTGTAAAATGAATGAAAATAAATTATTTATCTTATATACATAATTGTATCTAAGAGGTGATCCATTTCGAGGTTTTACTACTACTTTACTACTACTTTTTTAAAGAAATAACACAGAAACTTCAAATTTAATGGTGAATGTTTATTATCATTCGAAAGAACATTTTTTGGCATTTGTTTTATAAAGAGTATCTGTTTCAAATGTTGGCCGCGGCTACATCTCAGATCCAATCGACGAGCCCGAAACATTAAACTATATGCTCACCAAAGTATTCTCTCAATAAATCCATTGATTGATGCGATGTGTGGGAAGTGGCGTCGTCTTGTTGAAATTAAATGTTGCCGAGATCACGGTATCATTTTTGATGAAATAAGGAAATATTTGGATATGGATTCCATCGGCCCACAGACCATACCGAACCGTTGTTTTTTCTTAAATCTCTTCAGGATCGAAGCAATGTCGCTTGAGAAGGTCGAGCGGTTTTAGTTCGCACGTAAAATGTGCCAAGTAGTTCCATACGTCAGTCCGAGTTGCTGCGAACGGCGCCGAATCGACTCACCACGATCTTCGTGTACACTCGGCTGCAATATTTTCTTCCCTGCGTGCTGGACGTGGTAAAAAAATTGAACGTTCTCTGAACGTTGTTTGGGCGTAAGTCTTTCCGTGCGGAAATGCCAAACAATACTAAACAAAAACAACATGACAGCTTGACACGACTCATGCGTGATCTGTCAAAAAAGGCTACTCAAAAAAGTACCTCTAGGTATTGAACAAGCATGTGGTACGAGTATAAATGTGTTAGGGTAGCTTAATACAATAGAGACAGAATAGACTCTTGCTTAGAATTCAACGTAGCAAAAGAGGAGAACTCAAGCTTGGAGGAAAAACGACTGTTCGTAGAAAAGGCGGTGAATATCGGCGTTGAAAACTTTCGAACGGGCAACGGATGTTGAAAGTGAAAAGAGTTTCTGGATTGTTAAAGTCTTTGAAAAAGACGCTAGATTCTGTATTGATTTACCAGCTTAAGTAGTATTCCTTATACGAACATGAACTTGGGTTGAGTTCAAAGTAAATTTTAGTTTCTTCAATAAAATAATAATGGTCCACTTTAACTATGCGCGCAATACGCTCTCTAATAGATCGACTCAACATTTTGGTTAATGTTTTTCATCATCGGTCATCGGTCAGTCAACGTTTGGCTACCTTTGTTCTTTTTATTTCTCTGTTTTCAGAACTCCAAAATTCCTTTCGCCATAGTCCATTGACCATATACGTATATGGAACTCGATAGCAACTCGATAGGAAAATAAACAGTTGCCAAACACCCACTATGGAAATATGATCAAACTTCGCCCGAACATAAAAAAATAGATTATACATATCTAGCAAATACATACATGTTTATTGATTTTCATAGTTCAATTTTTACGTCAAAATGCATGTCAAATTTCGTGAAGATATCTTGACAAATACAAACGTTTTCAATACCAGAACTTAATTTTGATAGTTCAATTTCTATGGCAGCTATATGCTATAGAGGTCCAATATTTGGTTTCAACTACTGAGCAGCTTCTATGTGAGAAAAGAGCAAGTGAGGGACTAGTTTCCGTACGTTTACATATGTATATACAAACATACTGATGCGGTTAAATTGACCCTGCTCGACGCACTGATATCATAATTATATATTTTATAGAATCTCCGACTTAATCGGTTTCATTAGACAGCGACTACAACTATACTAATTCAGTAGACTCGAAACATACTTAAAACTACAAGCTCATTAAACATAATAAAACACTAACACATGTATAATTTAAAACGTTTTTAATTCCCTTTTATTTCGCATAATCAACAACTTTTACCAGAGGGCAGCAGCCAACGGCGCGGCAGCATAATGAGAAACAACTGGAGCAGCCAAAGGAGCGGCGGCGTAGTGTGACGCAACCAATGGAGCAGCCAGAGGAGCAGCAGCGGCATAGCGAGCAACCACAGGGGCGGCTACGGGAGCGGCGGCAACAATTGGAGCAGCGGCGATGCCATTGTAGTTGCGAGCGATCACTTGGCTGCTGGTGGCGGTCACCACTGGGGCTGGAGCGGCAACGACGGCGGCGGGAGCGGCGTAGGCCAATGGAGCGGCAGCAAGAAGACCGGGCTTAGCGGCAGCGCAGGCGATAAAGGCAAAGAGAACAATGGCCTGGTGGATAAGAATTAAGAATAAAAATGATTAGTAACGGTAGTTCTCAACACAATGATATCAAAAACTTACGTATTTGAACATTTTGGATGAGTTTGTGGTTGGTTGCTTCTTGAATGAACGTTGGCAAGTGATTGATGACAACTGCTTAATAAAGTCGTGTTTATATAGCAAACTTAATCACATTTACCGTTTTATCAAATTTTAAATATGCAATTAAATAAAATACCGATCTTCAAAAAAAGGAAACCGCAAATAACAGTAATAAAAGAGTGTGCAAACTACCACTTCCCCTCATTACAATTCATTGCACTTCTCGTTGCTTGTGGTCAACTCTTTGTCGGAGCTACTGTAAACGACCACAAATACCTAAGCACGTGTGTCTGTATGTCGCTCGGCTGATACGCTTTGAATCTATAAGTTCGTGTTGGGAATTTTTAAATGTGGGAATTGAAGTTGTAGTGAAAATGCAAAAGAGACCCTCAACCAATGCCAAACTTGAGTTTTTTTGTAATTCACCACAATGTTGCACTTTACATTTTTCAATCGCTAAATTTTAAAGTATTAAGAAGGGTTTATATTTCCACCAGTAGACTATAAATACCTAACCGACTTTGGTCATAGGTATCAATCAATCTTAAGCCTTTGTTCAAGCAACAATTACAGCTAAGCAAATCCAAACACTTCAATATGTTCAAATACGTAAGTTCTGCACAAAAATAAGACACACATAGATAGAAAGAAGCATTCTTTTGAAGAAACTGTTACTAAAAATTCTTTTATAATCTCACAGGCCGTTGTACTCTTCGCTGTGATCGCCTGCGCCGCCGCCAAACCCGGTCTGCTTGCTGCCGCTCCTTTGGCTTACGCTGCTCCCGCCGCCGTCGTTGCTGCTCCAGCCCCAGTGGTGACCGCCACCAGCAGCCAAGTGATCGCCCGCAACTACAACGGCGTCGCCGCTGCTCCAATTGTCGCCGCCGCCCCTGTAGCTGCCCCTCTGGTTGCGCGTTATGCTGCCGCCCCAGTTGTAGCCCGTTACGCCGCTGCTGCTCCTCTCGCCGCTCCACTTGCTGCCCACTATGCCGCTGCTCCAGTCTTGTGGTGAATGAAATAAAGTTGATGTGATAAACCATCTGTAATAATTTTTCTGTGAAAAATATATAAATTCGTAACAAAGTCAAGTTGTTTTACTTCAAATTTTGATTATGAAAATACCTTATAACAATATATAACGGGTGATCCAAGTAGAGGGTCAAGAATTGAAGTCATTCGACCTTCCCAAGCAAAATCGATTCGCTCTATGGACTCTGAAAAGTTCCAAGAAGATCCGTTTTCCAGCCAAACAAGAAAAATTGCCATATTTGGACGAAGAACAACCTGCAACCTTCAAGAGCTGTCATTTCATCCAGAAAAGTCAAGGGCTTGTTATGGTTTGTAGGCCGGTGGAATCCTTCGTCCTTTTTTTTCAAAAATGAAACGAACGATACAATACGATATAACGTAATCTCCAATGGCGGCCGGCATCCTTCCATGATAACTCACTATATGATGCCTGAAATTTAAGCACGTGATTTCGGTGACATTTGGTTTCGACAAGACGGTGCCACTTCCCTCACATCGCATCAGTCAATAAGTTTATTGAGAGAACTATTCTGTGGGCAGATAATTTCACATTTTGGGACGGTCGATTGACCGCCCATGATCGTATGATAACACACCAGTACGCGTGGCATTGGCAAGTTACCAATGGAAATGCTTGAACCCGTCATCGAAAGTTGGAACCAACGGATGGACGATTGAGACGTAGCCGCGGCCAACATTTGAAAGAAATAATCTTAAAAAAATAAATGTCAAAGAATCTTCTTTCGAATAAAAAAAAAAAATCTCCATTAAATTTGAAGTTTTTGGGCTTTAAAACAGTAGGCAACCTCGAACTGGATCACCATTTATGTTATTCATGAGAATGCCATAATCTTCATATAACTGGTTATGTGCTGGCCGAGCGAAACTAAATCGCTTGGGAACATTTGCAGACGAATTTCTTTCATTCTCCTTTAATAAATTACAAGTTGAAGGTCCTATGTCTACATGAAAACGTAAGACGCAAGCACTGTTTGCAATCAATTAATGTATTTTTTGCAAAAAAGGTCACTCAACTTTTCAAAATGGTAAACTTTTGCACGAGCTCGACCTTGACACGAATTACAATCGCGACTTTTTCGAAAGAAGGCAATAGCTTGCGAATATCTGACAAAAAATAAAACAATTTTAGGAATAATAAACAAAAACAATGTTTGTTTAAGCAAAGCACTCACCAAGTGGCATGTATTCATTGCACCCACCTTCAAAAATAGTCAACAATAAACCGACCGGCCGACCAAAGAAATGTTAAATGAACAGTGGGTTGAAGAGAACCCAGTGTTTGTGTACGTGCCCCGACTGCCTAACAAAGCTATTGGACACTGACTCTTAGCCGGTAGCGGAATATGTTGGAATTTAATGCAAATTTGTTTTTATGGCATACAAAATATTATTTGGTTTGAAATACTCGTAATACCAGGCGAGTGCCGACTTTCAGGAGTTATTGCTACTGGAACTCTGGGTCAACTCCTTTAGCTGAGATTCTTTTTCTTTATTGACGCAGAAACCGGTTACTCTGTTATAGCCGAGTTAACAACAACGCACCAGTCACTTCTTCTTTTCGCGGCTTTTGTTTACTTTTTATCGGAGGTGTTTCTTACGTGGCGGGTCCCAATCCCAGCGCACAACCCTGGGGAGGGATGTTTCGCTTTCTCACTTTAGCTCGTCTTCAAACGAATATTCTTTGGCTAATCAAAGGATACTAAGTCCAACACCGGAATTCGTGAAGTGCTTGAGTCATATGTAAAAGAATCGTTTCTGACCACTCCCAAAAGAATGGCGTTTAGAGCACCTTCCTCAATTGCGAAAAATTTACCCATGACTCCATCCTCCAGCTGAGATTACAATAATACAAAATAAAAGAAGTTTTTAAGATTGTTTCAATTCGATTTCTTTATTCCATGCTCATCATTTGATCTTTTCGTTTCTCTAAGTAATCCTTTATTTACCAAAGGAGGGAAGAGGCAAGTGGAGCTGCGGCATAATGAGACGCAACCAAAGGAGCGGCAGCTGCATAACGAGCAACAACTGGAGCAGCAGCAACCACCGGAGCGGCGGCGATTCCATTGTAGTTACGAGCGATCACTTGGCTGCTGGTGGCGGTCACCACTGGAGCAGGAGCGGCCACAACGGGAGCTGGAGCAGCGACAACAGGGGCGGCTACTGGAGCGGCAGCATAGCGGGCAACAACAGGGGCGGCTACTGGTGTGGCGGCAACAACGGGGGCAGCGGCGATACCATTGTAGTTGCGGGCGATCACTTGGCTGCTGGTGGCGGTCACCACTGGAGCTGGAGCTGCAACCACAGCGGCGGGAGCGGCGTAGGCCAAAGGAGCGGCAGCAAGCAGACCGGGTTTGGCGGCGGCGCAGGCGATGAGGGCGAAGACTACAACAGCCTAGAAATATATGAAACGTATTTTAGTTAAAGTTGTTGGACATAATATTCTTGGATTAGTCCAGCAAATGGAGAACTTACGTATTTGAACATTTTGGAGTTGGTTTTGTTACTTATGACTCTTGGTTTTACAAAAGCGAGAGATTCAGTGATACCAAATACCAAAATTTGTGCCATATTTATACTGATTGTCGAGGATCGCATTCAAAAACATTTTGAATTTTTTTACAGTTAATTGTATAATAAAAGAAGTGTGCATTGCATATTATTTTCAAATCGATATTTTAGGCTTTGATCAGGCCCTGATATTTTTGGTAATTTCCGATATCTCCACATTAGACATTCAAAAAAAAAACACAACTTCATGCATTATCACCTTCATGAGTGATTGCAAAGTGCTCGCTTCAGCATTATAAACAGCAAGCATTGGTAACCAGTAATACCGTTCGACTTTCCGCATAACAAATTGTAGATAATACAATTAAAGTCGTCAAATCGTAGAATGCTCTGAATTACAATGAGATGGAAGTAAACATTTAGACACACATATTTTCTTTGCAGTAATTGTCTATAGTGACTAATTATTTCAACCGACTTAAATTACCTTCATTGAGGTACTATAAAAAGCCTGCGACAGCATATGAAGTTATCAAACATTACCTACATTCACTCAAAAAGCACTCAAACAAAAGCTAATTAAAAATGTTCAAATACGTGAGTTGCTAATATTCTATAATATAATAATTCGTAGTAATCCTCAATACTTGATTCTTATAGGCCGCTGTTCTCTTCGCTCTGATCGCCTGTGCCGCCGCCAAGCCAGGTCTCCTTGCTGCTGCTCCATTGGCCTACGCCACTCCCGCCGCCGTCGTTGCTGCTCCAGCCCCAGTGGTGACCGCCACCAGCAGTCAGGTGATTGCCCGTAACTACAATGGCATCGCCGCAGCCCCCGTCGTTGCCGCCGCACCAGTAGCCGCCCCTGTTGTTGCCCGCTATGCTGCCGCTCCTGTAGCCGCCCCTGTTGTCGCTGCTCCAGCTCCCGTTGTTGCCGCTCCTGCTCCAGTAGTGACTGCCACCAGCAGCCAAGTGATCGCTCGTAACTACAATGGTATCGCCGCTGCACCAGTTGTTGCCGCAGCCCCCGTGGTAGCCCGTTATGCCGCCGCTGCTCCTTTGGTCCCAGCTCATTATGCTGCCGCTCCTCTGGCTACAGCTCTGTGGTAAATGTTGCTGAAAATATGAAATAAACGGAACTCGATACAGAAGAATTTAAAATCTGTTAAGACTTAGCTTAGAAATTCTTCTACAGAAGTAGAAGTCATGTCATTTAAGTTATTACCCTAACTTTCCGAGATATAGGGGATAAATGAAATGGTTTCCTCTTACACCAAATACCACCTTTGACTGTTTGACTCATTGAATGCCTCGTGCGATTTGATTTGTTGTACTTTGTTCCATGTAAGGAGTCACCAGCTGTTCTCTAGATTTTATATGTAAGACCACTCAGGTATCGTTTCGCTGTCAAAATTTATAATGAAAAGAAGCCAACCCTGCAATGTCCAGGATATTATAACAAATTACAACAGTGGCTATTTAATTTAGGACCGCTTGCAATCATCTAATTCTTAGCGTCCGTCCGCATTTAATCTTATTATAATTCAATATTGAAAATGACTTCTGCGGTGGGTTTTATGAGTCGATGGCGGAATTATAATGCTGCGCTGAGATGAGAACCACTACTCTTTCCTTCTTTGAGACATTTGAGCACAGTGTAACATTATGTCTTCTATTCATCATTTCTCTACTCGCTGTCTTTGCGCGCTGATCTCTCAAAAAATTACATGTGAGAGCAGCAGCAAAGTTATCAAGCTGGGTCCCCACAGCCTCATACTGTGTAGAGTCTGTTAACATTTGGCATCCTAAACGATGACTACTCCTCTTGGACTTAGGAAATAAACTCCATCTAGTATCTCAAAGGACCAACCTGGTCTATGCGTGGCTTATTAACATCTTCTTTTTCTTTATTAGCGTAGGTACTTCTTCCGTAGTTATAGCCGAGGTATTGCGTCAAAAACTCGCTGGAGTGTTTTCATCCATTCGTACAACATGACCTAGCCAGCGTTGCCCCGTTTCTTAATTCGCTGAACGTATCGTATAGCTCATGGTTCGATCGACTAAGATATTCTCCGTTGCCAATACACAAAGAACCATAAATCTTTCGTAGAACCTTTCGAAGTAGCACCTGTTGGCAAGAGTTATCCGAGTTGAATTTCGACGCTGACGTTGTTGTTGGCGTTAATGCTGATTCCAAATAGACGAAATTATCTACGACTTCGAAGTATGACCCCATTGACGTGGGTGTCAAATTGAGAAAGCGAAGACTGTTTGAGATATTTTGTCTTGGAGGTTGGGGCCATGTGTAGAATCTCACGCAGTTTAAGGAAAGTTCTCAGAGCGCCATTCAATTGGGAGGGGCCCAAAACGTTTCTTTTAGATGTGACTCAAACAGCTCACGACTTCCGGTCTTAAACCAAATATCCACTGGATAGCCAAAAAACATGCGTTTGAAGGTGAAATTCCTGTACAGGGTTGAGTGAAGCATTTGGGCCCCACCACGTAAAAAACATTCCCAGTGAAAAGAATAACAAACATGGTTCCACTATAATAATACTCACAACTCAGAAATAGTCTTAAAGTTTTACTCGAATATTTCGGCAAAGAAACTTTGTTTAATAATAACATACATTACGTTTCTTATTTCAGATGTCGTTCACTTTCGCGGTATCTGCTCATAAGCATAATTTGAATCCGTTTGATCGTTGTCATCGAAGGGAGTACTTTCCTCGGGCTGTTCACATTCTCCGGCAAATCCCAACGTTAATTATACCTTAAACAGACGCCTTTACAAAATTTGACACAGATTTTTGTCCAAGGCAACGCTATAACATACGATAAATAACTCAGATTGGACCAATAAAGCACATAGTTGCTATACAAACTGGTCGATCAAAATCAAGATAAGCCTTTCACAAAATATATTTTTCCTTATTATGTTATTTATTTACAGAAATTCTCAACAACTTTCACGGCTATAGTGCCCGTCTCTTAAAATAAGACCATAAATTATTTCCTTAAGAAGTTAGTTCGAATTTGCATCTCGTTCACCACAAGAGTGGAGCAGCGGCATAGTGGGCAGCAAGTGGAGCGGCGAGAGGAGCAGCAGCGGCGTAACGGGCTACAACTGGGGCGGCAGCATAACGCGCAACCAGAGGGGCGGCTACAGGAGCGGCGGCAACAATTGGAGCAGCGGCGATGCCATTGTAGTTGCGGGCGATCACCTGGCTGCTGGTGAAGGTCACCACTGGGGCTGAAGCGGCCACAACTGCGGCGGGAGCGGCGTAGGCCAAAGGAGCGGCAGCAAGCAGACCGGGCTTGGCGGCGGCGCAAGCGATGAGGGCGAAGAGAACGACGGCCTGTAAATAATTATATTACGGTAAAGTATTAATCAGGATGCTACGTATTTTTAAAATCGGAATGGATAATTATTGAAACGAGTACTTACGTATTTGAACATTTTGGTGTTGTTTGAACTCGTGGCTTAGCTGTGGCTTGAATGAAGTCAAAGTGTGTTTGTTGAATCAAAGCAACACGCTTAAATATTTACAGCTCAAGTCGTTCATGAAATTCGGTACAATATTTGGTGTGACTCATGTGTCGCATTTCTTTTACCGTGTTTTACATTTTTAATTTATCAGAGTACTAAAATCAATTTACAATTATTGACACGGCGTCCTTCCTTCGGTATTTTCGGTGCATTTGGGAAACCTTCAAAGAAGAATGCACGCCTTGGTCTTTAGGTCTTATTATTATTCGTCGCACAGGCACATGTTTGGTCATTATTTGTGGTCCCTTATTTTGCGGAACAAGCGGATAGAGGAAAATAAATAGTGACTAAAATAAAGCATAATAATTATACCTTTGATTTCGACACCTTCTTGATATATAAGTGTTTTGGTTAAATTTTTTATCATTATTGCTTTGATGTGTGATGTGTTTATTTATTTCAAACTAAGTATGTTGATTTTAGTAAAGTTATAATCTCTCTTGGGAATCTCACAAGCTCTGAAGCGGCTTCCATATTTTCACATTACTATGAATTTCTTTCCGCTTTCAAGTTCACAATTATCTGATCAAATTTCAACCGCACTGGTTCATATAAACTTAACCTGGCAACCTTTTCTATATTCGTGTGAAGTTTAATCTACTTGTAGTATGTCAAGTGGTGTGTGTTTGGCAACTGTTTTTTATGACGCGCACATTTTGTCGGGCGATTTTTACCATGAAGAAAAATGTTCACTATGAGTGTGCTTGACATATTGTGCTTGAAGTAGAATCGCAGCCAAGGCATAGATGAAAATGCTTCAGAACTATTTTTGGTAGTCTACTTTATCTCTTATTTAAGTGGCACAACGTAGTTGAATACCGTGAAGTCATGGAAACCTTGTCTCATCTCCGCTGTTAATGACGATAACCTCGAAAACGGTAGAGGAACGCCGCTTAAAAATCGTCGTGTTGGCATCAGACAGACAGTAGAGAATCTCAACATTTCTTATGGTTCAAGTCAAGAGATGTTTGGCAACGTAGCTAATGCATTATTATTGGTGACGGGATATGAAAAAGTGTGAAAAATTAAAATTCGTGGAAGGCACTGAAGGCCATCACCGAGGTTTATAACAAGTGAATGGAAGAACACATTAAGAGTTGATATGCTTGTATTGACTTAAAAAGAGAATAGTTTGAAAACTAAAATAACGATTTGTATTGTAGATAAATATACAGGGTGGGCCATATAAAATTTTAAATTTAAAAAGTCAATAAAAAAACGGCTAAATGTTTTTCAAAGGTCTAACATTTATTTAAAAGGTGTTTTATGAAATTTATTTGTGGAAAACAATTTCGGACAAATGACCACCACGGCTGAGTTTACAGTGGCTCATCCGAACCACCCGATTTTGGAGTACTTTCTCGATGGTTTCAGGCCTTATGGCAGCTACAGCAGCTTAAATCTCGTACTTTAGATCTTGAATTGTTTTTGGATGGTTGACGTAACATTTATCTTTAACAGCTCCCCACAGAAAATAATCCAACCGAGTTAAATCGCAGTTTCTGGAAGGCCAATTCACATCACCTCTTTTTCTGATTATGCGATTTTCGAAGATAGGGCGTAAAAGATTGAGTGTAGCGTTTGCTGTATGGCACGTAGCGCCGTCCTGCTGAAACCAAATGTTGTCCAAGTCTTCTTCTTCAATTTGCTTGAAGAAAAATTCGGTTAACATTGCGCAATATCGCTCACCATTGATTGATCGAAGAAAAATGGGCCGAAGATTCCATCAGACCAAAATCCGCACCATACAGAGATTCGTGTTGGGTGCATTGGCTTCTCGACGATTACGTGCGGGTTTCCTGTGCCGCAATTGCGACAATTCTGCTTGTTAACGTAACCATCGAGGTGGAAATGAGCTTCGTCCGAAAAGATGATTTTTCTGTAAAACTGATCATCCTCGGTTTTTTTTTTCAATGTTTCCCAGTTTTCTTCTAGTGAATAACGACCCATTTCGTAAATTTTAGACTTGTTACTGAATATCTGTCACTTTCCGATTGGTATTTGACGTTTCCAATGTCGAAATATAGATAATTCAAATTTAAAACGTTAGATGGCCCATCCGTTACTTTTTGTATTTTACGGTCTAACAATTGTCATATTATGTTGTACTTATGTATTAAAATGATCAGAGTGATAAGGCGAAGAAATTCCATTCCATGGAAACAAAGATGAAATGTGAAGTCTACATATAAAGCAGTAGAAAAATATCGAATTAGTCCTAGCGTGCCCACTTTTCGATTAATATTTTTATGTTAATCAAATTTCGACCAAATAATTCGAAAATAAGCTATTTTTCTTGCGTTTCTTCTGGTACATATTTTTATAGAACTAGGTCAATATCTTGCATTTCCTCTTCTTATTGAGAAAATTGGTAATGAGATTGTAAAGGTATGAGGGTAAATAGAACACAGTGTTCTTCGTAAGCCAAATGTCATTACTTGCGGTGTGATTAGCGCTCTCCAACTTCTAAAGAATTATTGATTCTTGATAACAAACAAGTAAATTTGTATCTCCTTTCATATGGCTCTCCGGCGAAGTAATAAATACAAGCTGCATAACTGCAACATTTTTGTAAAGCAAATCTTATCCACATAAAACAATGCAAAAATTAAGAGGCTTTCCAATATCTGAATAATATCTTTACTCAGACTCACAGCTTCTATTGAAGGCAATGGCTATTTTGCCCATTCTGAATTTAGAAATGTGACTAATGTAAAACGAAATACAAAAACAACTGACGCTTTCAGATTAGGATAGATGATATTATGAATCACTGCACACACGTTTCGCAAACATGAAGATGCTCTACAACCCACCAATCTAAATAAAATAACTTCAATTAAATATTTATACTAGTTTATTGATTCGTTTGGCAAGATTCAATTCAACACACTTTTCACCACAGAAGTTGGGGGGCAGCATAATGGGAAACAACTGGAGCAGCCAAAGGAGCGGCGGCATAATGTGACGCAACCAATGGAGCGGCCAGAGGGGCAGCAGCGGGATAACGAGCAACAACAGGGGCGGCTACGGGAGCGGCGGCGACAATTGGAGCAGCGGCGATGCCATTGTAGTTGCGAGCGATCACCTGGCTGCTGGTGGCAGTCACCACTGGGGCTGGAGCAGCAACAACGGCAGCGGGAGCAGCGTAGGCCAATGGAGCGGCAAGAAGGCCGGGTTTAGCGGCGGCGCAGGCGATCAGAGCGAAGAGAACAACGGCCTGTGAGATTATAAAAGAATTTTTAGTAACAGTTTCTTAACAAAAATGTTTTTTTCTATGTATAAGTGTCTCATTTTTGTGCAGAACTTACGTATTTGAACATATTGAAGTGTTTGGATTTGCTTGTCTGCGACTGTTGCTTGAACAAAGACTTAAGATTGATTGATGCCTTTGACCAAAGTCAGTTAGGTATTTATAGTCAACTGCTGAAAATATAAAACCTTCTTAATACTTTAATAATTAGCGATTGAAAAATGTAAAGTGCATCATTTTGGTGAATTATAATAAAATTCAAGTTTAGCATTGGTTGAGGGTCTCTTTTGCATTTTCAGTACAACTTCAATTCCCACAGTTAAAAATTCCCAACACGGACTTATAGATTCAAAGCGTATCAACCGAGCGACATACAGACACACGTGCTTAGGTATTTGTGGTCGTTTACAGTAGTTCCGACGAAGAGTTGACCACAAGCAACGAGAAATGCAATGAATTGTAATGAGGGGAAGTGGTAGTTTGCACACTCTTTTGTTACTGTTATTTGCGGTTTCCTTTTTTTTTTTGTTTTGAAGATCGGTATTTTATTTGAGCATACATATTTAAAATTTGATAAAACGTTAATGTGATTAAGTTTGCTATATAAACGCGACTTTATTAAGCAGTTGTCATCAATCACTTGCCAACGTTCATTCAAGAAGCAACCAACCACAAACTCATCCAAAATGTTCAAATACGTAAGTTTTTGATATCAATGTATTGAGAAATACCGTTATTAATCATTTTTATTCTTAAATTTTATCAAACAGGCCGTTGTTCTCTTCGCCTTCATCGCCTGCGCTGCCGCCAAACCCGGTCTCCTTGCTGCCGCTCCATTGGCTTACGCTGCTCCCGCCGCTGTCGTTGCCGCTCCAGCTCCCGTTGTTACCGCTACCAGCAGCCAAGTGATCGCCCGCAACTACAATGGCATCGCTGCTGCTCCAATTGTTGCCGCCGCTCCCGTAGCCGCGCCTGTTGTTGCTCGTTATGCCGCTGCTGCCCCTCTGGCCGCACCATTAGTTGCTTCACACTTCGCCGCCGCTCCATTGGCTGCCCATTATGCTGCCCCCCAACCTCTGTGGTGAAAAGTGTGTTGAAAATTTGATTACTAAAGGAAATAAATATTTATTAATTCGAAAATACGTCTTTCATTCATTTACCTCTTAGCCTTCTTTCTGATTTGGAAAATTGTATGAAAACATTTAGGTATTACAGTACTCTTCTCTTTCATTACACTTATTGGTTCTGAAAATTTCTTTCCGTCCTAACATTTTCAGAAAAAATGTCCCAAAAATAGATTAGTGCAGAATCTTTTGAATAAGATAATAAAGAAGGAAGTTCATAGTAGGTAAAATCCCATCGGAACCGAAAGAAAAATGATAAACTTTAACGAAATCATGATAAAAACAAAAGTTTCTAATGGCGACCAACCTTTTGAGTGCATTCGGCTTTACCCAAAGGTACATTGAAGTGATCATTATATTCACATATGCGAGCACTATTTATTCAACCAGTAAATAAAAAATAAGTGGGTAGTCATTTTAGTCAGCATGAAACGTTTTATTAAGCGAAATTTCCAAAAATCCGGCTTCGTAGCTCATACGTTGTCTTCTTCTTCTTCTTTACTGGCGTAGACACCGCTTACGCGATTATAGCCGAGTTCACAATAGCAAGGCTGTCGTTTAGTTTTCATTGGTACTGTTTTTACGTGGTGGGTCCCAAACCCAGCGCACAACCCTGCGGAGGGAAGGTTTCGCCTTCTCACTTTAGCTCGCCTTCAAACGGATGTTCTTAGGCTATCCAGAGGATACTTGGTCAAAGATCGAAAGTCGTGAGCTGCTTGAGTCATATGTAAAAGAATCGTTTCTGGCCACTCCCAAGTGAACTTCTACACATGACTCCATCCTCCAAGGTCTTAGGTTAGGTAAATAGGCTCATTACTCGTGAGGCCATGCATAATCCCACATGGAACGCTTGTTCGCTGTGATGCACAGCAACTTCTGGGAATGTTTCAAAAACATAATAATATATGTATCTATTCAAGCCAATTTGGCGGTTCGAAAAAAAATATGGGAACCGTGATGTTTCAACTTTAGTCTCGTGAATGCTGAATAGTGGGTGGAGAAAGTGCGTAAATGTTTCCACTTTATATTACTCACATCGACTCTGAACTATTTCTATCCCCAAGAAGGATATAACAACATTAAATCTCTTAGTTTTAGGGAAGGAAATTAGCCAGCTTCAATCCAGCCTTCAGCTGCTTTCCATAGATCCTACTGGAATAAACAGTATTTAACTGACTTAGTCGAATACAATATTTTCCGCATATCAATAGAAAGAACATAAAATAATAGAGTTTCAAATCAAATGCGTTTATTATGAATCCAGGCCGAGAGCAGAACAGCCTCGTCGAATCAATATCTTTGTCATAATTATTTGTAATTCTACAACAGGACTGGAGCGGCAGCGGTGTATTTCAATGGCGCTACAGGAGCAACTGGCGCAACTGCGGCGGAGTACACGGCAGGCACTACAGCGGCGCCGTAGTTCTGTCTCACATCGATCGAGCTGCTGGCGTAGGCCGCATCCAAGTGGGCGTTGGCATAGGCGATGGGAGCCGCAGCGTAAGCGGCTGGCACTGCGGCAACGACAGGTGCGGCGGCCAACGGCGCGGCGACTGGAGCGAGTAGCTGTGGCTTGGCGGCGGCGCAGGCGATGAAGGCGCACAGAACAATGATCTGCAAGGAACCAAATTAAATGTCAAATAAACTATTTCATTGCAGGAAGTATTTTCTACTTACGAATTTGGCCATTTTAAGCGTTGCGAGGATACTGCAAATTGAGATTGTGTTTCCCCCGTTGACTGCAAGCGCTTTTATACTCAGCCAAATTCGGCGGGAGTTGCATAATTCAGTTCCGTACTTTGCCATTGAAACGTGCGTTGAATTCCATTCCGCATACAGTTTCGTATTTAGGTGGATATGTGCTCGTATACTTGAATATGGGGCACTGAGCAGAATGCAAGAGAATATTAAAATGTAAATATTTGGTCAAAAAGACAAAAATAAAAAACATATACAATAATTTGCTTAGAGTTGCTTTGCATAGTTTTTGATAGTTTCTGCTATGACTGCTTTATAAAAGTCCAAGTTGTACCATACGAGGGCGGGTGATTAGAAAAATTGATTGAAGTTGTTAAATGTTTTTTGTTTTTTTTGTGGTTGAATTCAGTATTTATATAGTCGTTGTTGGTTCAACAGGAAAATCAAGGGTTTGATTCAGTAGGATCTTTTTCTTTCTAAAAATTCACAGAAATTAGACAATATTTCTCAAATATAATACTTTCTTTGCAGATTTGAAGAGTCTACCGTATTCTTAACTCCTTCGACAATTTAAAGAATAAAAATTTTGAGTCAAAATGACCTTCATATTTTATTTGTTGTTTGAATTGCTTTACAAGTTCGCGTTTTCATTCTTCGTCTTCAGGTTTGTTAATCTTCTTATTAAATATCCACACCTCGTATAAATACGACATGCAAAACCAACACATCCGACGAAACAACTACAAGAAAAACTCGAGCGTTTTTACGAGCTATTTATGTAAATATTTCGAAATTCATTTGCTCAGTGGAATTCAAAGGATTTTGGACAATTTCATTGTTTTTAAAATAATAATAAAACAAATCTCACATGCATACATACATCCAAAGCGTAAACACTATAGTTTTTATTTAAAGAAAACAATTATTTGCATTTAATTTTTTTTAATACAAATCGCCTTCAAAATGGTGCTGTTGCGAATATTACACTCAGTGGTCCAGCTAATAACGGATGATCCAAGAAAAAGTATTTTTTTCAATAGCCTTTTTTTGACAGATCATCCGTTATTCGTGCCAAGATGTCATGTTCTTTTCTTTCAGTACTATTGTTATTGTTGTTCTCTCAACTTATGGTCGACATAATCGGGCCACTGAGTGTATTATTCGCAACACCACCTCCCATATCGAAATCCAGCACTTATTACCAGATAATATTCGACAGACCACGTTCAACACGCAATGAAGTAAACATAGCGGCTGTAGCAGATAGTGTAAACGAAGACCGTGGAGAGTCGTATCGACGCCGTTCTGAGCAACACGCACTGACTTATGGAAAGACTTGGCGCATTTTACGTCGAGATCTTAAATTGAAAGCGTACAAAATACAGCCTTTGCAAAAATTGAAACCGCTCGACTTTTGAAAAGTTCCAAGAAGATCCGACGTTTTCGAGCCAAATTTTGTTCAGCGATGAGGCCCATTTCTGGCTAAATGGGTATGTAAACAAGCAAAATTGCCACACTTGGGATGAAGAGCAATCTGAAGTGATTCAAGGGCTGACATTTCACCGAGAAAAAAAAATCGATTTTGTGTGATTTGTGGGCCGATGGAATCATCGGTCCATACTTCTTCAAAAATGATGCCGGTGAGAACGTACTTGTCAATGGCGACCGTTATCTCGTCATCATAACCGACTATTTGTTGCCTGAAATTGAAGATCGTCATTACGGCGACATTTAGTTTCAACAATATCTGGATTTATTAAGAGAACATTTCGGTGAGCAGATAATTTAATGCTTTGGGCTCGTCGATTGGATCTGAGATGTAGCCGCGACCAACATTTGAAACAGATAATCTTCAAAAAATAAATGCCAAAGAATGTTCTTTCGAATGATCATAAACATTCTTCATTAAAGTTTCTGTGTTTTTCCTTTAAAAAGTAGGAAACCTCGAAATGGATCACCTTTTATCAACATGCCAACGGTCGATCCGATTACTCATGCATTTATTAAACCATAAGCCTCTGCTGGGATGGCCTTCTGTGTCTTCAGGGATTTTTTTTTTTATTTCGGCTCAATTTTGGAGAGTAGTTCATTAGATTGTTGGAGGGTTTTTTGAACGTAGAGTCATACTACATTGCCAGGCAAATTTCATGCGACCTCTAATCAACATCGTTTTTGGAATAGTTTCAGGTATTATTTTTCTTCATTTGTAAAAAATGTCCGCCAAGCATTCACTAATCGACAATGGAAAATAGAAAAGATTGTACCAATCTAGAAAAAAATTTATTATCGATCCACGATCTGGGCCATTTTGATCGGATGGTTCAGAGCAGAAATGAAGTAAGTTCACTTACTAAAAGACTTGAGACGATTTAAATATTAGAAACGAACAGATTGACCAAAAATAGTAAATGTAACAACTAAACATCTGCACTTTTCACCTGGACTTTAACGATTCATGACATTTCATTGGTATCAAAGATTAGCAACCCCTTCTAGTTTTTATAATGGAAAATGTGCATTTTTTGTTTTGATAAAATATTTCTTCGTTAAGGAAAAATACAACATTGATGCAAAGCAATGGCTTGATAAGTACTATAACTTCTGTCTAAGTATATTCTACCACCAAGTCCGGTTACTTGATTGTACCCAACCTGGCACTAATGATGGAGGTTCATTCTGGTAAGCCAATAGTAACATCAGAGTACTGCGACAAGTTGCGAAATTTCGTTGAGTAGGTCTGAAATCAAATGGAGTTAGTCAAAATCAGTGACATCTTAAAGGAACGTATGTACGAGTATGTTTATATAGACCATATCATTCACGAATTTTTGCAAATGGACGGCTATTGCATTTTTTGAATATACTTGTATATCAACAATTCAAACATGTCTGATTTTATATGGATAATTTGGCACAGCTCAAAAGCAGCGTATGATTTTCCGAAAGCGCCCGTGAACACCAAAGGCCGATGGCTAAATTTTATTGATTTCCATGGCATTGTTTTAATCGTCTACATCGATCATAGTAATAATATGACCACGTGCTATTGGACCGTTCGGACATACAGATCAAAGTAAAGCCAAATTATTGGGACAAAGCTCCTCAGTTCACATATAGAAACGGAAAATGATTTATAATGACAAGACATGTTTTTGTGAGTAATACTCGTAATATGATCAACCCTAACACACAGCATAATATTTAAGGAGCTTTTAGCGCTGCATTATTGTCAGCTGCATGTGCTTGCACTTCAAGAAAATTTCATCTTCTGCAGCGAAGCATAAACTTTTTGTTATGCAAAATTCATTGATACACAAACAAAAACGAAGGCTGACGGTAATGTGTAGCGAAAAGTAATGCAATGAGTCTGCGAAACTCACACACGTACACTACGTGCCACATACATATGCGCATGTGTGTGTGTGGGAAAAGCATAAGACATTACAAACAATAAGAGAACAGCTCGACATCGATTATGTTGTTAGAACAGATGACAAAAGTTGCGCATTTCTCGGTAGCGCGGGCCCCACAGCACACACGCTCACTCACTCGCATTTACACACACACACCTTGAAGCACACTTCTGTTTCTGTAGCCAGTGCAGGAGAAGCAACTTTTGCCGTTTCTTTATTTTTGTTGACTTGTGCTCACACACGCACACAACACACTGAAATAACGGTTATGAAGCGCACACACACACTCACAACACGGCAACCAAGTACGGCTCTACGCGCGTATGTGTGGCTGTGGGTGCCTGAATCAAGGCGAAAAGTAGGTGAAGAACAGCACTAAAGTTGCAACACAGCTGCTACTAATACTTACTGTGGGAAAATATTGAAAATGACGATGATGATGAAGAGAACAATTGAGAGAGTGCCATATAGACTGGACTGCAGCGAATCGTGAGCGCGGGCAGGCGGCGGAAAACAATGATGAAAACTTTTTATATTAATATCAGAAGAATTTACTCCATAAAATAGATGTTGTCGTAGCTGTGATTGTTGTTGCTGTTGCTATTGCTACTGTTGTTGCTTACGCCACCAGCTGTTTTATGCTCTGCACAATTTCAAGTTGCAAATGTAATTACGCTAAGTGCAGGACTTCATATCTCACGCTCCCGACAACACGCCTCATTTGAGTTTCGAATGAGATTTCGCAATTACTTACACACACACACACATACACACGTACAAGCGAAAGAAAAGGCGCAATCAGCGGACCTGTGGCGTTCCAAAAGCGATCGGAAAAAAGATTTTGTTGCCAACTTAGTTTCTCTCATTTCATTGAGTTAAAAAGTATTAGTATTAAGAGCAGTGATAACAATATTGTCTGACAGTTGTTATGATCTGTGCGACAAGTTTTCTGTTTAAATTAAGTCCGCCGGCGTTAAATTATTCTAATGAGGTCTGCGTTTTTTTCGAATGAAATTCACTTTAAAGTTTTTTGTGTGTTTGGGGGGCTTTCAGAGCAAATTAATTAAGAATAAGTGATATTTTTGAGTTTTGAAATAATTTCAAGGCTTTCAATACAAAAATAGGTTAGGTACTATATATAGTCCTTTGTGAGGCCATAGAAAAGGAGAACTCCTGTGCTCGAACTTTTAAATTGGCAAAACGCTTAGTAGCCAAAACAAATTTGCACAGACATTTAATTTCCATTCCCGCCAGTTCGGGGAGTTTAAGTCTTGACCTCCCAAACGCGGGACAGTCAAGAAGGAAGTTTTGAGTTGTTTCGAACTCATCTTCTTCCATATAACTTCTGCAGATGGCGTCTGGTAGAATTCCCAGCCTTACTACGTGGACGCCAATAGGGCAAAGTCCCGTTAAAAGCTCCAAGCCAGGGAGAGGCTGGTCTTACAGAGGGCAAAGAGTTTACTAAATCTCTTGTGATCGATCTTGGGCCAAAAAGGAACTCAGCCTGAAAGACACTGCAATAGTCAGGATGTCTCAAACTGGATAGAGAGCACCTGACACTAGACCCCTCCACCAATCTTCCCCCCAAGCTTTGACCCATGCGTAAAGAAGCTTATTTTCCCTATCCTCCAAAGGCTTCTTCCCATCCACAATTCCCTCGCCGGTATATGGGTAGAGAAGGAGCGGCCAGAGTTCGGTTTGGCGACTCCATAATCCAAGTGTTTTGGTACGATGTCAAAGAGTGTGAGGATATCCTAGTGTTCAGACACGCCTTCCTTTAGGAACTCAGACTCTCTGAGACTGTTGGTTTCCTCAAGCCATGACACAATGGTATGCAGGCAGTAGCACTGACTTGCCTTTACAATAAACACGTGGCACTCCTGATAAATGGTTCCACGGAACGCGCCACTTTATGTACCAGTCCATCGGTCTCTCCAGAGTTTTTGATAAGAAGGAAGAGAAGCTGATACAAAAATACAATATTAAAAAAAAAAAGAATTTTCTGCAGATTTTCGAATTGGCACGTTTTTATGCTTACCTGCAGAAGGTCTTTCAAAAGTACCTTAGGTCTCTCTAGACTAACAAGAGCAATCTTAACTAATTAAAATAAGATTAATATTTAGTCAATAAAGTTATCACGCCTTTCGACGCGCCCAAAGTGCTTAAGTTTCTCTTAAAGCCGAGTGAAGTTCGATCTCGCGTCACTTGCGTAAACATTTGGTATGCAATCTGCGAGTGCTTAAAGAAACACAAAAAACAAAGTAGACAAACTTGAGTTATGCTAATGCAAAAGCCGCATTCGTTGAAGAAGTAGCGCAGTCCAACAGTTACCCTTTGGTCTAGTGAACTAATTATCTATGCAACTGCAAGCGCTAAGTTTTCAATGCCGATGGCAAGTCACTAAATAACTGCTAGAAAATGTCAAATGTTTTCGCAATATAAAAGCGTGTATTGTCAGCAAAGAAGACATACTCACAATTCAGTTCACTAAACGTAAGCAAGCGTCTACGAATAATAATCCTATCCACATTTAAAATGGCCAAATTCGTAAGTTCAAACTATATTTGATATATACCGAATATGAACATAAGCATTGTTTTCTTTTATACTTTACAGCTGATTGTCCTGTGCTCATTCATTGCTTGCGCTGTCGCCAAGCCAGGTATCATTGCGCCACTTGCTGCTCCATTGGCCGCAGTCCCGCTTGCCAATGCCGCCATAAATGCCCCATTGGATGCAGCTTATGCCAGCAGTCGTCTTGATATTCAGCAGAGATATGGTGCCGCTCTATTTGCCGCTGCACCAGCTAAACTTGTCGCTCCTGCGCCAGTTGCCGCTCCATTGGCTGCTGCTCCCGCTAAAATTGTGGCCTCGGCTCCATTAGCTGCTCCTTTAGCCGCTCCAGCCGTCCTAGTAGCCGCCCCTCTTGCCTACACCAACCTCCCTCTGGATGCCGCTTCCGCCAGCAGCCGTTTGGACATTCACCAGAACTACGGAGCCGCTGTAGTACCCGCCACCTTTGCCGCTGCACCCGCTAAACTTGTCACCTCCGCGCCAGTTGCCGCTCCATTGGCCGCTGCTCCCGCTAAAATTGTGGCCTCTGCTCCATTAGCTGCTCCTTTGGCTGCTCCAGTAGCTGCCCCTCTTGCCTACACCAACCTCCCTCTGGATGCCGCTTCCGCCAGCAGCCGTTTGGACATTCAACAGAACTACGGAGCCGCTGTAGTACCCGCCACTTTTGCCGCTGCACCAGCTAAACTTGTGGCCTCCGCCCCAGTTGCCGCTGCTCCCGCTAAAATTGTGGCCTCAGCTCCATTAGCTGCTCCAGTAGCCGCCCCTCTTGCCTACACCAACCTCCCTCTGGATGCCGCTTCCGCCAGCAGCCGTTTGGACATTCACCAGAACTACGGAGCCGCTGTAGTACCCGCCGCCTTTGCCGTTGCACCAGCTAAGCTTGTCGCCTCCGCGCCAGTTGCCGCTCCATTGGCTGCTGCTCCCGCTAAAATTGTGGCCTCGACTCCATTAGCTGCTCCTTTGGCCGCTCCAGCCGTCCCAGTAGCCGCTCCTCTTGCCTACACCAACCTTCCTCTGGATGCCGCTTCCGCCAGCAGCCGTTTGGACATTCAACAGAACTACGGATCCGCAGTAGTCCCAGCCACTTTTGCCGCTGCTCCTGCTAAACTTGTTGCTCCAGTAGCACCACTCGCAGCCGCGCCATCTCTGTGGTAATTTAGTGATACTTTCTCTCGAAAACCTTTTATGAATGACTGCTAAATATATAAATCCATACAAATATAATATTTAAAACGAATTTTGTGTAATTTTTTTTCTTCCTAATTAATAATATTTCGAATTCTCAAGACCAAGTCCTCAAGAATGCCCTAGTCGCTTAATTGGTTCACCATTTCAATCAAAGTTTTCTCGCAATTAAGTTTTCTCGCAATTAAGTTTTCCTCTTCTTCAGCCATCACCAGCTGATGGCGCATTAGATATTTTTGAAGCTGGAGATTCTTTATATATTGTCATGACCTAACTAGCGCAACTGCTAAATTTAAATTAAATGAAATACGTCTCTGTCAGTTTGCTCATCATATCGTCTTTACATCTTCATTACCCACAAAGATTAACACACAACTTCAGGCATCAGAGAAAATAGTTTTTTGATTACTTTGACATATTTTTTAATTATGCGCAATTTATTGACTTTGACCTTTCACTTCGCCTAAATACTTTTGTGTAAGAATTGTATCTATTTGTCTACAGTTTTAATTATTTCGTAACGTAGACTCATGAGATGTTTTCATCGTTCATGCGTTTGCAACGTATAGCAGGACTTGAATATTGAGTGATTTTTACGGGTTCGGCTATTGTTCGTCGAGAGAGCCTTACTTCTCAATTACCTACTCAGTCCCAAGGTGCACCTATTGGGACTTGGTTCCAAGACAGACGAAATTATCAACGACTTCGAAGTTATGACTGTCAATGCTGACGAGGGAGCCAAGACGCGAGTGGGACGACGGGTCACTTTTTTTGTGGATTGGACAGAGCACACTTAAACTCCAATCGTCGAGCATGTTTTCGTCTGACCATATTCTACAAAGAATCTGATTCATGCCGGCAATCCATCGCCCTCCTGTTTTTCAGACGGGTGATTGCTATTCGAACTTCTTCATAGTCGGTTAATTGAATGTCCGCCCCATCGTCATAAATTAGGGAATCGGGTTTCAATCTGCTGGTGTTATGCTTTCACTGCTATTCAGCAAGCTGGAGAAGTGTTCCCTCCAAATTTTTTGTATGCTCTAGGCATTAGTCACTAGATCACCTCTGGGGGTCTACAAGAGAATGCTTCTGTTGGTTGCCGCATTATAAGAATACGAGGGCTGCTATATATATTTTTGGCCTAATAATGAACATGGGCATATTTATCAACGAAAATGGTTTTTTTTCGTTGGATTTGGCTCGTCTTGGAAGACCCACACGGTCGATTGCTGTTTTGTTTCGGGCTCATACGCATAGATCCATGATTCGTCACCTGTGACGATCTTATAAACGTCTTTTGAAGCACCGCGATCGTATTTTTTCAGCATTTCTTTACACCAATCCACACGAGCCTTTTTTTGAGCGATTGTCAAATTGTGCGGGATTCAACGTGAACAAACCTTTTTTACGGCCATGTGTTCATGCAATATCGAATGTATGCTGGTGGAAGAAATGCATAGGCATGCCTCTATCTGAAGGTACGTTACATGACGGTCTTGCATTATCAGTTCACGTACGGCATCGATGTTTTCTGGCACAACGGCTGTTTTTGGACGACCTTCACGGAATTCGTCTTTGAGCGAGCGTCGGCCACGATTGAATTCGTTGTACCAGTTTTTCACAGTGCTATAAGATGGTGCTTCATAGCCATACAAAGATTTTAGTTCATCGATGCACTCTTGTCGTGATAATCCACGTCGAAAGTTGTGAAAAATGATCGCACGAAAATGTTCACGAGTTAATTCCATTTTTTGGCCGAGATGAATGTTTTAATTCCCTGTAAATAAACCAATTCACGATTAAATGACAAAACGTTCTGAGTGATGTTATGCTAAAAAATGTCAAACTTTCCAATGGAAATGTCAGATTGCACCTGGCAACACTTAGTGTTGCCTAGTCCAGAAATATATATAGCAACCTATGTATTATTTTTTCTTTCACAAATATATTATTTTATAACATGTATACCCTAGTCAGAGTATATTAAGTTTGACAACAAGTTTGTAACACCCAAAGGTGTCCGTCTGCCCGTATTCTTATAAATGAACTATATAGCTCCTCAATTTTTAAAATATCGATCTGAAAATTTGCACCTGTCCTTTTCTCATCAAGAATCTACTCTTTTTATGGAATCGATATCGACTATCATAACATACGAGGTTTGACAATTAAGTAATCAGACTGATTTTATTGCCGCGCTTGTGGTAAACTTGTGACCTTAAAATTCCCGTTTTCTTTTTTCGGCATCCCTCCCCTTTCCATTGATATACGTACCATCGCTTTAGCTTGTTTAGTTCGCCTGCTGCGTCAAGTTGAGTAGACATGTGTTTGTAGTGCTCGTCACAAAAATGGAAAAACGAAATCAAGAGCAAGGGTCACGATAAAATTTTGCGCCAGGTTGAGCGAAACAGCTTCTGAAAAGTACGCTATAATTGTAAGAGTGTATGGTGATAGTGCTCTTAGTCGTGTCCAGGCTCACCTTGGTTGTCTCCGTGCGCCCCCCGCCCGAAAAAAGCTTGCATGAGCACATCGAAGGTGAAAACGATGATTATTGCCTTTTTTGATAGCCGTGGAATCGTCCACAAAGAATTCGTTCCACCGGGGAAAACTGTGAATCAAGTCTGCTATTGCCAAGTACTCGAAAGATTGCGAAAACGTGTCAACAGGGTGCGCCCAGACATCACTCATAGCTGGATCCTTCATCACGACAACGCGCCGTGCCACACCGCCCTCAGCGTGTCCCAGTATTTGGCCTCTAAAAGGATCGCCGTGTTGCAACAGCCGAAGCGTTCCAGAAATGTTACGAAGCATGGAAAACGCGCTGGAATCGCTGTAAAGCTGCCCAAGGAGACTACTTTGAAGGGGATGGCAGAGTTGTAGAATAATTTTCAAATATACGGTTTTTATGGCATCAGTCTCATTACTTAATTGTCGTACCTCGTATATTTAGCTTTCATATAAACAAAACAATCGGAATCAAGTGCTTGTAAGGAAAAGTATTTCATTTCACGATGTATCTCCACAAAATTGGGCACAGATCATTATCTAAAGCAATAACCGATCCGAAGAAATTGAACAGATCAGATCACTATAGCACATGGTTGCCAAACAAACTGAATGATCGAAAACAAGTTCCGTAAGGAACCTTTTGTGTTTGTGAGGGGTATTATAGCGTACGTGCATCGGCAGTAACCATTTGGTTATATATAGATATATATATCTTCTATTAAGCTAAACCCAAAATAGACTGAGTGAGTGACTGCGTTCATGCTCCAACTGCTCAAAATCGACAACTCATGCAGTTTTAAGCGCCAAAACATGATTATTACTGTTATGACTAATGGTTCGCGACTATCTCCACTCTATGAAATATTGTCCGAAAATTATGAAATCCATTCAACATTGGTAAAAGCCGATGGAACTTTGCCCTTGTCGAGGCAACCATGGCAAGACCTGCGTGCATATTTATAAGTATGGAAACGCTTAACCAAAGGGAAAAAACGTCCAAATTCTACGCATTGGCTTACCACACATACATATATATGTATGTATGTATATGTATATGTGTGTGTCTGCAAACAGCTTTAAAAAACTTACAATCCCCCAAAGCAGCAGTGCGCACGGGCGTAAAAGCAGCGCGTACGTGCCACGCATTAATAAACGACCCCGAAGACCCAATGGCGCGTGGAAGCACCAGAATGTCTTTCGTGTTGTGCGTGGTCAGTGCTATGGGGCTCTTGTGTATTGTATGTGTGTGTGTGTGTAAAATAGCAGGTGTTTTAACCGCCGAAGAATGGGTATAAAAAGCTGAAACCGTTAACTGATGGACATCATAAGTCAACTTGTCTTCACAGAAGCAACTCAAGAAATATCACTTCAAGCAAAATGTTCAAGCACGTAAGTTTAAGCGCATAGCCCTTGGTGTGCATCGGATTAATTTTGGATTTCTCACAATAATTTCAGGTCATTGTTGTCCTGGCCGTCATTGCCTGCGCCGCCGCCAAGCCCGGTCTCTTGCACGCTCCATTGGCCGCCGCACCAGTCGCCCTCGCCGCACCAGCACCGATCATCACGGCCACCAGCAGCCAGGTTGTTGCAAGAACTCACAATGGCATTGCCGCCGCACCGATTGTAGCTGCTGCTCCCGTAGCTGCGCCTCTAGCCGCTGCACCTCTAGCCGCTGCGCCTCTAGCCGCTGCGCCTCTAGCCGCTGCGCCTCTGGCCGCTCCAATTGCACCGATTTCACCTTTGGTCCGCTACGCTGCCGCACCGCTCGCCGCACCCATTGCACCACTCGCCCGCTACGCAGCTGCTCCGCTCGCATACACATCGCCCCTGGCCGCGCCCGCTCCTCTGGCGTACGCTCCCTCCTACGCGGCGCCTCTGCACTACGCAGCCGCACCAGCGCTATGGTAACAACACGACGACGACTCATTTTGCTTAAATTAATTTAAGAAAAGATAACAAACAATTAAAAATAGTAATAAAACAGCATAGTCTATACAAAAGTTGCTCTGCAGTCCTTTATTTATTTATGTTGCACCATTGTGTTGCAGTACTCCTTTTTTGCTGGCATCAAAAAGCATTTTCACCAACCTATTTATTCTCCAAATGACTGCGATAAATAGTGGCTACATGAAAGCCCGTGCGCCCGCCCGAACGCCCGCAGTGCTCGCGCGCACGCACACAAGTTCAACTTTAATGCAGCAACTTCAGCTGGCCCCCTTGTAATATGCCATATTTCTCTTTGAGGCAACACGAGTCGAGAACTTAAAAAACTTAAAAAAGTAGAATAATCCACTACAAAAGTAACTGCTTTAAACCTTCTCAGGTATTCCTATTCTGTGTAATGGCAGCAAAACTGCGCAGCGCATCGCAGGTGGCTACGCAACAATACTATGACTGTGTGCTCCTAGATACACACATAGACATCGGTGTGTGTGTGTGCTTTTGTGTGTGTGTATGGGTGTATGATTTGCTTTGTTGTCGAGTTGCTACCCGCTACGCTTGCTGTGTGCGCTTCTGCTGCAGCTTTCTGACTTGTACATAATCCATAATGTAGGTACGATGTTCTCGTATTCTCCCCTCGCCACTGCCATTTCCTTTGCACTTCTTCCGTGCCTTTTCCGCACTCTTTCGCACTCCACTTCCGAAGTCATTTGTTTGTGCTTAATGGTGCCTCCTGGAATTTATGTGCCTAGTACGTTCCCAATACAAATCTACTCCAGTTTTGTGCAGCAGCAGCAGCAGCAGCAGCTAGTGGGAGTCGCCGCCACTTCTACTTGACTAGCGAGAGCACTGCATTTATAGCTGCAATCGTCGGGGCTTGCTTAAGTCGGATAATACCGCCTCAAGTGCAAGTGACTGCGAGAAAAATGCTTTACTGACTTGGCTTTAAATAAATTACACGAATAGAAAGTAGACAAGTTGGCAAAATGCAAGCATGTATACACAAATACATACAAATATAAATATACATAAGCGTATACAAATACAATTATATATACACCGTGTACTTAGATATTAGGCGCACTCAAATATATACTCGTGTACTTACATGCAGGCATTGTGGTGATCCCTTTCAACGCCCAAGAAAACTGCTTTAAGTTTTATGGTTACGCCGTCAAAGCACTTGGCACTGGGGGTCATTAAAAGACGTTGCGACAACTCTCTCTCTCTCTCTCTTCTGGGGTATCTCTTTCAGAGACCTGCACGGTTATCCTGCTCTTTTCAGAGAACTGCATGATTATACCTTTCCGATCCCTAGATGAACTTCAATGAAACCATTACTACTAAGTACCAGTTCTATAAAGAAACCACGCTTGGAAGTGACCCAACTATTTCACCTCATATCTTCATACTAGAAAACTTCAATCTCTTTTTCAACGACGAATCACAATTATTCCCTTAATTATTTCTGAAATCCGCAATCCACTGCCTGGCGAACTTCTTCACTTCACTTCCAAACTAAACTAAACTTATTCTATCTTAAACAAGAAAAAAAGGTAACGTTGACTTTTAAGTGTACAACTTCTTACAATCACACCCTAATGCACCTCTGTACGGTTCTAAATATGTACGCGCATAATTTGCGCTTTCGTATACATAAGCACATTAGCGGAAATGGTAGTGGCTGCGGATGTGAATCTCATTGAGGATGCTGATGTAGGTGTTCCTCTGTGTACTTTCTGAAATATTTATTGGCGGAATAAGAGAATTTTCATAAAACCAGAAAGAGGACAGAGCACAAGTGAAAATTCATGCACGACTGCCACTAGAAATATACATATTAATGCAAAGAGGCGAAACAAATGCAAATTTACGTTGTACTAAGTACTTCGGTTGTCTCAAGACCCACCCACAGAGCGTGTTTCGAAACATCCACATTTAACGAAAGAAAGAAGTAAGGGAAAAATCCAAAAACGTTATTGAGCGCTTTGGCGGGAAATCGTTAAAACAGCAGGCAGCAATGAAGTCTTATACATATTATGATGTTAGGGTAATAGGTCGTAAAATATGGGTTCCTCATAGAAAGAGCCTTTACAGTTTGTTTTTAATAGGATTTTTCTTATATATCATAGAAATATCTAGTCGCTATTATGAAGTTAGACATTTTGAATAAAGCTACGCGCTTGTGGGTTTCAAGTCCAGCATATCCGAAATATTTTTAACCGAATTTTTACTAGGTCAGATTACCAAGAATTTTATGAAAAACCTATCCTCTTATTTTCAAAACACAATAATGCACCAACTAAAAATGAAATGGAATAGAATTACGTTGGAAGATGAAAACTGGACTATGAATTTCCGCATTTTTAGACAATTGTAAAGTTCAGCGCATTGCTCGAGAATTTCCTTCAAAAGACATGATAAATACTGTCTAAAGTTTTGTGGTATCCAAGAAATATTCATCAATATACCGAGACTGTTGTTTCAACATTGCTAGTGTCGTCGAATCACTCTTTCTAACAGGTGCTACTTTTGAATAACTACACAATTGAAAAATAAAGTCCTCTCTCGACGAGCAAAGACCAAATTCTACAAGTCTCTCGTCATTCCCGTCCTACTATGTGGTGTGGAGGCATAGACAATGACGTAAACTGATGAGTCGGCCTTAGAAGTGTCCGAGAGAAAAGTTTTGCGGAAAAAGTTTTGCATTGGCATTTACCGCAGTCGATGGAACGATGAGCTGTAAGAGATAAACGACGGCATGGATATAGTTCAGCGAATCAATACACGGTGGCTGCGCTGGCTAGGTCATGTTGTCCGGATGGAAGAGAACACATCAGCTTTGAAGGATTTCGATTCGATGGAAGCAGAACAAGAGGAAGATCTATACTCCATTGGAGATAGGTGGAGAAGGGCCTGAATGCGCTTGGTATCTCGAATTGGAGCCAAATAGCGAAAACAGGAAACGGCTGGAAAATTGTGTTAACTCGGCTATAACCATGTAAGGGATGTCTACGCCAGTAAAGAAGAAGAAGTAATATCGTCGAAAACATTTTGTAAGCTTTAAGCTTACACATTTTCTTCTACAGAGATGCTACAACGGAAGCATTTTCGATTATGTTCGTGGCGGACTGCACTTCCATGGAAATTACTTCTTTCAAGCACATTTTTCAAAGTCCTGGTAATGTTCAAATTAGAAAAGGTTCGTTTCTTTAAAGCTTCCTTTTTCATCGATTTTTTATTAGCTTTGGAAAGATTATTTTCAGAAGAATTTCTTTTCCGTTTACCACTGAGTTTAAATTTTGGTTTTCATATAAAGATACAGGGTTTGTCCGGAAAGTAATAGGAACGATTTTCTTCCGCCGCGACTGTAGTTCGACCGGATTCGGTAGAGGGCGTTCCTAGCTAGCGGGAGGCTGGTCAGTTGTCTCCGAGCACCTGAAGAGTCAGGACAAACATTTTTGTTTTTTGCGAGTAGAAGTGTGCCAAGAAAACTTAAACATGTGGGAAAGTGACCTCCAATTTTTTAATGACGTCATCACAGGTGGATCTTTGATCTTTGAGTATGATCCCGAGACAAAGAGGCAATCTTTCACATGCATTTTGAAATGACAGAGGGGATCCAAGAGCATGCACCTCGGCTCTCGAGGCTATTCCGGAGAATGTCTTCAGTGACTCCTTCAGTGCTTGGAAATCGAGCTGGTAGCGCTGTATCGACGCAGAAGGAGCTTATTTTGAAAGTTTTTGAAGAATTGTAACGATCAGTTCAATGAATTTATTTAAATCGACTCAGTCCTATTTTTCCGGACGAACCCTGTATACTGATTTCCAATTTTGACGATCTTTTGCTTGATTCAAAAGAGGATCCTGCACACATCGTATCTACAGGCATCGGTAACCACATAGATAGAAGAGAACACAATCCATAGAAAATATGTACACAAGATCCTTACTAATCCCATATCGCCTTCTCCTAAAAAATATATCTTGTTCTTTATGTTCCCCAAAGAGTTCTCTAACACTAATGGACTTAGTAAGTATCCTCGCTAACAGTGCCGTCATTTATTATTATAGATGGAGACTAATTTCGACATTAATTAAGAATTGACCTTTGCAGAAATGCTCTTTAGCTGCAGCTGCAACGGAAAGTCTGCGATTAATGTACTTTTTGAGTGTTTGCACAAACTTTAAAACTAATTAAAAATTCAGAGCACATGCTCGCGAAAAATGTCTGTCAGGTTCTATGATGTAAAAGCGAGTCGCTCGCTCTTCATTTCACATTTTCACATTTCGTATGAAATTAACGTTGCCGACAAAGTTTATGTTTGACAACAACAAAAGGCTGGGAAAAATATAAACTAGAAAATACGAAAAAACTCGAGCGACTAAATTTGTTAACATGGGTCAGTGACGAGAACTGCATATAAAGCAACAACAATGCACATTAATATTAAGTTGTAGAACAGCACCGTTCCTGCCTCACGCTATTCACAAACGGGATTTTAACAATTCAAAGCGAGCAAACACGCTTCGGCGATATAAATGAGGCGCCTCTCGCTATTGTCGAAACATAATTAGCTCTCCTTTGCAATTAGCGACTTGGGGAGCTTTCGAAGCAGCAGCAGTAGCCGCTGAATTTAGTCCATCAATCTCCAAGAATGTTCAAATAAGTAAGCTGCTTATGCGACAACGCCCAGAAACATTCACTTTTCGTGTTAATTGATATCAAATTAATTCAGGCTATTGTCAGTGTTGCCATCGTTGCCAGCGTCATGACCAAGCCCGGCATTCTGCACGCACCGCTGGCTGCTGCTCCGCTGGCCTTAGCCGCTGCACCAGCGCCATCATTACGGCCACCAGCAGCCAAGCGGTTGCGCGCAACCATAACGGAAAGCTGCTGCTCCCATTCGGGCTGCCACACCCTCAGTTGCGCCACTAGCTCATCTCCATTATGCTGCGTCAGCACCGAGTGCCCGCGAATTCTCAGCCAAACTGTGCCACAACTAAAGTTGCCTAGTAACTCGCACTAAACGCACACACTCTCATAGTACAAGTATATATATATTATTTTAGTATATGCGTGAGCTTGTTGTCGATAGACAAAGTAATCGTAATAAAAGTTAATTAGGAAGTATTTAAATTAATTTGCTGGTTCGTAATTTGATTTAACACTATAAAATAGTAAAATGCAAAACAAGAGCAACTAACTTTTGCGCAGTAATTGTTAAGCATAAAGCAAAATTAAATTGAGTTTGCAAAACCAAGAGCGTTAGCCGCATCACATATGGCTGTTCACTCGGTTTACTCTTGCACAAATAGAGAGGGCGAATGGATTCGGTGTCGAACCAAGATAACAAGTCGAGGAATACCCAGCTAAGGCCACAGCAGCACAGATCAGCCCTTCTGTGTCGAGAAGGTCCAAAGAACGTGGACTTATTGTTCCGCAATCACTTCAGATCCTATAGCTTCTACAGGGTTCCGAAGAAAATATACGATTTTGAAGTTACGAACTGAAATGCCATTGTATTTTGCTTGGATCATAGAACGGCGGCAATGATCTTTCACTTACTAGCTAAACTCTATGACCTAATTCAATTCAAAGCCAAATAGTTCCAATTCTCCTAATAATTGTTGAAAAACTCGGTACCGAATACAACTTCCGAAAACTTATGGAACTCAGGAGTCACTGAGTTCAAGCAGGGAAAGTTCTCTGAATGCCATTCTTTTACATGTGGGTCAAGCAGCTCACAACTTCCGGTCTTAGACCAAGTATCCTCTGGGTAGCCAAGGAACATCCGTTTGAAGGCGAACTAAAGTGAGGTGAATCATCGCTCCCCAGAGTTGTGCGCTGGATTTGGTACCCGTCACGAAAAAAACGCCCTCTATGAAAACCTGAAGCCTTTTTGATACCCGGAAGGAAAAGCAGAAGAAAAAGAAGACCTCCACTCATAAATATTTTATTAAATATTTTTACCATATATTTTATTATTTTTGGTCAAGCTTACCAACCAATATTGCACAGTGCAGACCACGTTTGTGCTATTAGATCCAAATATACCCTCGCTGTTCCTTCTAAGACACTAACACACGAATGAACATAAGTCTTTAGTCATATCGACGTTCGCGCAGCTCTTGCTAGGTGAAGTGACCATAAATTCACGTTCGCATTTCAATTTCTCTTAGCTTATGACAATACCACACTCAAAATAAAAGGAACCGAAGAATTTCATCGCATTCCTTACAAGACACTCGCATTCTGAACCATGAATGTGCACACCCAGCAGTAAATTGTACAATTTCCAAGCTCACAAGTACCTAGTACTTTTTCACATGCTCACTATATCTCTCTCTCTCTCAATTACTTCGCCGGTCTTAGTCTGGTAGATCTCTCTCTCTCTCTCTCTCTCTCTCTCTCAATTAATTCGCCAGTCTTAGTCTAGTTAATCTTTCTCTCTCTCTCTCTCAATTAATTCCCCAGGCTTTCCAGTATTTGTCTAATGAAACACTGGTAAAAATGAGATGTATGAGAATATTTCGGAACAATACTCAATAAAGCTGTGGCATCGATATGAATACTTGATTCAAGGGCTAAAATTATTCACAGATTCAAAGGATTCGACTTGAACTAGTGGCCGACGTTCTGTTATGCACTGTTCTCTTCATTTGATATTCCAGTTACATAAACTTATCGCTGGAGACTACATCCAAGACTACTTCATTTTAAATCGGTTTGATACGAACAACCTTTCGGCATATGGAAATCCACCAGTTTCACCACTAGAAACACGCATTTCTATGAGTTCGCATATGTGTGTAGGTGTGTGGATGGTACTTAAACAATTTACTGGCACATTTAAGAGCACATTTCTTCCTTTTATTCAGGTACTTGCAATATTAATAATGAATACTCCCGCATAAAAACAAAAGCAAACACAGTAAAAACAATGATGGGTTAGGTTAACAGGTGTCAACTTAGAGCTAGAGAAGAGAACTCACGTATTCGTCGTCAGATATGTATGAATTTATCGGTTTAATAGCAACGCACATACGAGTGGATCGGCTCAGACAACAACACTTGGTGCAACCAGCTTAGCTGGGCCGGCAGCAACTGGGGCACCTATTACCGGAGCGGCGGGGGCCACATAACGAGCTGGAGCTGGAGCCACAGCCGCAGCCGCAGGAGCAACATAGTTAGCTGGAGCTACGGCAGCAACGGATGGAGCGATGTAGGAAGCCGTATAAGCGGCAGGCACACCAGGTGCGGCAATGGGGGCATAAGGCGCTGTGTAAGCCGCTGACACGGCGGCAGGGTAGGCGGCAGCTGGCGCAACAAAACGAGCAGGAGCAGGAGCAGGTGCTGCAGCAGCAATGGGAGCAGGTGGTGCGACCAACTTGGCAGGTGCCGCAGCAGCTATCAGTGGTGTTGCGTAGTAATTGCTTTGTATATCCACGCGTTGGCTGGCGACCGCAGAGTTCAATGGAGCGTTCGTGTAGGCGGCGGCAGTGTATGCCGCTGAGTAGGGTGCAGCGTACGCTGAAGTGTATGCCGCGTAGGGTGCTGAATATGCGGCGTAGGGCGCACTATAGGCGGCGGCATAGGGCGGTGCGGCTGCGGCTGCGGCAGTGTATGGGGCGGCAGCAATAACCGGGGCAGCAGCAACAACTGGAGCAGCAGCAACAGGCGCAGCTACGGCCACTTGGTCGGGCTTAGCTGTCACGCAGCTAGCACTCAGAGCAATCACCAGCAACAACAACGACAACGACAACTAGAAGAATGTAGGAAAGTCAATACATAACTGTGCGCAAATAAAAAGTCCTTTCCTCAATTCAATCAACCACTTACGAGTTTCGACATCCTGAGTAATATTTGATGGGTCTTTTATTTGGTTTTGGTTTTGGTTTTGGTTTTTGTTCTTGTTATTGGTTTTTCTCCTTGTTCTGTTTGGCTTCTTCCTTACTATATTGCTTCTTATTCGTGGCGAATTCTTGAGTTTGCCGCTTTTAATCAACGATGGTGCGCTGAGTCGTGTATAGAATGCATTCCACTACAGTGGATCGCTCGCATTTTATAGGGTGGAGCCGGTGGTTAGCGCTCATTGCACATCATGCCGTATTACTTAGAGCGTGTTCCCCCCTCTCCTCCTTCTAGTATATTCTGCTACTGCCAGAGCTACTGCCACCTATTCTACGCCCGGCTCTTTACCCCTTGCCGCGCCACTGGTGGGGTTGGTTGAACGCTTTGCCAACTTTTGTTAACTTCTTAATGCAAATGTTCGTCGTCTGCGACATCAATTTGTCAAAACCGTAGCACTTTGAGTGACGGTATGGTCGGTTGTATGGCTTTTGTGCGGTGCGGTTACTCGCTCATACATACACATGCCGAGCTTAGGAGTATATATCGCGGTGTGTATAGCTCTACAAATTGCGTTCTATTGCAAAACAATACAAAAGTGCTCAGTTTGCTGCCATTCAAGGACTTGCCGTCGTTATACGCCGTTGGCAAATTATCAAGGAATGTTTATAGCAAGAAGTTAGTTTTCAGTTAGTAGATATCTACTTATATATGTATATGTATATGTGTACGTGTTTTCGTCTGCATGTCAATATCCAGTTACATATATGCATTTGAAAATTGAAGTATATACTTAATAATGTACTTCCATATATACTTACATTATATACACAGATATATATAGACACACTCATTGGTGTATGTGTGCAATAGAATACAGAGAAAAACAGTTTATCACGGCGAATTCATGAACTGATTAAGAGAAGAGTCCAGAAATATTTCTGTTGAGGCAACAATTTAAAACTGAAAACTTCAAAGCTGCCAGATCTTATAGCGCCAAATTATTTTGTGTAGGAACATATATATTATGTATATAGCATTTCATCAAGTTTGTCTGGACTGTCTGGCTATTTTTACCAACGAAAATTAAGAGTTCATTTGAAAGTTGAAAATATTGAATAATAATTTGGCGAGTCCACTTTATCACAAACACAAATATTTGAGTGACACAAAATGGTCGTAAAGTCATGGAAACCTTGCCACGTCCATCCACCCCTGGTACTACGATAACTAAGAAAAAGATATAGAAACTATGCTTTAAATTGCCGTGTTCGTAATCATAGAGATAGCAGACGATCCCAATAAATCGACTCAATATATATAGATTAAGGTTTCGGGTATACAACAAGCGTAACTTTTACCAAAAGACCTGAATGTTTTAGAAAACAATGTCGAGTAGAGATCACAAAATAGATGCTTAATAACTTAATGAAAGTGCCTACGTCCATCAAACGTATTTTCATCAAACCGAGGAAACCAAAATTTGCTGAAAGTCTTCCCAACCCCACCAGTGGCTTGCGAGTCGCAGGATTGATCCAAAAATCTATGGATCTCACTTGGTTAAACATTTCGACGAAGTGTTTTAAGCTTATCACAAATTTATAAAGACGGTTAATATCAAGCCCAGCCACTTTGCTAGGTTCTCTCAATCTCAAGCTGGCAAAAGCCGTACAAATGATAAAAAAAATGTCAACATATTTCCACCTGGCTTTCCTCCACACAGTTTTGCAGAGAGCATCCAACAAAATATTTAGTCATAACGAGTAGGTACCTATTGGACAGTGTCCATTCTTACGGTGCACTTTAAGCCATCCCTCTGGCTCGTAGTCGCTAGTTCAGGTTGTGGACCAGCGTTTGCCACGCTCACTGCAGCTTCAAAAGTCCAGCCTTAGAGCGTTATGGGATATCGAACAACCGACTCACTTTCAATCGTATGAAATTGGGAAGGCTGCAATACCTATCAAGCCCATTGGATTTAACTTCGATCTATCCGTGATAAAGCTCACTGCACCTCTTCTCCAAGGGTTTCGTCCAGCCCACAAATCCCTTGCAGGTGTGTGAGCAAAGAAGGAACCGGAATACGTTGTAAGAAATGGAATCGAAGTAGTGGAGAGTTTCAATGTGCGCCTGGGATTCCTCATATACCCAGCTTCCCTAAATGTAGTATCATTTTTCACCGCAGAACATCCACCACCTATGTCTACAGCTGCAATGTGTAAAATCGCATTGTGTGCCATTGTTGGTATTGTGCTTTGTGCACCACAAATGACGCTGAAGACCGCTCTTTGAACACGTTCCAGCTGGGTTATTGGTTTAATCCGGTTAGATTGAGCCCGAACACCTCCAAATTGCGATCGACGGCGATCCCAACATAAGGCGACCGATGTCTTTTTCACTCTCACCTCGTTGTTTAGCTTCCATGTGACCTTCTTATTGAGGAAATACCACAAATAATTTACGCTGTCTTCTAGATGAAAAATAGAGCCTCCCAACGTGGTAAGAGTAATTTCACGCACATTTTACGTGGAGATCCTAAATTGGAATTGAAATACGGGCTCTTGTAAAGTTCCAAGAAGGTCCGACGTTTTCGAGTCAAATTTTGTGCATCGAAGAGCAAACTGGAGAGATTCAAGAGCTGCCACTTCATCCAGAAAAAAACAACGGTTTGGTGTGGTGAAAGAGTGGAATCATTGGCACATATTCCTCAAAAATGATGCCGTTGAGAACGTTGCCCGTCAATGGCGACCGTTATCGCGCTTTGATAACCGACTATTGGATGCCTGGAATTGAAGCTCGTGATGTCGGCGACATTAGGTTTCAACAAGACTGCGCCACTTCGCACTCATCACATGAATCAATGGAGTAATTGAGAGAACTCTATTGTGAGCAGATATTTTCAAGTTTTGGTCCCGTCTATTGGCACTAAGATCCTGTGATATCACACCGTTAGACTTTTTCCTGTGGGGACATGTAAAGTCTAAAGTCTATACGGACAATTCCTCTTCAATTCAGTTCTTGAAGCAAAAGATCTCGCTTGTCATTCCTCAATATTTAAATAAATCGGTCTCCAGTCACCTTTAAAAGTCAAAGAACTGAAGAAAGCTAGTCTCCTACTTCAGTTGTCGATCAACTCTTGGGGTCGTGACCAACATTTGGGATTGCGAAATGTCTGTGAGTAAAAAATGCGATGAAGATTGCATTACTTATATATTACTTGAATTTACTTATTCTTCGGATATTTGCTTATTTATTGGACATTGGCTTCATTTACAAAAGATTGAGGGACGGAATGTGTGTATGTACATATGTATTTACATATATTTTTAAAGCACTGCCACGCTGATCTAGTGCTGGCATACGTACTATATACTGAAATATTTGCAGCGCTCGAATATTTTTGTTTAATGGGAATTCCATGCGCGACGTGTGGCGGTCGCCGGGCCGTTGGTGCGCTTTGTTTGATTCATTGGCGCGCAGACTTAGTGACTCAATGTGATTAGAATATCAATTTTTTATAACTTGTGTACATATGCATATACATTAAGGCATTACAAGTATGTGTTTTATTAAATACATGCATTTATACCAACTTGAGGGTATTTTGGTGGGTAAGTAGTAACGATGCGCCGCCGCGTCAAACTGTTGCGCATGCGCACATCGGTACTCATGCATGTGGCTGCATTTTGAGTGCGCCGTCGCTGCTGTCTGCTGGCCAAACTTGGCAATTATTCTTTGTAGGTTAGTAGTGTGGCGAGCGTTAATTGACACTTGGCTGTCAGCGCATTGCCGCTATTTGTCGCAATCCCGTCAACGCCAACGCCAACCACTGCGGTTGAAAGTGAAAATGACAATTTCATTTACAACATTAAATAATCCTACACCAATAATATGCAAAGCAAGTTCGAAAATTCACTCAAAAAGGCTTTGAGTGAAATGTTATCACCGTCTTTGCTTTCTTCCAATTTTCCGTAAGAGTTATGCCAAACCCCCGTAGAATACATTTCCAATATAAAAGCAAAAGCTTATCGGGAAATGATAAACATTTCGATAATCATTAATTGTGGAGTGCAACACGTGGACTACTTGGACTACTTGGACTACTCGTTAAGAAAATGTGGCTAAAAGTGAATATATCCGCTTGGCGGCTCTAACGGCTTTCGTTTTTATTTATTAACCACTTAAATTGCTTTGCAGCTCCTGACGCTGTGCATCTGCTGCGCTTCCTTGTTCACCAAAGTGCTGACCGCTGTGCCGCTTGCTACCGCGCCACTCGATCCGGACGTGGAGATCCTGCCAAGTGCCAGCGCTGTTAGCAGCCAATTTGTTTATCAGGTCCACAATAAGCCGATAAATGTACCAGCTGTGGCGCCAATCGTCGGTGTCAATCCGCCAGCCGTGGCCGTTCCACTGCGCAGTATTCCAGTTGCTCATACAAGTGCGCCTCTATCTGCGCCCTTACCAGTCCTGCGGCCCCCTATAGTTCCTATAGCCCAACAAGCAGCGCCTTTGGTACCATTTCCTGCGACTTTGCCTGTTCCTTCTGTTATTCCTACCACCTTAATCTCACAGGCGACACGCGTTTTTGTCCCGCCAGCATTTGCGTACGCACCTGCTCGTTTGGCACTCGTCCGAGCAGTCCCCGGCCGTCTGCGCTCCCGATTTACTTACAGGCGTCGTCCAGCTGCCATAGCTCTGCGCCGTTATCCTACGCGATCAGCATATCAGCGGTACGGTTAAGTAGTTCTAATAATTTCTAGCCTCTCTGTAATGTTCACGAGTCTATGAAACAGGTAAACGACTAACCGAAGTATAGGTTAGCGTGCGATTGGCTAGCTGAGAACTCACATTTATTCTCCGCCTATATGATTAATGTTCTTATAGAAGCGTAAAAATATCTTTCATTTTTTCCGAAATAGTAATCAATACGTACTCGCATATACATATATGAAATGTTAGAAAATATATTTATTCCGCACCACCCAAAAATAATGAATCTTTGCTTGGTATTTGAAAGGCATACCTACTTTATTGTTAATAAGCTCGAAATTAAAAAAAAAAAATAATCACTTAAAATAATATTTACAACAAATAAACTTATTATTTGTCATTAGATGTTAGTTTAGTTTAAATTGTGACGAGGCTATGATTTGAAGCGTTGCCACCTGTAAAAAATTTAGGAAAAAAATAGTGTTGCAGTGGCATTAAGGGATTAAAGGCATTTCTCTAAAATGCTTGAAAACTGTCTTGAATTAGTTTCATGAAAAAATGCATAGGAGGTTATAAAGAGTGATCCATTTCCAAGCTCCCTACTTTTTATAGAAAAAAAAAACAGAAACTTCAAATTTAATGGATTATGTTTATTATCATTCTTTCTATCAAGAACATTTTTTGACATTTATTTTTTGAAGATTATCTCTTTCAATTGTTGTCCGCGACTACTTCTCAGATGGACCAACCGTTTTCGATGACTATTTTGAGTACTCCAAATGGTAACTGACGAATGACAAGCATGATATTTTGCTCCAAGGCCTGAATAGAAACGGGATTGTCCACGTATACTTTAGGCTTTATATCTGACTGATATCACACCATCTTGGTGACCAACCGACCGGCCTAAAACTTGAAATTATCTGCTAACCGAAGTATTCTCTCAATAAATCCATTAACTGATGCGATGTTTGGAAAGTGGCGCCGTCTTGTTGAAACCAAATGCCGCCGATATCACGAGCTTCAAATTCAGGCTACAAATAGTCGGTTATCAATGCGCGATAACAGTTACCATTCACGGTTATGTTCTCATCGGTATCATTTTTTGAAGATAAGCCGGCCCACAAACCACAAAAAGCCGATGTTTTTTCTTGATGAAACAGTAACTATTGAATCTTTTCGTTCCTAATGAGGGAATTTTGCTTATTTATATACCTATTGAGCCAAAAATGGAAAAAATTTGTTTCGAAAACGTCGGATCTTCTTGGAACTTTTCAAGAGTCCATAGAGAGAAGCGATGTCGCTAAGGATCAAGTAGTTTCAGTTCTTGTACAAGTTGTAGTTCTCGCCTAAAAGTTGCCGAGTCGTTCCCCACTTGTTACGAACGGCGCCGATCGACTCTCTATGGTCTACGTGTACACTCTCAGTTACGGCTACTATATTTTCTTCACTGCGTGCTGGTTGTAGTCTATTCGGTCGAATATTATCCAATAATGAATATTGGGTCTCAAGATGGGACAAATAATACTGAACAAAAGTAATATGCCAAAAAAAGGCTATTGAAAAAAGTATCTCTACTAGGATCACCCGTTATTTAGCTATCGTAGACATCGATCGTGTTTATACCTAATTACGAAATTGTGTAAGACGATGCAGGCTAAATCCAATTCCAGATAATGCTACAGATTAAATGAATATATTGGAGCCAAATTGTTTCAATATTAGTTGAGTTGAGTACTACGTCGGCACCTTCTTAACCATGTCATCCGTATACATAGTATTTCCGTTCCCACGACAGCCGGGTCTACGTAACTAGAACAGACCAGGATTTTTATCCGCCCAAGGACTGTCAACTCGGCAGAATTCTACCGCTACAAAAACAACAACTATACATATTCTTCCTATAAGACAGAATTATAATTATAATTCCAAGAGAAGTATGTATAATTAAATTGGAATCAATCTCTGAGTCCAAATATTGCATTCTCTGGTGTCAAGTTTAACGCCCAAAGCAAAACTCAAGTCAATTTAGCATTCTAGACACTCGATGAATTTTGGTTATAAAGTAAAAGATTTTGGCAAAATAACGAAGGTAAAATTAAATTAATACTCCTTGCTGATACGAGTTTGTGGTAACTTGGAGCATTTTTGATATTTAATTCCCTCTTTCATTTTATTTTCTAAAATTTGATTTAGTTTCAAGGATTTGAAAGGCACACGCCGGAAATACACCAGCACAAACACGTGAATTTGCGTCTGCAAACACACACCCACACACACGCACACACTTGTACACGGGCGGCTGCGTGTAGTTGTGGACAGGCGAGTGGGAGTACACTTTTGGTTATGCCGGCTAGCGAAACAATGTTCCGTTAGTAAAGTTTGTTGCATTTCAGAATTTGACAGAACGGCTTGAAGCATCCAAGCAGCATACCGAAAATCCTCATTGTACTTTATTGTATGTATTTATAATTTTTCTACAATTCTATGCACTGGCATGTGCACACACACACACACACACATGCATGGGGAACATATAGATTTTAATATTGCAGGAATAAAAAATCATTTAAAAAGGGGGTTGCTTGTGAAAGCAATTAAAACGTGTTGACTAAGTTGTGTAGCGCGCAGAAGCTGCCAGCGTTGTAGTGGTTGCTCAAACACACTTACACACACATACAAACACACACGAGCGCGAATATATGGCAATGTGGGCAGTGTGTATATCAAAAAAAACGGCGTCCACTATTCATGCGTTCATCTGGTCTAAATTGAGTGACTTCCAAAGTTCAGTTCACAGCAATGAAGCGAGGGCGCACAGTTCATTCCGTGGCCATAAAAAGGATGCGTGCAAATTTGTTACATCGTAGCCGCCATAACGTGCATAGACTTTCGAAGGCTTAACCATAAATTTTTCGAGGAATTGTTTTTCGCAAACGAAAATTTTCGAATTCCTCGAATTCAGCACTGAAAAACTCGAAGATAGCCAGGACCAGAACTAATAGTCTCGTTTCGAAATTTCCATTGCTATAAATACGAAACCAATTTCGATGTGCTTACAAGGATAGAACTCATAATTCGAGGTTCGAAGTTTGCAAATCATAATTCGAAGTTCAATTTATTGTTTAGTTAGATTTCGAGTTTGTAATATTTATTTTTCGAATGCACTAAGGACTTCGGGTGTGTAACTTCACTTCTTGTGTCAAAAGTAACAAAGGGTGCAACCATTTAATGTCCTTTCTCTTGAATCCCAATATGGGCACCAAGCAAAATAGCTTTCGAACTGGATTCCACTTGAATTTGGTCGAAAAAGCGTTTGTCACGCCACTATAAGCGAGAAATTGGAACGTCAAGCTCGCCAGCAACGCAACTGGACACAAACTAGCCCTTCCTACTCAAAACCAGCACAATCTGCGTATGTTTCAGCGCAGTACAACATAAGGTAATTAGATAATTTCATCTATTTTGGAAACAGCATTAACACAAACAACAATGTCAGCCGCGAAATCAAACGCAGAGTAGCTTTTATCTACCAACAAGTGGTACCTCGAACTGTTTAGGCAATTGAGAAGTAAAGTCCTCTCTCGACAATCAAAGACCAATCTCCATAAGTCACTCATTATTCCCGTCCTGCTTTATGGTGCAAAGGCTTGGACGATGACAACATCTGATGAGTCGACGTTGTGAGTTTTCGAGAGAAAGATTATACGGAAGATTTATGGTCTTCTGCGAATTGGCAACTGCGAATACCGCAGTCGATGGAACGATGAGCTGTACGGAATATACGACGACATTGACATAGTTCAGCATATTAGAAGACAGCGGCTACGCTGGCTAGGTCGTTTCGTTCGTATGGATGAAGACTCCAGCTCTGAGCGTATTCGACAAAGTACCCGCCGGTGGAAGCAAAAGGCGAGAAAGACCTCCACTCCGGTAGAAAGACCAGGTGGAGAAGGACCTGCCTTCGCTTGGAATCTCCAAATGGCGCCACCTTGCGAAAAGAAGAAACGACTGGCGAGCAGTTGTTAACTCGGCTATAACCGCGTAATCGGTGCCTAGGAAAATAAAGAAGAAGAAGAAGAATTTGACAATATTCCAGCGAGATAAATCGTACAAGAAGTTTTGTCAATAGAAAAAATTATTCTGGAAATTGGACAATGCCTTCAAAGAACGTACGTGACGACCAGAAGTAAACGATTTCTGTTATTTCAGTTATTCCTGGTACAGAAACTTAAGCGTACAATCCTACGAGTGAATTTGAGGCATACGACCGTAATAACCACCGATACCGGCTGCAAAAGATCGACGGCTCGACTAAATGCATTCCAATTACTTACTGAAAAACATTCAAACTATTCCTTTCCTCAGCACTAGAAAAATAGCCGGCATTATCACATTTTCATGGTCAAGTTCACAAATTATGGCTTACCTACCATGACTTCTAACTCCAGTAACGACAACTTAACTCCATATATAACGTTTAACTACATTTCCCCTAACACACACACACATTCCAATGTATATTTGTACGCCAGTCTTCACAAAGCCGCTACCGACGCTGCATATTCAAGTAGCGTCGCAGATACATGTTTGGCTTTAGGGAAAACACAAAACGCTCGCTGAAGAAAGACAGTTTTTACACTGTGGTATATATATTAAGTTGCGTACGTGTTGAAGTTTCTTCAGGGCCAAGCCCTCTGCAATGCAGACCGTGGACTTGAGAACATAGTTTTGGTCACAAACGTTTGTTTGCTATAAAACACTTGAGCTCAGCGTTAATTGACATCAAAAACATTCGCAAACTCAAAGTGAAGACAGCTCGAGTAGTCAGAAAAAAATTAAAAACCAAAAAGCCTTTCAAAATGTTCAAATACGTAAGTGATTCCGTTAGATTCCTTATTGAATCATTAAAACTAACAAAAAATATATCTGTGTAACTTTTCTAGGCTGTTGTCATCTTCGCTGCCATCGCCTGCGCTGCCGCTAAACCTCACATCCTAGCCGCTGCTCCATTGGCCGTCGCCGCTCCGGCCCCGATCATCACCGCTACCAGCAGTCAAGTTGTCGCACGCACCCACAATGGCATCGCCTTCGCTCCGGTTGTCGCCCCAGCACCCATTGCACCCATCGCCCCAGTCGCTAAGGTTGTCGCCCCAGTAGCCGCTGCTCCATTGGCCGCACCAATTGCCCCGCTTGCCGCTCCAGCACCTTTGATCGCACGCTATGCTGCCGCTCCCGCACCACTTCTGGCCCGCTACACTGCTGCTCCCTTCGCTTATCCCGCTCATTTGGCTTCCTATGCTGCTCCTGCTCCCCTTTCCTACGCCTCTGCATACGCACCAACTCTGCGTTATGCCGCTGCCGCCCCTGCTCCAGTTGTGTGGTAAAACAGAACAACAAACGATATTTAAAGGAGAGACTGTGATAGTTTTTAAGCGATTAAAAAATATTATTGAAATATAAACGACTAACTGTTAATTAATCGAAGTTGTTTTGCATTCTATTCTATCATTGGAGGTATTATACCTTAGCTTAATTTTGGAGTATTTTTAATGGCAAAATTTCAAATTATATACAAGCATTTTTGTGATAATAAGAGTCGAATCATGTAGAAACTTCTTATGACTGAGCGTAAAATCACACTCTTCATAATGACCAAAATTTATTTTTTGGATTTTTCTCTGTCATCACTCCATCCTCTCAGATGTGAGCTTTGTTATTGATAGTTATAAGGCCAGTCTTATACTCCGCAATGTAGGTGAAGGTGTGGACCATGATATAGGTAACATTGAGTCTAGAGTCAGAAAATTCTTCTATTTTAAAAAATGTTCAAGAAGAAATGTCCGCTTATTTTCATCAAGAGAACTCTCACGTAATCCGATATTTATGTCATACAATAGTCTACTCATCATATCATATATCATCTCATTTATCTATAAGAGCTGGAGAAAAGTCTGAACCGATTTTTTTATGCATTTGTTTTAACAAATTACGGGACCATATTGTCGCCAGAAAAAGGTGTTGCAGAGAACTATCGCTTAAGAACATAATCATATCTGTTAAAGACTTAAGGCTTTCGAATATCATAAGACTACCTCTAATCCAATGGAAATAAATTGGGAGAGTTATTGATTAAAGCATTTCATTGAATAAAGAGCAGACTAACAGATGCTATGTTCATGAAGATATCCTTCGTGCAGACCATCTATCGGTTAAGTCACCGTTTAATTACCCAACAGCGCTACTAGAAGTTTCTGTAAAAATTTCTATGAGTTTTCTCACAATCAAAAATTCGAAACGAAACTCTTATGTATAGTATGTATGTACAAGTGATCATCTATCAATTTTTCACACGCAAATTCTCTCAATGTATTGGACTTTCAGTGGCCGTGAGTTGCTGGGTTCTTTTCCATGAGCGCCATTCAGTTGGGAGTGGCCGGAAAGAATTATTTTACATACGGCTTAAGCAACTCACGACTTCCCGTCTAAGACGTGGTATCCTCTGGGCAGCCAAAGAACATCCGTTTGAAGGCGAGCTAAAGTGAGAAGACGAACTATGGCTCCCCGGGATTGTGCTCTCGGTTTGGGTCCCTCCTCGTCAAAAACGCCCCGAATGAAAAGGTAACAACAGCCTCGGACTAGAGACCCCTCCTCATTGTGACGACCATGGCAAGCGCAATAAGAATGCACCGCCGTCCAAGAAGTGCGATGAACGGGACAATGACTGAGATCAGTAGGCCCTTGTGGCGTTTACTACAATGGCAATTTAAAGGAGCACAAATTCTATGTGGGATTCGTGGTGAAAGTGAGACTTCGTTGGCGAGTTTTGGCATTCATCTCGGTTATCCGTGGTCTCGCCACAATCCGCATAAAAGCGTAATTCTTCCACAAAATCGTGCTTGTTTGGCACAACGATCGGTAAATTCAGTATCCGTGATGAAACATTCCCAAATGGGTTGAGGTTGGTTGGCTTCGCCAGGGCCCGAAATATGGTTATGCGGACACTCTATAAAGTATGTGACGTTGTCTTCTATGTCCTACAAACTTTGGCGGGAACTTAATACACCCTTTTCATATATAATAAGATAAAACTAGAGAAAAAGTGGAATTAAGAACTTAGCAAATTTCTTGTAGAACGCTCTAATTATTTTTGATTACTACCGAAAAATTTCGCAAAGATTAGAATGCAAAGCAACTTCAAGAAATTAACAGTTAGTCGTTTATATTTCAATAGTATTTTTTAATCACTTAAAAACTATCACAGTCTATCCTTTAAATATCGTTTTTTGTTCTGTTTTACCACACAACTGGAGCAGGGGCGGCAGCGGCATAACGCAGAGTTGGTGCGTACGCAGAGGCGTAGGAGAGGGGAGCAGGAGCAGCATAGGAAGCCAAATGAGCGGGGTAAGCGAAGGGAGCAGCAGCGTAGCGGGCCAGAAGTGGCGCAGGAGCGGCAGCATAACGTGCGATCAAAGGTGCTGGAGCGGCAAGAGGGGCAATTGGTGCGGCCAATGGAGCAGCGGCTACTGGGGCGACAACCTTAGCGACTGGGGCGATGGGTGCAATGGGTGCTGGGGCCACTACTGGAGCAAAAGCGATGCCATTGTGGTTGCGTGCGACAACCTGACTGCTGGTGGCGGTGATGATCGGGGCCGGAGCGGCAACGGCCAACGGAGCAGCGGCTAGGATGTGAGGTTTAGCGGCAGCGCAGGCGATGACAGCAAAGATGGCAACAGCCTAGAAAAGTTACACAGATATATTTTTGTTAGTTTTAATGATTCAATAAGGAATCTAACGGAATCACTTACGTATTTGAACATTTTGAAAAGTTTTTCTTTTGATTTTCCCTGACTACTCGAGTTTTCTTCACGTTGGGCTTGCGAATGTTTTTGATAACTGTTAACGGTGTGCTCATGCTTTTTATAGTGAAGAAGGTGTTTGAGGTAAGAGTGTGTTCTGCGCTGCTGCTAGCGGCGCCATGGCGATACATTGCAGAAGGCTTGTCCATGAAAACCTTATGGTTAACACTCACACATGCAGATTAGTGTGTGTATATTTTTACGCGAGTTATTTGTGTTTCCCCAACTATTTCTGGGGCCCTTTCTGTTTATTATGCAGCGCGGTTAACTTAAGCCGTAAATATTTATGCACAGTTGCCATTAGCTGTTTTGGTTAGTCGTACGACTACCGAAAATACCAAAAGCATGTCTTTTCGACATTGACTTTGTAACGTGTGTATTAAATATTTTACTGGAATGTATTATAAAATAAGTTTTACTCTGCTATTAGTTTCGTGTTAACTGTTTAGTTTTCTAAAGTTTAACAAACTAGGCCGGGCAAAGCTCGAACGCAGTCGAACATGCGATACTTTCGCATTCAACTTCAAGTTTGAGCCGTAAAGGTCCTTATAAACAGTGCGCGCAAACGGAATCGGTAAAATTTTGTTTTCTATATTAGTAAAACCGTGACTCTTGATCCCCATATATCCATAAGAGTGTGCTTAGCAGCTGTTTGTTTACGTCGCGAAAAGTTTGGACTCCATCGACTCATGGTGTATTCCCCAAAGCGGATTTTTAGGTTTCGAAAATAGAAAGAGGTCTGGGAGACAAATCTGGAGGACAAGTTCACCCTCATGATATCAGGTCCTGGGTTAAAGATATTTGGTCCTTCACTAAGTAATTTCGTTGATCATCTTATGAGTTAATGTTACCAGTTTTCGGGAGAAAGGTTCTGCGAGGTTGGCAATGGCAAATACCGCAGTCGATGGAACGATGAGCTGTACGGGATATACGACGACATTGGCATATTTCAGCGAATTAAGAGACAGCGACTACGCTAGCTAAGTCATGTCGTCCGAATGGATGAAAATATCCGCCGAGGGAAGCAGAGGAAGAAGAAGACCTCCACTTCGTTGGAAAGACCAGGTAGAGAAGGACTTGGCTTCACTTGGAAACTCCAATTAGCGCCAAACAGCGAAGAGGAAGAACGATTGGCGCGCTGTTGTAAACTAGGCTATAACAGCGTAAGCTCTGTCTACGCTGAAAAGGAAGAAGTGCAACTTAAAAACGATTTTTGTTAGACAAATTTATTCTTTCAGCAATCTCTTGAGTTATTCGACGTTTTATTTTGTTCAGCGACTTTATTTTATCCACATCGGCATCAAGAGACCTTCCAGGACTAAGTGCATCTTCAAGGTCAGCATCAGCTGTTCACATATATAACAGCGCTGGTGGAGTGTGAGGTTCGCTACAAAAAAAAAATTCAATAAGATCGGCTGTTGTCATCAAACGAGCAAGAGAGCTCGACATAGCTCGCGAGTCCGTTGGAATGATTTTGGTGGATATGTTGGGTACGAAACGCGTTCTTGCTCGAATCATCCAGATAAACCTGAATTTTTTTCAAACATAGTCCCACAAAACAGGCCTCTTTGAACATGTGAGAATCCGATCCCACATTCTTGAAGAGCATTATAACTGCCGATGAGACATGGGTTTATGAGTTTGACATGCAAACAAGTCACTACTAATCTAAATGGAGGAAACCAGGCCGAAACCAATAAAACCGCGTCAAACCCGCTCAAAATCAAAGTTGTGCTCATTGCTTTTTTTTAGTTATTCGTGGTTTGGTGCATCATGAATTTGCTCCAGAGGAACAGAAGGTTCTATTTGGCCGCGTTGAGGCCTTTACGTGTGAACATTCGTCGAAAACGATCGGAATTATGGAAGAACAATTCATCAACCACCGTGTTCAACAGATTGAGCTCCGTGTGATATTTTCTTGTTCCCCAAATTGAAATCGCTGCTCTGTGGAGTCCGTTTTCGTTTCGTTTTCAGTCGATCGAAGAGAAGAAAACTCCGAAAACAAAATTCGCCGGAGCATCTGAAGGCCAACTCAAAAATCGCTTCTGAAAAGTGTTTCGAGGACTGGAAAAATCGTTGGCATAAGTGTATTACATCTGGTGGGAATTACTTTGAAGGCGACAAAATAAATATTGACGAATAATTAAATATTTTGCGTTTGCAATTTCCAGGTACCTTTTCTATACCCTGAACAGGGTATATTAAGTTTGTCACGAAGTCTGTAACACCCAGAAGGAAGCGTCGGAGACCCTATAAAGTATATATATAAATGATCAGTATGTTGAGCTGAGTCGATTTAGCCATGTCCGTCTGTCCGCCCGTCTGTCTGTATATATACGAACCAGTCCCTCAATTTTTAAGATACCGTTTTGAAATTTTGCAAACGTAATTTTCTCTTCAAGAACCTGTCCTTTGTCGAAACGGCCGACATCGGCTCACTATAACATATAGCTGCCATAAAAACTGAATGATCGGAATCAAATGCTTGCTTAGGAAACTTCCTCATTTAACGATATATCTTCACGAAATTTGGTATGAGTTATTGTTTATAGAAATAATGTAATATCGAAAGAAATTGTTCGGATCGGCTTCCTATAGCATATAGCTGCCATACAAACTGGATACATAGTTACTAAAAGAAATATACCTGCGAAGGGTATACTCGTATTAGCTTCGGTGCAGCCGAAGTTAACGTTTTTTCTTGTACTCAAATATAAATGATCAGCGCAGGATGTTGCGGTTTATAAAATTCTAATGGGAACAAAAAAAGCCACACAGTTGAATTAGATACTGTATATTTATTCTTAATTGTTATGTATATTTGTCGTTACATATTTAATTTATTTATTTTTTCGATCTTCTTAGAACAAACAAGAGAAATACCGCCTGCGCCTGGACGCAGTGCCGAATCGTCGTCGTCTTACACGTGAGTGGGTATGCATCAGTTGCCATTCAAATTGCCTTGGCTCAATTTCATATATGGTTTAATCGGTATACATATTTGTAAGTATAATAGTTGCACACATACATAGGTATTTTACAGTTATTATTAGTTATATATATAATATATATTGTTTATTTGCATATATTGCTCGATTTTTTAGCTCCTCTTGTTTCCTGTTAGTTCATTACACTAAATGAGTAGTATTAATTAACTAAATTTACTTAGTTTAAGAGTTAATGAGTGTTTTATGTACGTATGTAAGCATAATTTTGTTCGTAGCTACTTGTCTATAATCATAATCGTAATCATCTTTTTAATTTCTTATTGGCATAACGCTAATTTTAATTTAGTTTCATATTTGCCGAGCTGCCGAGCGGCGTTGGCGGTTGGATTGAGTGTGCTGTTCAGTAAGGTTCTATAACTGCAAACACTTCGGTGAATTGTTTAAGAAAAAACTGAAATTTTCAACTTTTTAATTATTAATTATTTAGTTGCTATTGTTATTTTTATTGTTGTTGTGGTGTTAGTTTAACAGTGTGCCGGTTTTTATTCAATTCTTTTGGTTATTTACCGCGAGCTACCTGTATATGCATATACAGTATGTATGTATGTATGCCAGTATGTATATATGTATGTATGTACGTTTAATTTACGGTTAAGTTGCAATGCTTTTAACTAGATTTCATTCTTAATTACTTTATTGTAGATTTGCTAACTGAGTGATGCTTGGATACTTGGAACTATGGCTTCTCATCATATTCGCTTGACGCTTGTCTATAATAGTTTATATGTATGTATGTATGTAGTTATGTAATTGCAATAATTAATTTAGTTTTATGCTTTTCAACCTGATAACATTTCGTTTGCCGTTATAATGCTCGCTACGGAGTATTTCGCCTTTACATCGGCTCACACCAACGCACATACACATGCCTCTGTATGTATGCATGTATGTTTGTTTGTATTAACTAAATCTGTATATATGTACACATAGATATATAAAGTTAGATAAACATTGCTTACTTATTTAGTTTGATTTCATTATCAGTATGTACACGCACACGCACACTCACGTCGCCGGAATTCTGAATACTTATTGCTATTAGCCAAATTAGTCAAATAATAAGCATAAAGAAAAAATAACACAGTTTAATTACAAATCAGATTATGAAAGCACAATCTGAAAGGAAAGCAGCGCTCAGACTGAAATGCATAATTACATATTCATATATATAAATCTAGTATGCCACATAGAACTAGCAGCGACTTGCGATGAGTACTTTTGATTACAATTCGGTTGCATTATTTACAAACAATTGGTGAGTATAAAACAAGAAAAATAAAACAACAACCACACACGGCCATTAATATATGCGCGAAACCGCAAAAGCTTGAGGGCGCGAGAGAGGACTGTTCGATTACTTTGGCGCCAAAAAGCATGCTTTACATGTACATATATTTGAGAGCATGACAGTTTGCAGATATTAAGCGTTAAACGCACATGCTCCTCCTATAGAATGTCATATTTGAGGCGGTACATAATCAAGTTTTTCATTAGGAAATTCAGCGAAACAATTTTACGTCGACACTTTTTCGTATTCCGCAGCAGCGTGCCCTTAAGGCTTTCGTATTGTTGTTGATGTTGTTGTTGGTGTTGCCTTTGCGTGAGAAAACCGTTTTCTTTGCGCACCATGCCGTTACTGCATACACCTTGGTCGGCGGCGAACGCGCACAGTGCCGCCGAACTGTTCGATTGTTGTAGTTGTGTTTGTATTTGTTGTTGCTTTTGTTGTTCCTGCTGCTGCTGATAGTAGTAATCATTTAAATTGGTTATATAATAGTAATCGTGATCGGCAATCACATTGATCTCTGCATAATTGTCATCTTCGTCCTCCTCGTCGCTTTGCTGCTTCGGCGCAATGCCCTTAACACGATTCCGATGCGTAGTCTCATTGCAAACGCCGGGAACTTCAATGTTCAGCGCGTCACTAATGTTGGCGGTTGGCTTTTGTTGTTTTGTTACATGCTCTGTTCGGGCGTTCCTTGCAAACAATTGATCAAATCACATATTTTCGTCGAATTTGGCGAAGTTGAAGTCGTCGTCACATTGAAAGCCGCTGCCGTTGCCCGCACCTGTTTTACTCAACTGCTGTCCGTTGCCATTGTTGTTATTATTGTTGGCTAATGCGCCTTCGCCGCTGGGCGCCTTGAAGAACTCATCGTCCTCGAAAGGATCCTCCGATTTCTTGCCGAAAATATTAATGGATTCGGATTTCTTGATCAGTTCCTGTCTCTGTTGCAGTTTGCTATTTCGCAGATTGTGTTTTTTCGCAGCGGTGGTCATGAGTGCGGCGCTGCTGGCGCTTTGCAATGAGTCCGCGTGCCATTGGTCCTCCTTTTCGAAGTCGAATTGTGCATTCGAGAAGTCATCTTCGAAAGCGGCGTCGTCGAATTGTGAAACTTTGACATTATCGTCGAAACGTAATTTTTGCGTGATGATGGGGGGCATTGCATGCGGTGCTGGTGATTGCGTGCTGTCCAAGTCCAGCTGTTGCGCGCTGCTCACACTGTTGGAGTTTTGTGAGAAGCCGTGCAGTTTTTCCCGTTCGGAGAAGTCATTCGAGAAGCGGAAGGACGACTTGGTTGCCGGTGTAACGCATGCGCTCGCTGTGGTGGCTGCGGGCGTGGAATTGCAGCTGGATGCAGTGCCGGCGGGTGCTGGCGGTGGAGAGCTTTGGTTGAAGTCCGATTCAAAGCCACCATCAAAGCTAAATTTCGTAGCGCTTCCAGCGCTGCCGACACCACCACCAATCGTAGCTATATAAGAGCTGGCGGCGCTTGCCAAGCTGGCGCTGGCATTCGAACGTGATGTTGGAGATTGTTCATAGTCGTCGAAATCATATTCGCCGCCTCTTGTGGAATATTTCTTTGTTGCTGCCGTCGGAGCACTGCATTTTAGGGAACTAATGGGCACTTTTCCCATCGAATGCTGTCTGCGTTCGCTCTCCAACATACGTTGATGCATTTCATGGCGACGCCTATTCAAGCGTTCGAATTTGTCCTCATCTGTGGGCGGCTCGTCATAATCCTCATCCGCATAGTCTTCCTCGTCGCCGACATCGTCATCGTCGTACGTTATATAATCGTAATTGTCACGAGGATGAGTTGTTGCGGCAACAGTGCCGCTATATCGACTACTAGTATTGGACGGTGGTAGACCAGAGCTGCTATAAGGAATATCTTTGCCGCGTGACCGTTGCTTTTTGCGGAACCTGATTAAAAGTAATATATATAAAATATCACCGTAACAACTGACCAACCAAGCACTTACCTGCGATCTTTTTCTCCATCAGAGCCGGAGGGTGTCTGTCCGAGTGCGGCCACCCGTCTGCTTTCAGCCAGTCGTCGTTCTGAGTCGGCAGCACTTGAAGGACGTTTCCAGGATTTTTGACCTGGCAACGGTGGCTCTTTAAGAGTAGAAATAATAAAAACGAGATTCACAGTAACGAGGTTTATGCTCCTTACCTTCACCATCCCAAGGACTGGAACCGCTACTTTTACGTGCGCGTGGTTGTCCGGGCCCCATGCTCATGGTGCTTCCCGTATTGCTGGATATCAATTGGCTCGGGCGCTGTAAGCTGCGCGTATCCGGGACATTTACACTACTTCCACCGCCGCTCATGCGTGTGCGCTGATGAAAATCATTCTCCGAATCTTGCTCGTACTCAATATCGCCCGTAGCGCGCAACTTCATGCCCTTACGCAGCGAGCGTGTTTTCTCCGGTCCATAACGTTCGCGAAATTCTTCGTGGCTTTCCATACTTCCATACACATCGCCACTTCCGAAACTGCGTCGACGTCGGGTAGCGCTCTCAAACGATTCGACGCTTTCACGATCGAAGGATTTACGCTCTCGATCGTACATGTAATCACCACCGCGTGTCTTATAACCACTGCTGCCACCGCCGCTACTGCCGATTATTCCACTCATAGGAGAGCGACCCTCATCGTAAATGTTTTCATAGTCGGAACGTCGCCCAACCTTTGGTTTCTCGAAACTTCCTGCATCGCGATAACGTTCATGGGGCGAATCGCCGTAATCATCAAAATCGTAATTTGGACGAGCGTAATCACGATAATATTTGCTGCGCTTGTCGTAGCCACTGCGACGATCATAACTGGAAGATGCATTGGGCGGCAGCGCAACGCCACGTTTGTCGTAGACGGGAGGTCCGTATGTGGTGCGTTCATAGGCGCTACGTTCGAAAGCGCGTGCGCGCATACCTGCTGCTTGCTCCATATCCTGCGGCGACCAGGTGTGGTGTGGAGCATGACGGTACCAACTGGGAGATTCTGAAATAAGAATAACGAGTTTAAGTGAACACCCTTAGTCCATACGCCAAATATATTCACCTAAATCGAAGTTATCTCGGCTACGTGAAAGTCCTGGCTTTAATTTACGATGATCACGTCGTGTGTTGAACTCCTCCTCGTAGCTGTTAGAAGAATAACAGTTTATTACAAACCTTCTTATCTTTGGAAACTTGATTGTGTTGAGAAGGTCCACGGTACTTACTCATAATCCTCATCGCAGGAGTTCAAGCGGCGGGTGTGTCTCACGTAATACCCATGCCGATCTGAAGATGGCGGCGGTATTGCGGGCACTCCACTAGGAATGCGTTTTGGCTTTTGAAAATCAGACGGCTCATCATCGCAAGGACTGATATCGCGAGATGAAGACGAAGTCTGATGACGTTCTTTCTTCGGCCAACGACGACTGACCCCCGTACTCTTACTCCAACCATAATCACGTGGATCAGACGAACATGGTGATTCCGCTGTATCGTTCTGTGAGGTGTTCGAAGGCGGCGGAGGTGGTAAATGTAACAATGAATTCTTCATCGTAGACTTCGCCGCAGCCCTGCCGCGTTTATCTACCTTTTCGATATTTGGCTTAGGTGAGTCGAAAGTAGCCCAAAACTCCTTAGAATGTTTTACTTCGGATTCTTGTTGCAAGCTGCTGCCAATGTTGATTTGTTTTGTAGCTGTGTCAATGAGGTTCGAGACAGCAGATAGTTGGGATAAGACTGGTGATGGCTGTGGCGATTTGCTCAGTGGTGACCTTTGTTGCTGCTGGGCAACGCCTAGTGTCGGAGACTTCTGTAAGGGAATAGGGGAAGTGCTAACGTCATTGAATTGCGCCTGAGACGAGAGCGTGGCATTTGGTCGCGGCAAAGCTATGGAGTTGCCTGATGTCACAATTACTGTGGGCATATTGGTCGCTGAGTTCGCAGGGGAAATGCGTTCGCGGGAATCCAAAGATAAATTAGATATGGCACGTTGCATAAGTTCATCAATTTCCAAGTCATCCTTGGACGAGGAGAGCCCGCTACTGCCAGCAACTGTTAGGAATTTATTATCCTGTTTGGCATTCAATAAATTCGACGAAGGTTGTGAGGCGCAGCGTTCGGGCTGGCTGCCATTTAAATCTAACTTATCAGATTTTTCACCATCCAATTGTTGTGTGGATGTCGACAGCTTTTCGTATTTATCTTGCGCAGCAGCAGCCCCTCGGCTTTCTTTATCGTTGCTGTCTAAACTACTTTCGGCGCCACCATCATCATCTTCGTCGTCGTCCTCGACGGTTAATGCGGATGAGGAAGGCTCGGCTGGTAAGCCACGACTATCTACTAAACCTAAGCGGTCGGGCCCAATGCTGCTGGCACGCCCATCCATTATATGCTTAAGGTCTTGATCTTGATCTTCATTGAACTCGTCACTGAATTCGGGGAACTCCTGAGATGCCTGTAAAGCCGCTGGCCTCTTATTGTCGAAAAGATTTTCGACAAGAATTATATCGCGCAGCGCAGCGTACCGATCCTTTGCTTGTGCCACTACTTCCGTTATTTTCGTATCAATCTTTGGTGGTTGCACTTGTGGACCCCCAGAGGCCGTAAGGAAATCGTCATCATCAAAGTTAGCCTCGAAGTGCGCACCAATGTCATCTGCCACTGGGGCAATGCCTCCAACATCAGTTCCAGATATAATGCTGCCACCAGCGTCTTCGTTCTCGTTAATCACTTCGCCAATTAGGTCCGCGTTTTCCTGTTGCTCTTGCAGCTCTTTATCGATGATCTCACGGAAAACCGCATATCGATCGGCCGATGGCACAATTGGTGCACTTTGGTTAGTATCCGTGAATATTGGAGGCGGGCCAACTGGTGGCTCGTTAAACTGCTCGAAATTTGCAAAAGCGTCTTGCCCTTGCCCATCGGCGGTGTGAGTGGAGAAGTCCTCGCCAAATGTATCGTCGAATTTTGCCACAAACGTCGCTTGCTGATCAAAGTTCACCTTAAACACTGTTGGTTGAGTCGGTAGAGGTGATGACTCCGCCTTAATGGATTTCATTTCTACACGACGCGTCGGCAAAGGACTCATATGGCTAGGTAGCGCTTGCTCGCGCTGTGGCTTTGACTTCTCAATGAACTCCGAGAGATACGATGTTAGCTCTACCAATGTCATAGTGCTCAACTTGCTCACCGGCACATTCAACTTCACTGCCAGCTCATCCAAACTTAAAGTCATAAGCTGGCTCAGTGTGATGTCGGGTATGAGAGACGCCGCTGCCGCGTTTGGTTCGGCGCCACCATCAGCCAGCGATTGTTGTCGTTTCTGCTGTTGTTGTTGCTGCTGTTGTTGCAAAATCTCCAATTTATTCTCGTAGATATCCTGTGGCTTAGAAAGCGATTGCTGGCGTTGAGCACGGTTGCGTGTTGAGATTTGTGTTGGAGGTGGCAAAAGTGGGGGCACATCACCCGCCGCTGCATTCGCAATGCTACCGATACCACTAATAGGCGCCAAGTAATCATCGTCAGTATGTCCAGGCTTACGTGGTCGACCAGGCCCCGGGTAGGTGCCATCAGAACGACCAACACGACGTGATGGCAATGGTATCGGTGGAACATCGGAATTAGCGCCGCGTAAGGACTTCGACGTTGTATTCACGAACTCATAACGACTACTCACAGACGGCGGCGCGACGCTGGAAGGCACCGCATTACCGGACGTCACACGTGGGCGTATAACAATATCATTGAACTGTTTCTTGGGCGGCAATGGTGGCGGCTCCGCATGCAATGCTGAATCCGGACGTGGTGGTGGCTCTGGTGCCGCCTCATTCTCGCTTAGTGAGTCGCTCTCCTGTAAACGGCACATATTAATACTATTCGATTCACGCTTGGAGAAACGTGCCTGTCCAAATAAGTGTGGCATCTTCTTATTGCTAATGCTCGATATTACGTCCGCTGTCTGCTGCTTAAATACAGAAGAAGGCTGTCCAACCGAGGAGACCTGACCCGAAGGTGTTGGCCTCAAACGCACCGTGCTATTGACACCAACTGGCGCTATGGCACTTCCGTTGCCCATCGCTGCTACCGGTTCGCCCATTTGACGCTCTAAGCGCGCTACATCAGCACGCCATTGCGCTGCTGTGCTCAACGGCTGTGCTAACGTGGGCGAAAGGCTGCTCTCGGGAGGCAAGCTAACTTGCAGCGGACCATTAAAGACATCCGCAGGACGAGAGGTCTCCGCGCTGACGGTTGGAGAGCTACGTTGGTTAGTGGCGTCGCCGCTGTTGAATTCAAATTCGAATGGGTCCAATTTGGCAAAGACGTCACCGCCCTCCTGAAATGGATCACTCTTCTTACGTGTGGGTGAGAAAGGATCGGTGTCGCGCGGCATCATCACAACATCGTCAGTTGTTCCAGCAGCAGTCGCCGTGGAGTCTAAAGTGTAATGATTTAAATGTAGATTAGTGGGTATGTTTGTTGTAGTGCACGAAGACGTTGCCGACGATAAGGTCGGCTGGTAATGGTGCATTCTTAAAGTAGAAGCTGTTGTGGAATTAGTAGAGTAGGTAGAGGTTGTTAGTAAACTGTTGCTAGACGCTAGTTGGTGGTTAGTATTCGTTAGTCTGGGTACAACAACATTAGAAGCGGTGCTCGTGTATTTCGTACTGCTTATGGTGCAGGTGCAAATGTTAACCGTGCATGGTGGTGCGAGCACACCGATTAGTAAAGTTGTTGTAGTTGTTGTTGCAGCTGCTGTTGCAGACGCCGTTATATTAACTACTGTTTTGTTAGTGTTCAAGGCTGTTTTCAAGCCGGCTATACCTGATGCATGAGTAGTGTTAGTAATATTTAGTGGTGCTGATAGAGAATGCTGTGTCTGCTGCGCCGCATGCAGCTGTGGCGGCTGCATCTGCTGAGCCACTTCGCCTTGCTCGTCCATACCGGCGGTTAGGGCATCCTCGAAGAGACCCTCTTTGCTCAGAAACTCATCGACCACCGCCGAGGCGGCCGTGTAGTGCACACCTGTTGCCGTTATGTCTACAGTGCCGTTGCCACCTGAAGACAGGTCGTTGAGCACTTTTTTGGGTGGGTTTTTAAGCTCTTGGAAGAAGTATTTCTTATCGACATAGGGACGTGTGCGACCCGTGCCTAATGGATCCAAATCTGTAAAAGCATCTAACACATGGGAAAAAGTGATGAATCAGTGAAATTGCCCCGTAGCCGAAAGCGAGAGGGAATGACAATGTTATGTAATGTTTTGTAGTGGGAATAAGCGGGCCACACTAATAACCAAACATAACTAACGAAACAAACACAATCATAGAAACCAAACATACATGTGATCAGCTGATATGGACCTGTGGCAAACTGGAAAAAAAATTTTAAGTTATAATCTTTAAGTTTTCGACAATCTAACATATTCCGAAGATAGTCGGTTGTAGTCTCGATTTGTTCGAAAATAAAATATCGAATTATACAACCTAACCTGTCTTAGGCAAGTGAGTTGACATATTTTCGAAATTATTTGCAACAGATCCGTAAAGTAGACACAAGTTACATGCTATAATTACAACACAATACCCGAAACTGTTAGAAACAACTTAGGCAAACTTGTACAGGAGTTAATCAAATAAACCATGAGTTCGTTAAAAGAAAGTGTGTCCGAAAAATGCTCGTCCAATCTACCTGACTTCACTGCAGCACTCGCGGCTGCCTGTGGCGGACCATCGCCCAGAATTGGTGTCGGCGAAGATGATGGGACGCCCAAAGTGGCTGCTGAGGTCGTTGCCGCAGCTCCGCCGGACGGTTGCATGTTCGCGTTGGTTGCCGCATTGGCAGCTGCTTCAACATCGACGAGTGTCGATTGTTCGCTCAATTGTTGTGTAGGTGTGGACGTTGATTCGCTTGGGGCCAGTGGTGCCATTGGCAGGCCAACACCTATGCTCATGCTGCCCGCTTTTGAAGTGTCAAATACATCGTTTTGCTGGTCCAGTTCGTGCAGCCAACTGTCGTCGTCATCTTGTTGCAGAGTGCCGGTGGAAGTGTTCAAGACCGGCGCAGGCGAAAGTAGGGAGGAGAGCGTAACATTTTGACCAGCGCTCACTGATGTTGTTGTTTGATTTACTGCCGCGTCAGTCGCCTTAGTGGGCTTATGGCGTGAGCGTCCCGATTCTGGTGGAGGCAAGAGATTGTAAGTCTGAAACAAAACAAATGTCTGATTAGTAGTATAATAAGGGATACAAGCAAGAAGTAGCTTACGGGAAAGTTGGTAAATGAGTCTCCAAAAGGATCGTCTTCGTTAACTGACTTCCCAGAGACGCCGGCTACTGTGGGTTGCCCCGGCTCGTTGGGTGTGATGCGTTCCATTTGTGTGATGCCGCGTTGCAAGGAGCTCAACTCTTGCTCCAAATCAACCAAATCGGCCACTGATTCAGGTGACATCTACGAAAGACGGATTTGTAAGTCTTAAAATAAGCATTTAATCGTACAAAGGGAAAACCTCTTTCGCTGCTCCTTTGTTATCCAAATTAACACCCAACCTATTTGAGGCTGTTGCACGACTTTGCCCGCCGATGCCACTTAACATGGAGAGCGTGCTACCACCTCCGACCCCTCCACTGCTGCTAAGATCATTATGAGCACCCAAGCCGGTGCCAATACCGCCCGCGGCGGACTTAAGCGACGACAATGAGGCAAGCTGATGCTCATGTATGGATTTCGATTGTATTTGCTGTCGCGCCAATTCGATTTCTTTCTTCTTCAATTCGAAAACAACCTGAAAGAGATCGCGCATTGCCAGCACGACCTAGAAATAGTGAAATTAATTTTGTTATTTCTTAGTAACAGTTAAATCGCTACCTGACTAGCCGCTTTGTCAGTCTTTATACCAAAGAAACGATGACCGCTGTCCGGTGAACCAAATATATAGCCAAATGCTCGTGAATCGGTCATATCCTGCGCAATGAAGGATATTTTGTGCACCGGATGGTGATAGAGGGAATCGCCTGTTTTCTCATCGCGCAGTCTCAGCCCATCGATTGTCACGTGTATGGTTATGCGTTGTTTATGTTCGCCGGCTGCGCGTATGGCTATTTTAAGATCTTGTAGGGCTTCTTGACACATGCGATCGCCGCGCGCCTCGCCCACTTCGAGTATGCCAATAAGCTTCGCTTTGAATTGAACGCCATCGCCGAAAAATCGACCTGGATCATTGCGATCTATTATTTGAAAACGAAATGTAGTGACGTTAGAAATTGCGACATTGGTTAGATATAATTCCCAATAATCATCGCATCTAGCTTATATATTTTTTTAATCTAAAGATTTTGTTATTAAAAAGTGTACTGTCACAAAATAAGTTATTCTTACACTGTTTGTGCATCGTTAGTAATTTAAGACTTTAAATCAATATTTTTTTTTTTTAAATAAGAATCAAATAAATATACGAAACTGCAATAACTACAAAAAAAATAAATAAATTTGATTTGAATACAAATGCTAACGTTTTGCGTAATTCGTCTCCTGCACACCGCTACTGCCGCTGCCCACACCCACCGAGGAGAGCGTTGAAGCGAGCGATAGATTTGATGATGCGGCCGATAGCTTCGAAACCAATGACTTAACCATAATCTCTGATGACAATGTGTAGCGCTCAACCGCGCTCAACCCCAATCACTATGTTAAATACTGTGCTGCTAAACTATTGTGGTGATTGCCTAATGTGAGTATTATACGCGCAATGACATTTCTCAATGGAAATCCAATATGTTCGGTGACGAGGAAGCTGTCGTAACGTAATTGACAATCTGCGAAATTTGACCTTTAGGCCTTTGGATTATCTTTAATTTTCGATGCTTTGGAATATCTCTGCATCGACTATTTGCAATGTATTTATTGTATGCTTGAAAATTGGGCTTACTTATTGTACGTAAGTATGTATGTACGTTGCTTATTTAGCTTGTTGTAATTGCTTAATGTTGCTATTATTGTTGAAAGTAAAATTGTTTATTCTCACTATAACAATACATGTACAAGTGTTTTGTTGTTACACATGAGTGCATATTCGGAAGCTGAAATAAATATGTGTGTGTGTGTGTGTATTAACACGTTACTACGAAAACACCCAATCAGGCGTCAACGATCACATCATCAGCCTTCATACCATCCCCAGCGAATTCAAGTAGCGCCACATTGCCGGCGTTCACCCGCTACCGCTGCAGCTTATCTCCAATCGTTGATTTGTTTTCACTTATATTCATTTATTCGTAGAATTTAATGTGGGCCAAGCCTCTGCAGGGTGAGTTGTGTGTTGAACTGGAGACTTCCTCTGCTTAAAGCATAGTGCTTATTTTATTTTATTCGGTCAATAGCGCAAAATTCCACCGCAGCCACCGCGTACACTGTTTGCTTGACTATGGCTTTGCACAATGTACATACATATGTATGTATCTATTTATGTACGTAGATTAATAGTATGTTCTCCGTGCGCCGACCGAGTGATTGTAGGTGCGCTTGTGCTATTATTTGCAGGCAGTAGCTTAGTGTATCTGGAAGTGACAGGCAGTCACAGAAACACGCACACATACACATTTAGGAATGTAAGCATGTGGATGCGCACATATGCACAAGTATAAACAAAACGCTTCCTTTAGTATCTCGCAGTAGTCTAGGTTGACATTGTCATGTACGTATTGTTTATATTTATTCAATGATTATAATGTCCAGGCGAAATGGCAATTGTCAATTTTGCTTTCCTTCATGCTTTTGTCAGCTAATAAAATATATGTATGTATGTCCATATGTACGTGAATAAACGTCAGCTCCTACGAGTTGAATTCGTAACAACTATTCAGCTTTGTCGCATTCCTTCGTCAGAAGCGGGCATCATTACTATCTACATTTGTACATATGTATTTCCTTTCGTGCCTGTCGCGGTGTCTCCTTTGCGTTTATTGATTTTTCAGTGCAGATTTTTTCAACAGCGATTCAATATTATTATTACGAACACAACTAGATATTCACTTAAAAATTAAACATTTCTCAATTCACTATTTCGATAACGTAGATGATAATTCAAAGAGTATCACTAGTGTAACATCTTCACTTTTAAATTTTCTCTGCAAATGCTGCAACTGTTCCGCAATCAATATTTGCATATTTCGAAGTTGCTTGGTGAATAAACCATTAATTTTCTCCCATTAAACTTGTTATTGTTTCGCATATTATTTATTAATATATTTTCAACACACTTTTATATCAATTAGTTTGAGTTTGTTTAATTCTTAAATGTAAATAAAATCACTGTGCAGCTGCCTGTCAAACGATAAATGCATCCAATAAATAAACTATGAATACAAATGTATCTGCAGCAGAATGTTCTGCTCGCTACTGTTTCGTGCGGCCAAATGTCAGATACATTCATTCTTTTATGTGTGTGTGCACTGCAGGTGCAGATACTTCAAGCAGAGTTGTATTTGACATGACGTTCTGTTTTAGCAACTCCCAGCATAAAATGATATAAGCAAATATTCACTCGAAAATTTTTGAAATAAATAAATAAACAAAAACGTAAATTAATAAATTAATTCAGCAAAAAAAAGAACTCAAAGTTGAAATAATGCAGTAAAATTTACAGTAGACACTTACATTTGCAGGGACTGGTCTTTTTGCGGAGCGTTTGCATATTGGGCTCTTTCCAGTTTCTCTTCGCCAATTTGCGAAGTTTCTTATATTGTGTTGCTATCTTTGGTTAATCTTCGAGGAATATTTCACCTTTGAATACTTTGTAGCATTTGCGAAGGTATTAAAAAACTAAATAATTTTATCTTTGGTGCTTGGAAGGAGATTTTCAAACAATAATAATATCACAGTAAAATTAGAAAGTATTCATATTCGCTTTTAATATCAACCACAAAACCTATTACATATTTTGTGATTATTAAATAATTTATTTAAATAACTTTTTAACAGTAGCTTTATACTAATTTTTACTTAAGCTTTTAGGCTTCACCTATTGAGCTATTAGGTTTATTTTTGGTGTCAAACCATTGGACATTGCGTACTAATTACATGCGGCCTAAAGAAACGTAGACAATGTCATGGAAACCAGTCAGCACCTCTTTCACTCACTATTCACTCACTATTCATCCGCTTTCATCATAATTTATTTGTTTTGTTTACTTTCCAAGGGATGTCGTGGTTTGTTTTTGGCTCTTTTTATTGCACACCGCTTTGTTTGTATTTTTATTCTTGTTTTTGTTGTTATGTCGTTTTCTTGGTGGATGTGTAGATGAGCAATGTGATAGCTGTTTAGCCGACAGCCTGACGGTATGACTGCATCACCGGCATTTCGAATACAGCAACTTTTATCGATTTTTCACTGTATCAACGCCTCGGTGTAGTATTTGGGCTAAGAAGGCTCGCTACACCGTATGTGAAGTGCGAAAGGAGTATTATTCTTTTTATTAATATTGCTTTGAGTCAATTGTTCTTTATGTAAAATGGAACAAAAGTAATAAGCAATTTTTTGTTCATGGTAATTGACGCACAACTTTTCGGATACACAAAATCATCTCTCACACACTTGCTAAGGAGATTTTCAAAAGCACCGACGTTCCTTCTAACACTTCCGTTTAATTAATGCAATAGTACCGTAAATTCGGACGCACTTTTTTGTTAACCCGTTTCAACGCATTGCACTTTCATTGTTGAATTTATTTGAGTAGGAATAGGAATTTTTCAGTGCAACGCCTTTCATTGTCGCCGAACCGATGACCGAATTACTACTTTCATTGGAAATTCAATGACGGAAAAGGATATGGGAAGGAAAGGATAATAAGTGAATGACACTTAGCCATTGTGAATGGTTGTTGCTATTCACGTTTTGGTGGTAAAGTGCTAACACAATTAGCACAATATTTTGAGTTTATATTTCTATTCTCGTGATAGTTTCATAAAATTTAATGGAAATATAATTATATGAGAGCGCTAATATTGTTTTTGTGAAAGGTTCGAAAATGATTGCTAATATTTTGATATTGTGAATGTTTATATTCCCACCAGCTGTGTTTAATGATAGCTGTGTTTATTTGGAGAATATTAAATATTTATGAATTTATCGATAAAATACTAAGATTGTATTTATTATAGTAGTCTGACCTCTTCTTAATAAAATGTTCAAAAAAAACAACAATAGGTAAAGCTACAAGACTTAAATATATCATTTCATTTAATATTTTTCATTTGGTAAGTCGAAATAAATTTTGTACAATAAATGAATACATGATTGCGCAGTATTATTCCACAAGTGTTCAATATCGAGTATTCCACTGCCAGAAAAAGCAACTCTGTGTTGGCTCCAGCGGCGGCAATTGGAGCGACTCCAGTTGGTTCGTGTTTTTAATTTTGCTTTTATTCAGTCTTTCTCTTGCGCTGGTAGTGAACTTACTATTTTACATTTGTCGCGTTGCAGTTAAAAAGCGTTTATTTAATTTAAAAATATACCTTTCAGCAGGAACACGGGAATATTAATACTATTAGTGAAATATAAATAACAAAGTGCAATCAGTGAAAACCACTTAATAGTGACAATCTAATTAGAAAATTTACCATTGCCGAAGTTATAAATATTTTCCAATTGGTTATATCTTGGTACTGGATTCACCCATTTGCCGTCGATCGTGTCGCGTTTTGTTACTTTAGTGGTTAGTGCACAGAGCAGAAAACGAATTGGCAAAGTTGAAAAAGTGTGTAAACGAAAAGAGCAGATCTAAAAAGTCGAATTCTTGTAAAGGTTCACCCAAGCAACACAGCCAGTGCACAAACAACATCGGCTGACACCAACTGGATTTTTCTGATTGAATTCTTATTATTCGATCTGTTGGGTGTTTTCAGTCACTTTTCAGTTCTATAGTTTATTGAAAACAACCAATAGATATTAAAAATTTCACTACAATATAAATTTGGAACTAAATTTTCTGCAAAATACATATTTGATCGGTGAACCAATGCAATAGTCTTAAAAATTAAAACGAGTTTAGTGTGTGTGATATAATTGAGTAAATACAAATAAGATTTTTGATTTCCCAACGCAGTTCCAAGTTACACGAATTGCAGGGCTTACTGAGCCACATCCCGGTGAAACGTGAATTATAATAAAAAAAAAAAAAAATCTGTAGGTGACACTATAGTGCGCACGCGCGATCCACTGCATCAACAGGCGAATAAACAACGAAGAGAGGGAATACTAGTAGCCGCAACCAAACACCAGAAGAACAGTCGCAAAATGAATAAAACTTGTGCTCGCTGTCAGAAAGTGGTGTATCCCATCGAAGAGTTGAAATGTTTGGATAAAGTGAGTTTAAGTTTGACCTTTCGCTTAATCGTTTCATAAATATAAATAAATATCAGGTGGAAACTAGTTGTGCATACAAATGCAATATTCATATATAATAAGTTTTTTTTTTGTTTTCTGCGGCTCAGAGCTGGTTGCGTTTCCCAGTTGACATGTGTAAAAACGGGACAACAGGTGTGCCTGAAAAATTGGCAGTGCCTGTGTTGTTTGGAAGTTTTTCAACAGTTAAGAACGGGTTGCAAATAATTATCCGTTTATGAAATGTTATTACATTTATCTACAATGTGAAATGTAATTTCGCTTTACTCCGTGTTATTTATTATTTTATTTTTTTTGTAATTATTTTTAATGTGCTTGTTTAAAAATATACCGATTGTGCTGCGCTTAGTCAGGAAGACGAACAAAGACTCAAACGACGAAACAGACAAGACAACCCCGGCGTGATAAGACAATGACGTTCAGAGTAAAAATGTTTCTCAACGTTTTGTTTGGTTTTCTATATGAATCTTAATTTACCTACAAAATTATGCTTCAAGCGCAGATTTTTGTTTACTATGATGTTTTTTACTTTGAATTGAGAAGGCAGTGATCTGCAAGTGTAAACTCTTATTAAACTATTATGCATTTGCTTTATGTAAATACAATTAATTTTTGTTTGTTTGTATATTTTTGTACATATGTATGTGCATAGTGAGTTGAGTGGACGTATGACCTGGTGCAGGTGTACACACACCGAATTTTTTTGAAGAGATTCTTAAACCTAATTAAATGTTACAATATAAAAGCATACATACACATGAGCATACATATATTTATACATTGCCGTGCAGTTGCGCACACATTTTCTGCAATAAAGTAGAATTGTCATAACCGCAGACCGGAAGCGAATTATTGTTGCAATTTCTTACATTAGTACATACATACATACATATCTATGCAAATGTCTGTAAGTACTCCTACAAATTGGAAGTCATTCGCAAATAGTTCTTTTGCTTGCGTTTTTTTTGCAGCTTAATTTACTGTGAAAGCTATTTTAGTTCCTACAATAATTCTAGGATTCACTGCTCCGCACTACTTGAATGTCTATTGAATAGAAAAGCTTGGCATTGTAAGCAAAAAAAAAAAGTCTTGCACTTTAATAAAGAATTTCGTGAAATTATCAAATCACATTTTATGCATGCAATTTGCTAAGTGGAGGCCTGCTACTTCATACATATGTATGTACATTGGCGGGCAAAATTGTGCACATACAGATTAGTGGGGCTAAGCGTAGTGGTGTGATGACGCAGCTGCTTAGGTTGCCGACTGCCCGCCGAATGCTGTGGAGCAGCAGGGTCTAACTCGTTGGCTAGTTGCTGATCTCATATTACCAGCACGATTTACACACGCCAGGCCGCTAGCTACAAAAGTAGGTACATATATGAGCAGTATATTTAAGAGATTTACACAGTAAGCGATTGAAGTTGTTCTGGCAGTCAACGAGTCGTTAGTCGCTGCTCGTGGAGCCGGTTTGTAGGCTTACTCGCTACACCGGCGTCTGGGCAACAAGCACATACAACATCTGTAGTGTTAAATACACTAAAAGAACTAACATAATTTCTTTATTTAATTAATTTATCTGTATGCTGTGATATCTGTCTGTCTCGACTTCTTGTTCTGGGATCACGTGAGAAAATGTGGTTTTTGCTGCTCTACTGGTTGCGTCGCACAGCTTATAGAATACAAAAATAGACCTGGAAGAACGCGCTGAGAGTTGGGATAATTATAGAATTTATGTAATGGGATTGGCTGGGAATAGAGTGGTATATATTATATGTATGTATGTATGTAAGTACATAACGAGTTGCAACGCAAATATAAAATAGAAACTAAGAAGGCAAAGTGAGCAGCAGAAAAATGTGTAATCCTGCAGGTGTAAATGTGTAGGTTCTTCGCATACAAATGAATATTAACGAACTCGGTTGGTCGGTTGATGCAGAAAATGAGGCGCTGCTGGCAATCAACTAAGGTCTTTATCAAACCTAACCACTAAAATGATGAATTCAAGATACACGGCATCCTGTTGACTTTTAGTATGCGCCACTGGCCTTACGCGTGGGCGCTGCTTTACTCTAGCTGAAGTTGAAAACGTTGCTCATCACTGTACACTCTACAAGTCGGTAGCTGGCAGTTATGCGGTGGTACAAGTAGGCGCTCAACATCAATTTCTACAACGATTTGTCTGCACTTTAACAAATTCGAAAATGAATAAGGCAAATAACAACTTCTGCAATTTGGCAAGGCAAATAACAAAATGATAGTGAAAACGTCAAACAAATCGTGTTTTTTCTTGCATTTGCGCTCATTTGCAAACGGCAAGAAATTGGCCTGAGGCACTCGGAGTCCATTTATTTCACTTGCTTGCTTAAACATACATACAAACGTAGGTCTCGTGCGATTTGTGAAATTCGTTTGGTTTGGTCTATGGCCTGTTCCGGTCTGGCCAGATTCCGAGTGTGCTGCGGAATGCTGTTGCTGGTACTTATACCATTACGAGTACGTGCATGTGTGCTTTTTCGGAATTCGCCACCAACCGACCTTGGGCATGCTTATTGCTTTATTATGGTTTCTTTACATTCTCTTGTTGTTTTAATTTTCTTAAAATCCAGTTTTCTGTTTCGTCATGCTCATTTTTATGGTGTTGACTTTAAGTGTTATTATTATTACATTATATTGTGCACTTTTACATACATACACACATAATAAATATATGCATGTGTTTAGTTTTTATTGGAATTTTTGCAAGTTGTTTTTGCTGTGCATTTCACCTATTCACACCTCTCTTTTATAAAGAACATTGTTAATAAAGCTTAAACAAAAATTGGAAATAATTGTATCTCCTTAAAATTAGAATGTGCATTTTATTCGATATACAGAATTAATCGATTGTCCTAAAATCTGCGAACAAAACAATACATTTTTTGTTAAATTCCATGCGGACGAGGTCGCCGGCTCTCCTAGTTAACTGTATATAAATTGTTAGGCAGTAAATTTATAATTGAATTTTTTGGAATATAATCGAACTAAACTAAACTAATACTAAATCTAATTGTAATAAAGAAAATTATGTCTGATTCGCTGTATCCATAAATAATTATATTAATTAATATTAATTATTAACATTCCTACAAATATATTTTAAAATAGCTTGAGGAAATGTTTAAATTTTTGAAGACAAAATTCTACAAGTTTGTGAAGTTGTCTGGCAAATCTAATCTAATCAAGTAAGAATATTCGAATATTTATGAAATTAACTGTGTGGACACTTGTGGCTTAAGTCTAATTTGTGCAATGTAATGTCTGCGTTTGTTGTCTGTGCCGATGCGGGCGATCGTCTTATTTCAATTAAGCTGACATCATGCGCTCTAAGACAATTGTAATGACACAAAATTATTCACAAAACATATTATGAGCATACCCAATTGCTTTTATTACATATTATATGTATGTATCTACGTACATTTGTGTAATATATTGTACATACACAAGTACTAAATGGAAGAGCTTAGAAGTTTACAGATGCAAATAGAAATATAAGGAAGTTGTTGTTATAAAGAAATCATCACTAATTGTGGAGCTCAATTAATATTACCACTTTGCATCTAAGCTTTCGACGTATATCTTACATATACATACATGTGTACATATGTCCATACATAGTAAGTCTTTGTTTATCATTTTAAAATTTAAATTAATTTATTCTTCAATATCCATGTCGTCCCCTTCAATGTAATTCTCTTTGGCAAAAGTACTATTGTGCTAACATTTTTTCCAATCCTCGAAACAGTTCTTAAAGTTAATAATGGCCTTGAATACCCAGAAGTCGCACGGAGCTAAACCAGGAAAATTTAGCGAAAAATTAACAAAGAATGAATGCATAATTCCGGCCAAACACTAATAATTATTTTGTTTGACATTTCGCACAAATGTCACTGAAAACAGCTGATCCACAAAATTAAACCACAAATTATTTAAAAAATACCAATCAACAAAAGTTGAGAGTTAGTGAAACTTAAAGTAAAGTTTTCTTGAAAATGCATACCTACAATTAGTTACCATGAATGTTTACTTCAAATTATTATTAATTACAACATGATTACATATAACCATAAATAATTTATTTAAAATTACCCTCACACTTGTCTACTTTCGATTCGCTGCGGTTTGGACGCGACTTATTTCACATTTATTTTTGATATTATTCCGCTAGAAACTGTGGTTCGTTTAAAACTTTTAATGAGCCATTGCAGCGCCGAGCAGTGTGGAGCGGCGAGCAATCAAAAACTTCCAGGCCACCGCCGCAACTTCTGTTAGTTTCTTAGTTATTCGCTAGTTGTTTGCTATTCTACTCGGACAACTCGTTATGTATGTACATATGTACGAGTAAGTTTGTTTGCGGCTACTTGTACGTGAGAGAAAGTACGAGTAAATGACCTCTTTTGGCCTGGTCCACAAACTATATGCACCAAGAAACAGCAAACAGATAAACAAACAATTACACATGAGCCAAAAAGCGCAAACCACCGAGGCGACCAAAGTGGCAATAACAAGAGCAACAACCACAAACATCACAAGTAAACAGCTAACAAATGTCAAAAAGCATGGCAACAAAGGCAAAAATAAAACCAACAAGCAGCCAACGGGCAACCGACAGGCAACAATATGCAGTCATGCAGCAAATCCACGCGCAGCTGTTCGCCACTCAGGCGGTTGGCTGGCCGACGGCCCATTATTGCCGACTATCAGCGCCCGACCGCGCTCTGCTGTGACACGCGCTTAAACTTGCGCATTTTCAAATTTCAGTTTTCTAATTTTCATCTTGTCTTCTATTCTTCCCAGCTTTGCCGTACAGCGCATAGCCAAGCAAGCAGAACCGAATTCGTACAAGCAAATTGTGCACTTACAAGCGGAGAGCCGTCTGAATATTAAGTCAAATGTGCGCCAAGCGAAGACGGCGAGTATTACCCGCGACCGCGCGAAAGCGAGCAAAGCAATTCTTGAAGGAACGTTTCTTGGCGAGCCGCGACTGAAGGGGCCGGATTCAAGAGACATTTGCGATTGTTTGTAGGAGCTAAAGCGCGGGTGGTTTCGTTTTCGCTTTGTGCTTTCTCGCTCCATTCGCACAATTCTGTCTGTTTTTTGTTGGCTGGTGTCTTCACCAATTTGTGTGTGGACACAACGATTTAACACTCGCTAAGTCTTGCCCCAGCCACTTAAGAATCCAACTTTGAAGTACTGCGTGTGCGTGTGTTAGTGTGTAAGTGAATTGCACTTTTTTTTAGAGAAATGATTCATCGGTCCGTTGTGAAGCGTACGAAGAGATAGGAAAAGATAAAACACAAGTCAACAATATGTGCCAGTCAACCAAGCATGCCCTTGTTCCCACTGAAGACAGGAAGACAAATTCGTATGAAGTGTAAACACTCAAAAAATCGCGTTTCTTTTTTAGTGCGTTTGACGTTTGAGTTGAATTCTTTATTTTTCATGCAATGAAACGAAGCTTACACCAAGCGAAAAGTGGTACGGAGACGGTTCCAATCTGCGTACATATATTTCACAAAAAGCTGATCCCTCCTTCTGACTGTTGGAAGTATACATGTGGTTAGATCGGTTGTGGTGCTGAGGGGAAAGCGTAAATTAATTGCTGTCGAGGTCACCTAACAGAATCCAGCAGAAAGCCTGAGAACGGAAGTCCCGGAAACGTTCTGTTTCGACGGAATTGGACCATAGGTAGAGGTGGTTATAGTCATGCGGAGACTCGTTGCATGCTGGACATACATTTCATATGTCGGGGTTGATTCTCATTAAGTAGGAGTTTGACATGCTACAGTATACAGAACCAAGCTGCGCAATCACTCAATGACTCGCGGCGACTCGAGCCCGTCGTTTGCAATGGGTAGTGGTTTGACTCGCAAGTACGCCATTCACTAATAGCGAGTCAGTTAAGCTCTTTATGGCTCCACAATCGCGGTCAGTGCATGTCTGAAGTTAGTTGCGTCCGAAGTCTGGTCGACACATTGTCTTATGTTGTCGAAGTAGTTGAGGAATGACCTCTTGATGCTCCTAGAAGGCGGTTCCGATTCAAGCAGATGACTGCAGGGATGATTTCTAGGAAGAGAGAGAGGAGAGGAGTACTTTATGTTTTTTAACTGGGAACATTCGGTCCTCATTGTAGAGATGTTCGATAGGAGATATCAAGAGTCCGGAGTACAGTTTTGACATGTCTGAAGCTTTCTCGTCTGTGTTTCGAGGCCATCGGATCATAGGGTGCATCAGTGAATCGGCCGAACAATGGGTTTTTGCTAGCGCACTCAGTGGTATTTTTATTAATCCGAGAATTGTAGATCATTGCGAGTGAAAAAGGGTGATCACTTGATTTTGTACATTTTTGGAATAAAAATATTTTCTTAAGAAGAGTTCGCACTCAAGTAACCCAACCTTATATAATTAAATCGTATTTGATTTCGAAAACCTTTTAAATACTTCTCTCCAATTTTCAAAGATCAGCCAGAGAAATCCAATTTGTTACATTGTCCAGTAAAAATTAAACTAACCATGGATGTTAGTGTTTAACTCCTTGAAACACACTGTACGCGTTCGTACAGCTGTGCCAGTAAATATACGATAACATACCTTGTTATTGTTATAGCTTTGACTTATTTCTGAAACTCACTTGGAATGTAAAGCGAATAGCCACAAGATAATTTTGTAAACAAGTCAAGCTTGAAAATAAAAGTGGTTATTCCGCCTCGGCAGGCAGCGGTTCGAACTCCAACTTCGCTTTAGTCATCAATCGGAGTAGGGCGAAAGAGTGACAAAGGCGAGTGTGCAGAAAAGAACCAAAGAAGCGAGGCGGCTATGCTAATTTCAATTATTATTATTTTTTTATTTAATGTGTTGACGTATTATTATTTTATTTTTTGCTTGTGCCTTGAGAAATGACAAATTTCCGCTCAAGCAGTCGGGATGGTAAGCTCTTAAAGACAAATTGCTGCACAATAAGCAGATATACAGATAGATATGAATATAGATTTTGTATATATGTAGATGTGTACATATGGTTTATACACACCTAAATTCATTATTATTTTATTTTATTGCCAATTTCTGCGAATGCTATTAAAATTCCACTTCATTATCTATCTGTATTTATTGCATGATTTTCAGAGCTCAGAATGGTATTTTATAATTTGTATCTACTCGTACATTAATTTGCTGGCTGCCTTTCTTCTTTTGTCCATTTTAGCAAATTATTGAGCTATTGTTGCTTTCAGCTTGTTGATCCAACAACATTTATTGCACAGCGCTGTTGTGTTTCGTATTTAATGAGCTTAACTTGCTTTCCATCAGTGGCAAAGGGTGAACTAGATTGGTGCGCGAGTTGGTCTTGATGATCTTTTGAATTTAGTAATTATATAGATATGTGATTCGCATGCGCTTTTATCGAATTTTGTAGAGTTTTTTACATACTTAAGGAGGTATTCTAGTCAAAAAATTAAAAAAAAATCGATTTTTTTTTTATATTTTCAAAGTTTAACTGTTCAAGAATATGAGTACAAGAGGATTTTTCAAAATTCAAATTATTTTCGGAGATATAGACATTTTTCTGACCCGGCATCCAAACTGGTTCGGCCGGAACGCGAAACTCTAAACGTGTTTTTCTCAAAACTGACTTTTAGGAACGATACCCACGATTTCTCAGGTTCTACTGGACCGATTTACTTGAAATTTTTATAGAGTGTTCTTTATAGGCTTGTCTATGGTTGGAACTAGCCCCTTCCCCAAATTTTTATTCTTAATATTTTTAAAAAACTTGAAATAGTCGGAAAAAGTTATCCAAAAAACCTTTTTTTTTAGGCAGTCGACATTTTGTGAAAATTTTTTTTCCCACTTTTCCGTAGTTCCGGCTATTGCGATATTATTCTACATTAATAATCTTTTTTTCTTTTTGGTTTCAGATAACTATGAGGGTTTAAATCATGGGTCTGGTCACGTGGAAATTTTTAGAGACCCCCCAATTCGTCAGCTCATAATTTTTGAAATTTTTTACTTTTTTTAGTTTTTAATTTTTTTCTCTACTCTTTTAAAATTAACAAATAACTAATAAAAAAATGGACACTAACTTACGACACTTTAAAAATTACCTGAAATTCATCCTTCTAGACTAGAATACCCCCTTAAAGCAACCTGGCCAAACCGGCCAATTCGAATAAGTAATGCCAACTTATTAGCAGTAACTGCGGATATAAAGTACACATACACTCACTAAGATACAAATAGCACTAATATTTATATTCTTTCCTTTTCAAGTAAAACGTGGTCATCTTTTAGAAGTATGTCAGCAAAAGAAGCTCTTCTCATTTGCGCTTAAAGACAGAATTCTACAGATGATGTTTTTGGTGTAATTTCCGTTGTGTGTAAGAAATTATCTTGAAATCTCGCCAACTGTGTATCTTCATTAAAATTTAATCGCCTCGCTTCTGTCGCATCGACAAAGCTTCTTTGTCTACTTCCTAGCACACAAGAGCTTTAATGAACTTCTATTCTCCGTCTATTGTGCGTATTCAAAGTGTTTTACAACTCTCCAAGTGGCTATTTTCTCTTTTACTTCTTTGTCAGCTCGGACTGCAGCTTCTCGTTCACATTGACTTTGTGCGTTGTGCCACCTTGAAGTCGGCATTAATTTCCCGTTACATACAATTCGGGTCACTTGGGTGCTTGTGCGATCGCTTACACCATTTTTCTAACAATTAGTGGCGGTGAGCGGAGAATGTCGTTTTCACTAGCTTTCAGCTGAGTTGACTTGCGACGGCTTGCTTGATTTTACAGCTTCGCACTGTCCCCTGTCATTGTAGAAGTTTTTGCTTTCGTTGTCACTGCTATTTTTCATTTCTCACCTTTGGTAGCGCTGCCTACGGCGTCTTACTAAGTGCTGTGCTTTGTTTGTCATTAGTCGCGCATCTGCTATTGGCTCCTGCACCATCTTCCCGCTTTCAGCATTAGAGCTCCCAAGATTCTATATTTTTTTGCTTTACCTTTCAGTTATTTCTGCTTGTATGCATGTTTCCCGGCTGCAGTGGCGCTGAGTGTTTCCTGTCACTCACCCATTGTCACTGACGTTTAGCACTTGTCGCTGCTGTTGGTGTCGGCGCTGCCGATTGTCGGGTCGCCTATTTATTTATTATACTCGAATTTCGCTTGTAAATGCCTTGACTTTTGAGCCTTGTCGCCTGCTGCTGCTTCGTCGCATTGGAGCCTTTTCCGCACAGCCATTGTCAATTTAGTTATTGTTGTTGTATCTCAAGTGCTGTCTGTCTGTCGGACGCTGCTTCGCTGTCAGCTTGTGTGTACCGCTGTGGATTTATGTTTACTTTTATAATTAGCTTTTTGTTCTTATTGCAGTTTAATTTTTCCACCACAAATTCGGACTCTCTTCCACTTGCGTTCGCATGCCCGCTGCTGTGTTTTTTGTTGCTGCTCGCGTATAGAAGTTACTTGACCTTTTGGCTCGATGGCATTTTCACCAGCCATTCCCACTTCTTTTCAGCTTTTTTTTCGAACTCTGCATTCTCCCCACATTTGCTTCGTTTAAATTCAATTGACTTTTATTATCTTCGGAAGCGAATGTGTGTGTGTGTGCTTTCACTGCGTTTGCGCGGTTAGACGAAAGTCAGTCATGCCGCCGCGTCTATTCGTAATTGTTGCATGCAGCATGCACGTAAGTAGCACGCTCGCCGCTTGCAGTCAATCTGTCTGCTGCCGGTGCTTCCCCATTGGCATTGGCACCCGAGCGACGCAGCTGGGCCTGCGAAAGCGGGGCCCTCCTCCATTTTGACATTAATGTGTGTGTGTGCATGTGTCTGTTTGTAAAGGAATTAAGCATTTTTATCTGATCTCGTTTCGCTTATGCTTATCGGCGGCCTGCATTCGTCCGTCGTCTTCAAATACATCGGGTTTCCTCGTTAAGCTTTTATTGTTACACTCGATATTTCCGCTGTCGTTGATCTGCTGCTTTCGTTCTTGACTCTTCCTACTCCCCCCTCTTCGCTCACTACATGTATTGACTCTTGCTGTCTTTGTTGTTGTTATAACCCATCAAGTTTTATTGCATTTAGTTTGTTCATGCGTTATTTAACACACGTTGCCACTTGATTTTCTCCGCACACAGCCACCCCTTTTAATGGTGCGACTTTTATTTGCTGCTAAGAGTCGTGTGTGTTTGTTGTTCTCCGACTCGAACGCCAATCATTCGGCAATGCTGCTGCTTTGTGGGCTTTATTTATGTTTGTTGTGCTTACCATATATTTGAACTTACCGCTGTTTGTTGTTGTTGTTGCTGCCATTGCAGATGCGGCAGCTGGTGGTGCTGCTTCTTGTTGCCGATCTGAAGGGTTCATTTATTGCAATTGAACTTGTTGCTCACACGCGCTGTCGGGCTCAAAAAGCCGCACGAAGTGCAAGGCAAAGGGCAAAGTTGTTGTTGGTAATTACTTGACGAACAATTGCTGTTGTATTAATCAATAAAAACCTCAAAATGGAAATACTTATGTAATTGTTTGATTTCAGCTGCCAACATTTGTCTATGGGACCATAAATGTTTTTACAGCTGTATGTGTATGGAAGACAAATTCATAAACTTTTTTGGGGATTGAAGACATCTAACTTTCTCATTGAATTGCCAATAAGTCTGCTGAATATTCATCAAATGTGCCAACATCTTCTTTTAGGCGAGGGGTTGGAGCTAAAGAAGTGGTGCGGGGGAACTTTTAATTGCCTCACCATTTACACACACAAGTATATGTACATATGCCCTGGGTACTTAGGTGATCCACTGACATGTTTATATGTTTCATCAATACCTTTTGGTCCGCTGTTCGTAAGTACCGGAAGAATGGGATGTATTTAATATATCAAAAGCAAACTATGTTCACCTGTCTTTTCGAAAAGTTAGGTTACATTCCTCGTAAAACTTTTATGCAATATTGTTATTGAGATTTGAGAAACTGTTGGTAGAGATCTTGAATCATAACCCTTCAAATTGAGTACATAAGGGTCGATATCCACTTATGAATTTAAAAAAAATCGAGTTTTCTACTCTTGCAACATGTTGCTACAAATTTAAATTTTTTGTTCACCTAACGGTTGTATCAAGGTCCTTTTTCACTTGGCCTCTCCCATGGAGTGGAGGTCTTCCTCTTTCTCTGCTCCCTCTGGCGGGTACTGCGGCGAATACTGCCAGAGCTGGAGTACTTTCATCCATTCGGACGACATGACCTAGTCAGCGTAGTCGCTGTCACTTAATCCGCTGAACTATGTCTATGATCGTATATCTCGTACACCTCATCATTCCATCGACTGTGGTATTCGACGTTGCCAAAGCGCAAAGGAACATAAATCTTCCGCAGAACCTTTCTATAGAAAACTCGTAATGCCGACTCATCAGATCTTGTCATTGTCTATGCCTCTGCACCATTCAGCAGGACGGGAATAATGATTGACTTGTAGATTTTGGTCTTTGTTCCTATTATTTTCTACGAGAGTATATTGAAGAAGCCGCTCGATAGGGAGTCTCCTTGCCTGAAACCTCGCTTGGTAACGAATGGTCCGGAGAGGTTGATCCCAATTCTACCGGAGCTTATGGTATTGCTCAACATCAGTTTATACACAGCCGTATTAGTTTTGCGGGGATACACAATTCAGACATCGACACATAAACGGCCTTTCTTTTTGTGCTGTCAAAAGCACTTTTAAAAATGATGAAGAGTGGTGCATGACGATTCACGGATCTTTTCCAAGATTTGGCGCATGGTGAATATCTTTTCAATTGTTGATTCCAGGCCTAAAGCCACACTTATTAGGTCCAATCAGTTTGCTGATGGTGGGCTTTAATCTTTCACACAGTACGCTTGATAGAACATTACACGCGATGAAGAGAAGGCTTATCCCACGGTAGTTGGCGCAGGTTGTGGAGTCTCCCTTTTGTGGATTGGGCATTAAATTAAATTCCATCGGCTGTCGGTTGTGATTGTAGCTTTTCGGCGTCGAACCTTCCCTGTGTTTGTACGAGTGAGTATCTTGGCTGCAACAATGTAGTGTTAGGAGCTCGGAGCGTACGCACGTCTTTAACACTGGAGACGTGCCTTCCGTCCGTCCATTCCGTCCACAAGATGACCGATTTTGTTGGTGGCTTTTCGATCCAGAGACAGCCCAGCTCACTACTTCCTTTAATATCGGCTGCATATTGTGTCATGATGTGTCATTTTGGGGAATATTGAAGTCAAAAAACGAATCCTCCATTTTCCACAAGCAATTTCCAATGCTAAATAACACTGTCAGCTCAAACACTCTTTTATCAATTTCATTTTCACTTTATCCACAATAATGCGTGTGCTGGTGCATGTAAAATTTATACCCCACTTTGGGTTTCTCGATTTGTTAATATTTGGGTCGCGCGAGACAAAGCCATCTGCCAAAGCTCTTATGCCTGGCGTTGCTGGCAGCGGCAAAGAACTAGTTTTTTGTTAGTGATAATTATCGATTGTGAAAATCGCGGAATAGCGTACATGCACACAGTTGGGGCTTTGGCTTTATCTTTTCCGCATCAGCACAATGGCTTGCAAATTGAGCTACCCCACTTCTGTCGAAACTTTTCTATTTATTTATGCCCGTTTCTTTATTAGCGCGCCATCAATACGTGCACACACACACACAATGCACACACACTCACACATACACATGTGCGGCTGAAAGTAGAATGATGTCAAACTTTCAATATTTGACCCAACTGCAGCAATGTGCAATACAAAAGCGCTCACAGTAGGCGCGAGGTGGCGAGCGGGCAGCGGGCCGATGGAACGCTGATTTTCCACACCGACCATTGGCTGCAAGCGGTAACTGGATTTGCTTAGCTGTGAATTGTTGCATATGACAATCGGTGTTGTAAACCGCAATGCCACCGCCGGCGGTGAATCACCGTGCGCCAAGCATTGATGCATGGATACTTGCAGAAAGAAATTTATGAGGCGGCGTAGCAGCAACAACAATGGCAACAGCAACAGCAACTGCAACTGGAACTCGAACTGGAATACGATTACGAATTGGCATGGAAATTGGGGCTGTGTGCAACCGCAGAGAATGCCAGCTCAGCAGTTGCGGCAGCTGTGGCGACTTCCTGCTTCGCTTGCGTTGCCATCATGGCCAACACGCTTTCAAAACTATTACAATATGCTTTCCTCTTGTCTCTTGTCACACAGGTAAGCACAAGCGCGTGCAAACCTGCCTGCTTGACGTGTGTGTGTGCAAGTAGCTTTTGAGTTGTGTCTGTTGCAAATGCTTCTCATTTTTGATGCCACTTAACGCGTGGCAATAGGCAGCAGCCTCACACGCGCACTTGAGCGTTGTAACGGTAGCCGGCAACTTTCTTATAATTGCATTTATGTTGCCTGCTTCGTTGTTGTTGTTGGCGTTTGCGTAGTTTTCACTATTTTCGGCCACTACGCGCCGGTGCCTGCGGCGCTGCCTGCAATGCCGTTGCAGCAGGTTATGCGACGGGGCTGGAGCCTGCGCCGCCACCCGACGGTCCAAAATAGGCAACTTCGGTCTTGTGCGCTCGCTGCGCAGCGTTCATTTGCTTTTTGTTATGCAAGTTTTGTATTATGAAATTTTAATTGAGATTTTCAACTTCATGCTATTCATTAACTCGAAGCATACTTGCTCACTCGCCTTGCTTATTCAGTCGCAATTATGTATGTGTCTCGCTGTAGGCACGAATGTGGTACTGTGGTTCGCGTTTGCATGCGAGTGCCAGTTTAATCTCATTGAGGTAGTGAGTGCTCTGCATTCCAGCCTCAAGACTACAAGACTACAAGGCTTGTCTACTTGGCGCTGCTTGTGTAACGTTTGCTTGCCTTTCGCTTAGTTTGCTCTTACTTTTCATTCCACTTTGAAGTTTACTTTGGTAATATTTGCTTATTTTTTTGTAATTTTTTAATTTTTGTAATATTTTAATGCAACTTTTTCAGTATTCGACTGTTGCTTGCTGCCCAAAACTTTTAATGACGTTATTTTGGGTTAATATGTTTTAGTAGGATCCATTAAGCACCCGTTGTGTATACGTATAATTAATCATATGGTCGAAATACGAGCGGGGTGGGGTGGGTAATTTCAAAATTTTGTTCCAAAAAAAAAAACTTTTTTCAGCGCAATTCATTACCGAATGATTAAATTAGTTTGCAGTCATTTTGCGACTGTGATGTTAGAGGCTGTTTGATGAGTAGTGCTATTATTTCGCGCTGAGTCGATTTAGCCATGTCCGTCTATTTATACACTAACTAGTTCCTCAACTTTTGAGACATTGATCTGGAAATTTGCAAACGTTCTTTTCTCCCCAAAAAACTGCTCATTTGTCGGAATAGCTGATATCGGACCAACACAGCATATAGTTGCCATATAAACTTTCCAATCAAAACCAAGTTCTTGTATAGTATTTCCAACGGAGTGTAGGTCTTCTTCTTCCTCTGCTTCCCCCGGCGGGTACTGCGTCGAATACTTTCAGAGCTGGAGTCAGCGTCTTTTAATTCACTGAACTATGCCAAAGTCGTCATATATCTCATACAGCTCATCATTCCATCGAATGCGGTATTCGTCGTTGGCAATGCAAAAGGGACCATAAATCCTCCCAATAACCTTACTCACGAAAACTCATAACTCCGACTCGGCACATGTTGTCATCGTCCAAGCCTGTGCACCATATAGCAGGATGGGGATGATGAGTGACTTGTAGAATTTGGTCTTTGTTCGTCGAGAGAGGACCTTACTTCTCAATTACCTACTCAGTCCAAAGTAGCACCTGTTGGACAGTCTGAAGAAAGCAGAGGATATTGAGGCCAATGACATCAATATCATCGGCGCACGCCAGCAGCTTTACACTCTTATAAAAGACTGCATACTCGATTAAGCTCTGCAGCTCTGATCTTTTTCTCCAGCAGTAAATTGAAGACGTCGCACGATAGGTAGTCGCCTTGTCTGAAACCTCGTTTGGTATCGAGCGGCTCGGAGAGGTCTTTCCCGATCTTGACAGAGCTTTTGGTGTTGCTCAACGTCAGCTTACGCTTTAGCGTAAGCTTTGCGCGGATACAAAGTTCAGACATAGCAGCATAAAGGCAGTTCCTTTTCGATCCTCTTTTCACGGGTTTTTTCCAAGATTTGGCGCATGGTGAAGATCTGGTCCATTGTAGATTTTCCAGGTCTAAAGCCACACTGATTAGGTTCAATCAGTGGTCTTTAATATTTCACACAATACGCTCGATAGGTTGAGGAGGCTTATCCCACAATAGTTGGCGTAGATTATGGGGTCTCCCTTTTTATGAATTTGGCAATGCTTTCTTCCGACCATATTCTACAAAGAAGCTGAAGCATGCTCCTTATCAGTTATTCGCCGACGTGTTTGAATAGCTCGGCCTGCAATCCATCGGTCCTAGCCGCTCTCTTATTCCTCAGGCGGGTAATTGCTATTCGAACTTCTTCATGGTCAGAAACGTCACCGATTGGGGAATCGGGTTCGCCTTCTCCTGGCGTTTCACTGCCATTCAGCAGCCTGGAGAAGTGTTCCCTCCCTAATGATTTTCCCTGGGCATCAGTCACTAGACCACCTCTGGTTGTTCTTTAAGAGCATGCTCCGGTCTTGAAGCCTTCTGTTAGGCGCCACATCTTTTCGTACAGTTTTCGAGCATTACCCCTGTCGGCCATTTTGTCAAGCTCTTCGTACTAATGCATTACGGCCTCTCTCTTTTTTGTCTGCTAATGCGACATGGAATCACTTGTAGAAGTTCACGCAAGTGAGGAAAGTTCTCTGATTGCAATTCAGTGACCAGAAACCATTCTTTTACATATGGTTCAAGCAGCTCACGACTTCCGGTCCTAGACCAAGTATCCTCTTGGTAGCCAGAAAACATTCCTTTGAAGGTGAGCTAAAGTGAGAAGTCGAAACACCCCTTCGAAAGGGTTGCGTGCTGGGTTCTGGACTCGCTACGTAAAAAAACACTACCAATGAAAAGAAGGTGAATTTATTTTACAGTAAAAAAACGAGCAAAAATAATATAGATTATTATCAATAATTCATCCTACATTTCAACCTTTGAGCTGAAAACCCATGTTCAACACTCAAAATGAGTAATATAATATTTTATTGGAAAGCTCTTTTCATTTGCATGTCATATTGAGTATGCCTCCGATAATAAGCCAAACAACGCTGGATAAAAACTCGCTCATCGAAAGTGCCACTAAAACCGAAAATTCTGCTTCACGTGAAAAGCGAATTTACAAAATTATTATGACATTTATTTTTTAAGCTGCGGGTTTCGGTGAACAACATTATTCTGACACATTTAACAACCGAATATGTCTGTGTATGTGTGCGTGTGTGGCCTTAAGAGCAACAACAAGCATTGTGCTCCGAATGCGGGTTAAGCCGAAACATGGAAAACCTATTAACAATAACTAATTGAACAAAATGTGTGAAATATGCGGTGACAATGGATCAGTGGGACAAGTCCATAGTCACAGTGACGAAAATGCACTCAATGACGCACACTACTTCATGCACATACCATCACACATACACATACATATGTGACACATATTACGACACAGAATTACATTGTGTGAAGCCAAGCGAAATTCATGCACACACACACACATGCAAACATATAATGTCAACGCAGCATTAACCGAACAATGCGAAGTGACTTTTTTTTTGCTCTCTGCTCGGCTCTATTCTCTGTGGCAGAAGGCGCTTGCAGATATGGCTGCGCTGCCCGAGCATATTTATTTTGTTTATAGGCGAAGTGAAAATGTCACATAAATAATTTCATTTAAAATTCATTGTACGCATTGCAGAGGCACAGCATTCGCTTCCAATGGCAGCCTCCGCCGTACACACACCCATAACCACTACTCACTTGAGGTACAATTACTTGGCGGCAAACGTAGCTGCTAGCCCATAAATGAACTGATTTCCAGTGGAGCTTCGCAGTAGTGCCGAAGGAACTGCCGATTGGGCCAGTTGGTAAAACCGTAAATGAAGCACGAGTTCTCACTATGTAATACAATTTTTGGAAGAAAATTAGTCAGCGAAAAAAAGGCTGCAGTTGCTGTGAGGAGTTGGGGCTTTATTGTTCAAGTAGCTCGATTTGAAGAGGTATGGACCGCTGGAATCTCCTTTTGAGGGAAACTGAAAACACGATATTCTTTCGGTTCCGCTAGTTAATGGTGCTCCAACAGTATTCTTGACCTATATTTCTGACAATGGAAACTCAATTACTCACTGAAACCAGGGTCATTTAAGCATTGTAATGGGATTTACTGCAGGGATCGCTTAAATACCATATATTTACATACAAATATGTTCGTAAGTAAGTGTGTGACTCATTCACATATCCATAGATGTGTTTGTGTGTCAGTGTCAGTGGCAAGTCGGCATAGTGCGACTGCTGCTGGAGCGCTGCTAGAACATGAGCTACAAAGAAAAGTGTTTGCATAGTAAAAAGAGCAATAAGTGAGCAAATTTTTTGCATGCCAACAGTGTTGTTGCCTACGAGTATAATGTCCCAAGTATATACATATGTAGATAGGTTTCTGTCCTTTCAACACAGTAAACGAATCCCTTTATAGTCCTTCGGCGACGAGCGACCTGCTTATGTCAATAAATGCCATTTAAACTAATCATTTGCATCAAACAAACGGAAAGTCACACACGAACTACATATATACTTACATATATGTGTATATACATATGTGTGTGTGTGTGTGAGTTTGATTACGGAAGTTGTGTGAAGCAGTAGAGTTGCAATCGGCGTTTCACACAAGGAAATATATATATGTATATATACACAAAAAATAAACATACATCCATAAATACATACAAATGTACATACTCTTACAAATGTACATATTTATTTGTACATATGTACAACCAGTTGCTGTCAACAAATGGCGGAAGCTCTAACTTGGTTAGTTTTTGCAAATATTTTCCTTTCTCCTTTGCTTTGAATAATTTTCCACCGCTTTTCCCTGATATGTGTTCATTTACCTCTACACATCTGCATTCCTACACTATCACACTCACACAGACATATTCGCACAGATTCCTTGATATAATGAATTCGGCATCATCGCTTTGTAAAGACACTTAGCAGGAGTTAAATCCTACTTAATCCTTGTTGTTGTTTGCATTCATTGCTGTCTATGCAAATAAAATCCTTTGATATTATTCTAATCGAAAGTTGTGTGCAATCGATAAGTGCATTTGACGGCAATGCATTTGGAAAGCTCCTCGACTCAATTATCTCACGCCATCGAAAGCTATTTCAGTGGTTGATTAAGCTTAAGTCTGGCAGAAATCACTACTTCGTTGGCATTAACAAAGAATATATGCATTATCAAGGCATTTGTTTATTCCCACCGATAATGAGTTGACACAAAAATACACTTCAGTGGGATTATGGCACTAAAAGTGAAAAATTTGGCCAACAATGTGACCAAAAAAGTAACCGGAAATTGTAAATAAATCCAAAAATATTTCATTATTCATCAATATCGGTTTTGACGCCTTCGAAGTAATCCCCACTAGATGAAATACAGTTATGTCAATGATTTTTCCAGTTTTCTAAACACTTTTCATAAGCATTTTTAGCGACGGCCTTCAGCTCCTTCAGGAAATTTGGTTTCATCGCTTCGATCGACTGAAAACCGGTTCCACGGAGCGGCAATTTAAGTTTGGAGAACGAGAAAAAAAAAATCGATGGTATTTATTGCGTTTTTGGCTTTAAATTCGACCACAATCGTGGTTCCATGCGATAACGCATTATCATCGTGAAAAATCCATGAATTGTTCTTCCATAATTCCGGCCGTTTTCGACCGTTGTTCTCACGCAAACGCCTCAATACGGCCTTATTGACTTCTTATTGACCGTCTGTCCCTCCGGAACATATTCAGAATGCACCAAACCACGAATATCAAAATGAACAATGAGCATCATCTTGATTTTTGAGTGGCTTTGGCGTGGTGTTTTTGGTTCGGCTCGTTTTTCCCCCTCCATTCCGATGTTTATTGACTTGTTTGCATGTCAAACTCATAAACCCATTTCTCATCGGCAGCAATAATGTTCTTCGTGAATATGGGATCGGAATTCGCACGATCAAGGATGTCAAAAAAGACCGGTTTACGGTACTCTTTTTGAAAAAAATTCAGCTTTATCACGACGAGTCAAACAAGAACGCGTTTCATACCCAAAATATCCACCAAAATTATTCGACCGGACTCGTGAGACATGTCGAACTCTCTTGCCATCTATCTAACACTTGTCTGACGATATTCAAGCACCAAATCCCTCACTTCTTGAATATTTTCATCAGTTGAAGAGGTCGAAGCTCGTCCAGAACGGGGCATGTCTTCAACGATCTCTCGACCGTCTTTAAAGGATTGGTACCACTCGTAGGCTTTTGTTTTGACGAAACCTTAAGCCTTTTCCAACATTCGCAACGATTCCGCACACGAAATATGGTTAGAAATCCATCGAAATGTAATATTTTCAGTAACCACCTTCATTTTGCAGTCGTCCAGTTAAGATAGCTTCGCGTAAAAAACATTTTGGCCGCTTTAAATGCTTCAATTCTGCATTTACAAACTCATTTTCGTTGTAAACACTTCAAAAAGCAAAGCCAAAAACAATAGTAACATCAGCGCACACCATATAAGGTCAAGTTTAATACGTGCGGCAAACGATTTATCGCCATACATGTTTAGGTTAATTCAATTTTGGATTTCCATTCGAAACGAAACAAAAACATGCAATGTACCGCTCCAATAAATATGAGTTTATTACTGGAAAAGCGAAAATGGGCGAGCGTGGCTTGTAACTAAGGCTACACATACCTTCGTAGCTCGTCGAGACAAGGTCAAGGTAGCGGTGTACGACGCGTAATGGAAAACCGTGCCGCGATTATCAAGTTAACACGTAGCGCGTAATGAGCAATAATTCAAAAAATAAAAACCACTCATTAAATTTATTTGATAATCATGCAGCCATACGTGAAAATTCACGGAAAATGATAAATTAAAGACATTTCATCAACTTTGTGAGGTTTTCATTTCAATATGTTTCTCTAGATCTCAAAGAGTTTTTTATTTTTTGTCCAAACGTGCTGAATGCGTAGAATTAGCACTCTGTGCTTACCCGCGATCGCCAATCGGCTCAATTTTCTTCACTTCCACATACATTCACACACACAAATGTTTGTACAGATCACCAAAAAAGGTAAACAATAATTGTCAACGCCGTGTTCGTAACATCAAACAACATTTTGCCTTTGTAGCAACCATTTTCACTCAATACATACTTGCAATATTGATATATGGCATACATATTAATTATTCTTTATTCTGCCAGTTCAATTATACAATAACAATTGCTTTGTTGCCACTTTTCCATATAAGTAGAGTCCGTGTTATGGGCAAAGCTAGTGAATGCCCATAATTTAACATTCTCGTGTTTTCGTTTGCCTCGTGTGTTTGTAGGCTTGTCGAAGTATATTGCTCATGGTGAGCAATATTAGCAAAATAACAAAACACATTAATTATAGAAAAATTCCCACCGTAGCGTCCATAGGCGGATCATACTAAGTCATGAAACGAAGTACGAAAAAGCGATTGCTCATGAATCAGCCCTTTGGAAAACTTCATAACGCTCGAGAATTAACAGTGTGATCTACAAAAACTGAGTATTCTCTTATCTTCCTAGCAATTTGTTGTGATCTGGTGCAAAATGCTGAACTCTATGGCTTTGTTAACAATCACAAGTTAGTAAGAACCAGTCTTGATAGGCGATCTCCTTCTCTAAACACCCAAGTTATGTAGACTTCCTCTTCACTAAGCAAAGATCTTATAAAGACCAAGTTGAAGAAGACTCTTCCGTCAATTGGTTTCATTGCTTTTAGATAATTCGTTAGTAAATATCAGTGACTCTTAAGTAATATTTAATAAAACTCTATGTTTACAAATACTGATTTCCCTTTTAGCTAGATTGAGTTGAACCGATATAAAGCATGATCCATATCGAGGTTCACTACTTCTTTAAAGAATGATAAAAACACAGAAACTTCAAATTTAATGAGTATTGTTTATTATCATTCGAAAGAACATTCTTTGGCCTTCATTTTTTGAAAATTATCTCTTTGAAATGTTGGCCCCGGTTACGTATCAGATAGTCCATCCGTTGAGCCCAATTTTCGATGACTCGTTCAAGCATTTCGACTGGTAAGTGGTGATGTTTTCCTCCCAAGACCTGAATCGAAGTGGGATTGTCCGTAAAGGGTTTAGACTTTACATATCCCTAGAGGAAAAGTCTAACGGTGTGGTATCACACGTTCTTGATTGCAAATGGATCAGCCAAAAACGTGCAATTATCTGCTCACCGAAGTGTTCTCTTAATAAATTAGTCTCGTAGAAACCGAATGTGGCCGAGATCACCAGCTTCAATTTCAGGCAACCAATAGTGGGTTGACGGTTACGTTCTCACCGACATCATTTTCGAAGAAATATGGACCGATTGTTCCACCGACCCACAAACTACACTTTACTGTTGTTTTTTCTGCAGGAAATGGCAGTTCTAGAATCTCTTTAGGTTACTCTTCGCCCCAAATGCGGCAATACGCAAACGCGAAACGCAATAAATTCACTTCCAATCGATGAAATGTCATGAAATTCTCTCTGGACAATCGATAAAGATAACAGATTCTAACGCACCAGTCGAAATATAGATCTCGTGGTGCTAGATTCAAAAAGTCCTGTTTACTTTGGAACGTACCTTGTAGTACTGAACAAAAATAACATGACAGCTTGACCCGATTCACGTGTGATCAGTCATAGAAAGGCTATTGAAAAAAGTACCTCTACTTGGATCACCTGTTAAATTTTTAGTTAACCTCTGGAGCTTAGTTTGAAGAATTCCCTGATTTCTTTTTGAATCGAATTGTGGAATTGTGTTCGTTTATAGAAAAGCTTCAAAGTCCAGTTTTATGTTGCAACGTAATAACACACTGTGTGCATATTTAAACATTTTTTATGAGACGACCTCGACATAGATAGCTCTTCCAGCTGCGCCATGTTCTGTTCATCTGTTCGTAAAAAAATAGAAACATTTTCCAAAGTAAAGCAAACACATAATTATTCCGCAAGTGTCTTTATTCAAACATATATATTAATGCCTTATTAAGAGAGCTTCGTGCGAACACAAACAAGTTGTGACACAATTCGCCAAAGAAGCACGGATTTGGCTTGACAGTTGTGCTGCTCTTGCTAAATGCTCTTGATTTCTCGCCGCCTGCTGCTGCCGTTCTAAGCTTTAGAATGCACACGTCATCTGAAGAAACATGCTCACATACTCACACACTGGCTTGGAATGCGGTGGACCATCTGTTGCTTCACTTTTATGTAATTCGAAACGCGTTATGTGGCAACACGAGAAGTGGCAGTCGCCTTCACTAACGTCACAACACCTATATGAGTGTGTGTGTGTGCATATCTGCAATTAAAATGTTAAAACTGAAATGCTCCGCTGAAGCAAAGTTATTGGTGTTGTTCTTTCTTCTATTTGCTTTAAAGTGTAAACACTTGCGCGGCTTTTGCTTCGGGCTGGATGAAACGCGCTAATGTCGCACATTTTGAAAGCGCAAACTCCCCCCTCCTCCTTCTGCTCCAGCACGGTTGCGCGGTGGGAGGAGATGAATTGAAGCAGTCAGTGTGTTGTTTACTTTAGCATGAAATGAGATATTTAAGCAGCTGCTCAGTACACGCCCGATTAGCGCGAACGGTGTGAGGTGTGTATCAGAATTTGTCGAATACTTCTGAATTGCAATATTTACACGGTCGACATCGTCACCGTTCACATGTGGCCATTAGGCGCTCACTTCGGCCAATTACACGTTCGTGTGCTCATAAAGAGCTTTGCTTTTTTTTCGGTTTCAATACTTGACTTTTAGTTATTATTTCGTGTTTTTTGGTTTTGTTCTTGTTTTTGCTTTTCAAACCTTTAACGTTTGCTTTTTTCGCCGCTCACCTGAACAGTTGACGAGTTGCCCGACTAGTTTTTTCGTGTTCTCCTGCGCTCTTTCTAGTACCCCCAACTCGCTCGAGCCGGTTCGTTACACTGCGTGAATATTATTTCTTATTTTTTGTCTTTTGTTTTTATAAGCTCGGGTGTGAGGCGAGTGCGAGTTTATCATAAATTGTAATTGTTATTGACTTTATTTGTGACTTCCAGTGTATCATTAGTGCCATTGGCGTGCTATTAAAATGATCACATGAAATGAGTCACTCGTTGTTGGCGGCCTGACGTGCGATTTTATTTACGTTTGCGATTTCTTTCGTCTTGCTTTAATTACAGTATGGGCAATTGCATGGATTTGAATTCGCCACTCGTATTGTGTTCGCTACAGAATTGCTTAGTCAATTTTTATGCAGATACATATATATGTGTGTGTATGCATGGAAAGCGTTAAATGAATGGGCCTGGCGAGCATTAAATTACAGTTGACATGGCATCATTCATTTACAGTGGTGGGCGGACAAATGCGAACATCCAAGATTTATTGCGCTGAATTTCAGCAACAATTGTTTCATGTTTCAATCTGCATTAGATGGACAGTGGAAATTTAGCGTCCGTTAATAAAAATCGCTTTCTAATGCCACTTGCGCGGCTACACTCATAGATGTCATAGTTATCTCAAGCATCTCAATTGGTATTTGACAGCAAAAATATAAAATGACAGCCAAATACTGGACTGGCGGATGATTAGTGTGGATCTCAACTCGTTAAAGCTACATACAAATTTCAAATTTGGAAAATATACATTCATATGTATGGCTTGCAGTTGGATAAATTCATAATTGTCTGAGAATGAGAGTCGCAATCTTTCGAATCAAGCTATTGGCCTCCTTGAAACGGTATGAAACGGTAACCTTATCAACTCTGATAATGCCTTCAATATTGATTAAAAGAGCAACTAAAGGACTTTTTTATATTTTCGGAATAACTTAGAACATTACAGAATTCCTAGAATAATACATTGGAACTGTCAAACTCGTCATAAACTGGTCTCTTCCAAACTTCAATTTACCCACAAACAAATTTAGAAATAAAACTAAAAAACGTTAGCTGTTTAGGCGAAGAGACTGAAACCCTTAGCGTCATTCAGGTCTCTGTAATCGGTTCGAGGATCGATTTTATTTTATCAAAAAATGTAAATTCGGCAGGTATACTCAAAATTCTTTGAGGATGAAATTACTATTGCAACAGAAATTGTTGAACTCAATCCATTATTGTAATATACATAAGTATTCTACAATGACCAAAAATTGTCCAAAATCCAACAAAAAGTGTTCAAGCCCCATGGTATCGATAGTTAGTTGACTTTTAACCGAAAATAGCGGCCAATTCATGAGATATAAAATTAAAATTCAGAGAGATTCTTTTCCTGCCAATAGTATCACAGTGTATTGAAAATGGGTTGAATCGGGTCAATACTTCCCTGAGCCCCCATATACCTAATGTAAAGATTTCAATAAATCCATTGATTGATACGTTGTGTGGGCAACGACGCCGTGCTATTGCAATCAAACATGGAACAAAATGTGGCTCAAAAATGTAGGATCTTGTTGGAACTTTTTAAAAACCCATAAAGCGAAGTGAGAACATCGCTTGGGAAAACCGAACGCCTTCAGTTCTTGCACAAGCTGTATTTTTACGGTTTCCATTTAAGATCTCGACGTAAAATGCGTAAATTGCTGCTATATTTCATCAGTGCGTGCTGGACGTCAGCTATTCGGTTGAATATTATCCAATAAGGAATGCTGGGTTTCAAGATGGGTGATGGTATTGCGAATAGTACGCTCAGTTAGTAGAATATCCCTTTAGTTGACCGTAGGTTGAGCCTTTCCATGAAGAAATGCCATAGAATACAAAAAAATCCTATTGAAAAAAGTACTCTACTTGGCTCACCCGTTATGAGGGTTAAACTCTTGCATATTTGAGGTTAAGACGATAGTCGCTTTCTAATTGAGGTACTTGCTCACTAATCTCATGGAAAATATAAACCTAAACTTAATATTATGATGACGATTTTTTTAAGTGAATTCTGACACATTCCCCGAGAACGTTGTCTGTAGTAGACACGTATAAATAATATGAATAATAGCTTTGAGGTGGGGTTTTATTTTTACTCACCGCTAAAATTAAAGTATGACATGGCAACTATAATGACACGATCTTGACTCAATGTAATTGAAAATTGACTAGCGAATGAAGTAAATTATTTCTACCTTCTTCCATAGAATAGAATCAGCGCTGAATTGAAGAAAATTGACAGCTGACTAACATACCTTTATGATTTGTTCTTTTTCCCTATTCAATCTTGTTTCCTCAACACATGTAAGAAATCTCGAAACACCCTGCAAATAAATCATTTTGCGCTCGGATTGTAAAATTGTAAATTAGATGAAAAACTTGGCGCCAAATGCTGCTGAATCTCCCTAATAAATATTTCAATTGCCGCGTTGCGTCGTCTACGAAGCTGCAACACCCACCGATTTGTTGTTGCACTACTTTTCACTCAGCCAGCCGCAATGAAAACTGACAGTTGCATTACAAATCATACCGAAATGGAAAACAAAATAACGAAGTGTTCTGGAAAGTGTTTTCTTCTCTTTTGTGTCTTTCAAATTTGTATCATCGTTGTTTTCCTTATTGTTTTCGTAGATTTGTTGAGTGGTGCTGAGCTGAAATGCGCTCACTGCTTTTGATTGCTTAAACAGCAAACTTCCGCAATTGTAATCGTGCCAACACATAGCCCCCACATACACAGACACACATACAGCGTGCTATCAATTACACCTTCTCTGTTTACAGCTTCGAGTGTGCCATTGTATGACTGAAAGATCATCCCTGCGATGAAGTCAAGTAGTTGTAAACCACTTCACTAAACATATGCACTGGTCGCAATGGTACGGTTTTGAGGTGGGGGTGCACTCCAAATTAAATGTATTTTCCTAAGACGACTATTATTCTACCCTGACGAGGGTATTTTAAGTTTGCCACGAAGTTTGTAACACCCAGAAGTAAAGTTCGAGACCGGAACCAACGATATCAGACCACTATAGCATGTAACCGCCATACAAACTGACGAAAGTATGTAGTTGAAACGTTTGTAATCTACTTACCGATCCAAGCTGGTTTAGATCTCCGAAAAAACAGCCCTTGGCCGTATGAAATCCGGGTGAATCCGGTAACGTAGAACCGGCTGTCATTGGATCGTTTGTATTTGGGAATGGTATTACAGGTTCCGTGTAACCGAAGTCTTCTTTTAATATGACATCGTCGAAGACGCATAAAATATTCTATAAATCATTTTATAAATGGTACAATTCATGTCTTTTTCGGACTAGTTAATTTTTCTGCGGAAAACCACTATTTTTCCAACCCGTGCAATATTTCACAGCAGGGAACACACACACACAACTCCACACATATGCATGCTCACTGGCCATTTTACCGTCTTTTCATAATTATGACTTGCAGCGCTGCCTGTTTATGCTTCGAAAGCACTTTATTATGTAAACATGGCGAGATCAGCCCATCGTCAGTTGTTGGCGAGTGAAGGGCGCCGTCCAATTTGTCCTCGGACTTTCAATTTCGAGTGTGTTAAGTAGTTTTGTGCCAACACATAAATGCATCGGCATAACTGTAATGCTGCTGCCACCCACCCGTTCACCCCAAGCACCGCCTGCAGCTCCAGTTCAGTTGCAGTGTCTACCGTCATACTTCAGACGTAAACCTCCTTGGCTCGAGACAAATTCAAATGCACGGCGTGTACTGCAGTTGGACACAAAGCGTCGTCGGCAAATTAAGATATTTTCTGGTGTTTAAGTAAAAGCCGTTACGTTGGCATTTACGTTTGACACCCAACACCTCCTCCCTGTGGCGCACAACGATTTGGTCGTCAGTCAACGAGTTTGTAAGCGAGCGAGTGCTGGCTTCGCTTTATTGTTGCTGCAACGGCTCAAATTGCTGCCGTTCAAAATGGTAATTTTGTGGTGTTTAGTGTCGATGACAACGAAATTACCGCGCGTAATGAGCTTCGGTGATGGCGGCGCTCGCTGACCAACCCACATTTGGAAACGAAATGATTATGTTGCAAAAGAGAAATTGAAGTTGTTGTGTTTCACAAATCATAAGGCTTAAATATGGCCAAGGTGAGGGGTTTACCCCGCCACTTTTGTATTAAGCGGCTTTGGTTAATATGCGTGAATGCTCATAAAGCGATTGGTTGATTGGTGTTGGTTTTGAGGCTGCTTCGTCTTTAATCGAAGAAAACTGTCAACATAACCTTAATTTTGGACTTTGATGGCCACGATGTTCGGCTGATTGATCGTTTTTTTCGGGGTCGTAAGCTTAGATCCAAGACTCATCGCCAGTAATGATACGTGCCTTGACATCCTGGTTGTCGGAACTCAAATTTTCACAGAGGTTAACGCGACTGGGTCTGGGTCTGGTAGTGAACGAGGGCAAGTCAAAATATCTCTTGTCATCAAACAAACAATCCTCGCATTCGCGACTTGGTTCCCACGTCTTTTTTAACAGTCGTAACTTGGAAGAAGTAGATAATTTCGTCTATCTTCGAACCAGTATTGAACCAAATAAGTAAAGTTCTCTCTCGATGAACAAATACCAAACTCTATAAGTCATTCATTATTCCTGTTCTGGTATATAGCGCGGAGGTTCCGTGGAAGATTTATTATCTTTTGTGCAATGGATATCGCATTCGATCGAACGATGAGCTGTACGAGTTATACGACGACGTTGACATAGTTCAGCGAATTAAGAGACAGCGGCTATGTTGGCTAGGTCATGTCGTCCGAATGGATAAAAATGCACCAGCTTCCGTCGGGGGAAGTAAAAGAAGAGGAAGACCTTCACTTCGTTAGAAATATCAGGTGGAGAAGGACCTCGCTACACTTGAAACCTCCAACTGGCACTGTAGCTGGTTTGTGTGAGATAGATTTAGTTTTCCAACCGAGCCCCTGGACGGAGTTAGTTCTGACTTTGGGCTTAACATGTCGTGTAGTAGTCTCAAATAGTTGGTATACTACACAAGTCAGGAATACCCAAAAGCTCACTTATACAACACCCAAAGTTTCACTGAAATTTTGTATTTGATCTTCTGCATCCAGAGGGCTTATACCTAAAACCCGCGAAGATGTAAGATTTATTACTAAAACAACAATTTTAGTATGGTACAAAGTGTTTACCCAGTATTTCTGGTATTTTTTATTGAAGATCGGGCATTCGTCTCCAAATACAACTCATTTGCAATAAAAATGCATTCACAATCGCGCGTTGTTGGCGTTTGTGGCCAACGGCATTCCGTAGATCAGCCGCACACACACACTCACAACCTGTAATGCCGTAAAATGTTGAACGTGAAATCAATTAAATTGTACAGCAATCACTACACAATTACAACAACCATTATGGAGAGAGGAAAAATGGAAAATGACAATTACAAATGTCATTCAAATGAAATACAACAAAACTTAATACGCGCCGCTGTGTTGAATACTTAAATGACTGCATTCCAGGTGCCGTCATTCCAACGACGTTTTTATGCCGAAGCGGCGGGTAGACCAACGACAAACGAACACTGTCACTATGGCGCATGCGTGCCAATGGCTTTGAGGCGCTTGGCAAAGTGACAACCGCATAGGCGAGGGAGGGGGGCCGGCGCAAGCTGCTTATACAACGATCGGTCGATGACGAGTTTTTTCGAAAGCAAAAGTGATCGTAAAATGCCACAGCGGATTGCAGCGCCACACAATGGGAGAGGAGCAGTGGTCGTGGAAGAAGAAGAAGAGGAGGAAGAAGAGCTCAGCAAGACTGGGCGGCACAAAATTAGATAAAATATGATTACAACTTTCATTATGCGGCAGGCGCGGGGCATTAGTCGGGCTCAAACACATATGTATGTATGTATGTATGTAAATGCTTTATGGCATAAAGCAATGAAAAGCAGCACAGGTGTAATGACAGAAAGCTGGTTGACTCTGCGCGCATATGTGCATGTGTGTCTGTGTGAGTTGATAATAAAACGAAATTTTATGACGACTTCGGTCAATAGCACTGTCAGTGATTGATAATGCTTTATAACGGTACATTTGTATTAAGCGAATAAGTGCCGTTGGGGCGAAGCACAAAGTGGAGAAAATATTTTTGAACAGTCGCACTAAAATGCTTGGAAGGTCTTGAAATGATCATAGCTTTGATTTCAAAAAGAAAAAAAAAAACTTTTTTGGCTGCTTTTAATTACATAAGAGAAGATACTTTCGCCGCTAACCATTAGCTGATGAAGTGAAACTTTTCAAAGCGTTCCGCTTCGGGCTGCATTTACTTCCGAAAGCTTGTAGATAAGTTCTACTTCCTCTAGCACTGCATACATACATACGTATCTCCTTCGCTGCCGCCTTGGGCACTTCTGCATTCTTACCAATTCTAATCGCTAACCTCAAACGTCAGCCTCTATCTTCAGCTGGCTGACTTAGCTAGCTATGCCGCCTCAACCAGAATTGCCGAATGGCACGCATAAGTAAGCAGCTGTTTCTTGCTGTCGCTGCAGCGCGGCCAGCACACCCACTTTTGCAGTTCGTCGCCCAAGGCTAGGCACATTCTTCGCATGCACCAAAATGCGCCAAGTTAATCGTGTGTTAACCTTCGATTAAACATTTAAGCTCCCAGCCAGTTGCCGCAGCCATTTGGCTTTATTCTCGTCTATCACGTGGCAATGACGGTATTCACGATGCAGACATCGCGTGCAAAGAACACGGAGGTAGTTTTTTTTTTTGTTTTTTTATAGTAGGGGGAAGCATCAAAAGCCATTCTGGAACTTTAAACCGCTAAACCTAACCTACTCTCTCCCACAGAACCACCGGATTAGGTATTACTTCATGAGAGAGTCTGACTGACTCCGGAGGTAGCGAAGGGGGCGATTTTTGAACACTTTTCGTTCATTCTTTTCGGTTGGGCGTGGGCTACTTAAGTGTTCCTGTCGAAGTGTAGGATCACATACCTTTTAGTGAACGAGGGCAAGACAAAATGTCGCAGTCGCGGTGGGTCTCACGTCACTGTTGACAGTCATACGACTTCGAAGTCGTAGATAATTTCGTTTATCTTGGAACTAGTATGAACACCAATAATAACGTCAGCCTAGAAATCCAACACAGACAAATTCTTGCCAACAGGTCCTAGTTTGAACTGAGTAGGCAATTCAGAAGTAAAGTCCTCTCTCGACGAACAAAGACCAAACTCTATAAGTCACCCACTCTCGTCCTGCTATATGGTGCAGAGAAATGGACGATGACAACATCTGCTGAGTCGACGTTACAAGTTTTCGAGAGAAAGGTTTTGCGGAAGATTTGTAGTCCTTTGCGCGTTGGCCACGGCGATTACCGCATTCTATGGAACGATGAGCTGTATGAGATATACGACGACATTGACATAGTTCAACAATGAGACAGGGGCTTTGCTGGTTAGGTCATGTGGTCCGTATGGATGAAAACACTCTACCTCTGAAAGTATTCGACGCAGTAACCGCCGGGGAAAGCAGAGGAATATTTCCACTTCGTTGGAAGGACCAGGTGGAGAAGGACCTGGCTTCGCTTGGAATCTCTAATTGGTGTTAACTCGGCTCTAACCGTGTAAGCGATGTCTACGCCAGTAAGTAAAAAGATATAGCAGCGTTGAAAAACTTGTTGAGCTTAGAAGTTTTTTAGGCTTCTCTCGAATAATTTGGCTACCATTTTGTGGCATTTCAACATCAATGATTTGGGAAACAGAACTTTCTATACTATTGCTTTCCTTAATATCGAACACCTTAATTGCAAGTCAGTCTTTTTGGAAGTCTGTTGGACTGAGAGATTTCGTATTAAGAACTCCACTTTCTTCCGAGAAAAATTTTACTTAACCGTGAAGTCAATTGCAAAAAATGTTATTGTTGTTGTTAAGTGAACAGCCTTACTGAAGTAAGCGCGCGTTGGCAGACGTAGACTGAGTCGAAGCGAGAATGCAGTTGCCCGTCCAGTTGAGCTTAATAACTTATACGTGCAACGTTGCTGCTTGATGCCGCCGTTGCTGCATGCCACATACTGCATCACATTGTAATGATGTGTGAATTTGTTAGTTGTCTTATTCACTTTGCAGAACATCTTTTTTCAGCACGTCAGCAAGCATTCGCACATTGCAGCGACTCCGTTTGCTCACATACGAACAGACACACATTCACACATACATACATATATCAGTGTGTAACGCGTGTTGCTAACTTTTTTCTACTGCCGTCGATGGCATCACGCCCATCTGCATCGGCTCCAACGCTGTTTGCCTCGTTCGTTTTGTGCGATTTGATCATTTTGGCGTGGCAGCAAAGGCGCGCGTCTGCGCATTGCGCCATAACAATTTATTCACGTATTTTGACATGTTGGCGATGGAGCTCGAATGCATGTTTGCACATATGAGTGTGTGTGTGTGTGTGGCTGTGTGCGTGTTTGCAAAAGTGTCAAACGAACGCACACGCATTGCCTAGCCTAGTCCACTTTTCGGGATGATAGCCTTGATAAAACACATAAATTAGAAGCAAAAGCCAACAAAACGGGAAAAAAGCGCACAAGGAGTGACTAACTGCATATCAAGCAGACATCTTCTTTTCAACAGCGATGCGTGTTTATGTCACGAGCTAGTGTAGCCCAGCATACATTTTTCAACGAGTTTCTTCAGGTTCACTGTTAAAGGATGGTGGTGCCTACAAATGGGGAAGGTGAACTGCTCGATAGTAATTAAAATCAAGCTCGGCTCATGTGAGGCAGCAATAAAGTTCCACCTCACTCCATCTACCATGTTCGAATTTGAACCGATTGTTAAGCTATGGATTTTTATACAGTTTACAGTTGTGAAAATTGTTTTAACCTTTATTTTAGTTTTAACCCTTATATAGTGATGAAATATGTAACTATGAACTGAAATAAAATAATTACTATATCTGTGAAAAAAATTGAAATTTTTCAAAATATCTTGTGAACATATTCTTAATGGGGTATTCTATTCTAGAAATCAAATTTTGGGCAGTTTTTTGAATTTTATTAAAAAAAAAAAACCAAAAATATTTTTACTATCCATTTTTCATGGTGTTTTTATTGATATCTTAAGAATATAGAAAAAAAAATTTTGCAAAAAAATATTAAAAATTAAAATAATTAGAGGGGGGAGAGACAGGTGTAAAAAAAATGGCGCATCCTGGTGACATTGATCCTGACTCTCCTGGTGGTCTGAAAAAACAATCAAAAGAAATTCTTAATCAGTAAAGATGCTGTTATAGTCCCTACCTCAGGGAACATGAAAAATGACGACTGCCTGACTGCCTTTTTTTTGAAATTCTTGAATTTTTTTTAAATATTAAAAACAAAAAGTTTGACACGATGCTGGTAGGAACGATAAAGGATTATATAAAGAAGGTTCACACAAAATTTCAAGTAAATCGGTTCTATAGAACTTGAGATAATGCCGGTACCGTGTGGAAAAAAGTAGTTTCGAGAAAAACGCGTTTAAAAAAGTGAGTCTACCTACCTACCGGGCTAGGTACTGAGTCACTATAGTAACTGTAGCTCTTAAAATAATTTTAATTTTTAAAAATCCTTTGGAGGATATGTTCTTAAGGGTCTAAACTTTAAATATATGAAAAAGAAAATCGAATTTTTCAAAATTCTGGAGTAGAATACCCCCTTAAATAGTTAAACTTTGAGAATATAAGACACAAGTAAAGGAAAGGCAAAGCTTGGATGAAACTGAACAGGTCCTTCAGGTGTTGGCAAAACTTTATATTAAGGGGTTAGGGGTAGTTAGAATTTTCAAAAAACATTTTTTTTTGCATTTTCGTTAAGTGTAATATCTTAAAAAAGTTCCCTGAAAATTTTACGTTGATTCGACAATTAGTTTTTGAGTTATTCGAAAAATAAGAAAGAGAGCTCGGGCACTTCAAACGCTAGTGTGAAACTTTAAACGCGTTTTTCTCAAAACTATGTTTTTTGAATCGGTGACAACTGTAACTCGAAAACCGCTCATTAGATTTTAATGAAATTTATATAGCTTTTAGAATACATAATAAACTCGGGCCTGATCGAAGGATTTTTATATTTTCGAAAATTTCGATTTTTTAAAACCAATTAACGTTGATTTTTTCGCAAAAATTTAAAAAAAATTTCCTGAGGCCGCCATTTTGTTAATTTTGAAAACAAAATAAAATCCTTCGATCAGGCCCGGATTATCTATTTATAAAACTATTTTTTTTTTTTGTCCGATTGTTTTTAGATGAATCTCCAAGGACTTATGCTTGTCACCGCAAGTACCTTTTTTTGGAACAGGGTCAACACAAACAACTATAACTTCGGAAATTAAATTTTTTTTTGAAATTTTCGAGAATTCAAGTCAAAATATCTTATAATAATGCCATATTACTGCTTTTGTAAAATAACATGATTTGGTAGCAAAAAAAAAAAAAAATACTGAAAACTCTCATTTTTGCGTGCCTCTGACTACCCCTAACCTTTAAGTATAGACTTTAGTATCGACCCGAAAACGTAATGTTAACATGCCAGATACTAAAATAATATTCCTTGGGTTTCAAGAAGTACCTCATATTCGAAAACCCTGATATTAGCTTTATGAGGCCTAGATCAAGTTTTCGCCCAATTTTACCCATTTTAGGCAAAAGATACTCTGCTATGAGTAAAATATACTCTCTCATTTTCATTGAGACAACTCATATATTGGCCGATATATGCGGTATAAAGTCAAGCCGAAGTTCGGAAATCTTTATAATATTAGGTATATGGGGGCTCAGAGAAGTATTGACCCGATTCAACTCATTTTTGACATACAAACAGAAGTAAGATAAGGATTATCTCTATAAGATAAGAATTATCCCTTAATTTCAGTTATATATATCACACATTGACCGATATTTTCGATCAAAAATCAACTATAGGTACTAGGGTCTACATATTCGGTACTCAGGGGCTTGAACAGTTTTTATTGGATTTGGACAATTTTTGGCATATACAAATTTGACAATATCCCTTCACGAAACTTGGTATAGATTATTTTCTAAGGCAACAATGTAATCTCCGAAGAAATTGTTCAGATCGGTTAACTATAGCATATAGCTGCCATACAAATCGAACGATCGGAATCAAGGGCTTATATGGAAAACTTTCGCACTTGACGTGGTAACTTCACGAAATTTAACATGGATTACGGCTTAAGGTAATAATATAATCTCAGAAAAAATTGTTCAGATCGGATTATTATAGCATATAGTTTCCATACAAACTGAGCACATAGTTACTAAAAGAAATGCACCTGTGAAGGGTATATTAGCTTCGGTGCAGCAGAAGTTAACGTTTTTTCTTGTTTTTACTAAAGTTACAGACAGATAGTCATCCAGATTTCAACTTTTTATTAATTGTGTAATCCTGATCATTTATATACAAGGTCTGTCGCAAAAGAAACAGCACTGTTAAAAAAAAACAAGACAAAATTTATATTTTTCAAAAGTTATATTTTTTTATTCAAAGTGGTAGCGTTTAGCCCGGTCAATTAGCATTTCAAATGAGAGTTTAAGGTCATTTTTCGGAATGCTCTTGAGAATATGGGTCGTCGCCTTTTGGATAGCTGAAATGTCTTGAAACCAGTGTCCTTTCATGGGCAAATGAAGTTTTCCAAATAGGTAAAAATCACAGGGTGCCAGATCAGATGAGTAGGGTGAGTGATTAATGGTTAATATGAAGTTTTTTGTCAAAAAATCAGTGACAAGCGTCGACCGATGACACGGCGCATTATCGTGCAGCAGGCGCCAGGACCCTGCCTCACGGTATTGTGGTCAAGCACGACGAATGCGTGACAAAAGACGCTTCATAACACCAAGGTAAAACACAGCATTAATCGTTTGGCCAGGTGGGACGAAATCACGGTGTATAATACCATTGGAATCGTAAAAACAAATCAGCATTGCCTTATTTTTGACTTCTGAAGACGACTTTTTTGGCCCGACTTCTGTTCGTCACAGAGGTCCTTACGACCTTCTTGGAATCGCTTAAACCACTCATGCACATTACTACGGGATAGGCACTGATCACCATAAATGTTTTCATCATTTGAAATGTTTCAGTAAACGTTTTCCCAAGTTTAAAACAAAATTTAATATTTGCTCTTGGTTCAAAATGCATTTTACGACCGATGACCAAAAGCTGCTGTCACTTTTTGATCGATAACATCGATTGTAGTTATCCAATTGTCTTAAAATTTTTACGAAATGTCAACAAGAGATCAAACTTTTTATTTCAATTCCCACCAATGGGTGACGCCAGAAACAGTTATATTTAAAAAATTCTGTTTCTTTTGCGACAGACCTTGTATATATAACCCTAATCTATCCCACTTAGTTTTAGGTGATACGTATAACCGTTAGATGAACAAAACTATTATATTCTGTATGTTTTTTTTTATTTCCTGGCTTGAATACCCCTTAAGCTTTAAAGGCAAAAACTCTTATCAATCAGTTTCTGTTGACTGAAGAAGTGCTAAGTTTAAAATGGACCACTTAGTTTTGTTTTTAGTACGCAGATTAAAGACTCTAATATTGCTACAGTGTTGCCAGCTTGAACATAAAAAGCACATGTGCATACCCCGACATATGCATAAACCATAAATGATGTAAAAGGGCCTGCTGCGCGTAAGTTTTCGCTCGCAACCGCAGTAACACCCAGCAGCCTCTTCATCCATATTTGCTTCCAACAGCCGGACGTGCAAATCAACGTTTGAATTCCCGTGCGAATGGATGCGGCGTACCCCGAAAAGTAATGGCACTCATACGTGCAAATGTATAGGTGTGTTTGTGCAAACGCGGGCCGCTGCCGTGCCGGTCAGATGCTGATGAGCGGTCAACCGGGAAGGTGCGTAATTTTCAACCTCAACACCCCGGTTGTTTGTTTGCACGCGCCGCGAAATGGTGCGTCAGTACACTTTGCTCCGTTTCAACTAGGCATCCGCATACACATACACACATACGCACATACTACATACATACATACAAAGGTGTGTGATATATGAGTGCACATCCATGTTCGCCCCTGATGCTGAATTTTGCTTTGAGCTTTTTCGCGGTGGTTTTGGATTGCATTTATTTTTCTCCTATTTGCATGTTTGTTTTTGCTCTTCTGCACACACACACATACGCATACAAACACCACGTATAAATGTGGACTTTTCGTTTTGTTGCTGCAAAATACTTCAGCGGATAAGCGCTTAAACGTGTGATTGACGGGCACATGCGGCAGGCAGTAGCCGGTAGCCGAGCACATCCAATGCAGTTCATCCGTCAAAGTTTGTTATGTCGCTGCAATGCCGTAATCCGAGGCTGAGTCCGTCCGTTGTCCGTGCAACCACGGTGAAGCGCCTCCAAGTGACATTTTCCGCAAGTAAATGTTTTCTATGTGCGCATATATTCAAAAGTAAATATTTACTACATATACATACACATACACATACACATACACAGGCACATAAGCGCACGCAGCGCTTCTGTTTGCTACTCGTCAGCGTCCATCCGTTGTCAAATTAATTTGAATGCATTGCATTTCCGCGCAGCTGCGTACGCGCCAAGATACTCGCATTAATAAGCTGGACTGCCGAGTGTGCGTGTGCGTGTGTGTTTTAGGGCGATGCTCGCTCACTCGCAATTAAAGATGTACAGATGTAGCGGTAATTACTTAATGAAGCTATTTATCATTTCTTTTGTGTTTTCATTCCTTAATTTATCTGTTATTTTCGCGGTTCTTCTTCGTGTTTACTCCATTTGTTTGCTGCTTAATTATGTTGCGTGGCGCTGCCGAAGCAAAGAAGACCGTCGAAAATTCTTCATTTGGTAGGAAAGACTATTTAACTAGCATAATCGCAGAATGCAACGAGATAACGGTAGTAATCAGCGCTGATCTCCCACAGCGAACTCAGAGCTCGCATCCATGGCAGTCGAGGCTACACAATCGGAGCGAAAAGTAAATATTTTTCGGGTTTCAAACAAACCTAACTAGATCGTAGATCACTAAAAGTTGAATTTCGAAAAGGTCATCCAAAATCAGCTCGTGTTCCAGAAACTATTGATGTTGTGAAATTGATATTGCAAGATCGTCATGTGACCTATCATGGGATTGAGGCAACTGCAGACATTAGCAGGACCACCATACATTCAATATTGCATGGAGATTTGACTGTAAAAATTTGTTCACGTTGGATCCCACACAATTTATCAATCGTTCAAAGAACGCTCGTGTCGATTGGTCGGGAGAAATGTTAAAAAATATGATAACGGTACTTCGCAACATGTATTTGATATTATGATAGGTGATGAATCGTGAATTTATACGCATGAGCCCGAAAGTAAACAGTAGTTGACTGTATGGGTGTTTCAAGACGAGCCGAAACCAACAAAAGTGGTTCACGGACGAAGCACTTCCAAGCAAATGGTTGCCTATTTTTTTTTTAATTGAATGTGGTAACCATACCACTAGAACAACGCTGAATAGTAAATTCTGAGTGGTACACAATCATTTGTCTGCTAGTTGTCTTTCAAGAAATCTGGAAAACCATTCGCCAATGACATCACGACAATGCGAGCTCTCACACATCGGCTGAAACAACTGTTTTTGGCCACTCAATACATCGACAGTATCCTCTGTATAATCGGTACTTAGGACCGAATGAATTCTTTTCATTCCCGTATATAAAATATAAAATAATTGGTCAACGTCTTTCGACCTCTTAAGGGATCAGTAGGGTAATCTGGCCTGTTTTTTGACTTCTTCTTTCATAGAAATTTTTATTGTACAATAGCACTTTTTTCACATATCATGAGGTATATCGTGGAGTGTATAAACAAATTTTTTCGGAATTTTTTGATGACATCTGTCGGAAAAATGGCTGGGTGAATGAGATGCGTTTTTACTGGCGATCACGATTTCTCATGTTTGGATCATCTGAAACACAAAAACCCAATTTATTCTTAAAAAGTACGTGAATGGTTATCGTCCCTACTAAAATCATGAAAAAATGTTGATAAATAAAAGAGTAATTAACGTTTTTTTTTTTTTTAATTTTTCCCCATGGTTTTTATATAATTTTTGTCATAACATTGTCAATAAATTATAAAAAACGTAAGGACGATAGCCAGGCGTTTTGTGAACTTAAAAAAAAAATTAAGCAAATCGGTTGAGTAGTTCGACCGGAGTCATGTCCGCCAGTTTAAAAAATTGTGCTATGAGAATAATGCGTTTAAAGTGTCAGGTGTGCACTCTGAGCGCTACGAACGTCGAGCGGTATTATTATTTTTGGGTCTTTTTCGAAACCTTCCAATGGTAAAGGGAACAGCGGTTGATGTGTTCAGAACGCATTTCCTGACAAATGTTTTTCGAGAATTGGTTCAAAAGCATGCAAAATATAAAAGGCAACCACACACGCAGATTAGTCAAATAGTATTTTTATGACTATATAGGTAATGTTTAAGCGAAAAATAATGATTTTGCGAAAATTATACAGTGGTCATAACCTTTAATTTACCTATAAAAGAAGATATTGTCCATATGATGACCTACGATCGATAAAAATAAAAGTAAAAAAATTGATTTTGATTGGATCATTTGTCGCCGAGTCATTCCCCCAGTCAGCAGGGGGCAGAACTTGAGATTTCAGCATAGCCTTGCCAGAAAAAGTGTTATACTTGAACTGACATTATAGACTTTGAATGAGTTTCCTTCTAATGAAAAGACATTTGAAGTTCAGCGACAAATGTCAGCAGCCATTGAGTTTGATGAGTGCTCAACTGGTGGTAGCAAAGCTACATGGTCTGACCGGAGACTTAAATCTGGTACCACGAGGAGTAGTTAGACCTTGGAGTTCGTTCCAATCAGCTTGTTAGGTTTGGTCCTTTGAGGAGATTCGTCGTAGCTGTGGTTTAAACCTAAATTCAGTCCAGTGTGGAGTTGCACTAAGAGTTGCACTAAGCGTGTGCCGAACACTCACAGCACCGCAACGGTTTTAGGTCGGCCTCAAACCTGGCCAAAAAGGAAAAGGTGTCTCTTCCACCTGACCAATTGGAACCAAATATAACTTGCAAGAAGCATGTGTTTACGAATGGCATTACGATTTTGAAGGCCTAGTAGTGGAAACTTTTCAACAATATTTTTAATGTTAGTGTGATTGTGATCCCAGCAGCATTTATATTCATAATTTGTACGGTTTTGGGAATAACACATATGTAGGTGGGGAAAAACTTTTAAGGTGACCGTCAACGCACCGTGTGTAAATTATTAAAATCTATCAAAATTTGTACGCAACAAATGTGATAGTGTGGCACTAAAGAGTATTTGATAGTCGTTGTGGTGATTTTGTATTTCAAGCTCGTTGTGTATACATACATACATACATATTTACTTACGTACAATTTGTATTGTAGCTGTAAATATTCTTATCAACTATTTTACTTAATAATAATCTATCATAACTAGTTGCTGTCAGCAGTTAGTCAGTCACGGGGGAAATTCCTACATTCAACGCATTTGAATTTACGTAAACACATACATATACAGTTACATATGCATTTGTCATGTATGTATAATGCATGCATACAGCTGTGTATGTGTTAGGTTGCATAAATTTACACGGAATGACTTCTATTTTGTGTGAGCTTGCGCCAGCCACGTCGCTTTGTTGTGAAACTCTGCTGTTAGCCATTTGCGCACAGGTATTCCGTTGTAAAATGTTTATGATTTTCTGCATTCCAGCCGCTGCCAACGTACACATTTATACACCATAAGTGAATATGTGTGTAAACTGCTTAGTCATGTTGTATTTGTAGTGTGTACGAGGGTGAGTAAGCAAGTTCTCTGGCTCATAATTTTCACATGCACTGCTTGCAGCGGATTATATTTTTTTTCAAATAACGGTTCATTTCAATAGCGTACAGAACAGATTGGTGACAAAGAAACAACTTTAAATTTGCACAATAAGACTCCCAGATAATTTGCATTAAAATAAATTCAAATATTCTACTTCTGTGTGATGAGTGAATATCTGGATCCATTCAACTTAAGCTCAGCTGTTTTTTTTTCTTACTTTCTACTTTTTTGAATTTTAATACTTAATAAATTGCAATTTTTAATTTTTAATTATGCATTTACCAATTTCTTTTAAACTACTTATTAATTTAATGAAATTTCTCCATTTTTTTCAGACATGGCACAAGACATGCTTCAAGTGCACAGAATGTGGCATGGCATTGAATATGAAAACATACAAAGGCTTCAACAAACTGCCATACTGTGAAGCGTAAGTACCAAATGATATTGGAAACATATACCATACACAAGTTCTATACAAAATCTAACATCTCATTACTCGCTAATGTCAACTAATGTCTATTTATGAATCGAAAATGCCGGTCTGCAGCGTATCACTACCATTTTTTCGTTTAATAAACAATGAATATCTCACTACAATTAAGTTTCACAAAGATAAAGAGTTTATGAAGCAATTAAGAGTAGATAATTACGTAATCGTGAACATGAAATACATTTACAGCGCGTCGCTTGCCATTGACACAGTTGCAAAAGATGATAAGCCATATACGGAAGCCTTTAGGGTGCGGTCAGAAAAAAATTATAAAAAAATGCAATGGGATGGTTTTATGAATCGGAAACTTTCCCAAGAAGAAGAAGAAGAAAAAAATTTTCCAAATTATTTTTTTTTAATTACTACTGTGCCCAAAAAAATAAGGTGACATTGTATTTATTTTAAAAATTCTTTATTTATTCTTCCAAATCAATTTCACCCCCTTCAAAGTAATCCCCTCCCTACGCAATGCACTTATGCGGATTTTCCAATCTTCGAAACACTGGTTGTAGTCACTTTCCGGGATGACCTTCAGTTCCATTTTCGCTGCGGCTTGAATCTCCTCTATCCTATAAGAACGGTGTCCCCGGAGCGGTCTTTTGAGCTGGGTGAAGTCGCACGGCGCCAGATCAGCTGAATACGGTGGTTGCGGAACGATATGGGTTGAGTTTTTGGCGAAATGATCACGAATTACGAGGGCAGTATGGGATTATCGTGGTGTAAAAACCAAGAAATGTCTTTCCACAATTTCAGCCTTTTTGGGCGCATAGCGTTACGCAAACGACGCATAACGTTCAAATTATATTCCTTGTTGACTGTTTGACCGGTTGGAAGGAATTCATAATGCACAACACCACGATAATCGAAGGAAACAGTCAACATGACATTGATTTTTGAGCGACTTTGGCGCGATTTTTTTGGTCTCGGCTCTCTTTTGGCACGATATTCGCTCGATTGATCGGTTGTTTCGGGGTCGTAAGCATAGATCCAAGTCTCATCGCCAGTTATAATGCATTTCATGACACCGTGGTAGTCGGTAAGCATCGTTTCACAAACTTCAACGCGACGTTTTTTTCCAAAAAAATTCATCGATTTCGGTACCAGTCGAGACTTGACACGCTTGAGGCCCAAAACATCTTTCAAAATGGTATTGGCTAAGCCTTTTGATATGCCAACTTCATCAGCAAGGTCTCTAATTGTTAATCGACGGTTTTTCAACACCAAATCTTTGATTTCTTCTGAGTAAAACCACTTGACACACTGACCGGTAATTTAATAGGACTGTGAAATGAAAAAAAGCATTTACCCTGACTACTTCAGAAAAAACTAGCCATTATTTGAACAATTTCACGTTCGAGATTCGTACGAATTTCAACAATCACAGGCTTGTTGGCGTACAAGTAGACCATAGACTTGACGTACATAGCCCCACAGGAAATAGTCTAACGGCGTCAAATCGCACAACTGAGGCGGCCAATTGACTGGGCCATTTCGTGAGATAACACATTCACCAAACTTGGTTTTCAATAAATCGAATGTGACTGTTCGCTGTGTGGCTTGTGGCCTCGTATTATTGGAACCACATATTGTCCAAGTCTTTATCATCCAATTCGAGCCAAAAATATTCGGTTATCATTGAGCGGTAGCGATTCCCCTTCACAGTAACGTGTCGGTTTTGATAATCACGGAAGAAGTACGGCCCAATGATGCCGCCGGCCCATAAACCGCACCAAACCGTAATTTTTTCGGGTAGCAACGGCGACTCATGGAGTGCGTGTGGATTGCTGCCTGACCAATAACGCATATTTTGCTTATTGGCGAAGCCATTCAGCAAGAAATGAGCCTCGTCGCTGAAGATGATTTTTCCATCAAAATCTGGATCATTTTCAAATTGTTGCAAAGCCCAATTCACGAACATACGACGATTTTAGTGGTCAAGCGGCTTTAGTTCTTGCCTGAATTTGGTATTGTAAGGATGTAGGCCAAGATCTTTTCAAAATTTGGCACAACGACGACACAGAGATGCCCAACGCTTGAAAACGTCGTGTGAGAGAGCCCTTTTGGGTCTTCCTCAATTTGTGTGCTAGCGGCAGCAATATTCACGACACTGTGGGCACTTCTTTGTCTCACTGGCTTGGGATTTTTTACTGTGCCTGTGGATTCAAATTTTTCACTACACGCTCAATTGTTGAGCTGACAGAATGATTATGACGACCATAAATTGAACGTAGTGGTCTTAAAAATGAGGCCACTGACTCCGAATTTCGGTAGTGAATTTTAAAAATTCCAACTCGTTGTTGGAACGTATGTATGTCTTTCCATGATCAAATGGCAAACCTTACTGAAGAAAAATGTCAAAAGAGCGGCGGAAAAATATGGCTTCGTTTGGTGTTCCTATCGGCCCCCATTGAAAAACCCGTTACGTATACAACCGACTAAGCGTTGACACCTACATATTTAAAGCAATTATATATTCGTACACCTCAAACATGCATATGCTGATGATAAAACCCTTATCTCGCTGAGGGGTAGAACTGGCTCGCCGATTGCTAGGGTGCCCCTTCATGTTCGCACTGCGAGAGAGGTGAAGATATATTAATGTACAAATGCTGACTCGCGCTGGCAACGCGATTGTGCCTATCAACCTTCTCTGAGTCTGCCGCTTGCGGGATCCACAACTGTATTTTGTTTTCATATGAAAAGTTCTACAAAAACAACGCCACAATCTTATTTATCGTGTTTGAAAGTTGTGTGCTGTTGTTGTTGTTGCGTATGCGTGAATGGCATTTTGTTGAGAATGTCACACCTCATTGCGGTGTTGTCACTTTTGTTGTTGCTGATGTTCCAATTCTCGCTGTCGCACTCAACGCCGCTCTTGCCCCGTCTAAATGACGGCGCTATGACGACAGAAATCTCAAAATCCCAACGGCACACCTCCCACTTACTTTGTTGCAATTGTTTTCATGTTTTTACTTTAGTTCTTGCTGTTGTTATTTTATACCGGAATTGTTGAAATATTTATTGTTGTGCGCTTGGCAACTTCTTTAGTCATGCCGAAGGAGGAAATGCAGTGGTGGCACGATTTGCGACAGCTGAATGGCAGAGTGAAAACAAAGTCAATGGGGGAAATGTTGAGAATCACTAGTGTGTATAAGTATGAGTGTGTGTGTGGGTGTGAGCTTCAGCGTATGCTCAGGTATTATGAGAATTTAATTAAAAGCGAACGCTCACTTATCTAACTGCTCATACGAGTTGATATGCCGAGTGTTGTGTTAATTGTTGGAAGCTTTCCCCTTAGGGGAATCAATAGTTTCTTCATACAAACAAGACGTTGTGAAGAGAAGTGGGGGAAAATGTTCAAATATAAACGTTTATCCCGCTTCTCCCTTTTGAAAATGTTGTGGCGTGAATTTTTGATCTCCGAAAAGCTTGTTCTGGTAACTGTAACACCATTGCTAACGGAGGTGGCTAATCTAATGAATTCTTTAACAGAGGATTATTGAAAACAGCTGTTGGAGCAAAATAATTTTCGAACATAAAAATTTACGAAAGCGCCGAATAAATCAGTTGGCTAGATTCTTTTAAAATTGCAATTTTCTTTTAAAAATTATATATATATTTTTTTTAATTTACACTTTTTTTATTAAGACTGCGTCTTCATAACCTAAAACTTACAGGGTTTTCCAGAAAGTAAAGGGACTGATTTTCTTCCGCGCCGACTGGATTCGGTAGAGGGCGTTTCTAGCTAACGATGAAGATCGGAAGAATAAGCAAATCCAAAGTGAAAACGATGCTCATTGTCCTTTTTGACATCAAAGGCATCGTCCATCATGTATTTATTCCTCCTGGAAAAACCGTCAACGCCAAGTTTTACGTAGAAGTCCTCAAGAGACTCAAACGAAGGGCTCACACCGCCTTTCTTGTGAATAGCGACCTAACCAAGGCCGGCATCACAACGCTTCCGCTGCCTTCCTACAGCACAGATGTGGCCGCACCGGACTTTCTTTGTTTCCTTGCCTGAAAAGGCCGATGATCCCCGTCCATCTGCTTGGATCCCCGTCCATCTGAAGGCTGTTCCGAAGAATGTCTTCCGTGACGCCTTCAATGCTTGGAAATCGCGATGGCAACGTTGCATCGACCCAGAAGGGGATTATTTTGGAAGAATTGTAAAGGATTGGTTCAATAAACTGTTTTAAATCTACTCAGTCCTATTACTTTCCGGACAAACCCTGTATTTTATTTGTGTAATTCTCGTTATTTGCGCTGATAACTTTTATTAAATGCTCTTTCAAAGAAATAAATTTATTGTCTGTTACTCGTCAACTTCGAATGCATTAGATAGGAAAATATCATTAGTTTTGGAACTCAGTTTTATTTTTATTAGGAATTTTATTCAACGTACGAAGGCGTGTCTGCTTACAAACTCACACACACATACATATATATGTACATATGCAAATTGACATACTCTTTATTATCTGCTATCAGTTGTCATGCATCGCTGCCCTGAGTGAATGGATAATCCTTATCAGCTAAAGCAACTTTAGAATGCAATCCCTTCGTTAGCTCGAAATTCAATCAATTCCTCACATCGTCAACGTCGTTTTTAACAATTTTCGCATGACTGTCATCGCCAAGTGTTGGCACTTGAACGTCGAAGTTAGTTCCTGTCATATTTTTTTTCCTAACCTCCTTCAGCTCTCTCAACTGTATTCGAGTGGCATCATTCACATCGATTCCAATTTGATTTTTCCACATTTGATTTGGATTTTTTTATGACATTGCATGACAGCATTTGGCTTTTTTTTTAGCATTTTAGCATTTTCCCTCCCAATTTGCGTATTGCCAAGTCGGTCTGTTGCGCCTTTCAACTGCTGCAGATTGGAAATGGCTTCCTCGAGGCTCCTTACACACCAGCCAAATGTAATCAAATGCTTATGCTTTGGTTGAAAGACGGATGGATTTTTCTCAGTGGCAACAGTCACTTCCTGCGGATGGACGGACGGACAGCAAGTAAACTACTGTCATTCATTTGTTATTTGGCAACTTGCCTCCACCCGACGACAATACCCACATGCACTCAGCTTTGGAAGATGGAAAGAATGCCACTGTTGCAAGACATGTTACAGTTGTTACAGTTATAGATTGCAGGGACACATGTACACATTTATTTTGACTAAATATAAATAAGAGCAAATGGCAAATGTCTGGTTGCAGGGAATAATCGGCGAATGTCCCGTATTCACATGCATTCATTGCTTTTCTTTAATATCGTAGTGGAGTGGAGTGTCTTATCGGAGTTGGGTTGTTTGTGTCAGCGGCGGTTTGTTATTTGATATTTTATTGCTATTTTCTTTTTGCTTGCATTTTTACTACTCCGTTTGGTTGCTTCGGTTTTGTTCGGGCAGCCCACTTTTCCTTTCAGCGATTTATCGAGAGCAGAATGACTAAACTAAGTAATTGTTGTAGTTGTTTTCATTATTGCATAGCCTCTGCCGTACTGGTGTAACAACAATGGCAGCAACATCAGCAGCAACAACGTGCCTGTCATCATTAGTTCGGTTGAAAGCATCGAGTTTGCAACAATTTCATTGCGAGTATGCTTCCTTTCCAATTGTGACATAGTTTTGCCCAACCAACCAACTGTCATCGCTCACCGCTGCCTCTGCATTATTCTAGTAGGTTGACCCAATATGCCCGTTGGCGGTATTTTAATTGTTGCTAAATGCTCCGTTAATCCTGCAACAAATTAAAAGCATTTAAACCCTTCACTCTTCACTAGCGCAATGAACTGCGAATGCCGTTACAATTTCCCTCACCACTTGCCCCATAATTATCTACTATTTGCCACGGACAGTTGTGTTGTCAGAGAAAGTTTGCTGTGATTAAAAATATGCATTATTAGGACTCGAAATGCAATCAATGTAATTGCTGGGGACACTCTTACTCGCAAATGGAAAATATCTCATTCGGTGGGGAAATCGGAAGGGGGTTGACCGGAATAATTATTAAAATGTCCAAAAGTGGTGTCAAAGTGCACTTAGGGCATTAACGAATCTGAATCTGTATCATTGCTTACCTCATGCCAGCCTCAGAACTCTGACTAAAGCACTAGAACACCTGATGGGGCTTTATGGGTTTCTCTGATTTACTTAATAATAAACGAACTTTAAAAATATGGGAGTGCACTATAAAAGTAGACTGAAAGAGACAGCAAACGGTGCCATACTTTTGACATTTCTCTTCAGTAAGGTTTCCCATTTCATCATGGAAAGATCTACGATCCAACAACGAGTCGAAATTAATAAAATTCACTACCAAAATTCGGAGTCAGTGGCTTCAATTTTAAGATTTACTAGGGACCAGGCTATTATTATTACACTTTTATAGGATTTCTCTATAGAGAATCCTTAACCGTTGATATAAAGAGTAATCCATTTCGAGGTCCTACACTTTTTTTAAAGAAAAAACACAGAAGCTTAAAATTAAATTGGGAATATTTGTTATCATTCGAAAGAACATTCTTAGACATTTATTTTTTGAACATTATCTCTTTCAAAAGTTGGTTGGGACTACGTTTTAGATGGTCCATACGTTGAGTCCAATTTTCGATGACTCGTTCGAGCATCTCGTCTGGTAACTGGACTGAATCGAAGCGGTATTGTCCGTATAGACTTTGGACTGTACATATCCCCACAGGAAAAAGTCGAATGGCGTGATATCAAATGATCTTGGTGGCCAATCGACCGACCCAAAACGTGAAATTGCCTGCTTACCGAATTGTTCGCTCAATAAATCCTTTGATCGATGCGATATGTGCGAAGTAGCGCCGTCTTGTTGAAACCAAATGTCGCCGAGATCACGATCTTCAATTTCAAGCATCAAATAGTCTGATATCATGGTGCGATAACGGTCGCCTTTTACGTCCACACCGGCATAATTTTTTGAAAAAATGTGGCCCGATGATTTCACCGGCCAACAAACCTCACCAAACCATTTTTTTTTTTTTTTTGATGAAATGACAGTTTTTGAGTTTCTTCTGGGCCAGAAATGGGTCTCACCGTTGAACAAAATTCGTCTCGAAAACGTGGGATTTTCTTGGAACTTTTCAAAAGCTCATAGATCGAAGCGCTGCCACTGGGGAAGGTCGAGCTGCTTCAGTGCTTATACAAGCAGTATTTTGTACCTTTTCAATTTAAGATCTCGACGTAAAATGCGTCAAGTCGTTTCCTAAGTCAGTCCGAGCTGCTGGGAACGGCTTCGAATACTTCAGCACCCTTCGTAAATTAGTTAAAGCTGACTGATATAAAATTCAGGTAATTTTAAAGCCATATTCGAAAAAGCTGTCTAAATTCGTTTTCTGCAGCATTTACCATTTGGTTCTCACTATTTGTATTAGATAATGTCTGACAGTTTTTTTATTCCACCCAGATTTTTCTTACCTTAAGTGGTTTATAAAATTCATATTTGAATGCAGCGAAATTAGATAACTGCATACTTTCACTCCACTCATGGAAACCGAAAAACGCAGTCACCTAAATATTTGCCGAAACCACTTTTTCATAAGAGGACCCCGCACGAGCATTAACCTAAATGTGGATAAAAACAGTGACGAATGGCACGGAACTTGGCACCAGTCTCTCCTCCATAATCCATATTGGCGAACAACCATTAATAATAAAAAATTGAAAGTGGCGCACAATGCAAGCGGGGCAACGCAACCGAACAAACAACGAGGCTGCAACTGCAACCAGCGAAAAAATTTGAAATTCATCCAAATCCACAAATCACGTGGTTGCACACGTAGCCTCGAAATCGAAAAAATTAGACATGTGCTTACGAGCAAAGGTGCAATCGGCCTGCATTCGCTTATCACCGTTACCCATTCGATACACACATGTGCACTCACATACAAATGGCTTTTGGTAACGGTAACGCTTTTACTTTCATTGCTCTTCGCCAGACCTTTGCCAACCAGCCGAAGTGATCTCATCCAGTGACACACATCAGCAGCGCCACCGCAAACAACAAAATAAAAATAAAATAAATTCGCAGTTGAGCAAATAAAAATTGAAAAAAAAAAAAACAAAACAAAAATCGTTTCAATTACCTAAATTGTTAAATTTTTTATGTTGCTGCCGACACTTATTTGTGCAACAAATTTGTATTGAGTGCGCCGACATAAAAAATCACTCTGGCAACACTGTCGGCCGCCTCACCTTGTGTGCAGTCGACTTCCGCAGCGGCTGCGCCAGCGCCCGGCTTATGACGCCAGAACCGACGTCGAAGCCGACTTCGAGCTGTGGAACGGTATTGCTGGTGCGAGGAGTGTCGCTCGTTCATCACTGCCATATTTAGAGTGCATGCGAATACATCGTCTGTGAGGTTATGATCTCAGATGTTGTGGATGAATTGCGCATTGGAAAATCAACCGCCAATTACAACGAAAGTATGTAAGAGCAGTTTTGCTCACACACACACACACTCACACACAAATACAAATGCTTGTAAGTGCGTCCATAAACCGTTTATACACTCTTATTGCTGGCAGCTGTGGAAAGCTTTTATGCTGAGTGCAATTTGCCGGGCGTGTTGGTTTCCATTCAGTTGTCCATTTCCCTTGCCCACAGTCCAAATGGTCAGCAGCGGCCGCAGTGCCAATTGATTATAAGCTGCCACAAGCGTGTATGTACTCATTTGGCGGTCAAATATGTCTGTCCGTCAATTTGTGGATCCTCACACTTAGCTGCTCATTCATTTCGAGAGAAGTGCTTACTAGAAAACTCTTTCCAAATAAAAATAAATTAATAATTTTTATTTTTTAAACCTAAAATCTCGTCAGTTAAGGCTTGGTCAACTCTAGGCAATTAGATTTTTGGCCAAATTTACCATTGTGAATGGCTCAAATGACAAATTAGTGTCAAAATGTGTTTTTTATTGACTGCAAGAACTTTATTGGTGGTTGGGATTGTCCCAAAAGGTGTCGGTATTTGACCCAGTATTGGGCACTGCGTTTCCTGTGCCGCCCAGCCGTCGTTGTATCGAACTTTAAGCCCACCTGTTCCAGTCGCTTGGCTAGAGTTGTGGGCTGTACCACTGCGATATAGCTTTAAACGACTCTCCAAGCTCTCGGCGGGAGGATGCAATAAAAAAACTAGCAGATTCGCTGAAGCTCCTGTGATTATGGCGAAACGAGACCGCCTCATAGAAATATGTGTCCCCTTCATCATGTTTGGGCATTATGAATCAATAAAAAACAAAATCTAGGCGCTACGGACCTATAATGGGCGGTTTCCTGTCAGCGTCTGTTCACCATGTTAGGTGCGGCCGTTATTATAATTTGTCCGGTACACATCGCGGCGCACTGGGAGTCCTTTGGTATCTTGACAATGAAGTTTCCGCTGGTAAGATGGAAAGGGGGACGTGAGTTTGCTCTGCCGAGGTGTCAACGGTATCAGTAAACAGCCTCTTCGGTCCCTGGTCAGGGAGTATGCGTTGGGCGCAGGAGTAGTAGCTTGCGTTGCCCCAGACGAGCGCCAGTCCGTCCGTGTTTTCCAGGACTGGGATAAGATCATGGTCTCCGAGCGTACACCAGCTCCTGTTCATTCCGGTCCGTCCCCCTACACACGATGTGCTTGAAGGAAAAAAAACAAGCAATGGAGAATGAATTGAGAAAACATAGCAGACTGCATGACGAGCAACGGCACTCAAGGCCTGGCAGCAGGATTCTAGAAGCGGAACTGCTCAGAAGAACGCCGATCATTAGTGGACTTAGCTCCGAAACTGACCTCTTTAAACGTCCACCAAAACAGGTGCTCAACGTGGAAAAGCCTGTAAGAGCGAGATCGTCGCCATCCACCAAGCAATTGAAATGGCGGAAAATTTAAATCTTGCTTTAATTTTAGAACACCCTATATATGCTTCCATATGGCCCGAAAACAACCTATGAGTCACTGCTGCCACCTTAAAGATGTCTTTCCATTATATTGAATGTTCCACTGATAGGACTAAAATTTATAGTATATCTCATAGAAACAGTGATTTTGGACTCTTTAAGGGGTTGTATGGGTTTCTTTTTTATTATTCCAAAGATACATATTTTACAACAATTCTGTGAGATTTTCAAAGCTCGGCCATTACAATGTCATTTCTGGCAATCCCTCGGAAAAAGCTGCACCCGCTTAACAACAGAAATTCTTACAGGATCATCAAAAGTAAGAGGAAAAATACGTGTTTTAATTAAGACTATAATCTAGGTTTGGGACGAAAGAAAAACAAAAAAGTAGAAATTGTGTTTTTATCAGACGTTTTTACAAAAAAATTCAAATTTTGGTGAAAATTTCTCGACGGTTTTGTTTTTTTTTATGAGCTGTAATTCAATAAAACAAATCCTTTGTTTAAGACCCTGTGAATTATATCTCGTAGGTCTATGTAAAATTTCATTAAGATTGGTTGAGTTAGGTTAGATTAGGTTAGGTTAGATGGCTGAGTAGTTCTCGGGAAATCTGGACAGCTGACTTTGAAAAATCCGTTTCGAAAATCGAGTTTAAAGTTCTGACTTGACTATACACAAACAAATGTATAGCTGTCCTCGAGCACGCAACTTTTCAAGGCTTTGTCTCCTAAACTATTACTTGGGATTGAATTTTTGCTAAAAAATCTTAACTGCTGGTCTTAAAAAAACGAAATTTTCGAAAAAATAAAAATCCTTCGATCGATAAAATCTACTGAACGGTTTTCGAGTTACAGTTGTCACCGATTCAAAAAACATAGTTTTGAGAAAAACGCGTTTAAAGTTTCACACTAGCGCTTTGAAGTACCCGAGCTCTCTTTGTTATTTGTCGAATAACTCAAAAACTAATTATCGGATCAAAGTGAAATTTTTAGGGAATATTTTTTAGATATTACACTTAACGAAAATGAAAAAAAATTAATTTTTTGAAAACTCTAACTACCCCAAACCCCTTAATACAGCGTGACTAATTGTAAAGCCACCACTGTATATATTAGTAATTGGATTTTGAACTAAAATATACGACCATTTATGGCAAACTAACTATCTATAAAATTTAAAAATATACATACAAATAATAGATGAGCGATAAATATTTAGCAAAAAGCAATTAATGGCAAATATTTCGAATTCTTTAGTTTTTATGGCAATTAATTATTACGAAGCCGCTTTAAAGCCCATAAAACCACCGAATTAAATCCTTGCTATCTCACTAACACACACGCACACACACACTAATGCACACGCATCCTCTCGCTTAATAATCTGCTTATTTTTACAATGCCGACCCAGCAGGGAATACGCGATTGGACATGCAACGCAGCAACAACAATAAAATCATGCATTTATGTCTTTTTATTGAGCGCTCGAATGTATGGCTTGCCATTGTTGTTATTGCCTCGTTTTCCTTTTCCGCTTCGCCGCTGCCGTTAGCACTTAAATCATCAACGATTCGTTGACCTATGGCAACAGCTGCGCGTCTTTACCGCGAGTGACAGCGCGCCACAAAAACGGCGCTGATGAGGCGGCGGGCCGTGGCAGGGGCTTGCTCGGGTCCGCGAGGTGGTGGTGGGGTGTTAAGTAGCGTGTGTGATTTGTGGGTTAGGAACTGGCGCATGCATGGCTTATTTGTGGACACATTGGCACATCGGATTACTGGCGCGCTTTGCTGGCTCTGCTACGGCTTGTTTTCGCATCGACTGGTTCTCACATCGCTTGGCTGCTGTCACCACTGTTGCGTTTGTCGGCTTCCATGTGCCAAACGGTGGCCTCCTGCCTCCTCGCCACGCGTACGAGTATCGAGTTCAAAAGTTACCAGCAGCGATTGCTTTTGTTGTTTTTGTGAGTGTGTGTGTGTGTGCCTGCGTGTTTGATGGGTTGGTCATCAAACGGCCTTGTGCCACTGTGCCAAAGCACCAGATTTTGCTCTCGTGTTGCCTTTGTGTGTTCGTTTACTTTGTTTTTGTGCTTTGTCAGTATGTTTGGCGCTCGTTGTCACCGATTTGCTGCCCAAGCAGCGCACTACTTTCGTGCACGGTTATTGGTAAGTGCTGGCATACCGACGGGCTGATGGGCACATATGGATGAGTGCTGCCTATGAGGGGTATCTTGCACAATGACTTGTTGATGGCGGCCCTTCGATACACGCCAACTTCAATCGTTTTGTTTACAATTATGCGCTTTCGATTACGAGTTTATCATTGACAGCGCCAGCGGTCTTACAACTTCCTCCGCCGCTGCTCACTTCACGAGTGAAAATCGAAACGAAATTACATGAATTATTGTCTTTGGGGGTTTCTCCGCCACTCGTTTTGTCGTGTCCTTTCGCGTGGAGTTCATTGAACCGTGCTGCATTTTGAAGTTGTTTTCTGGTCACATTAAGCGAAGGACCAAAGGAAATACGCAACGCCGCAGACAACAGCCGCGAACAATGCACTTTGCAATGCTCACACACACACGATTGTGGCACTGTACAACATATCGATTTTCCTTTAATTGCTTTTGAAGCATTTAGCCCATTAACAAGTAAGGAAGCCGCAAGTGTAACGAACATAAGACCATCCGTTGTGGCAGTGCCACGAGGACTTAAGCCGCACATTCCTTCCCAACGCGGTCATCCAAAAGAGCAATTGAGGCATTTCGTAATAAAACAGTTTGTTTACATAGAAAACGGTGGCCTCAACAAAGCGTGGCAGACTTCTTCCTTCTGTGTCTTTTACGGAGGTTTCCTCCTTTGTATGAATTTATGTTTAGTCATTGGTAAGTAAAGGGTTTCGTTTCTTCCGTGGCTAAAACTTAGCAAAAAGCATTTAGTGTTTGAATAGTATTTGCGACTTATGGCCACTACGAATGCGGACTTATCTTATCTGCTTTTGAGCACCTAAACCGATAGCTTATGCAGTGACGGGGAAGTTCATAGACACAATCAGTAACGTAATGGGCAACGCCATAAGGGTCATGTACCGATGGGCGATATCGGCCAACTTAGTGGTAAATGACGATAAGAGAGATATGGTAATCCTTAGAAGGAGGTTCAAAAACCCGTGGGAGTAGTTTTGAAATGAAAAACTATGTCGAAACTCAAGAGAGTGAAAAATACCAGTAGTGCCCTATATGCATGTAAGAAGTTGCCACTGTCTACATGGATATTATAATCCACTCCAGCAGATGAGTTAGAAAAGTTTCTTAACCTACCACCAATCAACATTGCAGTAGAAAGCTGTGTAGCTAAGTTAGCTACAAGATTGGCGCAAATATATAAATTTCCTACGAAGGTCCCTAGCTGGAAGGCAGTAGAAAGCTGTGTAGCTAAGTTAGCTACAAGATTGGCGCAAATATATAAATTTCCTACGAAGGTCCCTAGCTTACAGTTCAATAAGCACCTGGATCTCATGCAACCCTAAACTTTCGGAATACCGCATTATATTCTAAGTGGAAGAATTTGCGGAGAGGAAAGTGACTGAGATAGCTAACAAAGCAGGAAATCACATGAAGAGCAAATACCCGTCACGGTTTGTCGGTAAGCGTTTGCATATATACTGCATTCTAGGCCACAAGGGAATCCCAGGAAAGGACATAGCTGATAAGATTGTCAAAAGTGCCATCCGACTGGCTTGCGAACTAATACAGGGAATGCGGAAATCACAAAACGATTTATGATGAAATTTACTAAAGGACTGCAGGTCGAAAGTTGCTTTTTTCTGAATGAGATGACAGCTCTTAAATCTCTTCAGGTTGCTCTTCATTCCAAATGCGGCAGTTTTGCTTTCTTACAATCTCATTGACCCAGAATTGTTCTCATTGCTGAATAAAATTTGGCTCGAAAACGTCAGATCGTCTTGGAACTTTCCAGAGCCCATAGAGTGAAGAGATGTCGCTTGAGCAGGTCGAGCGGCTTCAATTCTTGCACAAGCTGTATCTGTCACGAAGAGATGCCATATAATTCGAAAATAGCAAATGCAGTTTTATCATCATACCAGTTAAAAGGTGTTGCTTAGAAGTCAATTGCACTCAATATCTTATCAGTTTGTGTTTTATGAATGAAGCAAACAGAGAGAAATGCAAAAGCTTTCAATTATTTTCCGAAAGTGTCAACATCGTTAACACCTCATTGCCGCCACCAATTATCGCAATAATGGGTTAACCACCAATTTGTTGTTGCCGTTTTTGTAACGGTTGATGTGGCGCTCGTTTCGCGTTTACCGCAAAATGATCACTTTTTCATGCTTTCCTCTCTCCCTTTCCCAGCCGCTCTCACTGATTGACAGTTAAACGTCAGCAATGAAGTTTTTTGTTATTTTTGTATTGTTTATTACAGAATTTTACGATCCATCGATTCGGTTGAGGGTGATACTCACAACAAGTTGCATTAATTGCTTCGCGCTCGTGTGTAAAAGCTCCGGTGATGATTAGTTGGTGGTTTTGTGTTCGTGTCTGTGTGTGTGCTTGTATGTGTGTAGAGTTGCATTTGTTTACTCAGTTTATTAATTATGTTGTTTTTCTATTATTTATTATCGCCGAGATAAGATTTCATTAATTCTTAATTGTCCAGTGGAACTTGTTATGCAAACACCTGTTAGCGGGGAATATTCTTGTACATATAAGTATATACTTGTATATACAGTTGTTTTATCAGACTAAGAAGAGCAAATTAATTATGAATTTATAATAATCCCTGGTATCAAGTTCCAAATGTTAAAAAGTATTTGATTCTACGTTTTTGTATTACTCGATCGTTCTTTCCATTCTTCTAAAAATCGGGTTACTGTGACATACTTTACTATTGAAGTATCACTAAGGGGCAAACCTCATTGGAAGCAGGTTTGAGATAAAAAATTTTGCTGGTATACTAGTTTTTGATGCTTCATTTTAGGATTAAGATTGTTCCAAAACCATAAATGTATTCGTTCTAAAAAATTGGTAGAGCCTGTAAGCCCTACGTTATAATAATGTATGCAAATAATTGTGAAGCTGGCAATTCAAAGATATTCTGGGCACATTTAAGACATGTAGCCACTTTCGAGTCAAAGACTTAGGTCGTTCTCCTGATCCTTACATATTCTTGATATTTTTAAGCTCTTGTAGGACCAGATTTTGGATTCTCGCGTACTTCTGATAAATAATTCTCGTTAAATTATAGATGAAGAGTCGTGGTTTCAATTCACTCAACTTAGCTGTGACAAAAAAATACCCAGAAATTGTAAATAAAATCATATTATATGAATTATTCATCAATATGGTTTTTGTCGCCTTCAAATTAATCCTCATCAGGTGTAATATACTTATGCCAACGATTTTGCCAGCCCTCGAAACACTTTTCATAAGCACTTTTCAGGATGGCCTTCAGCGAATTTTGTTTTATCTCTTCGATCGACTAAAAACGAGTTCCACCGATCGGCAATTTCCATTTGGGGAACAAGAAAAAAATCACACGAAGCCAAATCTGGTGAATATGGTGGTTGATCTATGGTATTCATTGCCGTTTTGGCTATAAATTCGATCGCAATCGTGGCTGGTGCATTATCATCGCGTAAACCTCATGAATTGTTCTTCCCCAATTCCGGCCATTTTGGACTATTGTTCTCACGCAAATGCTTCAATACATCAAATAGAACGCCTTTTTGACCGTCTATCCCTCCAGAACAACTTCATGATGCACGAAACCGCGAATATCGAAAAAACAATGGGCAACACCTTGATTTTTGAGCGGCTTTGGCGCTGTCTCTTTGGTTTTGGCTCGTTTTTTCCCTCTATTCCGATGATTATTGACTTATGTGCATGTCAGACTCATTAACCCATGTCTCATCGGCTGCTATAATGCTCTCCAAGAATGTGAGATCGAAATTCGCATGATCAAGCATGTCCAAAGAGACCTGTTGGCCCTACTCTTTTTGAAAAAATTTCAGCTTCATCGAAAAGAGTCGAGCAAGAACGCGTTTCATACCCAATACCCAAAATCATTCGAACTAATTCGTGGGAGATGTCGAGCTCTCTTGCCGTCTCTCTAACATTTGTCTGACGATTTTCAAGCAACATATCTTTCACTGTTTTAATATTTTCATAATTTGAAGAGGTCGAAAGTCATCCAGAACGATACATGTCTTCAACGAAAGTCTTCCCCCGACCGTTTTTGAAGGCTTTGTACCACTCGCAGGCTTGTGCTTTTGATAACACTGAATCGCCATAAGCCTTTTCCAACATTCGCAACGATTCCGCACACGAAATTTGGTTAGAAATACAAAGTTTGAGACTAATCCTTTGTTCGATATTTTTATCCATTGAAAAAATCGCAACGCACTGTTGAGATGTACCGACTTAAGCAGCTGCTGTAAACAAACTGATTGACTGATCGCGCTCACATTTGGCATAGTAACTAAGGATAGTCCTATCAACTTAGCTTACTACGTTTTTTGAAATATGATTTACCCGGAGAATTTTTTGTCACAATCTACAAGTATGTCATATACATTATGTAAGATAACGAGACCATTCTCAGATTTTTATATTTTTTACAACAATGTTTTTTCTCTCAGTAATTAAATTCTACTTTCATTGCAGGCACATTCCAAAGGCCAAAGCAACTGTTATTGCGGACACACCCGAACTGAAGCGAATAGCAGAAAACACAAAAATCCAATCGAATGTGAAGTATCACGAAGACTTTGAAAAATCTAAAGGCAAATTTACACAGGTGAATGAAATTTATATTTTGGTGGCATATTGCATTATTAAGCATAATTCATTAAACAGGTGAAATAAATGCTAAAAAATTTTTGATTGCCTAAATAATCCAAATTCAATGTGTTTCGAAACATTCGCACACAATTTGGACTTTGATTGTTTGTATATTTTTCAAAATTAATTTTATTTATTTGCAAACAATATTTGAGCATACATATTTATGTATATTTATATATTGCCAACAGGTCGCCGACGATCCCGAAACATTACGAATAAAGCAGAATACAAAAATCATTTCGAACATTGCGTATCATGGCGACTTGGAGAAGAAGGCAGCTATGGAGAAGCAGCGCGAGGCAGCTGAGATCGCCGACGTCCGAGGTATGTGATGCTTCCACTATTTGCCCTAAGCAAGCAATGTGTTTTATATTTATTTATAATTATGAAAAGTATGCACCCGGCTTTGCGCCTCAATCTGATTCATTTTATGTGCTCACATTATGCTCGTTAGTGTACAAATTTAAGCTCATTAATTTTCATTAATTATTCCATACATAACTGCCGCATTGTGTTTAGACCATCGAACTAAAACTGTACAGTAAACTAGAGCTAATTGCATTTGATATTTGATCAGCCAGTGAAGACACTCGAATGGTTGTGCAGTTGTGGCGCTCTCTCCGGTATACAAAAATACTTATCGTCACCTAAAATGCAAAAAAATTGAGTTTGTTATTGCTACTGATGCTCTGCTACATGTAGCATAAAATTTTCAGCGGATATAACCTATTTATAACCAATATGTGACCAATTTATAACCTATATATAACAATTTATAACCATTTTATAACCAAAACTCAATTATTTTCAGTATGAGTGGTTTACATTATATCGTTTTTCCTCTGCCTGTAAACTTCTGAAAAGTGATTTTACGTTATTTTGCATTTTAGGTGACAATATGTACATACAGAAAAACATGCTTAGTCTGTAGCACAGTGTAATTTATTAGCACGAAAGTAGTGGCCATAATGAAAATAGTGAAAGAAGTAAAGTTTTAAAGTATTTTTGTGGTTTAGTATACCCTACCTTGACAGATTAATCTTATACCATGTTCAGACCGACACCTAATCACACGATTTCGGCTGTTGAATGGATTATCCCACTAATCTTAAAAATTTATAAAGATTTCGCCATATAAAAATGACAGTTCCAAATCACTTCATTGAAAAGATTTGAAACTGATCCACGCTAAATCTCTCTGTGCGACTCTGATTTTGCGCAATCTACTTGTCAGCACTGGAAATCTGTTACATTATCACAGCTGATTTAGACACTACAAAGGGAAAAAAATGTAAACAAACAAATTTTTTTTAAAGCAATGAATCTAATTTCACCTGAAAATCGACTTAACAAATGAAAAAATGCATCCATTATTTTTATTATATGGAAAATATTTGAAAAAACACGGCTTTTATTTCAAAATACTAAATGACAATCTTTTCTTTTGATAAATATTAAGAGATGTAAATTCTTGAATGACAATAACAGCTGTTTTTTGATCTTTCTAACGGCAGTGAGAACACTGTTGCGTTATGAAATGTTTAAATGTAATCTAATCTTTTAAATTTTCGGTCTGAACATGGTATTACTGCGGCTAATTTAATTATTTTATTTTATAAGCTTTAAGACCTAATTTGCATGTCAAAGCAGAAATAATTTTCGAAAATTAATTATTCGTTACACTTGAAGTATTTGCTGGTTCACAGAGCCTGTAATATTGTTCTAACTGCATATAAAACATCAAAACTTATATAATGCAACAACAATACATCCACATATTTATACGAGTGCTAGACACAAATTGCATTGTTAAACAATTACAAAACACTTGTTCATTTTTTATTTGCTTTTTTGTTTCATTTTTACATCTGTGACATCGTGCATGTGTTGTCTGTTTACGTTTTCATTTTGTGGCGGCTAAAAAATGAAAAAAAACACACAAAATACACAAACAACTTAATGCGCTAAACGACATTGCGAACACTGTATATACATACACACACACACTCGTGCAATCATCACTGCCTGTGCGACAATTATTAACCCTTCATTGACGGCACCTGAACACAACCACCCACCTTGTGCACCCTCATCAACACACTCATTGCAAATCGCATTTGAAAACCGCATCCAAAAACAAACACAAAAACGAACTGAAAATTGTGTGAAAAAATGCACGAATAAAATTCAGAGGAAACGGAGTATTTCTCTGAAACATTGGCTGCCGAACAGTTCTCACAATATGCTCCCACACCACCAACAGCAGCAGCTGCAGCGGCCGCCGCAACACTGCCACCGCCACCGATACAGCACCAGCCCCTCAACACGGCCGCCATAGTGTCCAGCACTCAGGCTGCTGCCAGCAGCGGCAGTACACACATTTACAATAGCCAACAACACCAGCAGCAGCAGCAGGCGCTGCAGCAGCACCACACTCAAAGTCACAATCACAGACAGCAAACACTGCAATCGCAACAGCTACAGCAGCAGCAACAACATCAGCAAGCACAGCTGCACAAGCAGAACACACATGCACACTATCAGGCGCCGCCGCCAGCACAGCAACAACATCAAAATTATCAGGCACAACAGCAGGCATCACAACAACAACAACACTACCAACACCATCCACACCACCACCTACAACAACATGCACAACATGGCCAACAACACGAACAATACCAACATTACCAGCAGCCACAGGCGCTACGCCAACAATATCACCAGCAACAACAGCAGTTGTTGCAACAGCAACAGCAACAACACCACCACCAACAGCAGCAACAACATATGCTGCAACAGCAACAACCCATTAAACAAACATCACATTTGTATCCAACAGCGGCAGCAAATCAGCCAATCCAGCCGCACCAACAACAACAACAATCGTCAAACACGTACAATCAATTGCGCTCGGCAATACTGCACAACTCGCATCACCCAACTGGTGGCGCACAAGCCGCGCACCTCAACGAGAATGTGGCCAGCGCCGGCGGCGGCGGAGGCGGCTATGGCAGCGGGACCAACAGCGCCGCCTATGACCAGTATGACAACTACACGAGCGCCGCCACGGCCAACAGCAACAACAATAGCAACAATAACCACTTGAGTTATCAACAACAACAGCAGCAGCAGCAGCAGCCACAGAAGACCGCCTCGTATCACAACAACAGCAACGCGGTCAACGCCGCCAACGCCAACAACGGTGCCATCGCCGGCACTGGACACGGCGGTGGTCCGCAAGCGACCCAGCAAATCTACGCCAGTAACAACTACAACAGCCACTTCTCGTCAAGCACATCGTTGGGCGGTGCACCAGGCGGGCCGACGCATCACAACAGCAACGGTGCCGTCAGCACCGGCGCGGCCATTGGCGGCAGCAACAGCAATCACAGTCACCCAAGTGTCGGCAGCGGCGGCCTGGTGAATAACGGCAGCGCAACAGCCGGCGCGGTGAACAGCATCGGAAAGATTGCCGACTACGATCCGTTGACCGATGGGCCACGCCCCATGCCCAACACCGGCCGACCCAGTACAACGCTCATTTACAGCTCGGACAGCCGCGGTTCGGGTGAGTGTAGGCTAGTGCCCGTCGTGGCTAATCATTTGAATTGAACTAAATATGTAAAGTACACGCCCGGTTTGGTTGTAAATAATAACGGTAGTATATTGTAAACCGTAAATGGGGAATTTGAAACATTTTTTGCGTTTGTCGTCTGCCCTAAGCAAATTGTCTCATAGTCATACCTAAACATGAGTCCCGTTTATCGCTAAGCGCGCTTCTTGTGTTCTTTACGTTGTCGTCTAGTAATATTCCTGCGATATTAAATGCAATGTGGTTTTAATTAATTCTATTTCTTTGCGCTATAGTGAACAACGCCTATCCGAAGCGTATCGGCTCCATAGCTGACATAGACCCTGCTAACGGCATTTATAGCTCCTTGGCCAGTGAGACGGCATCGCATCACCAATTGCATCAGCAACAGTCGCAACAACAACAACATCAGCAGCAACAGCAACAACAACAACAGCAATTATTACATCAACAGCAGCAACAACGGGCGCTCCAGCAGCAGCAGCAACAACAACAGCAACAGTATTATCAACAAATGATGCAACAGCAACAATCGAAGTCAAATCTGGTAAGTTTATAGATTTAGAAATGAAATTCATTTTCAAGTTAGTGTGTTCTAAGTGCCAGACTAGTCAATTCAGATATTTGCATTTGTTGAGGGTTTACTGTAAATATTATAAGTATTTTAAATAGAGCTTCCTCTGTAGTCGAATTTATATCATACAATTTATGTCCCTTCGGCTAAAAAATGTTCATTAATATATTTTCCTAGAGAGAGAGAGAGTTTTTGAAACCATGCGATTCTTTAATTTGCGATTAGAAAGTGTTGAACTAATTCCCATAACTCAATTTCAAATCTGAATCGTTAAATCTGTTTAATTAATAAATATTTTTTCAATTATCATCTACCAAGCTTGCCAAGGAAACATTGATCTAAGTAGCAAATCTCTCCGCCGTAATATTTTTTCAATTCCAAAAGCTTATGCTTGCGATTTTAGGTGAGCAAATAACCCCACATAGCTTTCTCAAAGTAAATAGATACAACTTGCCTCCAAATTTAGAAAAATAGTTCACTTGCACTTTAAGTTTTGACGAAAATTGTCAAATTGTACTTTAGGCAGCTTCTTTTTTTTCTGAAAACAGACTTTAACAAAAGTCTTGTAGAACTAACCTACAATATTTTCAATAGCATATAGAAGCTTATATCGTTCATTGGAAGCTAAAAACTATAAAATTTTTCTACAAATAAATAATATTTTTTTTTTTATATTTTCTTTTATCAGCGTGTCTATCGTGCACTGTACGATTATGAGGCCCAGGATACCGATGAAGTGAGCTTCCGCGAAGGCGACGTTATCTTTGAGGTGGAGTCAGCCGATTCCGGTTGGATGACCGGACGCGTCGAACGTACTGGCAAGACCGGAATGCTGCCCGCCAACTATGTGGAACAAGCCGTTATATAATAGGGAATGTTATATTATTGTTGTTGTCATCATCAATTTGTTGTAATACTAATTTGTATCCTTTATTTGGTAGTCGTCTTAATATTCTTCATTAACATATTTATAGCTGATAGCAATAATGATTATGATGCCGATCATTTGAAGAATTTCGATGATGATAACTACCACCACAGCCACAATCACCATCACCACCACAACCATCATAATCATTATCATGAGCCACACAGCCCTAGGGACATGAAATCCACAAATCCACAAAAGCCAAGCAATCAGCCACAAGTCGAGACTGATTTCTATTATTATTTCAATCATGTCTTTTGATTTCCAAACGAATTTCACTTGCACCCACTACATATACACATACATGTGTGTATGTATGTATTGTGTTGCACAATTTAAGTTGCTCCACTTTCGAACAGCGAAAGTGCATTGTGTTGGTCCCTGGGCTGCATTCGGCCGAACTTATTCAATATTTAATTAAATGCTCCTAACGGGAGTTAAAGCAGACGTTTGATGTGAGAGTAGTAAGATAAATGCAAATGCAAAGCGTCGCCACTACGCCGCTATTATTGTTGTTAAAAACAAACAAAATGATAAAGAAAAGCAAAAAAACATGAACTAAATTAAACACAAAACAAAAAAAAAACACAAACAAAAACTCATTAACACAACCATTTTGAATTGAAAGGAATTTGCAGAGATGATAATGTTTGTTATATCACAACTTAGATATAAACGTTTACATATATTATAAATATACATACATGCATATATTATATAAAATTTATATAGTACGTATATACACAAACAAAATACAATAAATACTGGCATACAATGTAATTAAATTTAATTAGTAAAGAAATAATAAAAATCTTTCAATAAAAATCACAAACCGAATGCAAAAGAGTTAAAAGCGAAATTTATACTAAAATTGCGAGCACTTTATATGTTTATGGCTGAATTTAAGCAAGCTGAGCGCATTATTGTTGGTTTTTTACGCTGCGAGGAGTTCATAAAAAATTGATTTTTTGGGTTTATTTGACTTTCTGATTTGCAAAAGCGTTTCCATTCATTTTTTCGTTAAGCCTTCCAACGAATTTATGGTTTTAAAGTTTTGAAAATGCAGGAAAATTTTAAAGCGCGCGAATTTTATGTTTTTGTTGTTTTATTCAAAGTGACTGCGTTTGAATAATTAGTTGGCTACAACAAATTATTGTGCATTAAATATGATAATAAATAGAGAAAGCTGCCACAATAGGCATCGTGAATTAAATATTTTAAACGCGCCACAGTCAATACAGTGCTACAGAGTGGCAATATCAGGATGTTCAATAAGTTTTGTCGTTTGATAAGAAAAACACAATTTTATGATTCAAATTCACTTTGTTATTCAGTATAAACTCCCTGAACATTAATGCATATAGTACACTTGCTCTAACGATCCTCCAATCTTTGGATCCCATCCCTGAAGTGAGAATCGTTATGACCTCTTCGTTTCATGAAAAACGCTCTCCACGCATAAATTTTTTGAGTTCTGGAAACAAATGGAAGTCGCTGGGTGCGAAATCTGGTGAATACGGTGGATACTGCAACAATTCGAACTTTAATTTATGGATTTCAGTCATTGTCAAAATGCTCTTATGACGCGGTGCATTGTCCTGATGAAAAAGGATTTTTCGTCTGCAAACCGGAACCTTTTTCACGATTTTTTTTTTCTTCAACTGGTTCAAAATGTTGCAATAATATTCAGAATTAATTGTTTTACCAATTTGCAAGTAATCTTCAAACTAATTTCCTCTCGCATCCCAAAAAACTGATGCCATAACCTTCTTGGTCGATTTCCGGACATGAACTTGTTTCGAAGGTGAACAACTACACACTACTCTTTAGACTCTTGTCTCATCCATGGGGATGAATCGACTCACAAAATTCGCTTTATCCTTTTTAAAACGCTCCAAATGTTGCTGAGAAAGTCGCATTCGTTGTTCTCTCGTTAGCGAATGCGGCACCCACTGTGCACACAGCTTTGCAAAACCCAAACTTTCACTTAAAATATGGTTCACACTGTTTAATGAGATGTGCAGAGCCTCTCCTAAATCTCTCTCAGTCAATCGACGATCTTCCAAAACCATATCATGTATTTTGACTATGATTTCTGTTGTTGATGCACGTTTTGGACGTCCTTCACGTGGATCGTCTTCAAAGCTTATACGATCACGTTTAAATTCAACAACCTATCTTTCTATTGTTCTAATTGTAGGTGAACAATCCTTATACAATTTTAACATTCGTTCCAAAAATAAGAATTTTATCATTCAATTTTTTCCATTGTAAAAAAATGACACGGTGACACTAAATGGTTTGTAAACAAAGAATGAATTGACAGATTGAAATGAAACTTCACATACGTTCATATGAAGAGTGTGCCAACAAAACAAAAAAAAAAATTTGGCTATTAGAACGCCCTCTCTTATCGAACGACAAAATGTTGGAGCTTAAACAGGCAGTTAAAAGCACTAATTCCATATTATTTTTATGATTTATATTTTAATTTCAAAATTAATTTTGCTTCGCTTACATTCAGGATGCTTGTAGCATTTCTAAGAGTTATTGAATAAAGTACGTTGTGTAGAAACAATCAACTTTGTATACCCAAAAAATGTATGTAATGAATTCTGCAGATTGCATAAAATGAACTAATTATAAAAACTAAGACATATTATGGCTGGTATGTGCCAGGATTAAGCGCATTTAGTCGTAAAACCCATAAAAGCATTTAGAGGAAGGACATTCGATCGAATTTGCAATACTAACTCTATACTCTAACACCTAGGTTAGTCAATATACTTTATTATAAATATACATACATAAGTATATAATGCTATAGATATCAACTAAATATTGGCCAATAAATGAAATGTGGCAGCAAACAATTTGAATAGAATAACAACCAACTGCTTTTTATACTCGAAAACAATAAGGATTATCTAAGTAATAACCGGTTATCATGTGATGCCTCTAGTGAAGCCCATTGGACTGAGTATTTACATATTTAGCTACTCTTGTGTTTTTACAACAACTTAGTAAATCATTAGAAAATTCGATGAGTCGTCACTCATGTGCGGAAAATTTTGATAGCATCGAAAGCGTATATTAATTTATGATAGATAGGACTAATTCTTACAACAAAAACAAGAAAAATATTAAAAGGATCTGATTACTAACAATTAAATCCCTAAAGTGCCTTTTATTTGCAGCAACCTTAAATAATGCTTAACTACACGTAGTCATTCATGCATAAATAAATACATACATACATACACATACCTATATACATACACACATATCGTCATCTAAAATGCAAAAAACAAAAAATATAAAATCACTTGACATAAGTTTACAGGCGTAGGAAAAATTAAAATTGAAAGAAAATTTAAATTTGGTTATATTATTGGTTAGCGGAAGCTTAAAACTTTATGCATTGTATATGTAATATGTTGCAGTCAATCGTAAGCAATAAAAAATTGGATTTTTTTGTTGTTTTGCATTTTAGTTGACGATATATGCATTAATCATTGCTTGAATACGTACATACATAAATAAATAATTAGTAAATAATAGTGAGCGTACTTTCATGAAATAAAGGACTATCGTGTTTATCAGATCAAAGAAATCGTAAAAAGTAGGGGTTTAATAGTGAAAAATTTTTCTAAAAATAAAAAAAAATTTTGTAAAATGCTAAATTTAGTTTTGTTGAAATTTATACGAACTTTTCATTTTGATTAAAAATGTTTTTAATTTTTATTTTATTTAATTTTTTAATTTTTTGTAATTATTATTTTTTTTATTATTTTTAATTTTATTTTTTATAATGAAAGAACTTTCTAAAAATGAAAAAAAATGTAAAATGTCACATTTTGTTTTAGCGAAGTTTATATAATATTTTTATATTGATTAAAAATATGTTTGTGCTTTTTTTAATAATTTTTTTTTATTTTTTTTTTATTTTTTTTTTTATTTTAATTCCTTTTTATTTTTTTTATAATGAAACAACTTTCTACAAGTAAAAAAATGTCGCATGTTCATTTTGAATCAACATTTTTGATTCAATAGGTTTTTATTTTTTATTTAATTTTTTTTATTTATTATTTTTTTATTTTATTTTTTATAATGAAAGAACTTTCTAAAAATTAAAAAAAAAATTGTTAAATGTGGCGAAATTTATATAATCTTTTCATACTGATTAAAAATTTTATATATATTTTTTTTTTTAAATTTTATATATTATTTTGTTTTCTTATTTTTTTTTTTATAATGAAACAACTTTCTACAAATGTCACATGTTCATTTTGATTCAAAATGTTTTTATTTTTTTTTTTTATTTGATTTTATTTCTTATTTCATTTTTTATAATGAAAGAACTTTCTAAAAATTAAAAAAAATTGTTAAATGTGGCGAAATTTATATAATCTTTTCATCCTGATTAAAAATTTTTTATATAATTTTTTTTTCAAATTTTATACTTTATTTTTTTTATTTTTTTTTATAATGAAAAAACTTTCTTAAAAAAATTGTAAAATGTTACATGTTCATTTTGATTAAGTTTTTTTTTATTTTTTTTTAATTTTTTAATTATTTTATTTTAATGAAATTAAAAATTATAATATCAAAATGTATTTTCTAATAATAATTATTATTTTCCTATAAATTTTCTGGCTATTTTATTTCAATATTTTTTTTCAACCTCAGCCCATTTCGTCTTTCTTATACTAATAAAAATAAATTACTTTACATCAAAAAAAATACTTTTTCAGTACCAAAATTTCAGTACGTTGTTTGTCGTATAAATGAAAAAATATTAAAAATATTTGTAAATATCCACACAAAATATATATACAGTTAATTTCCTCAATCTTCAATTCTCATATTTTCGAATGATTGCCAAATAAATAAATTATAATTAAAAACTAAAAAAACGAAATACCTTTTAAGTCAAATAAAGGCAAAATTTCCTAAAATTGTTTAGTCTTGTCTTAGTCTTTCTGAAAACAAATATACATATATCTAAGTATAAATTAATGGTACATCCTAAAAGTAAAAGTATAATGCAAAAACCAACTATTCAATACTAAACTAAATATTTCCAAAAAGTGAGCTTTTCACTTATCACAAACTACAAAAAGCATTCAACTAAAGATCACAATTCATGCAACAGTAAATGTAACTGAGTTAAATCACATATAAAACTTCGAAAGCGAAGATCGCAACAGTATCGAAAAAAAATTAGTAAATTTTCCAAACGTAGGGTGCGTAAAAATAATTGAAATAGCAATAAAACATAAATAAAAATAAGTTCAATAAAACTTGAAATAATTGTTTTATTTATCAAAAAGCACGCCACTAGTAATTTGAATGGGAAAATATGCCAAAAAAGTTGTTCGCATATTTGCTTAATGAAACGGCGATGCCTGCAAGGAGCAGCTGTTTCCCTCAGCTGGTCGGAAGAAACTGAATTACGGAAGCATTAAGATGAAAATTGTATGCAATTTCGAGTCGGAGATGGTAAGAAATGTTTGCATAAGCCATCGTCCCTCACTAGCTGGGAGCTGAAGCTACACCGAAGTGCCGGTGCTGATCTCCACGGACAGCGAAGCATTGCTGCGATTGCCCAATATTGTCTCGAGCACAACACCTTTGGAGCTATTGATAATCTCCGCAAAAGAGCGCGCGTCATTCTCCTTTTCCTCCTGCAGATGCGCCACCTTCTCGCTCATGTATGCTAACTTTTCCTGCGCATATTCGAGCCTAATCATAAGGATGGAGAGTTAGAGGAAAGTTTTATTCAGTTCTCACAAACAATTTCAGACTAATTACTTACTCATGCTTCATTTGGTACACCTGTGCGGGTGTGAACTCATCGATGGCCCTTTGTGATAAAGCATTTTGCGAAGTATTCTCAAAAACGAAAGTGCCCATCGTTGCGGTTGAATTTACACTGCTCACATAGTCCGCGATGCGTTGGGAGCGCTTCTTCCGTTCGGATTGTAGCTCAAGTTCCTTCTCCAGCTCACGCATACGCGCTTCCATGCGCGAAAGACGCACCTTCTGTTTGGCTAGCTGTTCGTGCAATGCGTCGTTCTTTGCACGGTCCTGTTCGCTGCGTTCAATGAGTGTTTTGTTATATTTGAGCAGTTCATTCTTCTCGGCTTCCAAAGAGTCGAGTATAGTTATGAATTCTTCCTGTGGAAGACAACGTCAATTATAGCGGAACTCACGGAAAGCGTGCTCACCTTGCGTAGTTCCCGACATGAGAACAGAAAGCCTCCAGACAAGGCTTTCAGATCAGTTTCCAAACGCGTTATTGTCTGATTCAAGTCTTCGATGTGTGTTTCTTTGCTTTGTAACAGATTTTCCATGTTTTCCAATTTCAGTCGACATTCCTCCTCACGAAAGGCGCTGTCTTTATGTATGCGCTTCAGGTCGTTTAGTTGTCTCGCCATCTCTTCTAAACGGCTTTCGTAGTGGTAGCGTTTCACATTCATTTTCTCATTCATATTCGCCAGATTCAAGCCGTTATAATCGGTTTGTTCTTCCAGAGAACTCGCTTTCACTTTGTACTTCAAGACTTCGTCGTTGAGCGTCTTGTTTCTCACTTTCAGTGCCAACACCTTGCCTCGTTGCTCTTCTAGTTGCGCTTTAAGTGAAGCGATCTCTTTCTCTAGTCCTTCCACTTTGGCGCGATGCAATATCTCGGTTTTTCGCACGACTGTGTTGTAACGATCGAAGGAGGTGGCGCTGACATTCGACGCCACGGTTGCTTCCGCGTGTCCACCCGCCGATCGTGCACCGCTCTTTGCTGTGTGTGAGGCCGTCAAATCAGCATGCGGTACATCATCGGTGGCAAAGGTGATGGGACTATCCTCCGCGTACTGCCTGTCTACGATTTCCAGGCGCTCTTTTAATTCGTGGACTTTCTGCTGCAGATGTATGATTTGCTGAGCGCGTCCACGCCAATTGGAGTTCTGTGCCTGCGACGCCATCGTGGCCAAGTTAAAGTTCTCTCCGATTTCCTGCTGCAGACATTTTTGTGCGAGTTTCAGTTGATTTTGTAATTCGGTATTTTTGTTGCGTGTCTCGAAGAGCTTCTGCTGAATGGAGTTTAATTTAAGGCGCAGCTCATCCGACGGTTCCTAAAAGAAACAAGCTTGTGAGCATTTGTGATCAAAAAAGACCTCTAACTGGTGTAAACACCTTTGGAGTATCAGAGGCTCCTTTGTGCAGCTTATCCTCGAGAAGTTTTAAGTCTCGCTCCAGCTTTTGGATTTGCAACTCTTTTTTGTTAACTTTATTCTTGGTGCTTTCCAGTTCGGCTCGCAGCAAGCGATTTTTTTTGCTTAACTCTAATAATTTGGAACTCGCTATAGACGAATTACAACGCAATTCATCGATGGGCACCGAGTTGAGAACCTCATTTAGCGATTGGACTGATCGCTTCAAATCTGTTATCTCCGCATTTTTCATGTTGATAGCTTTGCTCAGATTTTGGTTCTCCTCCGACAACAGGACTACCTTTTGTTTTAGATGTATTTTGGCTCCCTTTTTACCTCCCCCTGCGTTGCTAACGTCATCATTGCCGGCCATGGCGTCCTCAATAATCTTAGCCAATTTCTCCTTTGAGCGACGCTTGGCCTTGGGCGTCTCAGTGACTGTTGCCTGATCCATTTTCTGTATAACATCCATTTCGTACAAAATATATAATTGTATTTATCTAAATATTTATAGAAAATATGCTACAAATAAAAAAATTTATTGCTTTTATAATTGTATAGCGTAATAGGAAATATATGAGGGGTTCCTGAACGAAAAATGAAAAACGTTGTAAATTTTCTTTAAAATTTAAATTTAGCTGTCACTTACTATTGTTAATGGAAAAGTTCCGATGACTTGAGCGGAAATGTCAGCGATGCCAGCAATTGGGAGACAGAAAGAAATAATTTTGTCAGTTTTGGATGATTACAGCTTTATCCAACAGATGGCACAGTATACTTCAAATTTTAGGCCAACAGGTGTCGCCTAGAACACTAAATGCAAAGGCACTCTTATTGCAAGATTTTCATAAATTATTTTATACACACATTTTTATGAAAAATTATTTCGACAAATAAGAAAATATACACTATTTTCTACAAAACTTCGCAATAAAAAACATAAAATAAATGATTATGAAAATATGTGTGCCCATTTGTCAAAATGTGTGCAACCCTGTCAGAGGTTGACGTGTAATGTAAACTGTCAGATATTATTCTGCCGACGAAAATAATCAAAACTAAAATGGAAGGTTTTATGATGGTAAATTTTGTAAAAATGATAAAGTTTAAGTGATAAATAAACGTCTTTTAACAATAGGAGCCCACACTTAACATAATCAAAGGCATGTGCATCATGGACAATGATGGCAACCGTATATTGGCCAAGTACTACGACAAGAATGTGTTGCCCACAGTGAAGGAGCAGAAGGCTTTCGAAAAGAACTTATTCAGCAAAACACATCGATCCAATACGGAAATTATCATGTTGGATGGCCTTACCTGCGTCTACAAAAGTAACGTGGATCTATTTTTCTACGTAATGGGCAGTGCTTATGAGAATGAATTGATTCTATTGTCGGTGTTGAATTGCCTATACGATTCGATAAGCTTGATACTGAAGAAGAATGTTGAAAAGCGTTTGGTTTTGGATAATCTAGAGATTATTATGCTGGCATTCGACGAAATCTGTGACGGCGGGTATGTATTGAAAACGGACAAGTTAGTTGTGTTATATTTAAACGTTTTGGTTTATTTAACGTAGAGTCATACTGGACGCGGATCCATCCTCAGTGGTTAAACGTGTGGATTTGCGCAACGATGACATTCCCATCGCCGAGCAGACCGTCGCGCAGGTAACTAATAAAATCAATGGACTATTTTGGTAGTACGACGCATTTATCGTATAGATGCCTTGTCACTAAAAAAAAGAAAGAATTGCTCTCGAATTGCGCATATGTAGATTTTCAAACCTTCCCTTTTGGTCATTTACCTAAATGTATTTTAAAAATCTCGAAATTTATTATTATTAAATTGAAATATTTGCTAGGCAAATTTTTCCGTTAAATAATATGAGTTATGTACGTATGTTTGTAGTTCGTTTTAAATGTAAGTGCCTCGTAATGAATGCCAAACGTTCAAGTAAACGCTCAGTAATAAGCGCCTAAGCATATAATTACATTTATACAAGTGTATGTATAAGCAAATCGCAAGTTTGGTGTAAATGTACTGAAAATATATTACCTTTTAGCTAATTCAAAAGTATATAAAAATAAAAATATGCTAAACGTTTAAGTCTATATTATTTTACTTTTATCGTTTGTTGTTTGTATGCTTTTCAATATTTGCGTCAATTTATGTAATAATTTGCTATATTCTCCTCACCAGTATCAGTAGAAGAGTGGTTTTACGAAAATAAACATATTTTACCTCTGTTTTAAAATTAATTTATTCACAACTTCTTTACCTTTTCTTTATGCCGAAAACAGCTGCTAAAGCGGAAACATTTTCTTGCAATTTAGAAGTGCTTCTCTATTGTTATTACTATTGTTATATACTTTACGCCATTATTAAATAAATGCAACAAATTCAAGAAAATTTTACTTTTCTTTAATTACTACAACTGTATTTAAATACTTAATATTACGCATATGCTCAGTAAATATTTGCAAAAATTGTTTTTATAAATTTGTATAACAATTCGTAATAAACTATTATGCCTTTACAGGTTTTGCAATCGGCGCGCGAGCAGTTCAAGTGGTCCATACTTAAGTGAGCAGTGTTTACATAAATCCGTTGGGACAGAGGAGGCAAAAATCAAGTTTTATAACTATACACAAAAATATACTAAGTTGACTTTCCAAAAGCGCAGTACATTCGATTTTTATTGTAATTTTAATATAATTTAATACCAAATACAAAGAATATATAGCGAACTATGTCGACAAATGTGTGTGTATGTAAATGCCTTTAAAGTGTTTATTCGATTTTAAAGCATTCGGCTGATTTGCTAAATTGGGCCTAAGCGATTTATCGATTTACTGAGGTAAATATAAAGAAACTTGCTGCTCGCAATTGGTACGAAAGCTAGCTGCCGTAGAATCGGTTTAGGAGATTAAAAACGTTTACTTCATTTGAGCGACCCACTCTAATGTTTATCGCTAGATTTCTATTGTCGTTTGATACATTAATCGATTTGTTATTTCGAACAATTATAAGTGGATAAGCAGCGGGCGACACTCCTGTTTATTTTTTAATTAAAAACAGACACATCATTTGTCCAATGCGTGCTTACTGATATCAGTTTGGCCACACGCGAAGATTCCGTGATATTGTGGTATTTTATCAATGCACGATGATTTTGGAAAAAATTCATTAAAGTGTGTTCCATTTGTTTACATAGATTTTTTTGGGTATTTTTATTTATTTATAAACATATTTAGATGCACCAGGCGGGTCACATCGTGGGTGGTAAGCTAATACGCCAATAAAACTAGCTGAACCAGCGTACTTCGTAACGTTGTACCGAACTCAAAAAGTCAAAGTCAATATCAATGCAATCATTATTGAATAATCTGACTTTGTTTTATTTTTATGGAGAATTTGGACGGACTATAGACATACTTGACACACTTGTGCGGCACCACAGAAGACGGACACGAAATCTGTTCCCACGACAGTCGGGTCTACGTAACCGGAGCGGACCCGGACTTTTATCCGGCCAAGGACTGTCAACTCGGCAGAATTCTGTCGCTACTACAACAACAACAACTGCTACGAAATTTTCCATTTCTTCTTGTGTGCCGTTATTACTTTATTACTAATAGGACTTTGTCGAGTGTAAACAATAACAATAAATTCTAAATAATCCCAAGCGAATTAACATTTTTCTAAAAACTTATGTATGTATGTTTGTAATATTTGTATATACACAAGATCTATGTAAGTGTGAAGTGAGCTTTTGTGTAGGCACTCCTACAGTCCAATATTTAATCAGCCAGAAAAAGATCAGTTTGCAACTTGATTTTCTCGACTTTTTCTAAATAGTCGGGTTTATACCTATTTATTGTACCTACACTGGTCATGTTACCAAGGGAAGTAGAGGAAGAAGACATAAGACATAGTATACAGTTTTACTCCAAGCAGATGAAAACACGATTTCAGCGAAAATGTCCCAGCAGAAGCTGCTTGGAGAGGAGTGCATCATGTTCTTTAAGTGGAAGAATGCGGCGTTCACTGGGAAGGTTTTCGATGGGGGGAATCAAAAGGTATCTTATAATAGTCCGGTGTGCGTTGTTGTGACATGTTTCTACCTTCTTCAGCTGCGTCTTGGCTGTATTCCTTGGGTTTGTTGTTTGAAAAGGGAGCCCTATAGGCCTATTGTGCCTCGGGAAGTAACCAATTTAAGCCCTGTCACCCGATCTGCTCAATGTCTTTTCAGTTAGAGTTTTGGGAGCCATGGAATATGTCCCTTCTTATCCGGCTGAAGGCTGGGCGTTCGCATAAATATAAATGGATATCCATCCATCCATTCTTTCCGTTTTCTGAAGGTGGGATCTTAAGGGAAGGTGCCCTGTGATAACTCTTACAATGAAGCTGAGCTCTATTTTACTTAAAAGTAGTAGCTTTTTGGTTTGTCCACCATCAATAGTCCATCAACACCCAAAATAACTTTGTAGTATGACCTGTGTTGCTTGTGCTCCGAGACCTGAGCTGTTCCTCTAAGGTCCACTGCTTCAAACAACCCTTGAAGGAGCTAAATGACCTTTGGCAGCATTGGAGGATTGTGTCTCTAGCTGCCCCCGGGGTCCTCTGCATTTTCTTCTTCTTCCTTCTATTCCTGTATGACCAGATACCCATATGACCCATAAGTGTGTTTCCAGCTAAACACAACTGCAACTGTGAACTTAACAGTTAGGCTCCTTTCGAGGTTGACTATTTGGGCTTTGGTTTATACTAATTGTAAAGTATTTTATAATTAGTTGAGTCCCCTATGTCCCACATAAAATACCGTAGCAGTTCTTCTCATAGCTGGTATCATGCCGTAGACCCGCTCTGTGTTCCTCGACAATGTCTGTTACATAAAAGCTGGTCACATGAAACATTTTGCAAGCCACATATTACTTGTTTGCCGATATCTGAATAATATAATATCGAAATGACCATAAAAGAATATTAATAATGCACATTCAGCATGGTATATCTTTTATGGCTCTGCTGCTGTCGTGCGGGCGGTGAAGACGTCGCAGTTATTAGTAGCGCTGCAGCGTTTCGGTGGTCACGCAGCGACACACGGCCCGACCTAAAAGAGCTAAAGATTAACGACAGCCACTCATAAACAAACAATTAGGTAATCTCCTTCGGAATTAAGTCTCTAGATTTGCTCTACATGTGTGTGTATGTGTGTGTGTACTACTTTGCTGTTTTATGGGTTTTTGAGTTAATATTACTACGGCGTATTACCGTTATAAATTTAAATCGGGTTATATGCCATAAATTTCTTTTTGAAAACTGGTAGCCAATACCTTCGAGTGTCGGGCAATTTTCTGATTAGCTGGACGACAAAGGGTTATAAAGTACGTTTGTTTGTGGGTGTGTGTGTATGTACATATGTATATGAATTTTACTGCTAGCCAAACCAACTGCGAATATACATATGTATATACCATCTACATAACACGTTTAAAGTATAATTTCAAGTATTGCCAGATAAGCAGGAAGATAAATCTAGTTTGGCTGGGAGAGTCGAAATTTTTATCGACTTTAGATACAAACACGTACGTTGACATAACAGCGACTTAATCGGCGGCCTTCACAAGGTTCAAGTATGCAATAAATGTGTCTAAGTACTTATCTGTGTTTGTCTGTGTGCGTAAATACATGTGTAGATGGGCCAATTAAGTTATGGAGTCGTGATATACACGGTGCGGATATTTCTCATAGCCACTAAGAGATTATTTGGTCTCATAAATGGCGATGAAATCTGAAAGGTCCATCCTAACATACATAAATATGGAGGCAAGTTGGTGAAGATGTGCGAAAATATTAGCGAAACCTATCAATAAAACATTCTCATGATTTCTAAATGACTGCTACTTGGCCATAATAAATAAGTTCAAGTACAGAGGATCTAAATATTTGCAAAATTTATGACTTAACATTCTATCAGACACTATCATTGGTCTATCTTAGTTATATATGCCGAAAGTGATTGAATAATTGTCAGAATTTATGTATCAATGCCGTTATGTGGTCATTCTGCTCGCACCGTATTGAGAGTGAAATCAAATAATCTGGACATACTCGACAAAAACTCCGGAACCTCCAATTTTTAAAGCTTTGACCAGTCGTTTCTTCTTTTCACATTTTGGCGCCAATTCGAGATACCTACTGCAGGCAGATCCTTCTCCACCTGATCTCTCCAACAAAGTGGACGTCTTCCTTTTCCTCTGCTTCTCACTGCGGAGAATACTTTCAGAGCTGGAGCGTTTTCATCCATTTGGACGACATGATCTTGCCGGGGTAGCCGCTGTCTTTTAATTGGTTGAACTAACTATGTCAATGTCGTCGTATATCTCATATACATAGCTCATCGTTCCATCGAATACAATATTCGCCGTGGTCAACGCGCAAAGGGTCATACATCTTTCGCAGAACCTTTTTCTCGAAAACTCGTAACGTGGACTCATCAGATATTGTCATTGTCCATGTCTCTATGCCGTAGTAAGACAGGAATAATAAGTGACTTATAGAGTTTGGTCTTTGTTCGTCGAAAGAGGACTTTACTTCTCAATTGCCTACTCAGTCCGAAGTAGCTCCTGTTGGCAAGATTTATTTTGAGTTGGATTTCGAGGCTCACATTGTTGTTGGTGTTAATACTGGTTCCAAGATAGAAGAAATTATCTCCGACTTCGAAGTTATGGCTGTTAACAGTGACATGGGAGCCAAGTCACGAGTGCAACGATTGTATGTTTGATGACAGGAGACATTTCGTCTTGCCCTCCTTTACTCCGCGACTCGCTGTTCTCTGCCACCCTAAAAGAGAATGGATGGCCCAGAAGCATGCGCCTCGCCAGAGGAATTTACAACATCTATCAGACGGATTAAAAATGGCTAATGAAGTGGGAAGCTGGATCTCAGGCTACATCACAGGCGCGCAAGCTTATCGAATACTAAAGTATTTTCCAGGGGAAAGTCTCAGCGACCAGGAAAGCGGCTAAAACACCAAACAACGCAGGAAACAACAAGAAGATCAATATATACATCAATATTCAGGCGGCAATTAGGGTAATAAACTCACATCACTGGAGGACACTAGATGCAGCGGCTGCCAGAAAGCGGCTGCATATATACTGGGTTCCAGGCCACCAAGAAATCCAGCAAACGAAATAGCCATCCTTCTGGCTTCCGAACCAGTACAGGAAATACGGAAGTCACTAAAACCGATATACTATGAAATTTCTGAAAGAGCTTACCGATGAATCAGGAGATTCCGAAAGAGCTTATCGAAGGTGAGATGGAACGCCTTAAGGACATACACTATCACCGAGACTATTCGCAAAAGCACCGAAGAAAAACATGTCCGGTTTATACTCACATAGTTTCGAAAGGATTGCAGGACGGTTTTTAGTCTAATGACTGGTTACAATCTATTGGCATTACATGCGAACCGGATGGGCATAAGTTACGAAGCTGTAAGCAGAAAGTAAATACAAGAAAATATGCATCAGAGAGCTGTTAGAACACGTCCCAGTTTTCTCTCTAGCATTAACCAGAGTTCGTCTTAGACATCTTGGAGCTTGACAGTTCAAGGGACGAGGCGAAGACCACTTCAACGAAATTTAAACTGAACCTTCATCTGACGTTACTAAGGACTAGTAAGTCTATGGATAGCGTGATAAACGCCCAGTATAACCTAACTTAAAATTCACGAAGAAGAAGAAATAAAAAATCAAACGAAATAACGTTAGCAACAGCAACGGCAATAAGACTGATTCTTGAATAAAAAACGTTGTGAACTTTATTTTGGAAATTCATATAAAATTAAAAACGCAATTGATGGGAAACCGCTGTTGGAACCGTTGATTGCAATTTAGATAAGCGAGAACCTGTTGCTGCAAGCATGTTGCCAAAACATACATTCTTTTGATGGTTCGAGTCGAGGTCTGGCGCTGATTTATTTGCCAGCAAAGTGTATTCTAAGTACACGTGTACGTACTCATATAGTGCGTACGTATGTAAATATTAGTGTCTCTGGCTATAAATATTGCCACAAATAATGACGATATTTTTAGAATTTTCATTTCATTTCCTTTTTTGCTAAAATAATACAAACACTCACTTTTTATCGGCATGTTCCAATCAAGGGTTCCATTACGTGCTGTGCCGTTATCAGCGAGCGCGGCTGCTGAGGAATTACATCACCAGTGATAGTAGTGGCTCATTAGATGGAGGGTACGCGTGTGCGCCTAATTTTCGGCTGACTATTGTATCTAATTGTGTGTCTGCACTTAAATGTCGTTTAACTGGTTCTTTTTAGTTTCATTTTGGGTTACCCACGCAGCCACGCGTTGGCGAACAAAATTGAAAAAAATAAAGCTTTCAGCTGACTATCACAGTTCTCTATCTTGATCATGACCAAAAATGGCGCGAGTCAGCTGACCACGAAAAGTTCCAAACCACTTCAGATCCGCACATTTTATCAGGAAACAGCGATTACAAACCCAAAATCTTAAACACTGCAATTGTATTATTGTTTTGCGAGCCAATTTCATCATTACCGTTATGTTTGCCGATATTATGCTTCCTCGATTTTATGTCATTTCAATTATTTTTATTTTGGAAATTAAGTTCAACACCTTGTTGGTTCTTTGGAAGGGGTTTGGTCTTTTATTTATTTGAATTTCTGCGAAATACTGATTGTAAAATAATTTGCTTTTGTTTTATAACGGTGCGATTAAATGAATTTGTTGTCTGTAGGAAGAACATGCCGTTTTTAATACGCTTTTATTAGCTTCACTTGTATGTATGTATGTATGTATGTATGTAAGTATTTATGTATGTATGTATGTATGTATGTATGTATGTATGTATGTTTGTAACTTTTTTAAGTGGTACTGAAACGTAGAATATTTGAGCGACACTGTAGGAAGGCGTATGTATGTATGTATGTATGTATGTTTGTAACTTTTTTAAGTGGTACTGAAACGTAGAATATTTGAGAGACACTGTAGGAAGGCGACAGTAAGTTTAAGCAGCTCACCAAAAATATGCAACATCTATGTATATAAAACTAGTTTTGGCGACATTTGAGTAGCATATGTATATACTGAAATATACATATGTATATCCTTAAAGAAAGTATACTTTATATAGATACATATACTTACATATGTACATATATAAGTATAACCGCGCACCAGAAGAAATAATATCAAATAATGCAAAACACGCGACTTTTAGGTAATAAAAAAATTAATACTTATAATAAAATTTTTGTAGTAAAAAAAATTTCAGATACTAGTTTTCAAAATGCCTCCGAGAAGCAACTGTAGTAGAAAACTCCTTTTTTTAATTTTGGCTGTCACGTCGATGTGAGCTTTTTAAAAATTGTCACCGAATCTAATGGCGGAGAATACGATTTAAGTTATATTCGTTTATATTTCACAATATTGGCAAATATCATAGAAGAAAAAATAGATTCTTTCAATATAAAATAAGAATTCCTAAAAATTTTAAATACACAAAGAAATATTCTACCTACCCCTTATTTGAATCCCTCTACCTGAAAAAATGGAGCTTACCTACTTTCCGGGTCGACCAGTTGAATTATAAGTGCTAGTCAAGGACAATAGAAATGGATAAACCCAAGTTTGTACCGTTACTTTTTTGGTTCCCGCGGGACATCATAAATATCAGGAATATATTAGGTATACAATCAATCGAAAAAAAACAGTCGAAGTGTACGGTTGTGACAATTTAAAATTATAAGCGAAATATATTTACATAGATTTTCAAAAAGTCTGTGCGTCGTATAGTTTGATTTGATTAAAATCTTTTCATTATAAACTAATAAATTAATTTTATTTAACGAATTGTTTATAAAAAAAACAACAAATCTCAGCGAAAGAATGGAAAGATCGTCAGAACACTTAAGCGAATTACAGAAAATAAAGGAGAAAAGAAGGCTCTATATGAGAAGTTATAGAGCCAAGCAGTCGAAGGAAGGCAGGGAGACTCGCTTGAAGCAAGTGCGTCAGCGTGCATCAGAAAGCCGAGCCTCAGAAACAGAGGACGTCAGAAAGGATCGTTTGCAGCAAATGCGTCAGCATGCAGCGGAAAGCCGAGCCTCAGAACCAAAGCAAGTCAGAAAGGATCGTTTGCAACAAATGCGTCAGCATGCAGCGGAAAGCCGAGCCTCAGAACCAGAGGAAGTCAGAAAGGATCGTTTGCAGCAAATGCGTCAGCATGCAGCGGAAAGACGAGCTTCAGAACCAGAAAAAGCCAGAGAGGCTCGTTTGCAGCAAATGTGTCAGAATGCAGCGGAAAGCCGAGCCTCAGAACCAGAGAAAGCCAGAGAGGCTCGTTTGCAGCAAATGCGTCAGCATGCAGCGGAAAGCCGAGCCTCAGAACCAGAGAAAGCCAGAGAGGCTCGTTTGCAGCAAATGCGTCAGCATGCAGCGGAAAGCCGAGCCTCAGAACCACAGCAAGGCAGAGAGGCTCGTTTGCAACAAATGCGTAAGCATGCAGCGGAAAGACGAGCTTCAGAACCAGAAAAAGCCAGAGAGGATCGTTTGCAGCAAATGTGTCAGAATGCAGCGGAAAGCCGAGCCTCAGAACCAGAGAAAGCCAGAGAGGCTCGTTTGCAGCAAATGCGTCAGCATGCAGCGGAAAGCCGAGCCTCAGAACCACAACAAGGCAGAGAGACTCGTTTGCAGCAAATGCGTAAGCATGCAGCGGAAAGACGAGCTTCAGAACCAGAAAAAGCCAGAGAGGATCGTTTGCAGCAAATGTGTCAGAATGCAGCGGAAAGCCGAGCCTCAGAACCAGAGAAAGCCAGAGAGGCTCGTTTGCAGCAAATGCGTCAGCATGCAGCGGAAAGCCGAGCCTCAGAACCACAGCAAGGCAGAGAGGCTCGTTTGCAGCAAATGCGTAAGCATTCAGCGGAAAGACGAGCCTTAGAACCAAAGCAAGCCAGAGAGGCTCGTTTGCAGCAAATGCGTCAGCATGCAGCGGAAAGACGAGCTTCAGAACCAGAAAAAGCCAGAGAGGATCGTTTGCAGCAAATGTGTCAGAATGCAGCGGAAAGCCGAGCCTCAGAACCAGAGAAAGCCAGAGAGGCTCGTTTGCAGCAAATGCGTAAGCATGCAGCGGAAAGCCGAGCCTCAGAACCAGAGAAAGTCAGAGAGGCCCGTTTGCAGCAAATGCGCCAGCATGCAGCGGAAAACCGAGCCTCAGAATCAGAACAAGCCAGAGAGGCTCGTTTGCAGCAAATGCAGAAACAAAACGAAGAGGTCCGAAGGTTGCGTAAAGCCAGTATAACGACCTTTAGGCAGGCAATTAACTCGTTTTGCGATGCGATATGTGAAGTTTGCACTAAACGATGCTATAAACATCAAATTTTTAAGTGGATTGTAGATGCTATAGCAAACACATATTTGCCTAATGAATTAAAGCAAAAAAAATGTTTGGTTGTTTGCAATCGTTGCAAAACCCATTTGAATTCAAAGAAAAATATTCCACCATCCAAATCTTATTGGAACAATCTAGATCCAGGCTTTATTCCAGACGTGATTTCGGATTTATCTCAAGCCGAGCAAAGGCTGATTTCACGTATTATTCCATTTGTCAAAATTATAAAATTAAGCGGTGTATTTGGGCAATATAGTTTTCGAGGTCAAGCAGTATTGTTTGCTCAGGATGTTTTCGAAGTTACTGAAAAACTTCCGAATATGTTACCAAGAACCACTAATAATGCTGGAATAGTTGTCATTACTGAATTTTTGGAAAATATTAATGTAACGCGACAGTTTTCAGTATCTAGGCAAAAGGTATATGATGCACTACATTGGTTGGTCGCTAACAATCCCCTTTATAAAGACGTCACTATCGATCAAAACGTCATAATGAATGAAGAAGATATTATTAGAGTAGAAAAAGCTCCACTAGAGGTTATGAATGAAATCAATGATGAACTTAACAATAACCCTAGTGCTTACACAAGAATATGTGAATTTTCGAGAATTGTGCGTGCTTCATGGCACCAAGGAAACGAGCTCATATTCACATCAGGATTTGCAGGTGTACAATGCTGTGCGATGGCATTGTCTAACATCCTTAGAGCTAGTATTCTTGCACCAAAACAGTGGTTTACAAACACCCTCAACCTGAATATGATAACGGGTGACCAAATCTACAGCAATATAAGATTTCAAACGGAGCGAAATTTAATGGCCTATCGTATTGAAGACGATGGATACCTACTGGTGCGAAATTTCCACGCAATAAAAGATGTTTTAGTCGCATTCGGCAAACGGTTTCAGATCACTTTCGCCGATGAACCAAGCATATATGGAAGCTTGAGCGACAAGAATAATGAAACAAACTTCGGACGCACCCTTCGTCAAGGGTTGGAAGATCTTTTCATGGAACATAGCGCCGGCATAATAATAACAGAAGGACAATCATTCGGAGTGATGTGCTATGATAACAAATATTACTTCACTAATTCACATTCTTGTGGTCAAAAAGGATCTAGAGCAAAGGATAACAATGGAAAAGCCTGCATTATCGAATGCGACAATTTAGACGAGTTTGTGAGGATTTGTAAACGTACAACAGGCAGCAAAAATGTGCAGTATACTCTTGATTACGTTGATGTTGTATATGAAACAGACGAGCTTGATGAGATAGAAATACAGCAGAGTATTGAGATAGTAACGGCAGCGCCTGAAATGATTACTTCTCAACATGAACTACCTAATCATTTAATTCCACTGCAGACATCTTTGATGGCGCCGATTGATGTAATGCAACCCAATGTGGAAGATGAACTACAGGTTTCACGAAACCTTAACGAAATTACCCGCAAAACGAAAGACAACATCGTTAATATCGGACATGAACTGAAAGCAGAAGAATTTGCCTGGTACTTCTTGTTTCCTTACGGAAAAAACGGGTTCAAAGAACAAAGGCCTGTAAATATTACAGCGTTAGACTACTTTCAGTTTAGAATTTTGGGAAGTGACACAAGATTTCAACGTAACGACTATCTATTTTATGCCTTATCCTTCTTTGAATATTATAGAATCAAAAGCACTATATCTGCATGCGGCAAAAAAATTGTTAATCAAGAAGGAGCAATAGAAGATGTCCATATTTATGTAAAAAATTTAAGAGGTTCGGCAGCTTATTGGAGATCAGCTCTGAATGAACTATTAGCTCAAATCAGATGTTTAGGACCTCCAACATACTTCGTAACATTTAGCTCAAATGATCTCAACTGGCTAGACCAACGAAAGGCTTTGTTAATAGCCGATGGTAGGGCTGATGTTGATCCCAGTACTCTCGATATTTATGAGACTCAAAGACTTATCGAGAAGTATCCAGTAATTTTGAGTCGACATTTCATGTTAAGAGTAAATGCTCTAATGAAATTTATAAAAAATAATGATTATGTGTTTGGCGGAAAAGTGAAGGATCATTGGTGGCGCATTGAATTCCAGAATCGGGGCAGTCCTCACCTTCATATGGTGATTTGGATCGAAAATCATCCCGAGTTTGACTCAGAAGAAGGGAAACTTCTTATGGATCGTAATTGTTGCTGTAGAATCCCTTCAGAAGAAGTAGACCCAGAGCTTCATGAATTTGTTAAAAAATGTCAAATTCATCGGCATACACAAACTTGTTCAAAAAATAATACTTCTATAAGATGCCGATTCAACTTTCCACGCCAAGAATGTGACGAGACACGAATTGTGTCACATTCTTCAGATGATTTTCTTCGTAACGGAGGTAGAATTTGTTTACTTAAGCGTCGAAAGGAAGATGCTTGGGTAAATAATTACCACCCAGAGTTGCTAAGACTGTGGGCAGGCAACATGGATATTCAGCCATGCGGATCAAACGAAGCGATAGCGTACTATAGGGTGATTTTTTAAGAGCTTGATAACTTTTTTAAAAAAAAAACGCATAAAATTTGCAAAATCTCATCGGTTCTTTATTTGAAACGTTAGATTGGTTCATGACATTTACTTTTTGAAGATAATTTCATTTAAATGTTGACCGCGGCTGCGTCTTAGGTGGTCCATTCGGAAAGTCCAATTTTGGGCAACTTTTTCGAGCATTTCGGCCGGAATAGCCCGAATTTCTTCGGAAATGTTGTCTTCCAAAGCTGGAATAGTTGCTGGCTTATTTCTGTAGACTTTAGACTTGACGTAGCCCCACAAAAAATAGTCTAAAGGCGTTAAATCGCATGATCTTGGTGGCCAACTTACGGGTCCATTTCTTGAGATGAATTGTTGTCCGAAGTTTTCCCTCAAAATGGCCATAGAATCGCGAGCTGTGTGGCATGTAGCGCCATCTTGTTGAAACCACATGTCAACCAAGTTCAGTTCTTCCATTTTTGGCAACAAAAAGTTTGTTAGCATCGAACGATAGCGATCGCCATTCACCGTAACGTTGCGTCCAACAGCATCTTTGAAAAAATACGGTCCAATGATTCCACCAGCGTACAAACCACACCAAACAGTGCATTTTTCGGGATGCATGGGCAGTTCTTGAACGGCTTCTGGTTGCTCTTCACCCCAAATGCGGCAATTTTGCTTATTTACGTAGCCATTCAACCAGAAATGAGCCTCATCGCTCATCGGACACGGACGCGAAACACATTTCGAACCGAACACTGATTTTGGTAATAAAATTCAATGATTTGCAAGCGTTGCTCGTTAGTAAGTCTATTCATGATGAAATGTCAAAGCATACTGAGCATCTTTCTCTTTGACACCATGTCTGACATCCCACGTGATCTGTCAAATACTACTGCATGAAAATCCTAACCTCAAAAAAATCACCCTTTATATAGCAAAGTACCTATCGAAAGCAGAACCTGCAGGTATAGATTCTGGAATTGCGCAGGCAATACAGCAAATTCAACGCGAAGAAACTGATATTTCACGCAAACTGTTCAGCATATGTATGAAGATTCTTCATGAACGACAAGTATCAGCTGCAGAATGTGCATATAGACTTTGTCATATCCCATTACGGGACAGTTCTCGAAGCTGCATTTTTCTGAACACAAGAAAGGCAGAACAGCGTTACAGAGTATTGCAATTCGACAGAAACGGGCACGCAACTGGTTATTATAGTAATATCTTTGAAAGATATCAAAAACGTCCATTACAATCTCCCGATTACGATTTTGAAAACATGAGCCTTACAGAGTTTGCAATGTTATTTGAACCATTCTATCCGAAAAAGTAAGCGAAACTGAGGAAAGTGTTGATCACGACGCGTATGAAGAATTTCGTAACACACATCGTCCACTCATTACGCTATTAGATAAGAGCAAAATGGTTGTGAGAAAGGTTCCCGCAGTTGTTAGGGTGCCATATTTTATAGCAACATCAGATCCCGACAACTTTTTCTATAGCTTACTTCTTCAATATATGCCTTATCGTTTGGAAACTGAATTACTTGAAGGTTTCGATAATGCAAAAGAGGCGTTTTTACATCGAGAGAATCGTTTGAAGGAAATAAGCAGGTATATGCGCCAATTTCGAGAGCGTGACCAACAGCTTGAAAATGCATTCAATCAGATACATGCATTTGAAATTTTAGAACAGCCAGAGATTATAAATCCTGAAGTTATAGAAGAAGAATTACCGGACACAGAAATGAGCAATGATCAATTTCAAAGAGCACAGCACGCTATGAATATTGATCAAAAACAATTGTTTACTGTCATTACAGAGAGTATTAAAAATCAACTTAATGGTGATATTAAACGAGAAAAAATTTTCGTCACAGGTGGAGCGGGCACCGGAAAAACTTTTCTCTTTAATGTATTGAAAAACCAAGTTAACCGATGTTATGGAAAATTAGTCGTGAAAGTTGGTGCTCTTACTGGAGTTGCAGCACGGTTGGTCGGAGGTTCTACACTACACAGCCTGTTGAAACTACCAGTACAAAAAGATGGTGTCATCATTAACATGCCACTTCTTACAGGAAATTATTTAAGAGGGATGCGCCAGTTATGGCAAAACGTTGAGTTTCTGTTCATAGACGAAATTTCTATGGTGCCTTATGAAATGCTTTGCATGATCGACTCTCGTTTGCGCCAACTAAAGAGACAGGACGCTTGTTTTGGAGGTATAAATGTCTTACTCTTTGGTGATTTAATGCAGCTACCACCTGTCCGAGGACATCAGGTATTTCAACAGCCAGAACATATGAAACCCGCTACACATTTGTGGCGACAATTCCGCCTGGTTGAACTCCAACAAAACATGCGTCAACAAGAAGATACGACATTTATAGATGTGCTTAATGCTTTAAGAGTTGGAAAGTTGACGTCGAAGCATCTTGAAGTTCTTCTTGAAAAAGTGTCAACAGATACCACTGAAGAATTCTCGATTGAGAAAGCTTTAAGGATTTACCCTACTAACGACCAAGTTGTTATACATAACGAAAAAGTTCTGAAGAGCTTTCAAGATAAAGGGACTGTTATTTATACGATTAAAGCACAAGACCAACTCATTGACGCTACACGAAATTTAGGTAATAAGGACTTAAATACTGTAATACCGAATGATATCAATAAAACAGGAGGTCTTCCTAATGTATTAAAAATATTCGTTGGAGCAAAAGTGATGTTAAGGTCGAATATTGACGTGTCAAAAGGTTTAGTAAATGGTAATATGGGGTTTATTACAGAAATTATCTGGCCAAATTTTCGCAGGGACCAAGTATATGCAGAAGACATCCCGTCAGTACGTATTAATTTTGGCTCAGATGGTGAACACGTAATTAAGCCAATAACGATACAATTTCCAGCAAAATACAGCTATGGAGTCGCTGAGAGACGAATGTTGCCAATAATACTGAGTTGGGCGTCGACCGTTCATAAGATGCAAGGTTGTACAGTAGATCATGCAGTAATTTATCTGGGCTCTCGACTGTTTGCTGCTGGACAAGCTTATGTAGCACTTAGTCGTTGTAGATCTTTGGACGGAATTCGAATTGAAGAACTAGACTGTTCAAAGTTGACAGGTAAAACCCCATGTAACAGTGAAGCTTTAGAAGAAATGATTCGATTAAGAAATAATAATTCGTAAAGTCGTAAATAGAACTTGGTCGCAAATAATATAATATAACAATTAGTCAATGAAAGGTTATGAGTAGATATTAAATGCTGTCTAATTATCGATTAACTTAACCAATACTACATGTCATAGTTCATATTTTAACAAATTTGGGGTTTCTAACATCAAACTAAAAAATTAAAAATAAATATAGTTTAAAAAAACTAAAAAACACGCTTTTAAAGCATATCAAACTAAAAAGTGAAAAATAATTCTTTGTATAAACTAACAATAATAATGAAGGAAAAATTCCTGCATTATTGTGAGAAAAGCGTGGGGTGCTTTGTGACATATTTTTCATATATCGAGCATTCCACGCTATTTTCACAATAATGCAGGAATTTTTCCTTCATTATTATTGTTAGTTTATACAAAGAATTATTTTTCACTTTTTAGTTTGATATGCTTTAAAAGCGTGTTTTTTAGTTTTTTTAAACTATATTTATTTGTGTGTCTCTTTTGCAGGAGTTTGAAAGCAGCGCAATTGCATTACCGTTTTTACAAGCCGTTATAAACATAACCTTCGCATATTGCCGAATTTCGTTTTCCAATCGAATTGATTTTGATTGATTATGATTTCACGAATCATATTAGTCATATTCGTATCATATATCGTATTTCAATTCGAACAATTTATGACCAGATAAAGCCAATACTGCTATATGTTTGTGCTTATAGATGTGTGATTATAATTGGCGCTTGTGCCTCATCAACATGTAGGCCGGACTTCACGTCGTTTTTGGGCTGCGCGTATTGACTTTATCCAAAGCGTTACACCTGTAAGCCGTAGGTTACTCAAACAGATGGATTTTAGAGAAGCTCCTTCTTTTTGCACCTAGATTCGAATTCTTTCGATGAGTGCTGCTGTTCTAAATGCACTTTTCTGTAATTTTCGATTTTGATTTGGATGGGAGTGGAACCATTCACCACCTGTTAGTTGTCACATACCTAAAGAGCTTACCACGGCAGTCAAAAGTACATTTGATCACACCTCCTTAGACATTAATAATAAACATCTCTTGTGGGGATCGGCTCTTTTATTGCCTGTTCTTTGATTGTTTTCTCGGTAGTGTTATATCTAGTAAAATAGAAACGTATTTCGAAGAAAAAACTGTAAATAAAGCGCAAAATATTTAATTATTCATCAAAATTTATACTGTCGCCTGCAAAGTAATCCCCATCAGGTGTGATACTCCCATTTTTTCAGTCCTCAAAACACTTTTCACGAACACTTTTTGGGATGGCCTTCAGCTCCTTCAGAGAATTTTGTTTCAACTCTTTGACCGATTGAAAATGGGTTCCACGGGTTCAGTTTGGGGAACCAGAAAAAATCACAAGAACCCAAATCTGGTGAAAACGATGGTTAGTCGATGGTATTTAATGCGCTTTTGACTGTAAATTCGGTCACAATCGTGTCTCGATGCGGTGGTGCATTATCATCGTGTAAAATCCATGAGTTGTTCTTCCACAATTCGGACCATTTTCAAGGGATGTTTTCACGCAAACGCCTCATTACCGCCAAATATAATACCTTATTGACCGTGTAACTGGAACAAATTCGTGATGCACCAAACCACGAATATCGCAAAAAACAAAAAGCTTTATTTTTGAGTGGCTTTGGGATGCTTTTTTTGTCACATCGGCAGTTGTAATGTTCTCCATGAATGTGTGATCGGAATTCGTAGGGTCGATCATTTCCAAAGAGACAGATCTGTGATACTCCTTTTGAAAAACATTCAGCTTTATCGGGACGAGTCGAACAAGATCGCATTTCATAACCAAAATATTCACTAAAATTATTCGAAAGAATTCGCGAGAGATGTCGCGCTCTGTTGCCGTCTCTATAACAATTGCTTGGGGATTTTCAAGCACCATATTCTTCACTTTTTTTATATTTTCATGAGTTGAACGAGACATATCTTCAACGATATCTCGGCCACCTTTGAAGGCGTCTGAAGCAGCTGCTGTAAACACGATTCTGTCTTTTAAATCTAGATTTCGTATAAAACTTGTAGTTTTAGAATATCCTGGAACACGTAAGTTCAGGAAAGCTGACTTCACATCGGATTGAGGCAAGCGTCTTTTTTGTGAACCGCTCTGCAGTCGATGGTCTACAGGCTTTTCAAATGATCAATTCTACCAGAAAAGATTTTGCCAGGAAAGACACCTTTACATTTTCTTAAAGTTATATGCCATTTGGTTAATAAAGCCCCCATATTTGAGTAAAAAGACAGCCTAAACACTTTCTTTCCTTGATATTGGATATGTAATTAGAACTCGAACCAAATTTTAAATTTCCGGGTTTCCTTCGCTGATTTGGTCGAAATATGTTTTCAACCAAAATCTGAATCTTGAAATAGAGCATGGAAATATAGAGGTGGATGCGTTACACCACTTGACCCCGGAAGATTTTTTATGCCTTTCGGAATTTTAGTTTCATTAAGGCGTCTGTTGCCAACTGCTTCGCTCGAACTACATATTGTAAACCGTTGTAAATATTGAGGCGTTTAAACTATCAAAAATGACTGACCCACAAAAACCTGCAAAGTTGCCTACCGCTTGATGTTCGCGCTGGTGCCTTAGCAACATACGCAAAAAAGTGTTGTTTATTTACCTTTCAGTGGCTTTGAGACTGATCATAAAAGCCAAATTGGGTTCACGCCCTACAATAATTGTTTGATTGCATTATCTCTAATAGTGATGGAATTTTACCCGACGCCATATATCCACCAAGTGGAGTATCGACATACATTCATGTGCGTTGGTGGGAGTATGCGTAGACTCTCCCCGATAAGGCGATGTGAGTGATGCGCTCGCACTATCTCCATGCACTCACGATTCCTTAGAGCCATAAATTTTTATTTCCATAACAAGCGAAATGATTGGTTCATAGTGGTCCAATTTGCTCGGCTCGGTGTGTGCATATGTATTTATGTATGGATGTGGTTGAGCGCACCGAATGGGTGTGGGAAATGTTTGAAAACGTGCCGAGGTGTGTGCTGCTTGTGAGTTGTTACGGTTTGTTGTTGAAATTTAGCACGAGTTTCTTAATATCTGCGAGCGAGATCGCTCTTGAAGCTTCCTGTTTGGTCCGACACACTGCTACTTCAGCCTTGAGTACATGTGTAATTCTAATTCACTTTAAAAGCACTTGGATTTATATTTCAACTACTAACACGCACACACATGTACAATTATATACGTATGCGTGTGTTTGTATGTATTATATTGGCACTCACAGTTGGCGTTGCTTTAATTTATTACTTTTGTTTACCGATTGCGTGAGTTACAGGAATTTTAATTGTCGTCGATTGAATTAGTCTCGCTGAAATCAAAATATTTTTGTTTACTTTATACGAGTAGCCTAAAAAAGAGAAAACATGTGTTTCAAAATCAATTGCGCCTCATTAAATGGAGTCACGTGCCTTTGAGCGGCTCGCATTATGTTTTTATTGTTATTACAACAAATAAGTGATATAAACATACACTCGCAAATTCTGCCCACAATTTCGCATGAAGTGTCGAGCAGACAACCGAAGTCACTCAAAAGCTGGCCCATCGAAAGCTACTTCATTTGTCACTGTCCATAATGATCTACATACGTCAAAGTTAACGCGAAGATTGCGATCACTCAGGAATGCGCTGAGCAAACATTTCGAGGGGAAATTTGAAACACTTATACGATATACATAAGTACACAGAAATCACACAGGCATCGGGTAGATCGTGAAATATGGATTTATGCTTATAGTTTTTATATTCCTGCAACATGTTGCTACAGAGTATAATAGTTTTGTGCACCTAACGGTTGTACGTATCACATAAAATTAAGCGAGATAGATGTATCCTTAACCATTCAATCTGCAACAACCAAATGCGGCTAAGCCTTGTCAGGGTTTATCCGGAAACTAATAGGACTGAGTCGATTTAAAAAAATTTATTGAACCAATCATTACAATTCTTTAAAAACTTTCAAAATACGCTCCTGCTGCGGCGATGCGGCGCTGCCAGCGCGATTTCCAAGTATTGAAGGCGTCACGGAAGGCATTCTCCGGAATAGTCTTAAGCGCCAAGATGCATGCTGCTTGGATACCCTCTTTTGTCTCAAACTGCTTGCCTTTCATTGGCTTTTTCTGGCAAGAAAATGTGGTGGGGGCCCCATCTGGGCTATAGGTGGGTTGTGGAAGCGTTGGAATGCCGGCCTTGGTTAGACAGCATCACATAAAAAGCGGTGAGAAACGGGGCGTTGTCGTGGTCCAACTTCTAAGTTGCTGCGATGTCTTGTCAGACCCGATTGTCCCTCCGTCTGAGTTTCTTGAGTACTTCCACGTAAAACTTGGCGTTGACGGTTTGTCCAGGAGGAACCAATTCATGGTAGACGATGCCTTTGTTTTGTCCTTTCATTGTCTGATTCGTTATGTAATTAATTTTAACTAGAAAGAAGTTAATCGGTTATTTTCAAATTTTCTTTTTGTGTGGACTCAGAGGCCTCAGTAGGAGATGTTACAGTTAAACGCTTTCTTCTTTAAGTAATTGTTTAATTTAGTTGCAGAAACACTTTATAGATTTTTTTTTTAATCCTCAAAGAAATCTTCTCCCAGAAGTAAATAAGTAAGTTGAGAAATGGAAATATTATGTCGAAATCAATTCATCTTACAGCATTTTTGACACCTTCTAACTAAGATTCCCCTCCTCAGGGTTGTGCGCTGAGTTTGGGAATCCCGCCACGTAAAAACACTACCAATTTAAAGAAGAAAAGGGCCTCGGATGGTGGCTATAACCGCGTAAGCGATGTCTACGCCAATAAAGAAGAAGAATTAAGTACAAGAATATAGTAATACTCACATCTCTCTTACCGTCACCAGTCCAAAATAAACGACCTTAAAAATTGTCAAAGTTACTGGGTTATTTCGCTCAGTGCATGGAATGGAACTTTTTGAAAACGCTTCAAATTATTCGAGTGATATCAGAGAAAATAGCGTTAAGTAATTTATCATAAGCCATAATAGAGTGGAAAGTTATATATGGGTACTTGAGGTGAAGGTGATTCTTGAACTAAAGCCAGTTGAAAGCAAGCATGTTGGGGGCTTTCGAGAAAGGTGCCTGTTTGTCTTTCACAAATCGCAACCTTTGCTAATTTAGATAAGAATGTTGAGAGATGTCCAATGTGCAATTGTAACATGTGTGTGTGTGAATGTGGTTGTAAAGCTTATTTATGAAACCATATTTGGCAAACAAATCAAAGCAAATATTTTGAAAGGTAATATTGATTAAATAAGCGCTAAGAAAAAAATAAAACCACAATGAATTTCACTTTTATAAGTGCAAAACCGGTTTTTGCGGGTTTTATCAAATAATTTAATATTAATATTATATTAAATCGATAGTATTTTCAAATAAAAAATTATATTTTTATTGAAAATGCCTGCAAATAAAGTCAACGAGACATGCTTTCTTTGTAGCGGAATGTGAAGTTAGTTGACCATGAACTGCAGCTGAACTTTTTATGAGACCGAAAAGAACGAGCCTTCAGGCAATTCAATCACACTACATACTTTTATTTTCACTTTCAATTATGTTTTTGTATAAATTGTTGTTTTTTTGCAGCAATCTAACGGTTCATAAAAGACATGAAATGTGTTTTTTCTAATTTCTTTCGTCGGAATTCAAGATATCACTCGGCGATCTCACGTTTTTTGCTTTGTGACTTCACTCAATTAAGTTATTTTTACTGTTGTTTGTTGTTGTACTTATGAGCGTGTGTAAGTTTCATGTGTACTACTACGTGCTTTTATTGTTGTCAGTATTGTTCAACTAAATTTGTAACACGATTGCCGCAATAAATTCCGAGTGCTTGCTGTAATTCTTTATGATGTCATTATAGTCAGCAAGTGCCACTTTTGTTGTTGCTTTTAACTGCTCTTCATGTTGGTGGTGGTCTTAAGCGTGTGCATTATGAACACTAATTGTTGCATCGTGTTGAAATCCTAGATTGCAGTCACCCATTTCTGCCATAAGTGCGTTTTCTTCAAGCGATAACATCCACTGTGACGAACACTTTATCCACAGGGGTCAAGGTATTCGTATATCACAGCTATCTATATATATATTTTCTGGATTTTAACTCACTGTACTGGGGTCTGATATTAATGCTGGGAGTGTACGATTTGCAGGATGGAGCCATGAAGTTGACGAATGGGAGGGAAGTTCTCTGAGCGCTATACACTTGGGAGTGGCTAGAAACGAATCTTTTACAACAGCTGATGACTTCCGTTCTGTGACCAAGTATCCTCTGGGTAGCCCTAAACATCCGTTTGAAGGCGAGCTAAAGTGAGAAGGAGAAACAACCCCTCCCCTCCACAGGGTTCTGCGCTGAGTGCGGTATCCGCCACATAAAAAACGCCCCCAATAAAATGAAGAAAACAGTCTAGGATGACGACTATTGCAAACGTAAAAACACATGGAAGGTTCCTCAGGATCGAGAAGAACCTCTCCGAGCCGTGCGATATCACACGAGATTTCAGACAAGGCGAATAAGCGGTGTCCACGCCATTAAAGAAGAAGAAGAAGTGTACGATCTACTTAATCACTGGCAAAGTGTGAATGTGCGAAGTGAATTTCTTCTTTGATCTTACTTATCGCAAAACGTTCGCTTGTAATAATCGCCAATTTTTTCAGCTGAATTCCAAAGTTTTAAATCCACTCCCACTCTCTCTCTCTCTCTCACTTTTCCGACAGGGTTTTTTCGAAAGGCATTGCATTCGATGCACTCACTGCTGGCCACAGCCAAATTACAACAGCTGCACATCAGCAAAGGCAAGTGGAATGTTATGTTTCTATGAGGAATTTTGTGAACCCAGAGTGAGCAGAGAGCTCTGCAAACCACTTACAGATAAGTGAAATATTTCAATAATGTTTCGTTACTGTGGGCACTTGTAATCATTGTTTGCAGAGCGTCAATAGTTACAGCGTACGACTGATAATCATGTAAATGACATACATATCTACCAACAACAAAATGGGGCTAAATTTACTTCATAAATAGCCTTATATTATCTATACTTTTATATATGTACATATGTATGTCGACTCACATATTCAAGTGCTTACGGCTAAGAGAGTGTGGCTTAAATTACTATGGCTTGGAAGTGACTGAATGCCCCCAATTGTCTGTTTGATAGCGAAAAATCCCAGCACTTTCCTGCACTTGTGCTTCAAGGCCTATGGATTAAGCGCTTGGCAGGAGTGCTTCGAGAAGCAGCTGTTTAAATAAGGAAGACTTTTTCCCACACCTTAGTCAATATGCTCTGTGCGTACCCGACTCTTGCTGAGGCCGATCATCACGTACCGATCATAATTAGATAAACATCAGTAAAAATGAGAAATATTAAAAAAAAAATGTATTTTAACTTAGTAAATAGTTTGCCAATGATTACGACAAATTTTATAACGAGCAGATAAGATTCCCTAATTAATAATCGGGATTAAGAATTCAATTAAATTTCAGTTTCCTTGTCCAGAACATTTGTCCATATACAGACATATTCCACAGCATGGGCGTGATATGTTCGATATTAAATAATATTTAAACACGACTTCCTGTTAAATGATAAATCACTTTCTTTTAGGTACATAAAAATTATTTGTCAAAATAATTACTACTAATTACTTAAGTCTGACGTAAAATAAAAAAGTGACTGAAACGACCTATTAAGGCGTCAGTAGGGTAATCTGGTACTTGTTTTTTTGACTTTTTTTCATAGAAATTTTTAGTCTACAATAGAACTTTTTTCACATATCATGAAGTATATCGTGGAGTGTACGAGTATAAACAAATTTTTTTGGAATTTTTTGATGACATCTGTCGGAGAAATGGCTGGGTGAAAGAGATGCGTTTTTCTACTGGCGGACACGAAAAGCACAGAAACCCAATTTATTCTTAAAAAGTACGTGAGCGGTTATCGTCCCTACCAAAATCATCAACAAATTTTGATAAATAAAAAAGTAATTAACGTTTTTTTTTTGAAAAATTTCCCCGTGTTTTTTTACATAAATTTTGTCCTAACATTGTCAATAAATTATAAAAAATTATGAATCTAGTAGAGACGACAGCCAGGCGTTTTGTGAACTTTAAAAAAAAAAATTATGCAAATCGGTTGAGTAGTTCGACCGAAATCATGTCCGCCTGTTTAAAAAGGTGTGTTTTGAGAAAAACGCGTTTAAAGTTTGGGGTACTGAAAAATTTACATACCCCTAATTATTATTTTTTGGCCTTTTTCAAAACTTTTCAATGGTGAAGTGGGTTAAATTAATTCTATGGGTTTAAGGGAACAGAAAATGCAAAAAAAAAAAAAAAAAAATAAAATAAAAAAATATTACCCTACATACCCTTAAGGAAGTAACACTCTTTTGTTTTTTTAAATTTAGCTTTATCAGGACGAGTCGAGCAAAGATCGCGTTTCATACCCAAATATCTCGCGACTCGCGAGAGATGTCGAGCACTTTGTCATCCTCTGCCCTAAAGAGGTCGAAGGTCGTCCAGAACGAGACATGTTCTCTGTACAAGTTTTTCTTTGGTTAACTGTGCATTGTGACTTAAAGGCATCTGCAAATTGTATTCTCAAAAAAATTTATTTTGCTAAGTTGGTAGAACTATTCTTAATTATTATGCGAAATATGAGCGCGATATTTTAACCAGTTTGATTACAGCAGCTGCTTAAGTCGGTACACCTCAGTAGTGCGTTGTGATTTTTACAATGGATAAGATATCGAACAAAGAATTGGCTTACGGTCATTCAGTTTCATCAAAAACACAAGCCTACGAGTAGTACAAATCCTTCAAAGAGGGTCGAGAGATCGTTGAAGACATGCCTCGTTCTGATATTAAATAAGTGAAGATATGGCGCTTGAAAATCGTAAGAGCTAGAGCGATGGCAAGAGAGCCCACATTTCTCTGCAGTCTGTTCGAATGATCTTCGTGGATATTTTGCGTATGTAACGAATTCGTGCTCGAATCGTCTAGATAAAGTTGAATTTCTTTTAAAGAGAATACCACAAGCAGATCTCTTTAAAAATTCCGAATTCCGATCCCACATTTATGGAGAGCATTATTACTGCCGATGAGACATTGGTTTATGAGTTTGACATGCAAACAAGTCAATAAGCATCGGAATGTATGGGAAAGAACGAGCCGGAAGAAAAAAAAAAACACGCCAAACTCGCTCAAAGATCAAGATGATGCTCATGCTTTTTTTCGATATTCGTGGTGTGGTGTATCACGAATTTCGGAGTGACAGGCGTTCAATAAGGAGTTCTATTTGGCCGCATTAAAGCGTTTAGGTTAGAACATCCATCGAAAATGGCCGGAATCGTGGAAGAGCAGTTCATGGGTTTTACACATTGATAATGCACCATCGCATCGAGCCACGATTGTGACCGAATTTAGAGCAATGAATACTATCATTCAACTACCGTGTTCACCAGATTTGGCTCCGTGTGATTTTTTCTTCTTCCTCAAACTGAAATTGCCGCTCCGTGGAACCTTCTTCAGTCGAGGGAAGAGATAAAACAAAATTCACTGAAGGCGAATTCCAAAAGACCATCCCAAAAAGCCCTTATGAAAAGTGTCGTTCGGGGACTGGAAAAATCGTTGGTGTATATGTATTACATTTGAGGAGGATTACTTTGAAGATGACAAAATAAAAATCATTAACATAAAAGTTGATTTATTGTTGAGTTTTTTTTATAAAGAATACAAAAGATTCATAATATGTTCATATTGTTACTGTTGGCTGCAGCTCAAAAGCTGAAATAGTTTAAGAGAAAAGTGCCCTCAAAATCACAACAACTCTCAGTACAAGCTTATTTTGGTTCGCCTGGTGTTTACGATGTAATTTGCGACATTTCGCATAGTGATTATCAGGAGTATTTTTGTAACAGTTTTACTTTTATTTTTGGTTTCTAGCGCTTGCTTACATTTACAGTTAGCAACCTAACGATCGAGCGCAAAATAATTATTCAATGTTACATATTAATTAATCTGCCAGCAAGTTTACATGTCAACAAACACACACACACGTACATAAGGAGCTATGTACATGGTATATGGTGTGCCATATATAATACATATGTATACTATATGTATCGTGCCATGAAGTAATTTATCACCTGCCAATTAGAGCATTAACATGCGCTTAGCGCAGAGTCGCATCGCACCGGCGTCCGACCCGGCGTGTTGCCTTCCAGACGGAGTTAAAATGCAAAATTGAAGAGAGTACTCGATTTGTGTTTTTTTGTGGCAGATGGGCTGAGGTGCGAACGTCAAGTGCGGGCGAGTGTCGAGTGGTCGGAGGGCATTTACAACATGACAACCAACCAAAGAGCTGTTGTTGTTTACGTTCTTAATGCCAATAATACATATTTACTTGCGTGCTCTTTAGTTGCGTACAAACAGAGTGACATGTGCCGCGGTTAAGTTGTCAAAACATAAACAAGTTGGACATTTTTTATTTGTTGTTGCTCTTGTTGTTTTTGTTGAGGTTAATGCGAATGGAATTGAAGTGTTTGTTTGAAATAACTGAAATTCCAAAGTGTGTAATCATCAAATAGGAAGTGAAATCAATAAATGGGGCATAAATATTAAATCACACGAAATTTCCGCTTTACAAGTGCTAACCCGTTGGTGTTGTTGTGCCGTTAATGTACCTAAGTATGTGTAGATTAGAAGGAAAAATTTAATGTATGAGTAAAAAATATCTTTTACGAATTGTTATACGGGGTGGGCCATATAAAATTTTAAATTTAAAAAGTCAATAAAAAACGGCTTGATATTTTTCAAAGGTCTAACATTTGTTTAAAAGGTGGTTTTCTGAAATTTATTCGTGGAAAAAAATTTCGGACAAATGACCACCACGGCTGAGTTTACAGTAGCTTATCCGATCCACCCAATGTTGGAGTACTTTCTCGATGGTTTCAGGCCTTATGACAGCTACAGCAGCTTGAATCTCGTACTTTAGATCTTGAATTGTTTCTAGATGGTTGACGTAACATTTATCTTTAACAGCTCCCCACAGAAAATAGTCCAACGGAGTTAAATCGCAGCTTCTGGGAGGCCAATTCATATCACCTCTTTTGCTGATTATGCGATTTTCGAAGATATGTCGTAAAAGATTGAGTATAGCGTTTGTTGTATGGCACGTAGCGCCGTCCTGCTGGAATCAAATGTTGTCCAAGTCTTCCTCATCAATTTGCTTGACGAAAAATTCGGTTAACATTGCGCGATATCGCTCACCATTGATGGTTACGGCGGTTCCTTCTTCATTTTCGAAGAAAAATGGGCCGAAGATTCCACCAGACCAAAATCCGCACCATACAGAGATTCGTGCTGGGTGCATTGGCTTCTTGACGATTACATGCGGGTTTTCTGTGCCCCAAATGCGACAATTCTGCTTGTTAACGTAACCATCGAGGTGGAAATGAGCCTCGTCCGAAAAGGCGATTTTTCGTTAAAATTTACCATCCTTGGTCAAACGATCTTCTGCCCAATCTGCGAACTGTAGAATAGTAAATAGCGACCCATTTCGTAAATTTTAGACTTTTTACTGAATATCTGTCACTTTCCGAATGGTATTTGACGTCTCCAATGTCGAACTATAGATAATTCAAATTTAAAACGTTAGATGGCCCACCCTTTATAAAGCGGCGACGGCGTCCTTTTCCAAGACCTTCATAACGGTGCCGGAATGCAGCTCTTTGGTAGCCAATTGAGATTATTAGATGCTTGTTGTCCTCGAAAGCTCAATTGTGAACGCATATTAAGTATTAACGGGTTTTTCAGTAGGGACAGCAAACGACGCCATATTTTCCCCCGATCTTTTGACATTTCTTTTCAGTACAGTTTGCCATTTCATCATGCAAAGATACTCGATTTAACAACGAGTCGACGTTATTAGAATTTATTATCAAAATTCGGAATCAGTGGCCTCAATTTTAAGAGTGCTACGTCCAATTTGTGATGAGTTGTATTTGTTTAAAAACTACATGCCTACTCTCAACGTGTGTTCTACCACTGGTTATCTGGGCTTAACGGAAGATCATTTTAGCTTCAGTTTCATTTTACTTGGTCACTGTCCTGCTGGCGCGGTTAGGTTTACAAACTTACTGGATAGCAGTTGTAGGTTAGATTATAATGACTGGCTATCACCCCATACATAGATCTATAGATCCTTAGTAACTTTATGATTGATTTGATATCTAAGTTTGATACTTCGTCTAGTTCCTCGAAGACCGAAGCTCCTTGATTATTAAGACGAGTTTTAGATAGTGCTGGGCACAGGAGGTGTTTCAGCGTCTCACTCATGTCAACATCTCCACAAATTTCTTTCAACACTTATGGCCCTCCGCTTCGCATGTAATGCCAGTAGGTTGTGACATGTGAAGAGGCTAACAGCCGTCCGGCAGTCCCTTCGGACCGTGTGGGTAAGAAACGAGCGAGTTTTCCGAAGAGGCTTTTGCACATGATCCTGGCGATCCTGCATGTACTTAAGGCATTCCATCTCGCCCTGATCCACCTGTCAGCCCTTTCGGAAACTTCGTTGTATATCGTTCTTAGTGCCTTTTATATTTCCTGTTCTTATTTGATAGCCAGAGACAGTTTTAGCAATCTCATAAGCTGTTTTTTCCGGTACTCCACTGTGGCCTGGAATCCAGTATATATGCAGGTTGACATTTAATCTGACATTTAGCCTTACAGCTTTGTTCTTTTTCCTCGGTTGCTTCGCTGGCACCGTTGGTTGACTTTCAACTGACCCTCTGTCTTTTGGCTGCAATTCCGTCTTCGATTTGCGAGTCTCGGATCCGAGGATGTCATTTATGGCCTCTATGCATAATACATATTCTCGGCCTTCTTCCATTTTTTCCGCAGTCCAAGTCAAGCTTTCCTCTTCCTCCTTCGTACGGTTGGTCTTGCAGCTTAGCCCTTCGTGGACTTTGACCATTGTTTTGTAGGCTGCATTTGATTTCAACCCTTCCTTACAAGGTTTTGCTCTCGGCCTAGTCTTTATCGCCGACAGAGCACTTTTGGCATCCTCGGAAGCTGTTTTTTTTTGTCGGCTGCTACCGTCACAGTAGTGTTATGGTCACTGGCGACACAGAAAGTAAACTCTCGGTGCCCGCCGGTAGTAGCAGTAATTTCTCCCACCGACATTTGGGCTGATATCCCATCCCGTTTTTCCTCCGTTTGGTCCTCCGTGCTGAGTTTTGTTTTTCGAGGACCTCTACTCCTCGATATACACCCCCGACCCCAGAGTTATATGCAAGGCTAGAAACTAGTCCAGTTGCCAAGCCCTGATGGTGCCAGCAGCGACGTCCATTGCCCAGTCGACACCCGCAAGGAGAACATATGTAGCTTCGATGATTTTTGCCGACCATACTAGTGATTGTAATAAGGAGAGTATAAAGATCTCAATGCTTCCTTCTTGATTGTTGCTTGCCTTTGCGAGTTATGTTTTACACCTCAGAGATCTAACTTTCAGATAACCCATGAACTGGTGGGAATAAAAATAAAGGGCATTAGATGTTTTACAGTGGCGTCAACGCGACATGTCGGCCTATAAAATCCGGAGATGAGTGGGGTTCAGGCTTCTAAACTCATGAAAAGTGGAGCACTTCCTCTACAACCACGATTCAAGTAATCGCTTCCCCACCGAATTGCTCTTTAGAGGGCTAGAGATGCATACTTAAAATCCACTTACTTGTGCTCAGAGGTAGAGGGGTTCGCTATCAACAGTTAGTGGGAAAGTGCCCCTTCTTGTTGTTGTCAATGTTGCAGGAGGACCACCGCGCTCAAGTGTTGTGATGTTTTTTGCGAAAATCATTCAACTGATTTCGCGCTTATCGACGGTGGGAGGCACAAACATACCTGCACTTATTAACATGTTTGTCTCTTTACAAATTGTTTTAGCCGCGTCCGTTGTTATTATATCCAATACACAAGTGTGCGGTATGTTTGCAGCCGCTGGCCCGCTAGCCCAGTGCTCATGTGTGTGCGCCAACGAAAAACACCAAAAACACTTCAAGTGCCGAGCAAAATATGCAAAGTCAGACGTCGTTTGAGGAGGGATCCATGTTTGTGCGCGGGATGTGCGCAGCAGCAGAGCGATAAGGGCTTCGACCAGCTCACCCCCACACGTTGCGCGCAACATTCCTTTCCGTCGCATTGCAGCAATTTCAGCCACAAATACACACGCACAAACATACATACACATGCAAGTGAGAGCGCTGATGCCGTGGCGACTCTGCAAACCAAAGGAAACAAAACGGCGATCGCGCCGCCGCTTTAGGTGGCACTTCAGGTGCGCGGCGGGCTGCTGCCGGTGAAAATGTCGCTGGGCGGCGCTTCGACGCCTACTAACTGCCTGCGCGGGCAGGCGAAACACACTTCACCCTCCGGCCAGGCAGGCGAACAGCTGTACCGCATATAGAGCGAAAGAGTGTGATAATCTTATCTGCTGTGTACCATAAATTAGACGGGCGTACAAGCAATTTGTACGATATCGATAGGACAGCAGCAATTTCTGTACAATAATAATAATTGCCCGCGATAACGGCGCGCTGTGGTGAGCTGTGCCGTGCGATATTCGACGTCGTTTAAAAGATTGTTACGCCGAGCACGGGCCACAGTTGGGCGAGTGATTTCATAGCGTTAGCACACGCAATCCACAGTGCACCGAGGTGAATTTCGCTAGACAAAGTCAGAACAAACACACACAGTGACACTCCCTTTTAGCTCACAGACAAAGACTTGCAGTGCGTGAGTGCGTGCCTTAAAGTGAAACGACGAGTGAATAAGTGTACAAAAACAAAGAAAAAACTAAAACTAAAACTAAAACTAAAAGAAAAACAATAAAACAATTGTGCAAAAACATTACAACATTTATCATAAAGAAGTGTGTGGCAATAAAAAGCCGAATCAAGTTAGTGCTAATAAGCTGAGTGTGAAGGACTGCTTGAACACACACACACACACACAAACAAGTGCTTTCGAATATTCTTTTTTATCAACATTTGCTGACACCCAAAAATTTACAACAACGTTGGCCAAAATGAAGTTAAGGTGAGTAGAAGATTTATGCGCTTACAAGCAATTAAAGCCAACACACACACACACAAACATATGTGCTTGTAGCATTGTTGGCACACCAGAGAGTTACACAGCAAACAAACGTTTATCGGTCAATATTTTTTACCGTTATACTGCGTACATGTGTACCTACGTGTGTATGCGTGTGTGTATGTGGTCGTTACTAAGCCATAAAACATTGAAAGTTAAGATTCTTTTTTATTGACTTGGCATGTGATCACTTGCTATTGCGGCTATTGCCAGCCAAGTGACCATTGACTCGATGATTGATTAATTTATGAAAGGAAGTTAAACGCTTCAACTTTAAATACAACGAAACACAAACAAGTCTGCGTGGACTACATAGTTGTTTGGTGTTTTCCAGCTTGTGCAAATTTTATATCGACATACAATCTATTTAATCCCAGTAATGCTAGAAGTAGATTAGTACAAAGTATTTTTTTAAATGGTGAATACGCCGCTTGGGTATATCAGGCAGCGTCTTATGTAGGGAACTCAGCTTAGTGGGATTTATTACCATTACAGTGGACGTACTTTAGCGCTGAATATCGGCCAAGTGACACCCTGTAAGCATATTTATTTGAACCTCCATCAGCAAGCGCATAGTTTTTTTACTTTTATTTTGACCTTATCTATATAATCTGCCAACAGGGAAATGGCTTGTTCAAAATTATATAGATCTCACTCATCACATTGTGTTTTTAAACTGCGTCTGTATTCAAGTGGCAAATGGGTGGCGGCGAATTTGAGGTGTGAGTCTCAATAAAATTTCAAGCTTTCATTTCCGCTGTGTTGCAGCCTTTTTCAGGCCTGGGACCATTGCCTTTTTTCTATCGGATTATGTGGTTTTTTAATTCACAAATTAAAGAAATTTTTTATCATGCGCAGTTAAAAAAAATACCGTTAGCTATTCGGATATAAGATTCTCTTTTACTGAAAAACTGAAAACAGGAGTTATATACAGTTAGAAGGCCGAAAAAAGCGATTTTTCCTGAATTTTTTCTGAGAGAACTATTGATCCAAAGATTTGTAGACATAGTGCGGTATCTTTTAAGTGTATTTTAATGCTTAGTAATAGAAAAAATATTTATTTGGAAAGGAACTATCTTTTACTGGAAAACTGAAAACAGGGGTTATATACAGTTAGAAGGCCGAAAAAAGCGATTTTTCCTGAATTTTTTCTGAGAGAACTATTGATCCAAAGATTTGTAGACATAGTGCGGTATCTTTTAAGTGTATTTTAATGCTTAGTAATAGAAAAAATATTTATTTGGAAAGGAACTACAGCTGATCTCCGGGAGCTCCTCTCAGACGGTGCGGTAACCACATTATCTCTGAACTACATAAATCTTCTGAAATTAAAAAAAAAACATGGATTTCGTTAAAGTAATGTTAAATCTAGTAATTAGTGGAAGGAATAAGCAAAATAAAATTTTTTGACATATTTGCGGTTTCTCAAAAAAAAAAAAAAAAACGAATTTTTAACCAAAATTACGGTTTTAAATTATTTATAAAAAAACAAATATTTATCGGTGAGAAAAAATTGTCGTTTAGTGACTAAAAATAGAATATATATTTAAGAAGCTTGTGTTAAAATTTGAAACTAATCGGTTAAGATGTTTTCTAGTAATGTTGGTCACAATCTTTGAAAATACTACTTCCAAGCTTTCTGAAACGTCTTTTCAAATTTGTTTGTAACTTCGAAAAGACTCACCGGAACGATATGAAATTTTCCGTATGTAGTCTCAAACATATGCACCTTAAGAAAATAAAATAAATAAATTAATATTTTCAAAATTCTAACTGAATAGAACATCAAAGAAAGCATGGAAATTCCGATGATACCAGATATTGTTCAATATATACATTTAATAAATAAATAAATTATGCACCAGACAAATCGATGAAAAACACTCATACATACATATAGGATATGTAACCAGTAAGAGAAAAACCCACGTCAAAAGCAAAAACCGAAGCTCACACAAACACTTCACCTTTATCTAAAAAATCAAAAGGAAAATCGATAAAAGCGAAAATGTTTTTGTCACGTTCTCTACTGTGATCAGCAGCCCTGGCAGTGATGGATGCATAGCATTTACATTATCGGTACCCATATGAAGTACTATTTATGTTTCATGATATAAACAAAATGATTTCAATTACCAGCAAGCTTCTCGCCGAAATAAAGTCGGGTTGCGCGTGGGTGGCGCAAATGATTATGCGACTAACTCTTTACTTGCATGCTTTATCATACGCCCGCGCATCCACATATCATATCTGTCTAATCATTTTGGTTAATTGCATAATTAAGGTATCGTAAATAGCGGCGCAGCGCTCAAGCGGCTCGCCCATTCGCAGGGATTTGAGGGCGTCAATATCCGTAAATAACTGGCCGCTGTGTGGACGCACTGATATATGAGTTTATACATACGCGTATATATGTATGTGTGTGTTCATGTCCATTGTAAAGTTATAAAATTGTGTTAGTTGACTTGTAGCTACATTTGTATGTGTGTTTGCGTGTCTGTGTGTGAGTGGTTTCCTCATGAATGACTGATTTATAACTAAACTCTGTTTAATTATGTGATAAAAAATTAAGTATGCGTTGGTATTTATTGTTGTTGGAAACGAAATCGAATTGTTAAGATATGAAGCTAGGAAACTTTGATGACAGACCTTGGGTACAAAGTGTACAATGACTTGTACTATGGTTGTTTGTGTTAAAGTAAAATTCAGCAAAGGAGAGTGTATATATATGTATGTGTTGCTTGCATCCATATGTATGAATATGTGCGAATACATTCTTTGTGTAAGAAGGGTTCGCTTTTTTCCAATTTCTATGCGAAAGTTCAATGTTTATTGTCGATTTCTTATCTAAAAAGGTTGCGTAAAGCAAATGTTAGGAAGTTTCTAGCGGTTTTTTACAAGAGCTTTCAATTGAATTGAGTGATTTTTCCCCTAGTAGTTTAGAACATTTAATTCATTCATGAAGAATTGACTCCTCAGCATTTCCCCAACATAAGCAAATTAATTTGTGCTTCAACGGTGACTTTATAGTACTCTACAGTAATATAAATATTCGAGATAAAAATTTAAACAGCATGAGTAAGGCAAATGCTGGCTGTGCCTGAAATATTACCCGAAACATTAACTAAAATTTTACCCAAAACGTTACCCGATACGTTACTTGAAACGTTACCCAAACCGTTATCCAAACCGTTACCCAAACTGTTATTCGAAACGTTACCTGAAAATTTATCCGATACGTTACTTGAAACGTTACCCAAACCGTTATCCAAACCGTTATCCAAACCGTTACCCAAACCGTTATTAGAAAAGTTACCCAAAACTTCACCTGAAACGTTACCGAAACATTTCCCGAAACATTACCCGAAACGTTACCAATATTCCTCACTAATCTCAGGCGCTTATACTGGATTCACAAACCGTCGGCGTGATATCAGTTAGGCAGACTGATGAGTTGAATGCAATAATAGGCGCTGAATCATACTCGGCGCAAGTAGCGGATAACAGCAACACTGACATGTGTCTAAAAGCTGATAAAAATAAATAGCACTTTCCGTCAGACCCACGCACATGCAGTTTTATCATGATTTATGCCATAAAAGTCTCGCAGTGACAGACGGGTTAATCAGACTGAGTTGGACTAAAATAGGGTTTTAATGAAGATCGCACGCCTCAAAATAGAAGCCCAAACAACAGAAATACAGAAATATCATAAAAATAGATCGAAAAGTGAAACTGTTTAGATATGTATGTATGTGCTCAGCAATTGTCACCGAAGCAATCAACGTAACAAGCCGAAAAGTACACCACTTCACTAAGTAATGTTAATCAAACAGCCATTATATTTACTAATTACTTTTCAATTAACGAAACATAAAATGTACATTTTTGGAAGCAAGCGGAAACCACCTACTATCTTCGGCGCGTAAGGCAATTCATCACACGCCAACCACTTACATTTACCAATTAATTAATGCGTGTTCTTTTCGGCTGTTTTTTGGAAATCACTTTTTTGTTTTGTTTCCAGTAGTGAATACCCGGAACCAGTGTTATTACTAATCTCGAATTCCGCGAAGCATTTACGAATTAGCGGTAGCAAGTCGACTAAAGTAAACCCCTTTGTAAATATTTGAATTGGTCTAACGGACAAATAATGTGCGCGTGGAAGCGTTCTGCGCTAACTCCGTTCATGCTTTCGTTTATTTTCGGCGAAGTCACACAATTTCATGTTTATTTATTTGCTATCATTTCTTATTTATAGACTCTTACGTTGTTTACGTCATACGAAGCCGCAAGTGCCGGACGAGTTCCACACAACGCCGCAGGACGTGGAGCAGCAGTTCACCGAGGTGCGCAAATCGTTTCGTGAGGCCGTGAAAATATTGCTGCTGGGCACAGCGGAGTCCGGCAAGACGACGATCATCAAACAAATGCGCATTCTGCACATAAATGGATACACAGACGAGTAAGTTGCGTATGAGCGCTGGCGAGAGCGTAAGCTCAGCTAAGCATTAGATTAGAAGCGACCCCAATCGCAGAAGCGGTATATAAACAGTATTCCGTAAATCACTCAGAAAATTATAGAAAATTTAGATTCCGAAAATCATTCAGCAGACGTTAAGATCTTTTCTGCGATTGAAGATGAAAACACTAAAGCAAAGTTAAATGTATTATATACTATTCTATCTCCTAAGTTGGTTCAAATTGGAAACAATGTGCTAAATTTTTCTAAAATCGGTTCAGTAGCTTAGGAGTCCATCGCGGACAAACAACATGACACGTTATTTTTATATATAAAGATATTATTACCGTCAAGTGATTAGAGAAACTTTTCAAAAATATATAAACTACGCTGTTCTACGCAATTTTCTTATATAACTAAATGTCGGTGATTTTTAGGTTATTATTCTCGGTTTAGATTTATGTCATTGCTCTCTTGTTCATTTTCTAATACTAAATTACATATACATATGCTTATACTTATTTTTATTATTTTCTCATTACAGAGAACGTTGTGACAAAATCCCCGAGATATACCAAAACATCCACGAATCCATTTATCAGCTGGTGCAGCACATGTCTATATTGGGTATCCAGTATCAGAGCATAGCGAGTAGAAAGTGCGCAGACTATATACTCTCAATGGGCGATCAAGCGCCGGAATACATGAATGAGGTGGGTTTTGTATTTAATAACTACTTTTCAAAGTCAAATAAGGTTTTATGAAAGGCACAACTCAGAATTCTTATGACTTCGAGCGTGTTTTCGGTGTTCTAGTTTAATGTTTGAGGTTTGAGTATCAGATTATTGAGTAACAAGCTCCAATTTGAGGTTATTGCATAAAGTTTTATAAATTTTGTTTAATTTCTAGCACAATTCATTCATATTTTTCAATTTCATTAATGAATTTGAAATTTCCTCCTTTTGTCATATGTCATAAAAGTAATTCTCGTATCTCTGCTGGACTTTACTGGCATTTAAGGCGAAAAGTTGTTCATATGTAAGTAAACCCATGTGTGTATGTTTACATTAAATTTACGTCAAATATAATCGCAGAGTAGGCATTTGGGCTCTTAGATTATATTGATTGTGATGTGGCCAGAGCTGCACAAAATAAATACAAACAAATTTTGCAAATACAGTGTTTCATTTTCAATATACCACAATGTATAACTATCAAAAATGAGAAGAAAAAAACAGAAGTAAACAATATAAATATTAAATTCTTAGATATATTCCAACGAAGAGCGATGTATTTCATGCTTTGTATTAAATACATTTAAACATTTTTCGAAAAAGATTCCCAAATATAACGGCTTTCAGTAATATAATACAAAATCATGGATATGATTATCTTTATGACAAGTCTACATTCCATAGTTTTGCTCCATAGTTGTACGCGAAGAGCGAAGTGTTGATTTCTTATCAACAATTTCCAACACAATGCCAGACTTTTTAATACAAAAAATGGATTTTTATGACTGATAAAATAATGATTAGTTCGTGAGATTTATTATATTAAATGTTTCCACCACAAAAACTAGGAAATACCCACATTTCCAGTGTGGGTAAATGATATTTCGAAAAGATGTAATTCTAAGTTGGTAGGACCGTCCTTAATTGTTATGCCAAACATGAGCGCGATCTGTCAACTGCTTAGTTTGTTTACAGCAGCTGGTTTAGTCGGTACATCTCAGTAGTGCATTGCATTTTTACAATTGATAAAATATCGAACAAAGAATTTCTCTCAAATTTTGTATTTCGTACCAAATTTCGTGTGCTGAATAAGTGCGAATGTTGGAAAAGGCTGATGGTGAATCAGTTTTATCAAAAATACAAGCCTACGAGGGGTACAAAGTCTTCAAAGACGAGAGGTCGAGAGATCGTTGAAGCCATGTCTCGTTCTGGACGATCTTCGACCTCTTCAACTGTTGAAAACATTAAAAAATTGAAGGATATAAGGATATGGTGGTTGAAAATCGTTAGACAAGTGCTAGAAAGATGGCAAGAGAGCTCGACATTTCTCGCAAGTCCGTTCGATTGATTTTGGTGGATATTTTCGATATAAAAGGCGTTCTTGCTCGACTCGTCCCGATAAAGCTGAACTCTTTTCGATGCGAGAACAGTAAACAAGTCTCTTTGGACATGACTGATCGTGCGAATTTCAATCCCACTTTCATGGAAAGCATTATAATTGCCGATGGAACATGGTTTTATGAGTTTGACATGCAAACAAGTAAACTTCATTAGAATAGAGGGAAAAAGAGGGTCGCAACTAAAAAAAAAACACGTCAAAGCCGCTCAAAAATCAAAGTGATGCTCATTGTTTTTTCCGATATTCGTGGTATGGCTCATCATGAATTTGTTCCGGAGACACAGACTGCTAATAATAAGTTCCACTTAGCTGTATTGAGCCGATTGCGTGAGAAGATCCGTCAGAAACGGCCGGAACTGCGGAAGAACAATTCTTGGATTTTACACGATGATAAAGCACCATCTCATCGAGCCATGATTGTGACCGGATTTAAAGCCAAAAACGCAATGACCACGCAACGATCAACCACTGTATTCACCATGTTTGGCTCCGTGTTTTTGTTGCCCAAACTGAAATTGCCACTCCGTGGAATTCGTTTTCAGTCGATCGAAGAGATAAAACGAGAAAACGAAATGGGATGAAATAGAATTTCCCTTAAGGTATTTATGAAGAGAGCTGAGAAAAATTTAGATTCAGAGAGAAGGAGAGATGTTATCGGGCTTCATTAATTCCATCTTAGATGCTGCTCCCTTATTGTTTTATTAAGAAAGTCGCTTATTCAAAGCGACAAAACTAAAAATCTACATTAAATAAACTGATGACTCATGCCAGCGCCAGTTCTGCAGCAGTGTCTACACGTATTGCGGTCGTGCTGATAGATAGGCTTATCAGAGTAGATATATAGTATATGCAAGATTTTCCAAGCACCTGCTTAGTAGTGGTTAGGGGGATAAGGAGTAGAGGCGGGGGTCTTTCGTGCTGTTAGCTGAATTCATTTGAAAAATTCCGCTAAGCTAAGTATTCTTAACCCATTGACAACCTGTTTGTTTTGTTTTTTTTTTTTGTTGGGAAGAAATTGGTTTCTTATTGAACTTAGATAATGGGAGTGTAAACAAGGAGTTGTGCAATTAAAAAATTATAAAATCCACTCAAAAAATGCAATTAAACATGTGTTTTTCTCTTTTCATTGCAGGAATATTGTGATCACATAATAACACTGTGGAACGATGTTGGCATACGGACGTGTTTCGAACGCTCCAATGAGATTCCACTTCTAGACAGCACGAAATAGTAAGTTTCCAACACTTGCTGATATTGATAGAAATCATTTATCGGCAGCAAATCACATGTGATTAATTACAATTCACAACAGTTTACTAATGAATGCCTTTTTCTTTCTAGTTTCCTCGACAATTTCGAACGCATCTCCGACCCCGAATACATACCATCCACCGAGGACATACTGCACAGTCGCAAAATCACCACCGGCATACATCAGATCACGTTCAAGGTGAAGGTGCCACGCACCATGGGCGGCGGCGTGCAAGAGTTCCGCATGTACGATGTGGGCGGTCAGCGCGATCAGCGCAACAAATGGATACAGGTCTTCGAGGGTATACAAGCGGTGCTCTTTCTCATTTCCTGCGGTGACTTCGATCAGAGTCTGCGTGAGGACCCGCGTCAGAATCGTCTGCAAGAGGCACTCAATCTGTTTCGCAGCGTATGGCAAAATCGTTTCCTCGCCTCCGCCGGCTTCATAGTCTTCCTGAACAAGCAGGATGTGATGGAGCGCAAGATACGCGCTGGCAAGCATATCGTCGATTACTTTCCAGACTTTGAGGATTTCTGCAACTCCCCGCAAGAAGGCAACTACTTCGATGAGTCGGATTGGACGAAGCGCTTCATACAGCACAAGCTCATCGATATCACGCGTGAGCCGTTCAAGCGTAATTCTCGAAATAACATTGACTACTCGAGGCGCGAGTGCTACTATCACTTTACCGTCGCCACCGACACGAGTTGCGTGCGGAAGGTCTTCAACGACGTACATCAGATGATTCTGCATCAGAACATGAAATTGATGGGGCTGCTGTGATGAGACTGTACATTTCGCACGAATGCGAGTTCGTGAAACGCAAATACTATAATTAACATAGTCGTAGTGCGAGTTTCTAAGTAGTTAAGTACAGTGTTAGGTTAATGAAAGCATAGTATTTTGATTATTGTAAATATGTTAGTGTTAGGTCCGTGCCGAATCTTTGCATTTTGAATAAGCGCCAGAATTTAGTGAATTCCTATTCTGTAACTGTGATTTTAATAGGGATATTTATTGTAAGCATCACAAGTAGTTTTAAAAATCGATTTTTCTACCGAAATTTGTAATAACTTATGATTAACAGCATAAATAATTGTGAGCAATCAAACAGTGTGTGCAAAAAAACCGGGTTTTACACTCGTTCGATTTTTGCATTTTCGTCAAAGTTTATAAAAACATTAAAACGACTTTTGGAATTTTGAAAAAATACAAATAAATTATTACTTGAAAAGACAAACTTGTATCTTCTGTGTGAAATTGGTGTGGGGAGTTATATGGTTGGGTTGCGTGTGAAATATTTGTCCTCTATGCTGTTCCTGGATGCTATAAGGATATAGAGATAAGTTAGCGGTATCGATGGTATTTCAATGTGAAAGCATGACATTAAACTCAAGAGGAAGCAGGCCAAATATTTAGACTTGAAATACCAGTACTTGCTTTTTTATAGAGTTTCAATCCGGTAACTCGGAATTTTATTGTAAAGTTTGACATTTTTGACGGTATACATACTCCCAACATTTTCGCATACAAGCGCTATTTGTGTTGTTTACAGTAGCTTAATATATTCACCTCGGCCAAATAATGGAATTAAATTGCGGATATTTTGAGGTGATTAATTTTTACACCTTTCAACGAATTCAATTGAGGTTGTATGTCAAAGTAAACGATGGTCAACGGTATGGGTATACAATATGACTAGAAACCAGTCGTCGACGGCAGATCAATGACGCTGCTGAGGTATTAACCAGTATGGCGCCGATTGACATCCAGGGAGACGAATATATAACAGAGATGCCTACCGTAGCATAAAGAGAGGAGAGAATCAACAGCAAATGTGGCAGCAACGTTGGCAAACTTGATGCAAAGGACGGTGGACCCACAGACTGATTCCGAGCATACATTCGTGGTTAAGTAGACAACATGGAGACCTGGATTTCCACCTAACCAAAATACTCAGTGCTTAAGGTTGCTCTAAAACTTATTTAATATCGTTATGACTTTAGGCCGACGTGTACAGAGTGTAAGGAAGGCACGTATTCTTTCCGAGGATAATCGGTTTTCAAGTATAAGGGAAAAGCTGAAAACCACTTTGGGTGTTACTCTTACGGCACTTATTTCAACGCGTGCCTTCTGTAAAATAGAAAGCTGCCGGCGAAGCGGCAAATCTTATTATGACAAGATTGAGACATTTACAAATTTTTTTTAAGTCCCGCACTCCTTCTTTCTATGCTTCCTGCTTAATAAAAGATCAATCTTCACCACACCAATGCGAGCTCTGACCCATCATCTGAAACAATTGCTTTTTTGGGCACTCAACCCATCAATTTCATGAGACTTCTTCTTATTCCAGTATGTAAAAAATAAACTAAGAGGTCAAGGCTTTCGACACCTGAAGAGGCGGTTGATGCGCTCAGAACATATCAATCTGAGTGGCAAAAGTGCTTCGACAATTGATTCTTACGGATGCAAAATTGTATAGATCATTATGGAGAATAAAGAGATTTCTACTTGTTTTTGCTCTCTAATCCCGCAATGTAAAAGGCAACCATTTAACAGAAACTGTGCTGCCATTTGTATGAATATCATCTGAGTCTGCGGAAGTCACACACAATTTGCTCCTTTCTATATTGTGGTCGAAGAAATCTTTTGCCTATAATTACCAACATAATTATTAATGTTTAATAATAATTAATGCTAATTAAATATATGTAAATACAATATGAAATCCTTCAGGTCGCATGGTTAGACGCAATAACACTTTAATTTGCCAAGTTCACCGCAATATATCCAACGACTTTGTGCGGCCGAGTGGGTTTATTAAATTAGAGCTGTAATTGCTTGACGATCACACACTTTGTAAACAAGCCAGAAATTGCATATGTAATTAATTATGGGCACAGGCACCTACATGCACATGCACATACATACATACATACACATGTTAATGGGTTTATCAGATGGCGTACACACGCTCGTTTTGCGCGCCCGACATTGCTTGAAGGCACATACATATATACTTAAATACATATAGTATATTAGTATGTATTATTTTCGATTGTATATGCCGTTACAAGAGGCTAATTTACACTCGCACATACATATGTATGTATGTATATGAGTTTAGGCAAATGTGTTTGCATGCTTGCGCTCTCGTGCGATTTCAGTGTAATTGCACATGTCATTACGTTTAAGTATGTAAGTATGTGTGTGCGTGTTTGTATGTGTGAGTGTTGCATGCGGTGATTAATTTTGATTTGCTGCCATACAAAGTGTCAACTCCTTAATGCCACACGCCATATAATGAATTTAAAAATTATTAAAGGGAGTCAAGCTGATAATCGCGTGGTCTGCTGCTTCCGCGTGTGTGTGTGTGCGTGTGCTATTGTACCGTATTTCAATGCAAACACGCAACAGCGGAAACGTTTTGTAGCAATTATTTGTTATTGTAGCATTATGCAAAGTTAGCCGCACGCCACTGGTTCTGAGTGCCAGGTAACTAATTGGAAAGATTGTCGGAGAAGGTGTTGAAAATGATGTTGAACATGTGTGTGCTATAAGGCACACACACACCCATATATATGTATGTACATATATATGAATGTAAGAATGTAATGCTGTGGGCAATTGGCGGCTTTAATCACGCAAATAACTTGCATTGACATGCAGATCATGCTTACTAGCCCACTTATGAACCACTTTTAGAAGGCAGAAATAAACTCGGTACTTCCTCAATGGCAAATTAGTGGCGAGCGAGTGATGTATCTATTTAATGTTGGTCAGATCTGACAAAGCACCTGGAAATTGAAATTAAATTCCCCGAGTAAATGTTATTTAAAAAAAATTTATTTTGTTAAGTTTGTAGATCTGTCCTTAATTAGTATGCCTAATATGAGCGGCATCTGTCAACCAGTTTGTTTACAGCAGCTGCTTAAGTCGATAGACCTCAGTAGTGGAGTGTGATTTTTACAATGGATAAAAATATCGAACAATGAATTTGTCCCAAATTTTGTATTTCTAATCCAATTTCGTGTGCGGAATCGTTACGAATGTTGGAAACGGCTTAAGGTGGTTCAGTTTTATCAAAAACACAAGCCTACGAGTGGTACAAAGCCTTCAAAGACGGTCGAAAAATCGTTGAAGACATGCCTCGTTCCGAACGATCGTCGATCTCTTCAACTGATGAAAATATCAAAAAAGTGAAGGATATGGCGCTTGAAAATTGTCAGGGAAGTGCTAGAGAGATGACAAGAGAGCACGACAACTCTTAAGAGTCCGTTCGAAAGATTTTGATGGTTATTTTGGGTATGAAACGCGTTCTTGCTTGACTCGTACCGCTAAAGCTGAGTTTTTTTTCAAAAAGTGTACTGCAAAATAGTCTCTTTGGGCATGTTTGATCGTGAGAATTGCGATCCCACATTCATGAACTGCCGATGCAACATGAGTTCAGGAGCTTGACATCCAAACAAGTCAACAATCATCGAAATAGAAGAAAAGAAACGAGTTGAAACCAAAAAACCACGTCAAAGCCGCTCAAAGATCGAGTGATGTTTTCGTTTGCTTTGATGTTTTTTCGATTTTCGGGGCTTTGGTGCAGAACCCGTTTTCAATCGATTGAAAAGATAAAAAAATTCACTGATGGAGCTGAAAGCCAACCCAAAAAATGCCTATGAAAAGTGTTTCGAAGACTGGCAAAATCGTTGGCAGAAGTATTACATCTGGTGGGGATTACTTTGAAAGCGACAAAATAAATATTGATGAATAATTATATATTTTGCGTTCTATTTATAATTTCCGGGTACTTTTTTGTCATAATATAAAATTCTATATTTTCAGAAGCACGATAATGTTATTCTGGGACATTGCGTTGTAATGTTGACATATGTTTTATTGACGACGGACCTTCTTTTGGTGGTTAAGAAAGTTAGAATTATTTCCAGGCAACAATGAAATCAAGTTCTTCTCAATTTTCTCTCCCTTTTGTACAAAACTCCGAAGCATTTAGTATTCTAGGCAAAGTCTAGTAATAAATTACATGTTTATATAAGTCAAGGGCCCCGGAAATCGGTCAATAAAAATTTAATTTCTTTTCAGTTGTCTGATATCAATTCTTTGAAAGTGATGGTAATGGCCCTTTCATTTTTCTTCACTGACCTCTAAGTTTTTCATTTAGGAAGACCCTCAATCCTTAGCGACCACTACAAGACTTTAGATGAAAGTTGTGGAAAGTCAATAGCAGCTTTGTAAATATGTAGGACATCATTAAACGCGTTTTTTTTTTGTAGTGCGAAACACATCACAACAAATTAAAACTGCTCTGATGCTGCAAAGAGAGTCAACCTCAGTTGCGAAGCAAAAAAAAAAAAAAAGAAAACCAAACTAAATGAATGAAAACGCTTTGCGTGCAATTATAATAACCGTAGATGTTGTCGTGTGCACAGTTTACCGTAACTGTGCTGTGAATGACACTACACACTAAACTCCAGCAACAATGCCACCCTCGCCCTCCGCTCCACACCGAAGTTCGAATTTATGCTGCGTGTCACTGCGTGCTTTTCTTGTGCACTTTTTCGGTTTTTGTGAAATTTGATATTTTTCACATTCAACACTGTTTTTAGCAAATACTTAGGTATTTCGAACACCGAATGCGTTTACTTGGTTCTGAACTTGTCAACGAAGGAGCAACCCGACCGCATGCCAACCTCAACCTCTAGTACTTTTTAACTTTTGACATACTCACGGTTGTTGCTCCTCTTGCTGCTGCTGCTGTTGTTGTGGTTGTTGCTGTTGCTCGTGTTCTTCAAGTATTTTGCAGTTTTGTCTCAGTTACTTGTGGATGCTGGCACTTCCGCATCCGCTGCTTTGGTGGCCACAACAGATTCGACTTTGTGCTTTTCATGCTCTATTGTTTGGTTGTTGTATTATTGTTGTTGTTGTTGTTGTTGTTTTTATAGTTTTCAATATTTTTCCTTTTTGATCTTTCTTACAACATTTACAACATGTAGAATGTGGTATATACATATAATTCCCTGAATCTTCGGTTTCGGTCAGCTGCAATCATTTTGTTTGCTTATGTTTTCATATTCTCCGCGCTTAACTTCACTTCCGCTGGTCGACTTTCGCTTTGCTGCAATCTCGCTTTCTCCCCCTGGAACAGTTTGGCTTTCAATAACTTTTTGCTACTTGACAGCTCAATACCGCGATGCTCCTCGTAAACTTCTCTCCGACTTTCCGGTAAAGATGTATTTATGCATTTTGCTTGGAACACTCGCAGGGACAATTCTAAGTATTTTTATGCTTTATATACTTATTCATACTTGTATACCGCTTACTTAAGAAGCCAGATAAAAAATAGAGGGTTTAAGTGAAGACTCAGTCATACTGAAACTTAATCCTCTATCTGTAATACCGAATTATCAAACTCTTATGAGAATAGCGTTGTTTGTTTTATGGAGTTACGATTTTCGTATAGAAGTCTTGAAAACTAGATTGAAAAACCTTAGCGTCAGAAATCTACATCTAAAATCTTAACTATTAACTCTTTCTCTCGACGAATTGTTAAATAAACAGTAAGTTTAACAATCAGAAGACTCATAGAAAACTTCTTCATCTTTTTTATTGCCGTAGCTTACGCGATTATAGCCGAGTTTACAACAGCGCCCCAGTCGTTCTTCCTTTTCGCTATTTGGCACCAAGTCCAGCTAGTTCTTTATCCGCATGGTCTTTAAAATTGATGTTTTCCTCTTCCTCTGATTTCCCCGGCGGGTACTGCGTCGAATATTTTCAGAGCTGGAGTGTTTTAATCCATTCGGACGAATGATCTAACCAGCGGAGCCGCTGTATCTTAATTCGCAGAATGAATTCGAGTATGTCAATGTCGTCGTATATTCCGTACAGCTCATCGTTCTATCGACTGCAGTATTTGACGTTGTCAATGCGCAAAGGACCATAAATCTTCCGCAAAGCCTTTCTTTAGAAAACTCGTAACGTCGACTCATCAGATCTCCATGTAGCAATACGGGATAATATGTGAGTTGTAGAATTTGGTCTTTGTTCTTTGAGAGGACTTTATTTCTCAATTGCCTACTCAGTTCGAAGGATTTCGAGACTGACATTGTAGTTGTTGTTGTTAATGGTGGTTTCAAGATAGATGAAATTATCTACGATTTCGAAGTTATAACTGTCTACAGTGAAGTGAGGCCAAGCGAGTGCGACGACTATTTGTTTGAGGAGATATTTCGTCTTGCTCTCTTTTATTACCAGACCCATTTGCGTCGCTTGCTTATCAAGTCTGGAGAAGGCAGAACTGAGATCGCGGTTGTTGAGGCTATGATGTAGTGTCGTCGGCTTACACCAGCAGCTGTATAGTATACTCTTATAGAAGATTGCACCTTCTCGTTGCACGATAAGGAGTCGCCTTGCCGGAAACCTCGCTTGGTATTGAACGACTCGGAGAGGTACTTCCCGATTCACAGGTCTCTTCCAAAATCTGGTTTGTTGTTGATTTGCCAGACCTAAAGCCATACTGATAAGCTCCAATCAGTTTGTTGACGGTTGGCTTTAATCTGTCACACAATACGCTCTATAGAACCTTATATGCGATGTTTGGGAGACTTGTCCCACGGTAGTTGGCGCAGACTAAGTGTAGTTGCTATTTTGTATATACTATATTTTCCATCTTACTTCATTCAACCTGACACCCACCCCGCCAAGCTTGTAAAGCAAAAATGCCTATTACTCTACCGCCATAGAGATGAGGACGCATAAATAGAAGGCTAAAAGTAAGAGTGAAAGAAAGCGAAGGCGACTGAAGACAATGCCCACATTAATTATAGTGAAGCAATTACAACAACACCAATAACGGTATCATCAATAGACAGCCCAGTTTGCGGCTTAATTGAAATATCACTAACGGGAATACGTCAAAAAGGCACAAGCAAACTACAACATTCTTTGTCTATATATAATTCATTCCCTCTTTTAAATTCGATATGACGAGTAGAGCTGTGGTGTAGCCACATGAAAAATAATAATTAAAATTTACTAATAATTGAAGGCTTAGCAGGTGCTGAGAATAATGTGTAAAATCGATGAAAAAGTTTTTTTTTTCAACCATAGAGAGAGTATTTTAATTTGGATAAAGAAGGAAGCGATTAAATAAAGTCGACGTTGATAAGTATGGCTTGGTACGTGGCCAATGTGATGTGGACCCATACTTGCATGACTTAGCTAAAAGAAAATCCCCAAATGCACACTTTCCAACCAGTTGGCAACCACTCATATTCTTCTCTTTCTCTGTTTCTGTTTCAACGTTTCTAAGTTCGCGTCAGCTCGTGTTAAACAGGACTCTTACACACACACAAACACACACACGCATGCATACACCACAACCGACTCAACTGGACGCTGGAGTGTTTTAATTGAGTTTAAGTTGAACATCTCATATTACCAACACGTTTGATTTGAATTACATTTTCTTTTGCACTTTGCTTGCTGTCACTTATTCTCCGCAAGCGGCCCTTGGAGGTTTCTGGTTACTCAATTGCATTTTAATTTTGGATTGATTGGATTCAAGAGTCGTTTGTTGTTCTATTGTTTTATTATTGTTTTTATTGTTGTTATTGTTGTTATTGTTCTTGTACATCACAGTTGTTGTATCATTCCGTTAGTTGGCTATCTTTGGTTTATTGATTGTAATTGATTGTTTTGTCTGTCCAGTGCTGTTACACATTTAATTGATTTAATAACAAATTAAATTGCAAATGCAAATACTTTAGGGACTTAAAGTTGACATATTTTTTATTAAATATTTATTTGAAGTGTGCGTGTAATTTAAACAAACTGAACCACCTTTTTATGGCCTCATTTATGATTTTCAAATATTATGAAAAGAAAGGTTTGGCTGATAAGGTTAAAGGCTAGGGAGGAATGTAAAGAAATATGCATTTCTAAAAAGTTGTAAGGCGAAATTTAGCTAATAGATCGCTTTGCCTAACTAAGGTTAGTACTTTATTTTAGTTAAAACTGAGTTAAGTACAGTGGAAATCACGTCATTCAATTTAATGAAAAGAAATATTCCAAAATTAATTTGTGCAGAACCGTAATATTGATAGACAACCTGGTGAGAGCTGGTTGTGCTGGTCATAATAAGAGTGATTCATTTCGAGGCCCCCTACTTTTTTTCAAGAAAAAACCAGAAATTTCAAATTTATTAGAAAATGTTGATTAACATTCGAAAAAACATTCTGCCATTAATTTTTAAAAGATTAGCGCTTTCAAAAGCGATTTTCCTTAGGTATAAAATGAGCGAAGTCGTTCCAAGTTGCTGCGAACGGCGCCGAATTGGATTTCCACGGTTGTCGTGCCACTGCTTGCTTGAAGTGGTCTATTCGGTCGAATATTATCCAATAATGTGTGCTGGATCTCAAGATGGATGATGGTTTGGGAATAGTACGCTCAGTAGGCCGACTATGTTGACTATAAGTTGAGCGAAGCACGCGAAACACATTCTGTAAAGAAGAGAACGTTCGTAATAAAGTTGAACGATTTGTAAACGTTGTTCAGGCGTAAGTCTTTCCATAATGAAATGTCAAAAAATACTGAACAAAAATAACATGTCAGCTTAACACGATTCACTCGTCATCTGTCAAAAAAGGTTTTTGAAAAAAGTACCTCTGTTTGTATCACCTGTTATCTGAGGTATGAGGCAGCACCTTAGTTGTGCTCAAAATCTTAAGCCCTCGAACCCATACTTAATGCTTTTACGTACAGAATATCTTGCCGGTTCTTGTCACAGAACTATGACGAGTTGCTATTCTCCTGAACGTGGAAAATATATTTCTGGCGGGTGGAAATAACTTATTGCTTCCATAGCAGAGCATCATAAGCTGAAATAGGGTCATTAGCAGTAACGACGGTGAAATCGTTTGGGTTTTCGGTTATATAAGCATAGAAGATAACAAAAAAGACCTTGTTGCACGCCTAACAGCAAATGGAGGGTGTGTCTTCAAATTACTGTGAGATAGAAAGGATTGTGGGGAGACTAAAAAAACTATACTTTCAGAGAAGAGGGTAGTCAAAATAATGCTAAAAGGCATCACTGCACATTTAGCTCTAGGGACTCACCCCCACTACTAGATCGTCAGAATATAGACGTCCTTTGGAGGTAACAAAAATTTGCTAGAAAACCTTTGCGAACACCAAGCAATCTTCTAACAGTTATGGAATATGGTTAATCACACCCGATGGTTCAATTTAAAATAAATTGTTCTGTGTTTGTGTAGAAGAATATCAAAAAATTATTAACTGCGAGTTGTTCAACGGTGAATAATTGAACCCATACAGCTCAAAGGGTTACCAACTATTCCTAGGAATCAAGAATCTGCCATTTAATTGAAAACATTGAAGTTCAGTGAATCAACTATTCTTAAATTTCCAACTAAAAAGTGATGTGAAGCAGTGCAACACCTCGATTTATTTCTGTTACACTTTGGCGAGTGTGTGTATGTGCGGGTGCAATTGCGCGAGGGGAGTCAGTTTCACTATTTGCGTTGTCAACACTTGAAAACCATGTTTGGCTTGCATTGATGACTCGTTGTGCTGGGAGGACTGTGGCACTCACAGACACGAGTATACCGAAGCATGATGATGTCTGTATGTGATGCACACGTACTCACTCGCAAGCAGATGGGATGTAGAGCCAAAAACAAAAAAAAAAAAAAAAAAAAATGGCAAAATGGCAAAATACGAAAATTTAAAGGAGAAAATTCAAATTTAAGGCATAAATCCAAAATGTGCAACTGTTTTTCACACCAACACATACATAGATATAGAATTTGAAAAAGTTGAATTTTATTAAGGTAGAATTTTGGTGCACTCTTTTGACAGCGCCGACCGTTACGTCAGCAAAGTAAGCTGGCAATTAGCAGTGTATCTGTATAATTTCTTCTAATTAGTGCGCAACTGATTCGCCTCTACCCTTCTCTCCTCTCCGACCACCGGAAGGACATCCGGTACAAATTTAAATACACTCTCCGACCAACCAACTGTAAAAGCACAGAAGTGTCAACTGCATCAGAGTTGCCATTTCAACAAAATGATTTATTTCAGCATTTGTGTTGCTGTTGTTGTTGTTCGTGCTGCTGGTCATAACTAAGTGTTTATCGTTGTGGTTGTAGTTGTTGGTGTACGAGCAACACAAATTTTGTGGTCTGCAGTTTATTTAATGAGGCACCAATTAGAATGATTTGCAACTCGGGGTCTTAGCAGTCGCAATCTCAATGCCAAAAACCCGTTAGTGAAAGGTGAAAGAAATTAAGTTTGCTTTGTGGGAATAATTAAAGTTAGCTGTGATTTGAGAAGTTTTTGCATTAAATTTTGGGACTTTCTGTGGAAGACCGTAACTATTCTTCTTCTTCTTCTTTACTGGCGTAGACACCGCTTACGCCATTATAGCCGAGTCAACAACAGCGCGCCAGTCGTTTCTTCTCTTCAATTGGATATTCCAAGCGAAGCCAGGTCCTTCTCCACTTAGTCCTTCCAACGGAGTGGAGGTCTTCCTCTTCCTCTGCTTCCCGCGGCGGGTACTCGATAGAATACCGTAACTATTACAAATGTTAAATTCTTTAAATTTTTTCCAAGCGACATTTTTCCAGAATTTTTTATCTCCAACTTACACGCGATAACTGCGAAAATTATCTTCCACATGGCCACGACTGCATAAGCAATTAAGGGGTGCTTGTAAATAGGACTTCGTCAAATGCTCGGCTAAGAAGGTATCGCAGGAGAATCTGCAAATGGTTGGAGAGAAATTAGAAAAATATCATATTTCCTTAATTTGGTTAGCTCGCAGGGTTGATTCTAAAAACAGATGAATGGAATGGAATGGTGTTACCTAAAAAACTCTTTAAAGCGCAATGCCTTATGGACCGGGGAGGGTTTTGTGTTTGCTACAAATTTATTAAGTCGATTAATATCAATCCCAGCCAATAATAGCCATCAATAGGTCCTCCAAAAGTGTGTTTACCGAGATATTTCATTCTCAATCTGTTTACCTGGCAGTAGAGAAAAAGTGATAAGATGATTCCATCTCGCGTCCTCCAGAGAGCTTTGGCAAAGAGCATCCGACAAAATATTTAGTAGAACCGTGTGTGTATAGTCAGAATCCCTACAATAGTTGCGAGATTGACTTCGTTAAGTGCAAGTAGTTCAGAAGATCTCTTACGCTTCATTTTGAATTAGAACCATCTGCCATTCGCATATTCTGGATGTTGACCAGCGCCTGCTAAGCTCACTGGAGGTCTACCACTACTTTTATAAACCAAAAATAGTAAGGCTTTGTTCACAATTTTAATATAATAAATTTATTATTCAAAATCTATGTCGTCCCCGTCAAAGTACTTCTCCTTGGTCTCATAGCACTTGTGTCAACGTTTTTACAAACCTCGTTACTCTTCAATTCACTTAAAGCGTTTTTTCCGGAAAGGTTTTTGAGTTTGCTGAATGGCCAGAAGTCACGCTTAAATAGTTAAATCAGGCGAATACAACGGTTGCGGCACAATATTGGTTGCAAATTAGGCGAAAAACTCACGAAGAATCAATGCAGTATGCGACGGTGCATTATCGTGGTGCATTAATAAAGAGTTGTCGGCCCATAATTCCGACCTCTTTTTACGAATAGCTTCATAAAAATGACACAAAATATTCAAATAGTATTCCTTGTTGACAATTTGGCCGGTCGGAAGGAATTCAAAGTGCGCCACAACTCCAGAATTGAGAAAACTGTCAACATAACCTTGATCTGTGACCTGATTTGACGTGGTTTTTTCGGCTTTGGCTCACCTTTACCACGATATTTGGTCGATTAATCGTCTGTTTCTGGATCGTATGTATAGATCCAAGACTCATTCTCAGTGATAAAACCTTTCATGAAATCCTTGCAGTCGGAAAGCATTGTATCGCACACGTTAAAGCGACTCTGTTTTTCGAAAAAATTGAGTGATTTCGGAACCAATCGTGCTTTCATTTTCCTTAACCACTTCGATACGGTGCCCACAGGCCACAACACGTTGCCTACGGCCGGAATTCACCGTCTGCGCGATGCCTCGTTCGTCAATAAGTGTTTCTTTCACAAATGTAAAAACGCCGAAGTAGTTAAGCCCAAATGATCTTTTAAAATGGGTTTCATTGCTCCTTCCGACATTCCAACGATGACATTAGGATCTCGAACTGTTCATCGGTGATTTCCAAGCACCAATTCCTTTATTTTCTTGACGTGTTGAGCATCACTTGATGTTGATGGCCGTCCTGGACGTGGTTTGTCATCAAAGCATTCTCGATCCTCTGTGAATATTTTGTACAAATCAAAAATAATTGCTCGCGACGTACAATTATCAGGGTGTCCTCCCTATCAAGCTCATTGGCTTTGTAGTTTCCGGTGATTTCGGGAGTTCATGTAAGTTTTATACGAAAAAGAGTTGAAATATTTATTGGGTACTTGTAACATTTTTGACAATAAGCAGAAAATACCTCTACATATACATTATTTGCTTAAAAAACTTGAAGGTAGGTACTTTCGTCCGCATTCACCTAACACTGTCCACAACTCTAGCAGAGCAGTGAAAACCACATCATAATTGTTATTGGTGGTTTGCCAACAGACCTAGTACTCCGCTCTATGAGCCAGTGTGGTGTCATATATTTTTTTGCAAAAAATATTGTAATCAAGAACCCAATCGGTTAACATAAATTCCAACACTTGCTGCAAAATTTATAGCTCGCAAAACGACTTTGTTGTTGTCGAACATCCTTTAGTAGAAGCTGTGAACAGGCCCACAAGCGCATGGTTGTTATTAGCAGTAAACTTGTAGTTGTTGCTCAAATTTATTACATAAACATCGGCCATTACGCTACAAGTGGTGCGCTACGATGTGGTCGCCTTGAGGTTAAATTAGTTCGAGCAGATAATTGGAAGAAAGTGTTAGAATTTCTCAATTTACACAAAAGGTAATTCTTAAAGGATTGAAGAGATACCATTCGAGTCTAATTCTTGGTTTTGTTGTGTGAGAGTTTAAAAAGTCTGAGGTCAAAGGTCCAAGAAATAGATCTCTGAAATATCTAGGCAGAGAAAAGTATTTAGGTTAAATAATAGCCTTTGCTTCATATTATGTTATCTTAAAAATTTGAATGCGAATTTTGTTATCTGTAAGCTTGAACGGCCGCCTAAAACTCTGTAGATCCCTGGCTAGAAGAATCGCTAAAAATTAGCTACTCATTCACACTCTATTACAGGCGAATACCACAAAATGCTCACATGAGCAGCGCAACTGCATGAGCTCAAGACACGTCAGAAGGCATAAAGCAAAAGTGCAAAAACTACAAAAACAACCAAAGTACAAGAAAATAATATATAAAGCAACAAAAGTGGAGGTAGTTGGCCATACATATCTACATCCGCCATCTGCTGCCGTGACTTACGAAGTGAAGTACCCAATACTCTGTTTAGGAGGCAGGAGCTGCTCTGTCGGGTGTTGCGGATAACTTTTTCGTTGCTGCGCTTGCATACCTATATGGCTAGGTATACTGCTGTAGAAAGCTGAAAAAATGTAAATATATTATGTGAGCATATGTTTGTAGTGCCCTCAAGCAGTTGCCGTGACACGAGGATGTCCTCAAAAACAAAATAAATTGGCAACGATTACAGTGAAACAAAAATCAGTGCTTTTATGGTTATACATATGTAAATTTATATATGTATATGGAGAAATCAGTCAGAGGGAAGTCAAAAAATAATTCAACACGACTTTTCTGGGGCTACTTAAATGTTTCGATCGATTTTTATGGGCACAATAGACCCTAGCTCGCAGTGCAATACCTTAGTATCAAATATCTATGGGTACTCTTAGCTTTAATAGCTATTCTACATAGATTTTTAAGGTGGGATCTGAAATCTATAATCGTGAATTATACGATTTAGTTTGTTTCGATGGATTCTACGCAAACACAACTATAAAATTGCGGTCGCTCCGAAATGTAGGCAATGTTTTAAATACCACTTAAGCATAAAGTGTAAAAATAGATGACGAACGGCATTGCCGGTCCACTCTTTTGATCACTCCACAAATATATGCCGAATGAAGGAAAAATTAGCACTTAGAACCCACTTTCTGTAAGTAAAACGAAATTATTTAAATAGCTGTGACACTAACAAACATTAGTTGTTGTTGTCTTCTTTGCTGAGCAAATTGCTACACTACATAAACATACAGTTTTTTTAAATGTTGTGGTTATTTAATAAGCCAAACTTGGCAAGCGAAAACCCCCAGTCAATTGTGACCGGCCCCCGCTGTCCGCCGACAGCCTAGCGGCTTCCTTAATGGAGCGCCGGCACTATCGACTTGAAAAAGTGGTCGCCCAAAAATGCTGGAAGTGCACAGTTAATTATTGCAAATGTTCTGGGTGTTGGACGCGAAGATGATAAGAGCGTGCCGAGCAGCTGCTTACTTATGGCTTGTTGTGTTGCAAAAGTAAGACAGATTTGGCACTGTTTGTTGCATGCAACACGAAGGGACGAAAATTTGGCAATGCTCGGCACACCGGGTGGGCGCACAGCGGCCGCTACTGCTGGCGAATTCGATTAAAATGCTCATGTTAATGTGGTCATAAATTTGCTCGAAGGTTTAAAGTTTTCCCCTGCTGACTCTATTTTTTACCAGCTATTCCGAAGGAGTGTATCACTTGCTGAGACTTGCGGTATTTGCGCTTAATATGTTAGTAATTTGCCAAAAAGTTGTGACAGCTGCGCCATCTGCCTCAGCGGTGCGGTGGAACTGACTGTGCGGGCATATACCGTTATTTATACAGTTGATTAGGTGCTTGGCTGAGTCTTGGCGCAGCATGTGTGGCAAACGGTGCCGCAAATAATGTTGCATTTACAATTAAATACACGAATTTGGCAGAGTTCGAGGAGCAGAGTGTTGCCAATGTTTTATAATGTGCACAACGAACATGCAACGAAGGCAGCGGAATGTTATCGCTTTTCTAATAAAATATGCCACATTATTTAGTGCATAAACGTGTGGTGGAATAAGCCATCTTAATGCCTTTTCTGATAAGCACATCACAAACAAATGGGGATTCATATTCGAGAGATAGACATTCATTTAAATATGTTAAACCTTGTATATTTTACCTCTTGCTTTACGATATTGTTTCAGAGGATAGTACGGTAAGTTTGAGGTAATGTCAAACTTAGAAACTGAGAGAGAGTTAAGACTCCTATTGTCCACTTATCTTGAACAAAACACTCTTTTCATAGTAACATTTTAAGGATCCTACAAGAATGACGGTGAAGCTTGTCCAAAGCACAGCACGCATATACGAAAGGCTGATCAGTGGAGACTGCACTCCACCCACTGGTATTTAATACCAAAAGGGCTCTTGAATATAAGAAATACGCTCTTTGAGCATTCCTGTACATTTCTGGAGCGCTCAATAACGTCTCTACAGAATGTACTCTGAATTGTATCCAGTCAATAGGTGATGGTCCTGCTATTCAGCACTGGATCAGAATCCTTTTGTACCTCTAGAAGGATAAGAGCAGAATGAAACGACACTAAAATCTTCAAGGAAGTCTGTGGAGGTATTCCCCCAAGTTGGAGTGCTTTCTCCGCTTCTGTGGACATTAGTGGTGCATAAACTGCTAAGGTACTAAGGATTGTGGCATATACGGACAACATTGATAATCCGGGTTAAAAACGAATCTGATTGTGTTCCTCTATAAATAGGACACAAGTCTCTCTCAAAGACCGGAGCAAGTACCTTGGAGTTGCCTTGGGCAGCAAACTGCTGTGGAAGCACAACGTGGAAGAAAGAGTGACGAAAGCCAGCAATGCCTTATATTCGTGTAGATAGATGCTCGGCACAACCTGGGAGCGCTCTCCCTCTCTCACGCACTGGTGCTACACAGCTATTGTTAGACCAATTCTGCTCTGCAGGGCAGTAGTATGTTGGATAGGCGTATGGAAATCCACTTACCGAAAATCAATGGAAACGCTTCAGAGACACCCTGCGCTGTGCATAAATTGAGCTTGAAGAACAACTCCAGCGGCGGCTCATTAACTGGTGCTAAACCTGCTACCTATAGACCTATTCGCTGAAAACTGCGCAGCATAATCGGCGGGACGACTACTGGCTGCAGGAAAATTTACATAAAGAACCTTCGGGCATAGCTCGGTTCCCACCGATGGCTGGGCAAAAACCGACTACATAATCCCACTTTTCAACTGGGAAAGTAAGATATGTTAGCTATGCGCAACAACCTACAACAACATCTAAAAGGATTTCTTGAAAATGGGCGATAGAGTTGGGACGCAAAAATATACTGCCCGTAGTTAGATACAAGGGAACCTTTTTGGTTGCCGAGCTACTGCAGTATATTTCAAGCTGAGGTCTTTGCTATTACGCAAGTCGCAGAGCTGGCCTCTGAGGCACCTGCAGGCAATTCCAGAATCAACATCTGCGTCGACAGACCAAGCAGCAATTAAGGCTGTAACCTCGTATCGCATATGTGTTAGAAGAGTCTTGGGAAGGAGGGCAGCAGTAGAAAGTGTTGCCAGAAGTAAGCAACTTCACTTCTACTGGGTGCAAGGCCACAAACTCATCGGGGAAAATGAAATAGTAGACGAGATTGCCAAGAATGATGTACGGGTCACGCCCGAAAACGTGATCAGTATTGGAAAATCCATGCACTGTCTATATGACGATCTCGACAGAAGCATGGTAAAGAAAATAAAAACCCGATGGATCAAGCTACTTGGGTGCAAAACTGCAAAAGCCAAGCGCATAACAGTAGATCAGAAGTACTCAAAATTCCCATTGGCAATCGATAAACGAGACTGTAAGAACATGATGGGAATCACTCACAGGTCACTGTCTGGTGGCGACACATGCCCGCAGGATGGAACTGACAGATCGAGAAGACTACAGGAAATGTCTAGAGCAGAGCACCAGGGAAACCTGTATACATTTCGACCTGAATCTCTTCACACTTTGCACTCTTCTCGTTCGCTCATTTCGCTCAGCTGTTTTCCTGATTTGGAATAGAGAATGTAATTAAATTGCCGCCAAAGTTTTTCAGTCAAAAGACTTGACTTAATGAAATGCTTAATGGAGAATCATTTTATGCTTTAACTGAAAGCTGAAGGATGCATATGAGAATTGTTGTTACAACAAATTCACATGAAACTATCTTTCCTACTACTTTTTGAGTTCTTATGCGGCTCAATGCGGCAGCAGTTTGTCAAGCGCCAAGGCAGTCGGTGAGCTGGTCCGGGGAGCTGTGTGTTGCACAGCATGCGCTTGAATGTGTGCGTGTGTGTATGTGCGTGCGAGCCTTATTGAACTCGGCAACGATGATAGATGCATAATAATAAAAGTTTCAGCCATAACTTAATATCAATTTTATTCGTTGTGACTTCCTGTTATAGGCAGGATATGAAAAATTCGTAAACACACACACACTGTTCCACATGCGACGGCGCCCAACATGTACGAACGCAAAACGACATTGTCAGCAAAGTGATGGGCAAACAGCGAGAAAAACACGCACATATGAAATAGCAAAAACAACAACAAAAACAAAAAATAGCATAAAGCAATAAAAAATGGGAAGGCAACGGAAGCAGAAATGCCCCGAAAGAGGCAAAGTAATGCCAAGTGCAGGAAAATACCGTTTAAGTCGGCGGAGGCTGAGTACCAAAGTGGCCCTGAGCAAAAGAAAAGCATGAAAAATCGCTAAAATATGTGTGTGCGTGTGTGCGGAAAAGTTGGAGTTATGAGCAAGCTGCTATTAGCTGCTGTCGACGGGCGTGAAAGTAGCTGTCGGCAGAGTGCAAGGCGTCGCGAGGGGATGCGGCAGCAGTGCTGTCCTTGATTACAAGCTGGCAGACAAGTGCTGCCGCATTTGTGCCGCTCACTTGAGCGTGTGTGGAATATTTGAAGTTGACGCTTTCGCAATAGCAACAACAGCAACAGCGCGGCTGACAATCAGCACGTTGACGATACATCAGATACTCCACAGTTGCATTTTTCTCGTTTTTCCAGCTGCTGTGCAAGTGGCAAAAGTTCAAAACTTTGATGTCATCAATGTGACAGCCAATAACGATTACAACCACAAGCGCCACGAATGTATGAACAGCTCGAAGCGGAGGCGAAGCGCCACGCTAATGATAGTCAACTTCAACTAGTTTGCGCACAAATGTAAAAGATATGCTATATATGGATATGGCCCAAAAGTCATATAGGCAAGGAGTTAATGGCCGGCTTAAGAGCGAAGAGCGTCTGTCTTTGGTCCAAAAAGCGGCAAAAAGGGGAATTATTAAATCTTCTTCTTCTTTACTGGCGTAGACGCGGTTATAGCCGAGTTAACCACAGCGCGCCAGTCGTTTGTTCTTTTCGCAAGGTGCCGCCAATTGGAGATTCCAAGGTCTTTCCAACGGAGTAGAGCTCTTCCTCTTCCTCTGCTTTCCCCGGCGCGTACTGCGTCGGATACTCTCAGAGCTTGAATGTTTTCATCCATTCCGACTACATGACCTAGCCAGGGTAGCCGCTGTCTCTTAATTCGATGAACTATGTCAATGCCGTCTTGTATCTCGTACAGCTCATCGTTCTATCGACTGCGGTATTCGCCGATGGCATTGGCTAAAGGACCATAAATCTTCCGCAGATCTTCTCGAAATCTCGTAACGCCGAATCATCAGATACTGTCATCGTCCTTACCTCTTCACCATGTAGCAAGGCGGGAATAATGAGTGACTTGTTCGTCGGGAGAGAACTTTACTTCTCAATTGTCTACTGAGTCCGAAGAAGTCGCACGATAGGGGGTCGCCTTGTCTGAAACCTTGTTTGGTATCGAACGGCTAGGAGAAGTCCTTCCCGATCCTGATGGATTCATTACCATATCCCAGGGTAATTGGCGTAGATTGGGGTCTCCCTTTTTGTGGATTGGGTAGAGCACACTTAAATACCAATCGTCGGGCATGCTATCTTTCGCCCATATTATACAAAGAAGTTGATGCATGGTCCTTATCAGTTCTTCGTAATCGTATTTGAATAGCACGGCCGGCGATCCATCGGTTCCTGCCGCTTTGTTGTTCTTCAGATGGCTAATTGCTATTCGAACTTCTTCATGGTCGGGCAATGGGACGTCCCCTCTAACATCATCGATTGGTGATCGGGTTCGCCATTCTCCTGTTATTAAGACTTCACTGACATCCAGCAGGCTGGAGAAGTGTTCCCTCCATAATTTCAATATGCTTTGGGCATCAGTCATTAGATCACCTCTGTGAGTACCACAAGAGTATGCTGCCGTCTTAGAACCTTCTGTTAGCACCCGCGTCTTTTCATAGAATTATTAACTAATTAGAGAAATATTCACTTTACTTGAAACACTGGCGGCAGTTCAAATTATTACTGTTGTTTTTTTTTGGAATTGACGTCTAAGCTTCTTATAATTGAAGTATCCTTCTCATAGAACAGTTGTAAGAGCAGCCTGGAACTACAATTTCTTGTTGTTTTACAACAACGAAGTGAGTAGTCGCACATGATAATGATTCAAAAGAAAACTCGTAAACTAATGCTGAAGCCATTAAACATTTATTGCACTGTTGAAAAGTAAAAGGTGCTAATATCTATAATGTTCTAATTTCTGATTTCTACTTTTTTCCATTTTCAAAATTTCAATTGCGTTGCACAATTACTTGTAATTCAAAGCGAGCGTAAAGACGGAGTAAGCGCCCTTGCAAATGGCGATAAAGATTTGCATATTAATGCGAAACATGCCGCCGACGAAGACACAACGCGCCTTCAACGACTGCTCCAGACACACAATCAAATTCTTCTTGAACCCACGATTCTGGTCCACCCAGTTGCAGGAGAAGATCTTATAGGTCAAGCCTTCGAACTCGTACTCGAAGTGAGTGGCGTAGTAACAGGTGGGGAACACCTCCATTAGCGCGCCGAACATAAAAAAGACATAATAGGCGTACTCCAGAGCATTGTCAACAAAGAACATCGGGTAGATTATCACAATGGCCAAAAGTAGACTGGTGGAGATTATTAGAGCAAACAAGCCCATGCCGATTATTTCGACCAGCGTGCGTTGACAGCTAAAATGGCAGTGAGAAAATAATTTTAGATCAATTATAAGAAAAATATTTCTGAGTCTGCTTGAAGTTTCAGCTCACTTCAATAGCATATTATGGTCCACAATGAAGTCCACGAAGTCCTGGTTATGTTGCTCTTGGGTTTTACTCTTGTCATAGCCGATGCGTGCCAAGCGCTGACCAAGCAAATGAGTGTGCCCCGCCAACAAAGCTAGACATACGGCACCGTAAGTGTCACTCATCAGATTTTCACTTATTTGCGTCACTAGGCCAATATACTGAAATATATGTGCTGTCACATAGCCGGCGGTACTACCGTGCGGATCGAATGGAAAATATCCCGGATACATAAGGCGCCACCCGTAAACGAAGCCCACATATAGCTGCGTCAACTCCGCCGTGATTACCATGCCCACACAAATTACCTTGAACGCGCTCACAACTCGAATTGCGTTGGGGGCGGTGACTTTGCGGTAATAAGTCAAATCTTCGGGATGATCTAAGCGCGCGTAAAGTGTATTGTACATTTGCTCCAGATGTTGCACTTTGTCAAAGTTTCGCCAAGTATTGTAAAACTTCAGCACACAGATGATGGATGGCAAGGAGATGGTGAGATTCAGCAGAGATCCTTGTAGCGTCTTCTCTTGCAACAGACCAATCACCAGATGCACTGGATAACCGAGTGAGAAAATGACATTCACTAGTATTGAATAGACGTTGTACAATTTTGGATATTTCGGGTGGTTCACCTGACCCATCCATTTCCAGATTGTCCAATGCGTGCGAAATATTTCCTTAACGTCTTCGAAGGCCATTCCGCGAGATTTTAGTGCCGCATTTGGTCAGGTGTTTGCCTTAAGTACTTGGAAATTGGCTAATTGCTGCGAACATATGCGCGCTTAACGGTAGTTTACTTTCATAATTGATACCGTTACGCCCAGGCAATCATTGAATTTTTAATGGCAATGTAATAACGGTGTTGCACTGCTAATGACCAGCACACCGACATCCTTACGATCCCTGAATGTAAATGCATTAGCAAGGTTCTAGTACAACAAACACCGTTACAAGTTCACCATTGCCGATTTCTTCTATACGTGTTGCTGGCCTTCTTACTTTTCACTGTTAAGTCTTTGGTGTCAATATCCCCTGCCTTCTTACTTTAAGTGCTGAACAAGTGACAAGTAGTTTAAAAGTCACTAGTCACTAGTTACTAATGCAATCAGTAGATCTCTATGACCTTGAAAGTTCTATGATAAATTATGTTGCGAAAGTAGATACGACTTCCTCATGAAGTGTTCTTCACATGAAGAGAAAGTGTGTTCTTTGTTCTACATTTGTATATATTACAATTCACAGATCTAATTTCAGCTCACCTATTTGCTCAGAACAGTGCTATCAGTGCTAACTGTTAGCATTAAAATGCATTTATAAATCGCTGGATCACATATCTCCCACTGGGCTGACTTTGTTTCACTTACTCTAGTAGCTGAATGATAGGTTGGTCCGACCAGAGCTAACAAATTAGACTCTCGGCTTGTACAGGGTTTGTCCGTAGAGTAATAGGACTGAGTCGATTTAAAAAATTTATTGATCCAATCGTTACAATTCTTTAAAGACTTTTAACATCCTTCCTTCAGCGTCGATGTAGCGCTGCCAGCACGATTTCCAAGCATTGAAGGCGTCACGGAAGGCATTCTCCCGAATAGCCTTGAGAGCCGAAGTGTATGCTGCTTGGATCCCTCTGTCGTCTTAAAATGCTTGCCTTTCATCGGCCTTTTTAGGCAAAGAAACAAAAATTTTCGGGGGCCACATTTGGGCTGTAGGGCAGCTGCGGAAGCATTGGGATGACGGTGTGAGCGGGGGCGTTGTCGTGGTGCAACTTCCAATCGGCTGCGATGCCTTGTCGGACCCCTGAGACTCTTGAGGGTTTCCATGCAAAATTTGGCGTTGACGGTTTGTCCAGGAGGAACAAATTCATGGTGGACGAAACCTTTTACGTCAACGTTCTCACTGAAACACACCAATTCTTGCTAAAGCAACATCTGGACAAGATTGCTTGATTATATTAAACGTCTATGTCGCAGATTTATCGAGTTTCAACTGACCAGCCGCTCGTTTGTTAGCTAGGAACGGCCTCTACCGAATCCAGTCGGCGCGCGCACGTTCCCAAGTACAGTCTCGGCAGAAGAAAATCAGTCCTATTACTTTCCAGACAAACCCTGTACTGTAAACCTAACCTTGGCTGATTTCTCAGGGGTATGTTTAAAAAATCTGTAGGCTTTAAACAACATTAAAAGTTGACCTGAATTCTACTAACCTTGTTTTCTCTATACAAAAGTCGTAACACTTGAATTCTCGTTAAAGTCGCTTACAGAGCGATACCATTTTCTTTGAAATCCAGCAGTTTCAGCAAGATATCTCAAGTTTTAGTGAAGATACAGCTGGAACGCGGGAACGGACAGACAGTCAGTAACAAGGATTTTAACTTTCACATTATTCTGATCATTTATATATAATATATATAACCCTATATCTATCTCGCCTAGTTGTTGTTGATATGTACAACCGTTAGGTAACCAAAACTATTAAAGCCTGTAGCAGCACGTAAGCGAGCTTTCACAAACCTATGGACGCTATCAGTTTGGTGCTCAGTCCGTTCCATTACTTATTGAGCGAACTATTTAGTGACATTACCGGAAGACTGTTGGGTTTTTACAAGGTTTGGAGTACAGGTAGTATATAGAGATATGCGGCATAGTATGAAAGTACTTTTTCAATACATTTAGAGTTTACTTTGGTCGGGATCTGTGCTTTTTATCCAGTCCACCGTGCCTCCCCCTGCAAATAGATACTTGTTATGCTTGCTTTATTTGGCCGTTTATATTACTCATTATGTTTTGGCAAAATTTATATTAAATTTCCGTGTTTATGTGAATTCATATTTTTTGTTGTTGTTCTAATTTTTGTTTACTCACTTTTGGTGCATTTGCATTTGTGGTTGGTTGCACTGCAATTTTCCCGCATTCACACGAACTTATCTGTTTACAGAAGCTTATTTGATTTACCGTCATTAATTGCAATTATGATGCGAGCGAAGAAAAATACGAAATATTATTGAAACTTTGTGTAAGCGCTGCGTTTTATTAGAATTTGAATTTGAATTAATTTTAAAGTTGGCCGATAATAAATATTATTGCTAATACGCATATGTGGAGCGTGAGCTTTATTAATAATGATTTAGTAGTTTTCTAAAAGCAAGGATTGTGCTTGTTTGGAGAAGTTTCGAAACTAGTGCTGCAGTAGAAATAAAATAAATAATTTTCAATAATGATTACAGAATATTGAAACAGATTTACATAAGAGTTTCTGTCGCCGAGTCCTGGCATTCACTTCGTTGTCCGTCATCAGAGCAAAATTTTTCAACATAACACCGATTTGCGCCCACGCCCCGAAGGAAGAGAATATTATGCCTTTTATGAGCGGCTGGAGCGCGCTTATAACAACTGCCTCCGCAACGATGTAAAAATTGTGGACATGTATCCAGTTTTCTTGACGTGCTTATGCTCCGGAAGGTACAACGTTGAGAAGCCAATTTCTCAACCGACAGCTAAACAACTTAAGGGAATTGTGGGACGGCATTTCAAGCTTCTTACGTGCAGCTGCAGGCTAAGTTGGTACGATGAGGACTACGACAGTCGCAATGGACTGAAACCAGACAGCTTACCTCGCAATGTTTCGATCGACCACAAGACGAGCGAGGTGGAATAGATGTCGACAGTTGTCCCCATATGCAGACAAAAACAGAAAGAGGCCGAAATGCGAGAGTACGAAGAGAGCTGACAAGGGCAATGTTTGAAAATTCTACGACAAAATGCGGCGACTAACGGAAGGTTTCAAGACCGGAGCGTACTACTGTAGAACCTAAAGTGGCTGATGTTCAGAGCATACTGAAGTTATGATGGGAGCACTTCACTTCAGCTGTTGAATGGCAATGTAAAGAAGATTTCCGATGACGATGGAATAAATGTTCCATTGCTCCACTATGATGAGGTTCGAAAGCAATTACCCGCTTGAAGAACAACAAAGCGGAAGAGGCCGATGAATTACCGACTGAGCTATATAAATACGGTGGTAAAGAACTGACAAGGTGCATGCATCAGTCAGCTTCTTTGCCATATATGGTCGGTTGAAAGCATGTCCAAAGACTCAAGGTCAGGCAATGGGACGTCCACTCGATCATCATCGATTGGCTTCACCATCTCCTGGTCTTATGCTTTCACTTCCAATCATCAGGCTGGAGAAGTGTTCCCTTCATAATTTCAGTATGCTCTGGACTTCAGAGTTCTAAAAGAGTACCCAATATATTATCTGTTGAGAATTTTCTCTCAAATTCGTTTCATTTGCGATCATTGTTGTAATATAAACTTATTTTACCCATATGTTGGGATGCTAACCAATTAGCAACCCTTCTTAATAATAGCTTCGTCCTAGACCTCTTTAACTGGATAAAACATAATTCATTTATGGCTTTGCAGTAAGTTTTTTAAATTTTTATTTTTTGGATTGTATTTGATAATGATATTTACAACAATGCTAAAGCTTGTTTAACCCTCACTAATCTACAGCTCTCAATGTCACAATACCCACATGGCCTGACTGTAGACTACGCTCGCTTCAGTAAAATGGCTTTTCAGAATCATTAAAGCAAAGCAAAAAGTCACAACGAGAAAATAAAAAAATTTAGCCGCTATCAATGAAGAGAAACCGACTGAGCTCCTAACTGTCACCCGCAATAACGAGTGCTCGCATGCAGACTAAAACTGCTGCAACAACAACGACATCGACTGTTTAGGCTTTAACATTTTAAAACCTTCGACATGCAGGCAAATGGCACAAGGCTCAAACTTCAGTGCCACAAGTGCGATCAGGACTTATGCCGCATGCGATTTCTAAGACTTAAAATGGTCGTGCATATACATATGAGATTATTGAACACATACATTTTGCACAGACTGTATGTTCCTAAGCACATCGATCCGAATTGTAATCCAGTAGCTCGACGTTTGAGAGCCTGGAAAAAGTGTCTATGTAAATACGGCAGTGCGACGGACATGTGTATGTGTGTAGGTATTTATGTGCAGATTTGTGGATGAGCGGTAAATTGAAGGAAAATTTTATTTCTTGTGGTGCGCTTACAGTCGATTACATATGCATTCACATTCAAACATTTTTAGCATAAGAAGCTCCACACGGCCAAAGTTGGGAAGGCTTAACAACATATATCCTTGCTCACTAAGCGGTTAGGTAGGTCATATTCATAACGAAACCAAGCGATCGAATTCGGGCGCCAACGAAATTCCATCGAAAAGTGTTTAAGTGGGACAGAAAGCGAGTTCAAAAGAAAAATGTAAGAACTAAACGGTGAGACATCAAAACGAAATTTAGATAGAAGGGCGATACGCAAATGCGATCGAACATACTTTTCATTACTTATATATGGAGCGTGAACAAGCATCTGTAAACATAACATTCGTATTTGAAATATTGAAAAAATCACGGTATGAACAGATTGGCCAAGCCTTTGGAGGATCAGAAATTTATTCCGAGCAGGTTCCAATTGGTGATTCCAAGTGTAGCCAGGTTCTTCTCCACCTGGTCGTTCCAAATGAGTGGATTTTTTCCTCTTCCTATGCTTTCCCTGGCGGGTACTGCGTCGAACACCCTCAGAGGTGGAGTACTTTCATCCATTCGGACGAGTGGCCTAGCTTGCGCAGCCGCTGTCTCTTAATTCGCTGAACTATGTCAACGTCGTCGTATATCTCATACCGCACATGGTTCCATCAAATGCGATATTCGCTGTTTCCAATCCGCAAAAGACTATAAATCTTCTGCAGAACCTTTCTCTCGTAAACTCGTAACGTCGACTCATCAGATGTTGTCATCGTCTATGCCACTGCAGGATTTAGCAGGACGGGAATAAAGATTGACTTATAGAGTTTCTCGGTACTGGTTCCAAGGTAGACAAAATTATCTACTACTTCGAAGTTATGACTGTCAACAGTGACGTAGAAGCCAACACACGAGCCCGACGACTGTTTGTTTGGTGACAGCAGATATTTCGTCTTACTTTCGTTCCCTACCAGACGCGGTCGTTGAGGCCAATGATATCAATGGCGTACGCCAGCAACTGTACACTATTATGGAAGATCCTTCTCCATTCAACTCTGCTGCTCGAATAATTTTCTCCAGCAGCAGATTGAAAAAGTTGCACGATAGGGAGTCGCCTTGTTTCAAACCTCCTTTGGTGACGTTCTGACCTAGATTTTGGCATTGCTCAACAACAGTTTACACAGCCGTATTATTTTGGCAGAATACCAAATTCAGACTTTTCCTAGTCAATTATTGATTTTCAAGGCCTTGAGGCACGCTGATAAGGTCCAATCAGCTTGTTGACGGTGGGCTTTAATATTTTGCACAATACGCTCTATAAAGCCTTACATACGATATTAAGGAGGCTTACCTCACCGTAGTTGGCGCAGATTGTGGTCTGCTTGTTTGCTTGCTCACAGCATTCTTAAATTCCAATCGTCGGTCATGCTTTCGTCTGACCATATTCTACAGAAAAGCTGACCATGCTCCTTATCAGTTCTTCATAGCTCGATCGGCAATCCATCGGCTCCTTTTTTGTTCTTCAGAGGGGTAATTGCTATTCGAACTTCTTCATAGTCGGGCAATAGAACACCTGAGCCATCGTTATCAATTGGAAAATCGGGTTCGACTTCTCTTGGCGTTATGCTTTTACTGCTATTCAGAAGCTGGAGAAGTGTTCCTTGCATAATTTCAGTATGCTCTGGGCATCAGTCGCTAGATCACCTCTGGGGTTCTACAAGAATATGTTTAGGTCTTGAAACCTTCTGTTAGTCGCCGCTCCTTTTCGTAGCCAGTTATTCTCAGATATTTATAATATTTTTTCTACTTCAAATCTTATATTATCTACAAGTATATAGGTATATATAATAATTTGACTTGATTTGTGTTGAACTGTTACAAAATATTTTGTATAGTTGTGTCGCTTATGGATATAAAAGCAAAATCACAAACCTGCATAGCAAGGCATGATAAAATTGGCTGGAGTGCATGCCTCACAGGATCTGAAAAGCTTTAGAGGGAAAAATGCGAAATTGAAGTGAAAGAAATTTAACTTTTTGATTGATGCTCGTGTAAATACGAGTAAGAATTGCACTGGTGAAGGTTCATAAGCACACTCACATACACAGACGCACATATGTATACCTAACCGTTATGGCTGCGCACAAACACGAACATTCGTTATCCTTCCGTTGAACTGGTTTTGCGCTTACATCGACGTGTTGTTGTTACTGTAGGTGAGCACGTATGTCATACAAATAAATACCGACACGAAAATGTCGGCGAAAGCAGGCAGCGGGCGTGGAGAGTTGATGAAAATTAATCGATTTCAATGTTTTGATGTATTTCTACAACAACCTTTTAGTATTCTTCGTTTCGAGTTTAATTCCCAGGTGCAAGTCTTCCTTTGTTTACAAGCACTTAGTTTAGATTTTGAGTGTTGTTTTTAAATGCGAAAAATAACTGTTGTTATAAATTAAAGGAACAGATGCATGTGCGTTAACGAGAATTTATTGTGGCTGAGTAATTTGCTTTTGCCGCCCTTTGCTGCAAGAAATTTAGTAGGAGGGAGATATATTTTATATTGGGAACATATGCGCTCAATTTTGAGGCAGCTTTTTGTTGAAACTTTTTGTAGAATTTTGGAAATATATAATTTAATGAAAAATGTGTAATTTTGAGGTAGCTCAATCAAGGCTTAGTAAGCCTAAAATCAATTTCCTTGAGACAGCTGAAAGCGTTCGATTATAGTAGTCAGTTTCCAGTGCGCTCACTTGCTGGAAAATACTTAGAATTCTTATTGGAAAATAATTTAAAAGCATGAAAAGAGTGCTAACTTCATTCTGGATTCAAAAGTTGTTGTAAGTTTTGGCTATTTTGTGCGTTAGCAAGTAAGAAAACATCGCTATCGCCGAACTTGCCACTTTGTTTCGATTTCTTGTACACCCAACTCTGCTCCCCATACACCACACTCATAGAGAAGCTTGCATATATTTATGGCACAGTATCAAAATGGCTTTAAATCATTGTCTGCCGGCGAGCATTAAAAGCAATGAGATTATTGCGAGCAACACAGCGATTACTACGAACAAGATCGACGCTGGCGAAATTGGCTAACTAAACAACAACTACGCAGCCATCAACAAAACAGCAAGTGAAAGCAGCAACACACACATAAATATGTGCTATACTTGTATATACTGCACATAACTTTGTATATGAGGCTGAACTAAATAGCCGTAATGCAAGCTTCACACACACATACACGCGCACACAAGCAGTCATTGCTATCAGTTGCCTCGCTACGCACAACGCAGCGTATTTTTGTTGCTATTGCACTCGTCTTGGCTTCAGCAGCAAGTTTAGTTATATCTGTTTGTATATCACACCCGTTCGCTTGTAGCTTACATAACTGCCATATGTATGCATTTAGTTGGCTTGCTTCAAGTCGCTTGTTATACCCGCTGCCGTTGTTATTGTTATTCTTGCCGGCACTTTGTTGTCGCTATGCGTAATAATATTTATAATAGTCAGTGCAGCGCTGCGCATCTACTCGCCCTCCGCCCAATCAGCTTTAATTTGCATCACAACTACGAGTAGTTTAGCTACAGTGCATACATCAAAAATGTTGCGTATACGCCCCGCTGCACGCAATGCGCAGTGGCAGGAGGTGCCGAGCGTGTCTATACACTTTCATATTTATGTTTATTGTTATGGCCACACAGCTACATTGGCATGCAAATGAATTTGTATATTAAAGAAATAACTGCCTTGCTTTCAATCCTTTTTGTGTGCTTTATGAATATCGGATATGCCAGTGGAATTGATATAGTTACTTGCTGGCGCAAGGCGGGAAAAAGGCTGTGAAGGAAACATTTCTGGGAATAGTAAATTGGCTTTAGCACTTTAACACGTCCTTCAAGTAGAAGTACGAAAATAGATTCTACTAACTGTGCAGTCAAATATACCGAGTAATTTGGTGATTTTACTTTTCGTCATTGCAGTGCTTCTGTTTCTTCTCTTGATAAAGAGTTTAGATATTGTTAAGTTGTAAATCGTTTGAGATAGTGTTCTAGAGCCCAAGTTGGTTGCAAATGCCTTGGAATCACTAAGTTTTGGTTGATACTTGCTGCTGTTGCTATGTGTGGCCTGTAGATAAGGGAGCTTTAAGTCTTTCTTCACTGCTCATATTCATCAAAGTAGTTCCAGCTGATAATGAGAGTTGTCTTAATGCACATTGAAGGCGAATCTCGACAAAGCGTAGCAGAATCTCTAGTTAGGAGATACACAATGGTAAGGTTAGTCTAAGTCTGCTTTTTTTTATCTTTCAATTTCAGCAAACGATTCTTTGCTTGAAGGTGCTCGAAAGAACATATTTTTGGTTTCGACAAGCTTCGTGTCCGAACAACTTTATTTTTGGATTTGTATTATAATGCCATTATAGGAAGTTCCATCGATTCATGTCTCTCTAACTTTTCTAACCTCTTTTAATTGTACGCTGAACTGGGCGTATGAAGTTTGCCTAGAAGTTTGCAGTTGGAGGATGTAGTCATTTGTTCAAGTTATATAGGGTAACCTCTGGGTAACCGAAACGCATCCGTTTGAAGGCGAGCTAAATTTAGAGGGTCTTCCCAGGGTTGTACGCTGGGTTTGGAACCCGCCACGAAAAAAATACACCCAATGAAAATCAAAAACTTCGAAGAGAGAGATAATTTCGTCTACCTTGGACACAGAATTAACAACAACAACAATGTCAGCATCGAAGTTCAGCGCAGAAAAACTTTTGCCAATAGGTGCTACTTCGGGCTGAGCAGGCAATTGAGAAGTAGAGTCCTCTCTCGACGGAAGACCTCACTCCATTGGAAAGACTAGTTGAAGAAGGACTTGGCTGCACTTGAAATCTCAAATTAGCTCCAAATAGCAAAAAGGAAGAACAACTTGAGTTCATAAAAAACTTTTTTGGAATTCTTAAGCTTTCTCTTAATATTTAGAGGCAAAAAGCGCTGTCAACTGAATACTCAGCTAGATTTGGTTCGCAAAGGTAGTAAAAGACGCTCTTGAAACAAATCAAATTACAATGAAATTGTTTGGCAGTTATTTGAATACCTTCTTCGGAAACATTGAGTGCGTGAATATGAGCTACAAGAGTAACAAAAAGGTAACTTCATCAGTTACTAATAACACTTAGCCACTTAACTAAGTAAGTTTCTGCTCAAGCTGCAATATGAGAGGAATTATGGATGCTCTGATTTCGCGGCGGCGAAAAGGATGGGAAAGAAAAACAAAATTTCAAAGGAAGTCAAAAGCGCGGCGTAAAAATGCCGTTAAACAACACACAACAACAAGCGAATACAAAAACCAAACTTAAGTATAACGGCAATGCAAATTGTAGTAAATAATAGAAGCATAAATAGCCAAGTTAACGGTACACAGCTGGAACGCAAACGCTGACAAGGCGAAACAACGACCTGTTCTACTCGCTGGCAGCCGAACGCCAGCAGTGGGCACTGAACGGCATTTTGAATTACTGAAATGCATAATTTAGAATACATATTTCAGAGCTGCCCATGTTTTGCTATGAATTTTAAAATTCCTTTACATTGAAAGCGGTTTCCTCGTTTTACTTCGGACCAATAATTGTGCACGGAATGTGGGAAGAACGAAGCAAGTAAGGCGAGGCGACTGTGTACTGACTTTGTCGGACAGCGCCGGAGTGAAAGCTGCGTCTCGAAGCGGGAGTCATCGCTACGTGAGCGCAGCTCACACACACACACACACATACCCACAGAGAAAAGCAGTAGTTGTTGGTGTGTGTGTTGTTTTCGGTTGACAGGGCTTGGCGTACGGGAGCAGAGGCGCGCTTGCTGTTTGGAATATCAAATGGAGCACCCTTAGGTCTGTCGCCAAGTGCACAGCAGGCAGCTTCTTCGCCTTTATACCGTCGCGCGGCTGTATGTGTTTATCCATTTCAGTCGCATCTCGTCATTTGCAGTTCTGCTTCAATTTGGTGCTGTGCGTTGCCGGAATCTTAAGCGAAAAGTGAACGAGTCGAAAAAAAGATAAAAGTGCACACATCACATTCGGCGCTCCGGCTGAGTTTTGGGCAACTGCTTGCCGAGCTCCGGTTGTTTGTGGATCTGCAAATGCGTTTGGTCACTTTGTAAATTTGGCCGTCATCATTGCTTTCGGGGAATTTCCTTAATGCATACAGCTTAGTATGTATGAGTATGTGAATCATTAAGTCTTTGTGTATGAAATATCAACAAAATTGCTATCTTCTTCGGACTGTGCTCCTTTTGATGTTCTCTCAATGCATTATTGGTCCTTTAAAGTTATGCTTTTACAATATAATATTCCCATTCGAAAATTCCACATATGTATATCTGTACGAGATATGTAATCTTTCAGCTTTAATCTCTTCAATGAATATGCCAGTAGTTCGTGCTTCGCCAACCAGTAAAGAGGTGGAGTCAGTCGAAGCTTGGTTTTCGGTCGTAAGTCGGGAGTACTGCCTGATTATTTCAATGTTTTAAGAGAAACCCTTTCGTAGATTTTTGTTTTTGCAAATAACATAAATTCACTGATAAAAAAGATTGCTTACACTTTTTAGTTTTTAGCGGTTTTGTAAGAGATCTTGATGAATTGCAAGCTCTCCCGGGTTTTACCACTTCGCCACTTCGACGAAAGCTCAAACCAAGATTTCGTTTATTCTAGCGTCGTGTTTTATAAAAACTTGCTGCGCTACACTTTCTGCAGACTTCTTACGCCTTTGCGAACCAACGCCTAGCACACTCGTTCCCATTGATACTCGTCCCTCATTGATACTCCTCCCTCATTTATTTTATGGCAGTTAACGAAAAACTATCACCCGATTGACGAAGAAGCTGTAGCCAGGCAATAACGGCATTACTGCGCCATACACTTTTCACCATATTTTAGGACGTACGTTAAATGATAGTGACCTATTTTTTACTGTATCTCGCACTGCTCGTAATATGTGGCTACGCTCTCCCACAGCTGTCCACGTTCTCTTTTTTGCTGGCAAGTAAAAATGCACAATTTAATTTTTCTGGCGAAACTTTGGACTTTTACGGCACAAAGTGTAAAATACATGGCATACATTTTTTAATTTTGCGCCCGGCTTTATGTGCGCCATATTGGCCACCGAGGCAGCCACGCGCATGTTCGAAACAAAACCAAAAAAAAAAAAACAATGAAAACGCGTGTGGCCGTATGTATGTATGTACGAATTCAAGTGTACGACGCACAGTTGCATGTTGAGCCTTTTGTGCTTCAAACAAAGCGAAAGTAAAATCCGGTGAGTTTTCTAGTCGTGCGCCAGAACCGAGAGTACGGCATCAAAGGAGATGAGTTGTCAGTGGCTGCGGCTGCGGCTAATGAATTGTAAAGTTATCATATCATTTTTGGCATAAAAGTTTGATATTGTGTAAGTTAATGGTGAGTTCTACAATTTAGGCGAAAGTAAGTTTATAAAACTAATTCAAATGGGCAAATTAATAATTTCATAAAAATAAGTTAGGTGGAAAAGGGAGACGTCTGTGCCAGATTTCACTATGTTATAAAGTCTGAGGTGTTATAAAATTTGTTATTTGATGCTTACTATGTAATGTTATGTTCGATTATCTTATGTTATGTTAAGTTATGTTATGTTATTTTATATTATGTTGTGATATGTTATGCTATGCAGAAAACCACACTTTCAAAGACACTTGAGAGCGTTCAACAAGCTGCGCAGCATGTGCAGTGCATTAAGTTCCACCCCAACCATCGCACTTAATGCAATCCTGAACATAACGCCGGTGGATATTGCTGGAAGTTGTATGGTCGCAAAGGTGGCTACTAGGCTCAGGGAGTCTGGGTTCCTAAAGGGGCGTGCATCTGAACACACGGATATCCTCACAAGCTTTGACTGCATACCACTGCATGGAGTCGCCATATCGAACTCCGGTGGCTCCTTCTCTGCACATATACCGACGAGGGAGGTTTGGCAGGGAAGAAGTCGTTGGAAGAGAGGGACAGTAAGCTTCTTTACTGATGGGTCGAAGCTTGGGGGGAAGGTTGGTGGAGGGGTCTACTGTCGGGAGCTCTCCATAAAATCCAGCTTCAGACTTCCCGACCATAGCAGTGTTTTCCAGGCTGAGGTTGCACCCATCAAGGTAGCAGCAGATATGCTGCTCAAAAGAGTGTCTACCTTCAGAGAAGTGACCATTCATTCAGACAGCAGGGCGGCGATACTAGCCCTGAACTCATTCACAGTGCGTTCAGGATTGGTCGAAGAGTATCTGGCGTCACTGTCTCTGGCGGCGAGAGCTTTTATTATAAGACTTGTGTGGGTACCGAGCCACAGCGGAATCGCAGGTAACTGCAAGGCTGATGAGCTAGCAAGGAAAGGCACCTTAAAATCGAACGGGTAGGTGCTCCTGCATCCTCTTGTTCTCTCCTACTAGATAGCTGGGCCTCGCGGCTGCTCGGTCAGCGATGGTCCAGCATTGATACCTGCGCGGTCGCAAAAGCCTTTTGGCCCAAGATAGATCGCAGAAAATCTAGTGATCTCTTTGCCCTCATTAATGATAGGGCTCTTGACAGGCCACTGCCTTATTGGAATACATGCTGTAAGACTGGGAATCTTGGAATGCTTGGAAGAAGATGCAGTAGAAACTAGCCAGCACTTCCTTCTTGACTGCTCTGCTTTTGGGAGATCAAGACTTAGACACTTGGGAGCACACAGCTTCAGACTACCCGCCGACCTGGCGGGTATAGAAATTAAGCGCCTCTGCAAATTTGTATTGGATACTAAACGGTTTGCCGATATCTAAGCCCGAACACGGGAGTTCGATTTTCAATGGCTTCACAAAGGACTACTTCTATTAGTCTCTGGGCGATCTCTGATCAGCCATCTAACCTAACCCTAACCTAACCTAAATTTAAATTTCGCGCGAAAACCCATTCATCATTTTTTTTTCTAGATTGGTATGACTGTCAGTGACATCTGTGCCGAATGTCACATCAAAATAATCATTAGTGTTTAGTATAAGCTTGTCTTTCTAAATTACATGAAGTGCATTCGGCGATTTTTACGATAAGAGGTTCCCCTAAATTCAATCAACGAACCACGTTCATGATGAAAATTAACATCAACTGTTGATCAACAAGTCAATAAAATAAAGATACCGATACTTGAGAGTCGACGATAGTTATAGTTACAGATCTTACTGGCTTCGTTGGCAATCGCAAGTATCAGTGAAAACCATTTTGAAAGATAAGTGAAAGTACGATTGGTTCCAAAATAACTAAATTTTTTCGAAAATCAGCGTCGCTTTAGGTCTTCGATTGGTCTCGTCCGTTGTGTCTTGGATCTATGCTTATGACCCGGAAACAGACGATCAATCGGCCGAATATCCTGGAAAAGGTGAGACGAAGCCAAAATAATAACTTCGAAGCAGGTAAGAAATCAAGGTTATGTTGACAGTTTTCTTCAATTATCGCGATGTATTGTCCTTCTAACCGACTAAACTGCTAACAAGGAATACTCTTTAAGTGTTTTGCGTTGTTTGAGCGTAGCTAATCGTAAAAAGAGACCGGAAGATGTCTTTTCAAAAAACTTATTAGTGCTCGAAGGGCGTTTTAAGAAGCGTCTAAGGAGAAAATGGTATTCCTTACGCTAACACCCCTCTGAATTAATCTGTATTTCTCAAAGACTTTAAGCATTAACTTTTCACTTATTCTTTGCTAGAAAAACCCAACCTCATGAAATTTCTATAATTTCCAAACATAGCCGACGCAATCTACTCTCCCATACGAACTCAGTGTAACATTCGTTGTAGGCATTTCGACCAAGTTAGTTTATGGAAAAATTCTTTCTACTAGTCTGTGTAAGTAAATATAGTAAATAGACATGTGGTTCCGTTAAATAACAACAAACATACGCCCATACTCGATAACAGCCGGTAAATGACAGCTTTCTCGCAAACAATCCAACAACGAGTATTTATAGTGAAATGTCGAAAACATTTTAGAGATTTGCATAGAAAACACGAATCACTGGAGAGAAATGCGTTTACAGCGGTGAGCACTGAAGTGGAGCTACCATTGTGGATTTTTTTAGAATTTAACTAATTTATTTGAAAAAAGTTTTATGGTGAAAAAAATGTAAAATTTTTTATAAACAAGCCTATCAGCTGTTCAAATATAAAGGGTGATTTTTTAAGAGCTTGATAACTTTTTAAAAAAAAAAAACGCATAAAATTTGCAAAATCTCATCGGTTCTTTATTTGAAACGTTAGATTGGTTCATGACATTTACTTTTTGAAGATAATTTCATTTAAATGTTGACCGCGGCTGCGTCTTAGGTGGTCCATTCGGAAAGTCCAATTTTGGGCAACTTTTTCGAGCATTTCGGCCGGAATAGCCCGAATTTCTTCGGAAATGTTGTCTTCCAAAGCTGGAATAGTTGCTGGCTTATTTCTGTAGACTTTAGACTTGACGTAGCCCCACAAAAAATAGTCTAAAGGCGTTAAATCGCATGATCTTGGTGGCCAACTTACGGGTCCATTTCTTGAGATGAATTGTTGTCCGAAGTTTTCCCTCAAAATGGCCATAGAATCGCGAGCTGTGTGGCATGTAGCGCCATCTTGTTGAAACCACATGTCAACCAAGTTCAGTTCTTCCATTTTTGGCAACAAAAAGTTTGTTAGCATCGAACGATAGCGATCGCCATTCACCGTAACGTTGCGTCCAACAGCATCTTTGAAAAAATACGGTCCAATGATTCCACCAGCGTACAAACCACACCAAACAGTGCATTTTTCGGGATGCATGGGCAGTTCTTGAACGGCTTCTGGTTGCTCTTCACCCCAAATGCGGCAATTTTGCTTATTTACGTAGCCATTCAACCAGAAATGAGCCTCATCGCTCATCGGACACGGACGCGAAACACATTTCGAACCGAACACTGATTTTGGTAATAAAATTCAATGATTTGCAAGCGTTGCTCGTTAGTAAGTCTATTCATGATGAAATGTCAAAGCATACTGAGCATCTTTCTCTTTGACACCATGTCTGACATCCCACGTGATCTGTCAAATACTACTGCATGAAAATCCTAACCTCAAAAAAATCACCCGTTATAACGGCAAAGCGGTTAGTGTGAAGTTGGCCGCGAAAATATACAGCTGTTTTCATGAAGCGAAGTTACTTAATGAGCGATCCAATAATGACACTACGAATTCTGTAATAAATTTTAAAAATTGTGAATACAGTAAAGGGCTCCAGCGAGTTGCACACCACCGTATGTGCAAGGGAAGCTTATTGCATGCAGAAATATAGGACTACATATACCCACATATGTATGTATGTCTATATAATTTATTGTGTCTGTGGCGGGGAACTAATCAAAGTATTTATGCGCAACACATACATGCATACATATGTGTAGTTAAATATACATATCTATATTTTTATATATATAAGTGTATGTATATATAGAGTGTTCCTTTGCATATACATATGTATGTATGACACATTTGTTTGCTCATGAATTTATCATAAATTACTATCTGTTGCACGAATGCTTAGGCATTTGCATTTGAATTCGAATATGGATTTGAATTTGAATTGAATTTATGAGTGCAATGAAATGAAGCATGCAACCAATCAGTCAATCAATGCACAACAATGGCTGTCTCAATTTTTCAAAGCATGCCGGAGAAGTGCAATTGACAAAAAGCTAATGCAATCGGAGCCAATGTTAGTTATTTCGGCGAATCGCTTTACATTCGGCGAACAATAACATTTACTTTTAGGCCACATGTACACAAACATACTTATATACTTACTTATATATGCATGTACAGCCACACATTAACACATTTGTATAGATACACACAAGCACCTTTGTGTGCCACATTACGCTGTGGCAAGTTGATTTCTTAATTAAGTTTGCGAATGAAAATGTTGACATTGATTTTTACCGTTAATTTGACATGTCAAAACACGAATATGCGAGCAACAAAATTACAAAAACAAAACAATTTGGCTTTGCAGACAATTTAGCTTGAATACATATATACATGTGAAGCCTGCTGTGAAGCCAATTTGGTATCTATGACAAATATCGGCGCTCACGGCCACAAGCAATAAAATTTGAATTCCAATTAAAATTCAAAATTGTAATTAAGCTGAGTTTATATGGTTAATAAAGATTTTGGAGCTTATTTTTGGCAGACAGTGGCTTCTGTGCTACTGTCTTATATAATAATAGAATTTTATAAAGGGTGATCCAAATGGAGGTAAGTTATTCAACAGCCTTTTTTGACAGACACGTGAGTCGTGTCAAGCTGTCATGTTTTTTTTTCAATATTGTTTGACATTTCGTCATGGAAAGACTTACGCCTGAAAAACGTTTAGAAATCGTTCAACTTTAGTACTAAATTTCTTAACGCTTCCTCAACTTCCCGTCAACATAATCGGCGTATAAAGCATTCTATTTGCAACACCATCGCCCATCTTCAGACTCAGCATTCATTACTGGATAATATTCGACCGAATAGACCACGTCAAGCACGCAGTGAAGAAAATAAAGCAGTCGTAGCTGATAGTGTACACGAAGACCGTGGAGAGTCGATTCGGCGCCGTTACCAGCAACTCGGACTGACTTATTTCAAGACTAGGCGCCATTTACGTCGAAATCTAAAATTGAAAGCATGCAAAATACAGCTTGCACAAAAACTGAAGTCGCTCGATCTTCCCAAGCGAAATCGCCTCGCTCTATGGGCACTTGAAAAGTTCCAGGAAGATTCGACATTTTCGAGCCAAGTTTTGTTCAGCGATGAGGTCCATTTCTGTCTCAATGAGTATGTAAATACGCCAAATTACCACATTTGGGTCGAACAGTAAACTGAAGAAATTCAAGAGCTGCCATTTCATCCAGAAAAAAACACAAAATGATGACAAGAACTTAACTGGTTACCGTTATCACTATAATGATCTCCTCTCTAAGCTGTTCCTGCCGGAATGCTTTCGCTGAACCGACTCCTAGGAGCACCAAAAGGTCATTCCTCAACAACGTCGACGATATCAAGCAATACGCTGACGAGACATCGGACGCAACTAACTTCCGACAAGCACTGACCGCCATTCACAGTTGAGCCAGCAACACCTTCACTGACTTCTTCTCAGTGAATGACGTTCTGGGAGCTAAACCACCACCATTCTTACTTATCCAGATTATACATACGTATGTCCAGCGTGCAAAGAGTCCCCTTGTGACACTAGCCACCTCTTTGTATGCCCTGCTAATCCTATTCATCCGACACCCTTCTCCTTTTGGTCCGACCCCCTCGAAACAGCACGTTTCCTGTTTGATGACGTCGATGACAACTTATCTAATCTTTACCAACCTAACGGGGATTAGGTACCCGTTACAACAAAAACAATTGTTATTACGTCATGATAGCCGACTATTTGATACCTAAAATTAAAGCTCATGACCTCGGCGATCGGTCCGATTGGGTCGATTGAACACCAAGATCGTGTAATATCACACCGTTCGGTTTTTTGGTGTGGGGATAGGTAAATTCTAAAGTCTATGCGGACAACCTCGCTTCGATTCAGTTCTTTTATCGAATCATCGCCAGTTAGCAGTCGAAATGCTCGAAGGAGTCATAGAAAATCGGACTCAAGGGATAGATCATCTGAGATGTAGCCGCGGTCAACCTTTGAGAGATATAATCTTCAAGAAACAAATCGGTGTTTCGAATGATAAGAAACATTTCCCATTAAATTTGAAGTTTCTATGTTTTGTCTTTAAAAAGTAGGGAACCTCGAAGTGGACCACCGTTTATAATAATAGAATTTATAGAACACTACACTGCTACACTGATTTTACTGAGCCTACCTGCAAGTAATTCTTCTGCCAGTGTGTTATGCCCTTGTTATCTAGCCAAATGCAGAATTACTCTCCATTGCCAGTAGCAACAATAACAACCACAATTTGTGATCACCCAGTTTACACCAGACCACTTGCAACACACCGCACACTTCACTAAATACTCGACAGCACTACAGTTCTTCTTCCTCCCATGTTCTTTGGTCCACTTACGCCACCCGCAGCATTTGACCGCTTCCCGTGTGACAATCGATTTAAAAACACCGCGAATAATTTAATTTAAGCAATTTAATTTTCATAAATTAAACCATGTGGTTTTGGTGGTCACGTGTGCTTTTTTGCTTGTGAAAGTGAAAAATAACAGAAATCGCCGTGGAAACAAGTGTAATTACAAAAGCAACAAAACAAAATAAAAAGTCACGTGAATCAATATTCGTGCAACAAATGCGCTTGGATTGGATAAAAAGTTGCAAATATGGAAAACCGTAATGTTATTAAAAGCGACAGAAGGCTGAGCGGAGTTCGCCGCTGGATTACCCTTAAAGTACACGCATTATTTTTGCATACTGTATTTATGCGGGTAATTAATACATATGGATATTTGCACAAAATTACGACTGTAATAATGCGTAATATAATTTGTAACGATTTAAATTGATACGTGAACATGAGAGATTTTATTTGGTGTACAAAAAATAGTTAATTAATAAAAATGTTCCATTTTTCATTGATTGGCTTTGTAGAAACTGAAGCTTAGTAAATCAGCGACTTCGAAATAGCTCGCCAGTCGTTTTGTTTACAATTTTTAGTTGAGGTGTTCTCAGAGCCGACTGAAACCAAGTTCCACCCGAGGTTTATTCAATTCGCTGCAGATCTTCGCTTTCCTCGCACACCGTCAGTTGGTACCGATTCTCAGATCTTTCACCGATTTTTGTTGAGCTTAGACCCCTAGCTAACTGCAAGTGAACAGCTTACAAACGATATCCCCGATTTAACCACAGGTAACTCTGTTGTTGGTTTTCTTAGGCTACTTTTTTATTTCAGGTTTGCCAACCCTAGTCTTGCAATCCGACAAATCACAACTATATTGTCATGGTATATGTACTAAGAACACGATTCCCCAATCGATGACGGCAAAGAACTGATCAGGAGCATGCATCAGTTTCTTTGTAAAATAAGGTCAGACGAAAGCATGTCCGACGATTGGAATTTAAATGTGCTCTGCCTAATTCACAAAAAGGGAGACACCACAATCTGCTCCAACTACCGTGGGATAAGCCTCCTCAATATCACTTATACGGTTCTACCGAGCGAAAGATGAAAGCCTACGATAACAAACTGACTGGACCTTATCAGTGTGTCTTTAGGACTGGAAATCAATAACTGATCGAATTTTCACCATGCACCAAAACTTTGAAAAGAGAATCGACCACACCACCTCTTCGTGGATTTTGAAGATGGTTTTGACATCACGAAAAGGAATTGCTTTTATGCCGCTATGTTTAAATTTAGTATCCCCGCAAAACTAAGACAGGACGAGGTTTCAGACAAGGCGACTTCTTCTATTTGCTGCTGGAGAAAATAACTCGAGACGCAGAGCATAGTCGAGCAGATACCATTTTCTATATAAGTCATTCAATCTTCCTGGCCTTCTATATGTTGCAGAGACATGGACGATGAGAACAACCGATGAGTCGACGTTACGAATTTTCGAGAGAAAGGTTCTGCGGAAGTTTTATTCCTTTGCGCATTGTCAACGACAAATATCTTATTTTATGGTCTATGATCTGTACGAATAATACGACGACATTAACATAGTTCTGTGAATTAAAAGACAGCGGCTACGCTGGCTAGGTCATGTTGTCCGAATGGATGAAAACATTCCAGCTCTGAAAGTATTCGACGCAATACTCGCCGGAGGAAACAGAGGAAAAGGCAGGCCTCCACTCCGTTGGAGAGATCAGGTGGAGGAGTTTCTGACTTCACTGGGTATCTCGAATAGGCGCCAAATTGCGAAAAGAAGAAATGATTGGAGCGTTGTTGTTAACTCGGTTGTAACCGTGTAAGCCGTGTCTACGCCATTTAAAAATGAAAATGAATGAAGACATACCCAGAACGTTTTGATATATTAGCGCCATTTGTATTGTTTACAGTAACTCAAAATATTCAACGCGTCTAAAAAATTTTATTAAAACGAAAATATTTTCGGGCGATTATTTTTGTACAACTTTCTACAAGATTTAACTCACCAACAATGCATCGATGAACTTAATTTGATTCTTGGTGAATAAGTTCCATCAAGGACCGGTGCTTATTGATAGTTAGAGAATTAAGTCGAATGCGTAGATTACTCAAAGACGAAGAAAGTCGATCAAAATCAGTTTTTCTTCCGGGTAAACTTTCAGGAAGTCAAGAAAACCGACCGCCGGATATGGTTCACGCTTCAACACGACAGTGCTAGATCTTACACACCGACTGAAACAACTGAATTTTTGAGTACTCAGACTGATGGGTCATCCAACGTATGGTGTTGACTTGCCACCGAATATCCTTTGTTTGTTCGAATGTTGAAATGCTCAGAACGTATGTTTTGGAGATACTACAATCTGAGTGGCTTGGCAATTGGTTGGTTGAAACACATGCAAAAGTGTAAAGATCTTAATGGACAAAAAGATTTCAAAACATATTACAGACCTCAGTGAAGATTTTTGAGATGCCACAGAAATAGACAATTTACCGGTTTTTTTTTTAAATAAAAAGTTTACTGGAGAAGAAATAGAAAAAAAAAGAATTTTACAACGATGAATATCGAAGCAATAAACTAAATACAAAAAAGGATTGAGATGCATTTGGTCGGAATATTTAGCACACTAAAATACTTATTTTCAAATATTTCTCTAATCGCTTTGCATTGTCATTTTATTGCTGAGTGAAGCATTTTCCCAAAATCCCCAAGGCTAGTTTTAAGGTCCCGCTCTTTCGCAAGGGCGCCCTTGGTACCACAACAATATTGAAACAAATTACCGGAAAAGTCTACTTGCGATTCAAGCTGTGACATAATATCATTTTTCCCTACGCTGAAGTACAGGCATACACTTGACACCTTACATACATAAATACACACATACGAGTACATACACGCTGACATCCACCGGCGCTTTTGAAACAAATGTAAAATGTCATTAATTTATATAACAACAAATATGATTACTGATACTTTTCAACATTAATTATACAAATGAAAATCGATTAAAATGTTGCATACAACAAACAGTTGCAAAATCAAAATAAATTAATATATTTCGAGTGCTCACTCAGCCAAGCCGGTCGCAACTCAATATGAAAAACAAGTAAACAAGTGAACAAGCGAACAAGCGAACAAGTTAACTGTACTCACGAGTGCGTTGCGAGCGATTTAAAGCGTGTGTGTTTGTGTTGGTGTTGTTGCTTTAAAAATATTATCATGAAAATAAATTAAACTAAATGTTATGCGAACGGCAAGCAATGCGTAAAAATTATATATAATTTGCATGCATTTAAACATACAGGGTGAGACAGTTGGGGTATTAAGAATATTTTTCAAGAGAATATTTTTAGAGAGAATATTTTTAGAGAGAGTGGAGTTTATAGATTTTTGTAGAAATTTCTGGTGCTCTCGTTATAAGACGAGCATTTAGTATGCACTATTGTTTCAATGATCTTTAAGGGATTTTGGGAGGAAAGAGCAGGTTCTTGAGACCCCTCATTTAAGTACTTATTTTCGAAAATTTCAAAGCCTTCGTGGTTATTCGCTTGAACTTCGCAGTATGACTCACCTTGCCACTGCTAAGAAATTTTTGCTGTAAAAGGAAGTACCGTTATATACATACGTAGATATACATATACATATATGTATATATGTGACTTGTGTGGAATACTTGTTTGACGAAAACTACAAAACTATTTATTACATAATTTCTTTTTTTTTTCTTGAAAGGCAAGGGAGTCACAGCCAGAGGTTGCCAGCATGTAAAAAAACTTTTGCTGCAACTACCAAATATTAAGTTGAATAATAAAATTTCCAAAAAAAGTAAAACAATAACAGCAGCGGAAATGGGTAAATAAAGCGGAAAGGGCGCCGACACTAACACAAACAAACGCGAAATAACGGCATAACGAAAGGGAGCAGAAAAAAATTAATAAAATGCAGCAAATTACAACGCGAACAGAACAGAGCGAGGCAATTTTATTATTTTTATGGTAATGTATTTGCATTTAAATCAGAGCGCGGCCTTCCGCGCTCCCCAAACACTCGCCACCGCCACCGCGCCGGCCGCCACTTGCCACTTGCTGCTCGTCACGGCCCACTTGCCAACTTCACCACGCGTTTTTCGTTCAGCCTCAATCACACCTGTTTAAATGTTGCAAATTGTGGCCCACACACACCCCGCTGCCGTTGCAGTTGCATTGGTCGCCGCGCGTCTGCAGTGGAATATATTAAATGCAACAACAAGCGCGAAGGTGCAAAAACTGAAATTCGCTGGCAACCGCATTTTCAACCGCAAAGTGTCACATAATTTTGTCCGAAAAGCACTGTCAAGCACTGCCCGCAGTCACTGCACCCCGACCGAGGCACACGGCGGGGCGCCATTGTTGCGCTGTGCGGCATATGTGGCACCCTTTGTGCCGAAAAACTTGTGGCTCATAAAGTGTTGTGCAAAATGTGGAGGTCGCAAGTACATGTGGGAAACCGCTGATACTTTTTCAAATTTGAATTGGATTCGAAACTCAATTTCGCATTAACAGTGAGGGTTCTACCGCCTCGCTCATTAAGCAGATACTCGTACTCTTGAAATTGGCTCAGAAGTAGAAAGTTAAGACAGACTTTGGATTTGTATACCAAATTTTATAGTTAGTGGATTTTCAGAAACAGATGAGAACATGCTTTTAAGTGTTCTTTGGAAAATATGCGTTCTATTCACTTCCAGTGAAGACCTCTGAAGTTCCAGCTAGCGCGTAAGTGTAGAGTAGTGTTTTCATATTTCCTCCTCGCAAGGGTAAAAGACCTCATTTGTTTGTTGATACAATTTTTGGCAGATTTTGCTGCGCCGCAACAACAACAACGAAGTGTTGCACTACCGAAATTCCACAATTTGTTTGACCATTGTTTGCACGCCCCCCACCCCCGGTCGCGTTGCGCTCATTCATTTATATGGCAATGTCAGGCAAAAATGTCAACGTGAAATTTTGCAAACAACTTCATTTCATTTCGCGATTTTCGCCAGCGATAAGCGCCAACTTGCATTGATGTTATTGCTGTTGTACGCTTTGGTGAGTTGGCAGTTCCCTTCGCTGGTGTAATGATGGCCCGGCGGCTACACACACGCACGCTCAGCCAAGCAGACACACGGACATACTACAGTTAAATAGCCGACTATGTGCATTTGTTGCATGTGTGTGTGTGTGGGTGTGTGCGTTTGCTTATCAGCCGCAATCGCGCAATCACCCAAAAAGCGTAAAAGTTGAACTTCAGCTGCCACACCGCACTCACACCCGCGCGCACACACACCTGGGTGCATGCAACACTGCGGCAGTGGCTGGGTCGGGTCGTCGTGGGGCAGCATTGTGCGCGTTGCATTTCGAGCTGTCGTTGCGAATGTCAGAAATTGCATTTTCGGTTGGCGCTTGTCGGCAGTCATGGCCCTCGCGCCCAACCGCGCATATTAACTTGATGTTCCCCCCGCGCGCACACACAATAGACAAAGCAGAGTCAAGTAGCATACTTTTAGGCTGTGCAGCGCTGTCGCACACCAACGCACACACACACACATAAATATGTGCAGTCGTGTCAGACAACTGCTTGCCCTCGGCGCTCACACCGCCGCTACTCGTGCCTTCTCGTGCCGCTATGTGCAACTGTGTTATTGTTATTGCTGTTGTAGTCAAGTCTGCCATTCGCTGGTATTGTTTGAAGTCGCTCTTCTTGGCAGTTTTCGGCGTTCGGCACGTTAAGGTCTGGTCGCTGTGGTCTTCGCCATTTCTTATCAGCGGCGGAAATATTCAAAAAGTGTTGTTGTAGTAATAAAAACGTTAAATTTAATAGTTCAGGAAGCCGCTATAAAACTAATAGTACCTACTTGTACGAAAAACTGCGCTGCGGCAACAGCAACAGCAACAACAATAAAGCGGTGAATTTATATTTTAATTTTTGCTGTTCCTTCATTTTGGAGCTTCCATAGAATTTTTGTTTTGGTGGCGCGAAACTTTCACAAATCGAAAGCCACAATTTATAGCCGTGAATGAGAACAACAAGGAAGCCTTAAAACTAACTATTTTACTTGTGCTGGAAGATGGTGCGGTGAACCATTTTATGGCTTGTCGAAACGGGTCGCTTCAAATTTTGGTGTCCTCAGTAAGACTAAGGATTCTAATTAAACCGAAAGAGAATTCAGACAAAAAACTAAGCTAAGAACTAAAGCTAAGCTCCAACCTAGACACTTAAATACAAAAGTAAACTGGCACCTTACTCTCTCATGTGTCCTATAATGATTTTTGACATTTGGATCGATAATAAATCGCCACCTCATATCATATCTATTCTATAAGGTACTTTAAATATATATTGGAGATCTTTTGTTCTTAATCATAGTTGGGTTGGGGTATTTACCTACAAATAGATGTTCTTTAAGTTAAAAAGCTCGGTGTCTGCAGCGTGAAAATTGGCACTCTGAGAAAACTTTGTCATTAAGCCAGACGCCGTCTACAGCTTAGCCAGGGTGCAACGAACAAAAATCGCCTTAGAAAAGAATTCAAAAGCCACAAGAAGCTCCTGAAGTCGGCAATTACCCGTAGCGAAAAATCATGTTTTAAGAAAGCTCTGTGGAGAACTAAACATTGAACCTTGGGGAATTGCTTACAAAATCTGTATGTCGAGATTTAAAAATAAGCAGCAGCAACCAAAAGATGCATCTTTTATGAGAAAAATCGTCGAAACAGTATTACCGAAACACGGACGAGTTTTCCATGCAGACCTAACTAAGAAAATGAGAAACTCCAAAGCACCTGGATTAGATGGCATATTCAACAGAGCTCGGAAGGAAGCTATAAGCTCAACACTTCAACTGTTCGCTAAAATGTACAAAACTTGTTGTAAAGGAAGCGGTGTTGCCCCACTCGTGAGAAGTACAGCATTTTAAAACCAAAGAAACCACCAGATGAACCTCCAACGTACCGACCTCTGTGCATGCTCGACACAATGGGCAAAGTGTACGAAAATATAATACGAAACCGCTTGGAATTTATAATAATAAAGGGAATACGGCTTTATAAAAAAGATACATATTCACTATGGAAGCACTACGAGCAGTTACTAATACTCCGAAAAGTGCAATAAGTGCCTAAAGATGGCAAGGTGGCACAAAAAAGTACTGCGCGCTGATTACCCTGGATGTCAAGAGTGCATTCAACACGGCAAAATGGGCATACCTAATCAAAGTCTTGGATAAAATACGGGCCCTTGAATACCTCATAAACATTATAATGAGTTCGTTTAGAAGCAAAAGACTGATTTTTGATACGGATAAAGGCACCAAGAGCTGCTTTCGAGTGGAGTATCCCAAGGCTCAGGTGCTAATAAATCAGCAACCAACAGAAACTAATAGCATTTGCCGACGATCTCATGTTGGTAGCAGTGGTCAAACAATTAGTCGACCTAGGAAATAAATGCAGTGAGTGCTTTAATGGTCTAGGCCAATGGTTCTCTTCTATGAAACTGAAACTGGCGGTGCACAAAACAGAAGTTTTACTCATTAGCATCAGGAAGGTGGAAGAACGAATAGTGCTTACCATAGGGAAGTACTTTACAGCCGCAGCAGAAGTATCTGGGAGTAATATTGGAATTCAAATTAAAGATTAAGGATTACTTGGCATATTCTTCCGGTAAAGCAAACACAATTTATAAAGCTCTATCGGGAATGATTCACCAGGATATGGCTGCTGCTTTGGTATTCCTCACCCAAAGGGCGCTGAATTCATAGACTTATTCTGGACATCCAGTCGTGGATAGACAGACTACTTGGGGATCTGGACTTTCATCTGACCCAAATACTTAGTGGTTGCTTTAGAAACTACCTCTCTAGATTCCATAATAGCATTGGTCCGAACTGGCCGACATGTGCAGAGTATATAGAAGTCTCTGAACATGTATTATTTAATGTTCTCATTTTTCAAATACTTTCTCCTTGTATAGCACTTGGTGGTAGTTTTACGGTCGAGAATCTAACGACAGTCAGTCGACTGAGAAATGGAAAGCTGTAATCGAAGCACTTGCTTTCATAATGACAAAACTGAGACTTTTCAACAGACTAGGCGTCCGTCAGTCCGCAAAATAGAGGAGACTTAAATATCCTGTTCTTCCCACGAAGTAATACTTAATCGCTGGTTCAGTGGGAGAGTCTTGAGCTGGGAGTAGATAAGGTTTAGCGGATTAAAGTTCCACACTCCGTCTTTGAATGCTTCCCTTTATCACAAGGAAGCTAAATAGGACCAAATCCTAGCTAAGATCGCACCTCATCGAGCAAATACATGTTTTCGTCACACCAGCGCTTACGTGAACATATGATTTAAATCTTCTGCTTGTTTTAGTTTGCTAACTTCGATTTGTATGATGTGTTGGGCCAATTGCGCAGCGACTCCTGACATCTCAACTCAAACTGCCGCCGTCTCGGGCCGCAAGAGCGGTGGTCCACCCACACTCGAGTGCATACGTGTGCGACTGTGTGTGGTATGACGTATGAGTGTGTTTTCCATTTGCATGAAATTTTGGTTTCGTTGCGCTTTGTTGGCGAAATGGCAGGTCGCTTGGCGGTTGGGCTCGGGCTCGATTGTTTATTTGTTTGTGCATTCGGTAAATTGTCTACGGAACACCGATTTATTTGCATTGATATTTGCGTACGTGTTTATATTGCAATTGTCTGCATATCACGCTACAGTTATGTTTACAGTTATTCAAGTACGACCTTCCACATACACACGCGCGAACATCTTGCATGCAATAATTATTCAAATAACAACCGTAAACTACATAAGCACACATTCATACACACACACATATACACACCCACACGCATTTGCACAATTATTGCAACGGCGTGGCAACTTTATGTCAACAATGAAAACTGAGTGAAAAATGCAGCAACGACAGGAAAAGCTGGAATCACAAGGCACACACGCACACATACACTCCGGGGTTACCGTTATACACACGCGTGTGGTTTGGTATTTGTGTAAGCGTGTTTTTTCACGCTCAAATGAAGTTGTTTGTAAACAATCCCGGCCTCCAGACCGCCAGACAACCTGCAAGCCACACACCCAGCTAAACCTTCCGCTCGGCGACGCACGAATGCACCTGCGTCGTTGCGTCGCTGGGTTGTTAGAATAAATTGCTGCAAATTAATGCGAGATTTCATTTTCATCGGTGTTTTGCCGCGGCGTTTTTCGTCGTCGTTATTAGCGCCGTTGTCGCAATGTCACTGCCGCAAGTCCTTTTTCAATGTCAAGGGTCAGTGCCAAAGGGATAAATGCGCAACCCCTTACGTTTTACCGTTACATTAGCATAACTTAGTGGCACAGGAAGACATTTACTTGTGTATTGTCTTTGTCTGGAATCAAAAAGGCATGGAATTATACTTTGGTCGTTACCTGCCTTGCAAGGGTAGGGGTTCTTGAGATATTTTACTGCTTTGTTTCAAATGTTCTTAAATTAGTCGGCCTTAAAGTTGTTATTTGCGTTTGGGTGCCGAAAAACCATTTTGATTTTATAAAGTCAAGATCTTTACCATCTTACAATAAGACTCTGTTATTTATATGCCTATGGTTACTTGCAGACATTTGATCGATAAATATGTTATTATCATAGCTGAGTCTCGACAATGACTTCGTAAGAGCTGCTTACGCCAATAAAGAAGAAGTCTCTGTGAAATCAGTCCTTGAATTGCTCAATGAGCAAGCAAAAGTGGCATTAATGGAATATGTATATTAATAGGAATGATACAAGGACTCTAGCGGGAGTACTAACAGCTCACTGTCTTTTTGATAGACATTCCAGCAGACTGGGAACGCCGTACAATGACTATTATAGAAGCTGTGAGGAGGTAGACGAAGAGTCTCCTCCTAAAAGATCTTCTATGCGAAAGTAAGGAAAAGAATCGCAACTACCGCCAAAGGAGCTCATGCCGACGTATCGGAGGTTAAACAGATCAAACTCTTTGTGCTGATGAACTGCATTAGACGGACTAGATGGTTCTAAGAGAAGTCAATAGAATGAGAGGACTGCAGTACCAGTGGTATCAGAATGGACCTCAAGTCCTAGGTGCGTCGTTGGACAGTCACTGTATCCACCTACCAACCACTCTAAGCTAAAACCGAAATAAAATCCATCGTCACAACATGAGAGTTCAACATATGGAACGATCAGCCAATTACTGTCAATTCGTTCACATTTTTCAACTAAAATTAAGGTCAACATAATCGGCCTACTGAACGCACTATTCGCAACACCATCCTCAATTTTGAGACCCAGCATTCATTATTGGATAATATTCGATCAAATAGGCCATTTCCAGTACCCAGTCAAGAAAATATAGCAGCCGTAGCTGAGAGTGTAAGTGAAGACCGCGGAGAGTCGATTCGCTGTTCGCAGAAACTTGGACTGACGTATGGAACGACTTGGTGCAAAGCGTACAAAATAAAGTTTTTACAAGAACTGAAGCCGCTTGATCTTCCCAGTCGACATCGCTTCGCTCTATGGGTTTTTGAAAAGTTTTAGAGTAAAATTTTGTTCAGCGATGAGGCTCATTTCTGCCTCAAATGGTTTGTAAATAAATAAAATTTCCAAATCGCAATCAATCCAAGAAGAGGAATCTGAAAAGATTCAAGAGCTTCCATTTCATACAGAAAAGCAACGGTTTTGGGTGGTTTGTGAGCCGGTAGAATCATCGGTCTATATTTTTTAAAAGTTATGTAACCAGAAATAGCCACCTTTATCGAGCCATGACAACCGACTATTTGATGCCTGAGTTTGAAGCTCGTGATCTCGGCTACATTAGTTTCAACAAGGTGGCGCCACTTCCCAGACATTGCATCAGTCAATGGATTTACTGAGAGAAAGCTTCGGTGAGCAGATATTTTCACGTTTCGGGCCGGTCGATTGTCTATCAAGATCGTGTCATATCACACCGTTAGACTTTTTCCTGTGGGGATATATTTAAAGTCAATGTGGTCAATCCGGCTTCGATTCAGGCCAACGAAAATTGGATTCAACGGATGGACCAATTGAGACGTAGCCGCGGTCAACATTTGAAAGAGATAATCTTCAAAAAATAAATTGCAAAAAATGTTCTTTCGAAAGATAATAAACATTCCCCATTAACTTTGAAGCGTCTGTATTTTTTACTAAAAAAAGTAGAGAACTTCGAAATGAATCACCTTTTAATCAATAAATTTTCTTCATTTTAAAACAAATGAGCGCGTAATTTGGCATCAGTCGAAGCTCGAGTATTATTAATTTCTACTGACTTTGCTGAAGCGCGTCGCGTGAGGGATTGTTGCCTTGGCGATGGACGAGTATAAGCCTGCTGGCAGTCGGTCTAAAAATAACAGGCTGCCAGACAATTACTTTTACGCCTCACGGCGCACAAGTATTCAATAGCAACAACCAAATGGAGTAAATAAAACTACGTGAAATGGGGAAATGGAAGAAAATACGAACGAAGCAATAACGCCAGACGGCTGTCCTTAGTCAATAATTAATTTGCAATAAAATTGGTTGAAAACAACTTTTGAGTGGCGAGCGTTTAAAAAACTAACGCAGAAAAAAGTATATCAAATTGTTCAAAGCGCTTAAAGCATTCAGTGTCTGAGCTTTTTGCTGTGAGCAACATTTTGCTATCGATTGCAAGGAAAATGATATGGTCCAAAATTTCATTGAGCTACTTTAAAGGTGATTTTTTCGATTGCACCTACGCATTAAATGCCAGCTTTCACAGCAGAGATTTGTTCTTTTTATTTTACTCACTAATTTTTGATTTCTTTGGCAGTGTAGGTCGTGCAAAGCGACTTCGTGGTTGTTGGATTTGCTGGTTTGGTACTCTTTCACTCAATATTTTACTGTCAAACATGAGAAGGTCTCTCTTCAGTTCGAACGAATTCGTTGCAGGGGCAAATGAGCGCAATTTCTAAAATTAAGATTTCCCATGCGAAATGTAACGGTTAGGGGTTAAGTGGGGGATTATCACATGCCTTCTTATAATATATTTAGGTGAAATTGGTTTTGAATCTACATATACTTTCAGAAGTCCTGAAAATACCTCTTTCTAGAGCAAACTATTCTAGGAAGTATCTTAGAATCAATCAAGGCTGATTGGAGGGTTTTCGGGTTTTCTCTGCAGAAAGTTTGACAATGTTTCTCCCACTTTAATGTTCTATAATAGATGAATAGATGAATGTAACTATAACTAGTAGCTCACAGAAGTCATTTTTAGAGCAAAATAATTAATATCAAATCTGAAAAATATTATCCTCTATTAAGCGCTTAATAGGACTTGTGTTCCCAAGCTCAAACCATACCAATATAATAGGAAATAAAAAAAAAACAAATTATGCTTATTCTAATTAATCCGAAAGGGTGGAGAGTACCGACGCTTTGTACGCAAATATCACAACGTTTCGCACCGAAGGATTTTCGAGGAACTGCACGAGCCTCACTTACTCTCATTATCCCGCGAATTAAGCGCTAAGTTTCTCTTATCGATAATCTTTATGTGTTCAAGCATACTTACAAAAATAAAAACAAGAAAAACACAAAAAATGCAATGAAAAAAAAAAACAGAAAAGTGTCTTCTCCAAGCGATATATAAAACAAAAGCAGCCACTTTGCAGGTGAAGGACTCTCCTGGCAGAGCCGCAGAAAGCGTGAAGCGCCAGCAGAGCAACGGCTTTTCATGTTTGAAATTGCTTTCACGTGCATGCGGCGGATTTGCATGTGGACAAAACGAAAAGAAAGCGATTAAAAGACGGTAAAGCAGAGCGCTAAGACGACAGAATCGTTAAAAATGCCTTTGGGACTCGCATCCGCTTTTATCACCGACAAATGCCAATCCGAAAGTAACGAACGCGCTGCACATTAAAGATGCAGCGAGGCGACGCACGAATGCAACGTGAGTGGAAATGCTCAAGTGAATGCGTGTCTGTGAGTGTGCGACTGTGTGCGTGCAGAAGTAAAGTCGCAACATAATTGTCGATAAGGACACACAGGCAAACGCTGTGAATGCTAGTAATGATAATGAAGTCGACTGGCTGGTTTGGGGGGTGAAGCGCCGCTGCTACCCGCGGCGTGAGGAGCGGCACGTTGTTGCCACTGCCGACGCTGAAGGCTACTTAAGTTGATATCTGATAAGAATTATTAAAACTAGCTGTTCTTAAAGAATTACTATGGAAAGTGCTTTGTATGCAGTCTTAGACACTGAAAATCAGAAAGCAGCAGGGAAATGGGTGTCGGAACTATTTTTATACGCGAAATAGTGTGAAATGAAATGAAAAATTCTGAGATAATCCAAAAGATGATTTATAAGAACTTCTCATATATTATTACAAGCCAATGAAGTTATTAGAAGAAAAAGATTATTGTCTTCGAAGCGAACCACGATTCTCTCGCACACTAAAACCTCTTACGCAGTGTAGAAAACTCGGTAGAAAGTTTAACCCTCTTGTTTTTCAGACAGACACTTTTAGCGATCTCCTTGAAAGTCTTGCTTAAAATAAGTTTGAGCACTTCATCTGATTCTTGGACATGGAGTAAACCACAACACAAGCGTTTCACTCAAAGCAACGAAATGGACATTTTTTTATTTTATTTTTATTTTTTCTTCGAGCAATATCTGGTGAGTGAGTTTAATTAAGTGGTTAAAGTAGATATAAAAGCCTCGGAAATACTTAAGTCAAAGACACATGCTGTACTATCACATACATACATACATGGAGTCGCAGTGTTTACTTTAAAGAGCTGCCCATTTGAGCTCCTGACTCAGAAAGCACTCAAACTTTTTGTATTTCCTTTAAAAAGTTGCTCATTTGCGCTCAAACTTGTTGTGCTGCCAAAGCGAACAAGTTCGTGTGAGCAATTTATGAGAGAGAGACAACCAATCCATGCGTTAAAATTTCGAATGCCTTGATGCTTCTAATGGTGGACGCACTACAAAGCTGTGAAAACATTATTTCCCACAAAATTCATACTTTAATCAGAGCGCAATAGCCGAGCATGCAACATCAAACTGGAATTATTGGAAGGCTTGCAACCGACTCGAAAATATAACACGACCTCATCTCGCCAACACGACCACAAAAAGCGCTCAACTGTAGCGCTAACCGAGCTGTGTTCGTGCCGGCGCTGTTTATTGCGCTCGTGAGAGTTTCCAAACGAAAAGGGTGCACCGTTTATGCCGCGTGAGAAATGTGCTCGACGAAAGTGTGTCAAATGGAATTCATACTTAAATGGGATGGAATCGTTACCGATAATAAAATGGCTGACGGGAAGTAAATGGTACATAAAAGTTTAATTGTGGAAATTCGAGGGTCCACTATTGTCTAGATACTATATAAAAATATTGATTACCATTATAACCTTTTAAGTCTTTTTTTCGCTAAATCTCACTCAAGCATTCAATACCAATTATTTATTTGTATAACTGAAAAAACTACAAAATCCTCATTACTTCAAATCAAGTGCTCAGAGTCCAACCACCTGGTAACCCTAGCCCTATTTGGCAATTCTCTTTTAGCTCACCCTCTGTGCTGATTGGTCTCGTTACTTCCACTTCGTTTACCTTCTGCGCGTTCACACCACACGAAACACCAAGGCACCGCGGCGTAAGTGTGGACTGCGGCGCGCTCGTATGTGGGTGAGTAACGTCAAGGATACAAAGCCGAAAGTTACACATACGAGTAATGCGTTGTTGTAGCCAACGCTGAAGAGAGCGAGCAAATGGTTGTGGGTGCGCGTCAATGTAAGTCAACGCGATGATGAGCTTCGTACGGGATAGCCGATTAGTGTTGGTGTGTATGTGGTGCACGCTATCGTACTATCCGATTTGCATTTGTCATTCGTTTTTGCGTTCGTTTGGCAAAGCAAGGACTGTTCCTGTTTTTGGCGGCTGGCTGGTGATATGGTTTAGCGCTTCGGGTTTGCACACTCGGCTGCCACTTTTAAGCGGGTATGTGTGTGTATGTGTTCTTTCGAATTTGCTGCCGTTGTCTTTGCACGCATTTCAGCTTGGGATTGCTCTTTTTTGTTGTTGCTTCTGGAGCGGGCGTTTTGATGTTTGCATTAATCTGTCGCCGCATCAGTGGCGCTGCTGCTTTTCCTTTGAATTTACATTTTATGCTTACTTCCAATTGCTCTCATTTCCACATTTGGCGCTCTCTTGTCTTTGCTCCCACCATCCTCACACACTGCTGCTGTGCGCACACTTCACTGCCTCTGCTGACGCCGCTGCAGGCAGTTTGAAGTGAGCATAGAAGTGGCGCTGGCACTGGAAAAGAGCAACCACTCACTGCTCAACTGAGCGAGTCACTTTCAGCGGCAGCAGCACACAACCTGGCACTCAGAGTGGCTAGGCGCTGCACGACCGGCTGCCTTGACGACTCGTTGGCAGCGCTGTCCAGGATATGCCAGGCGTTGCGCGGCCAGCCAGCGAAGGTTCCTCGACATTACGCTATCCGCCGTGTACGACGAGAGGTGTGTGGCAGTGTAGGACACTCGATTGTTTAGCCTAGTTGCCGAGCTTGTGTGAAATTTGCTGAACCGCAGCTGTTCAGTTGCTCATGACTATTCGACTGAAGTGGCTGTCGCAACAGCAGCTCGGAACGCTGTGTGGTGGTGCCTTGCAAGTTGTAGTCTAAACTCAAGCGGCGGGCGCATTAACAAAAAATAAATAAAATAAAATTTAAAAATAAAAGCAAAAAAAAAAGGTGCCAGAAATGTGTCGCGTGCCATAGCATACATCCAGGCGTTGTGCCATATTTCAACTCAATGCGTCTGCGTTTTGTGGCTTTGCCTTCGTAATGTATCACCACCGTTATCAGCATCTTACGCAGCATTATCAGCGTCACCATCAACCTAATCATTGCATTTAACTGAGTCATCACCTTTCTAAGCATCATCTGTAATCTCGATTCGAGGCAACGCACAGTTGGCATATATAAAAATGTATTTTCCAGCACTACGTCCTGGTATGGGTTGGTGTGTGTGGGGTCTAAAGAGCGCGCACAACCACCCACACACACGCAGAAAAGTCGAAAAGTCGCATTAACCTCCGATATATAGTTCAACCGCACTATCACCATTGCGCACACACTGCCATCAGCCACACGCCGCCAGCAGCAGCACCGTCATAACCACCATCACCACCACCACCTCCATCGCCACCACATCTCAGCGCTTCCTCATTACATCGCACAGTGCTCGCCTCAAACATTTTTGCGGGTTTTCTTTCCGCCTTCAGCCACATTCTCATGCATCGGCGGATTCCGAAAAAACACAATGCAAAAATATACCAAACCGTTGCACACACACACACATACACGTGCTTAAGTGCGGCATGGCATTTATTAGTGATTAGCGTGTTGCGTGTTTTCTTCGTGTTCAAGTGAAAAGAGAAAAAATCCCTTTCGCTCCCACTTTCCGCCTACCGCACAATGGCACTTCGAGTGCTGACTCCGAACAATCTGACATACAAACCGTAAGTCTTGCTCCGTCGGTGTTTTGTTGGCGTTAAATGCGCTGTCGTGTCAAGTGAAATTAACTTTAAATGCAATTTAATTGCTCCGAACTCGAAGCTCAAGTCGTAGAAGGGCATTAGTACTTTATTGCCAGCCGCAAAAGTGTGGCAACGTGTGTGCTTCCCAATGGATTTATGTGTTTGTGGTGACTGTGTGCATCTAACGGTACATAAAAATACATGTCTCAAGTCGCTGTGAGGCGTCAGGCATCCTGCAGCTGAATCAACTAGGTGAGTAAAGTAAAATTCATTTCATTGAAAGAAATAAAGCGCAGGAAGTTTACGATGAGAGCAGCAAAGATGATGCCGCCAGGTTTATTGTCGTCTTCAAAGCTTTTGGTTTGTCATACTTTGGCGACTAGACTATATCTTTGGTTGTTTGTTTGATGTTGGATTCGATGCAATAGACTATGGTGAGGTCTCAATAAATCGGCAACCCACTTGACACTCTAGCGCTATTTGATTGAAGTCAGTTGCTGGTTCGGCCATCTACAATGATATGGAGTTTTTACTTCATTTAATTTCTTTTTATTAAAGGATTATGACTACGCTATGCTTGTGACAAAAGTAGAACTAAGAAAAATCAGCTACAAACAATTTTTAAAGCATAAATAGCTAACCGAATCTAATTATCGAATTTATCGAGTCATCAAAGAGGTGTGTGGTCTAGCGTTGTTCCGATGAAAGAGGAGTGCTTTTCTGTTGATCAGTGCTGGTCGTTTTTTTCGATTGCTTGCTTCAATCTCATCAGTTGTTGACAGTAAAATGTAGAATCAATCGTGCGACCAGGCTGGAGCAGCTCATAGTGGATGATTCCTTTCCAATCCCACCAAACACTCAGCATAACCTTTCGAGGCGTCAATCCTGGATTTGCGACCATTTGTTGAGCTTCAACACGCTTGGACCACGATCTTTTTCGCACCCTATTGTCGTATTTGATCCACTTTTCGTCTTCTGTTACCATTCGCTTCAGATATGGTTCGATTTCATTTCGTTTCAGCAAAGAATCGCAGATGTTAATTCGGTTCATTAAATTTTCCACAGACAACTCATGTGGTACCCTAACAGCAAGCTTCTTATTGTATCCATAATCAAAAATATTTCAAAGCACAAGTGACCAAAATGTATTTTAAAGCGCTCCTGCTCATTACTTTACATGTAGAGCTCGAAAAATTTCGACTATTGATCTCGAAATCATCGTTATCCATTACATTTTTAAAATCTTTCTTGATCAAACTATTAAACGATAACTGTAGAGGAAAAGTCTGCAGAATTATTATTTTTTTCCGCAACATCAGAACTGAGAATAAAACCCCGATGAGAGTGGAACTCCATACATATCTGTAGCATACTTTTAAGCGCCATCATAGATAAACATACCAAGGATTGTTCTTATTTTGATTTCACTTTACCGAGTACAAGAGCTTACCGCGCTTGAATTTAATATAATTGAACTTTAAACATTCTCACGATTATGTAATTTTAACGCCGAGCCTGTTAAATACACACTATTCATTAAAAAAAGTAATAACAATGTCAACTTGCAACAAAATGCAACGCGCAACGGAAGTGAGTTGTTTCAACCGCTGGCAGCCTTAAATTATGGAATTCCGCGCGCGCAGGCCGCCACGCACGCACACAACCACACACGCGCACTTCACACCTCGCAACCACGCACAGCATGGCACGTCATTGCCCACTATGCCTGTTCATGCACAAGCGCGCCGCTATCAGCCCACCACGTCCATGTACGCGCGCGAATTTTTCCTTTTTAACATTTTGTTTTTCAACCATCTTTTTGCCATAAAAATGTGATATTTAATTTAACAAGGTAATTATTCAGTCGTTTAGTGAAGTAGCGGCATGCGATGTGACGGCAGCACCGACGCCTCCCACCAAGTGCGACGTACAACCGGGCGTCAGCTGTGCGGCTGTGGTGCTACGAATGGGAGTGGCAGCAATTTTTTCCGTTGCCTGCTCGGTTGCACCAACACTTGTTCTGTGTGTGCTACTGTGGCTCTGACAGGCCTTTCCTGCCACAGCAATCAGGCGCTTCGCCAGCAGATATTTGCTCGGCAAAGGATAACGCACAACAAAGTGGTGAAAACGAAAAAAAAATGAAATAAAGTCAAATAAAAATGAAAACAACAACAACAAAATACTATAACATATCCAGTGCATTCGGTATTCTGTTTTACCCTTTTCGAGCTGCCACAACCATCGCCGCTGCTGCCACATTGACGTTGTGCTTGTACACTGCCGAATGATTTATTATAACTTCGACGCACCCACGCGCCAAAGACTGCAGACTACCGTTGCTGGCGCAGGCAGATACAAATAATCGCGCACTTCGGCCACGATTGCGTGTCGTTCCTGAACGCTCCCAGCAGTATAATTTCCGCACTCAGAGACAGTTGAGTTCGAAACTTATGTGTGGTGAACCCTGAGTTTGTCCATAAGAAGGTCTACGTTTGATTCGAAAACTTATTGAATAGTATCTTTTGCGAGGGCGTGGGACCTAAATTTAAATAGTTCCTCTTGAGTTCGACTCCAATGAGTTTATGTACAACTTGACATGAATAATAAACAGAAAATTAGTCACCCAGTGATTCCTAGTAGATGTTTAACCTGGACTGGGTCAGACATTTAGTCTTCTACCCACCCTACGACTCGTAGAGCCGCCTGAAGTAGAGATTCCTACAGATGTCTTGGTATTGTTGTGTTTCGCCAACGACGGTTTTGATGGCTCAGGAGCAGCACTCTCACTCGAAAGTGATCTGGGTGTCGGTTTCGACGTCTCCTTAACTTCCTCTCGTCACCTTTCCGTCATTGTTTTTATTTTACGTCACCATAGAATGTGTGTCCATGCAAAAAAGGTCCCCACTCAGAGCCGCTATCCGTCCCCCGGAAAGGTAGTCGCCTTTAGTGGTCTCAAGGTTGTCCCAGTAACGAGGCCAAAGCGAGGGTTGACGCACACCCCATGATATGCGTACACAGTCGACCAGCGCAAAGAAGGAGTCGTCTGAACTTACACCTACCACGTCAACTGAACGACGACGGAGAGGGAGGTGGACATACTCTGAGGTCTGCCAGAGTTTTAACGGTGATTATCACCTCATCATACTCAGTTGACAGAATACCGCAACCTCCCATCCAGGGTATTGCCAAATCCTAAGGAGCTAATGCTAATCAGAGTCCGGTTCCACGGCTATAGTCGTTAGGAGTTGACAAGCCGCAGGCCATTTAGCGTTACCCAGGATGCATCAGCTTGGAGGCGGCCTACACTATATCCCATAATATCACAAAGAACTATCTTATGCAGTGAACTAACACTTACTTACATTGGCTCACCTAATTAGCTGAGACTGTTAGTTTGAACGCTCTGAACCTTCCTCACTGGGAAGCTTACGCAGGGAGGAGACTTTTTCGCTTTGTTTCTCATTCGAGTGTCTGCTTTGCATGATTGCGTCGATGTTATTTCTGTGCCAGCCATTATTACTATTGTAACTGTTCTTCTGGCGATTGTTACTCTAACGCTGCAGCTGCCAGCAAAGCAAGCCGTTTTCCACGCCTCGCGCACCCCGCTGGTCCATTTACCGTTCCTAGCAACTTGTTTGCCTAACTTTTGCCACTTCAAGCAACGCTTCACACTGGCATTCATGGCAACAATTGTTTGAACACACAAATACAGAACAAGCTTGTGGCCGTGTGTGTGTGGAGCACTCGTTAATGGTTGCCCTCTAAGCAGTGCGAATTTTGACTTGTGTAGCCGCTTTCCCGGTCCTCTCACTTTTAGTTTCGCCACAACTTTTCCGCATTACAGTTTCTGCATTTCTACTACATTTCTAGTAACTGTGCAATGCATTGTGTTTGTTGTAGTTGTAGTGTGAGTTTTTGTTGTCTTTTGCGTAATAAAACATTTTGAAAACATTAATTACAGTTGGTGCGGAATGAAGTGAAGCTCAATTTAATTTGCATATTCAGTTGATAACTTCGTTCGCTGGCTCGTCGCTCGTCGCTTGTGCGCTCCCTTGCGTCCCGCTGCCGCTCGGTGTATCCTGCGCTCTGCGGCAGCTGCTGCTGACGCTGTGGCTTGGCAGTTGCTTTGCAGTCATGCGTGTGCGTGTAATTTGTTGTTGCTTGTAACAAGTGAAACTTGAAAAGAACTACAAAAATATTTATTTCCATTTTCATTTCAACTTTCCCCTTTGTGCGCTTTTAACCGCATCATTTTGCGTGCTTTCCTAGCGGAAACTAAGATATATTTCCTCAAAGCCCCTCCTCATTTGGCAATTCATTTGCTGGCACTTCTCCTTGTATATGTTTATTTAGATGCTCCGTGCGGGGCTTGTCGCAGCATAAAACTAAATAAATCGTGTTACTTTATTAGCTGGGAAGTGACTCGAATTACAGCGGAATTACTTGTTGAATTTCTGTATGAATTAAGACATTCTGGCGCCCTGAATAATTTTGGTGAAAAATCATTTTCCAATTGTGAAAGAGAAGGATATTATAATATACACAACATCCTAGACTAGTAAGGTAGAAATTGGGAACCGAGTAGGAAACTTACAGGGTTATAGCCGAGTTTACGATACCGCTGTTTGAAGATTCCAAGCGAAGGCAGGTCTTTCCCCCACTGCTCTTTCGAAACGAAGTGGAGGTCTTCCTCTTCCTTTGCTTCCCCCGGCGGGTACTGCGTCGAATAGTTGGAGTGTTTTCATCCATTCAGACGACATGACCTAGCCAGCGAACCCACTGTTTCCTCCATAGAATACGGTATTCGACGTTGCCAATGACCAAAAGACCAAAAATCTTTCGAAGAACCTTTCTCTCGAAAACTCATAACGCCGACTCGTCGGATGTTGTCATAGTTCATGCCTCTGCACCATTTAGCAGGACGGGGAGGATGAGTGACTTGTAGATTTTGGTCTTTGTTCATCGAGAGAGGACTCTACTTCTCAATTGCTTACTCAGTTCGAAGTAGCATCTATTGGCAAGAGTTATTCTGCGTTGGATTTCGAGGCTGACATTGTTATTTCTGTTAATACTGGTTTAAAGATAGATGAAATTATCAACGACTTTAAAGTTATGACTGTCAATAATGACGTGAGAGCCGAGTCGCGAGTGCGAGTGACTGCTTGTTTGATGACAGAAGATATTTCGTCTTGCTCTAGTGCTTTACCAGACCCATTTGCATTGCTTCCTTTTCTAGCCTTCCTTGTCAAGTCTGGAGAAAGCAGAACTAACGGGGTGATTGTTGAGGTCAATGATATTAATGTCAACGGCGTACGTCAGCAGCTGTGCACTCTTATAGAAGATTGTTTGTTTGGTATCGGTTCCTTTCGGACCCTGACGGAGCTTTTGGTATTTCTCAACGTCAGTTTACATAGCCTCATAAAGGCAGTTCCTTCTCTGTTGTCAGAAGCAGCTTTGATATCGACCAAGAGGTGGACCTTGTCCGGTTATGAATTCGGATCTGTCTCGGTTATTGAGCGGTAAGCTGATGTACCATCCCTCGCTTAACGCGACTATATATAACGGCCGATAAGTAGTCGAGCATATATACTAACTACTCAGGCTAACAAATTAGCAACCTTCTACAGGTGCAACTAAGGTTTATTCAGCCACTGATTTTCTTCATCAAACATACTTCGTCTTGTTTAGGAAGTGCGAATTAAAGCAGACAACATTTTGCAAATGAACCAGCCCGTAGAACTTGATTAAAGTCATTATCCTATTCCAATTTGCCCTTTTGCGGAGTCAAGCATCCGCAGGGCACTTCTCTGCTTCCTCGCATGCAAGTGAATTTTCAAGTAAATTTATTCTCAACTTTCGTAAACTTCTCGAGCACTTTGAAAGCCGTTGCAAAGCCATTATCACATAATTTACAAAATTTAACCAAGAAAATTACTGCGGTTTGAATTACAAGCGGCTGGCAAGCGCCTGGCAGCCAGGAAGGGTCAGACGCAGCGAGCAGCGGCAGATATCGAACAGATCACCTGGCATCCGAAGGCAAAGGCCTTGTGTGAAATGCCGTTACAGCAGCCGAGCGGGCGCGGCTGGCAGGCGTTGGCGCACATCCTTGGCAATGCAGCTCGGCTGTCAGTTGGGCTGTCGGCAAATGTCTACCGCATAGAAAGAACACACCCACTACCATAGCCACACACATACCCACATACAGACAGATATTTATACGCATTGTGCATTTTGTTGCTGTGGTTACTGCATTGCGGTGCTTCTATGCGGTTATACGGTGCAGCGTAGTCTGTCAGTCAGCCCGACCGTTAGTCAGTGGCAGCCAACAGCAGGGAGTATGTGTGCCTGTGTGTGGGTGTGTGGGTGTGCGACGCCAGCATTCCCAGGTGAGGTTGGTTGGAAATTGTAACAGCTGGACCGTTGATTACTACTGACAGTGAGGTTGTGGCATACATGGCACACTTACACCCTCACGCAAGGCCCGTGCCTCAAACAGCGCCGAGTGCAAGTTTAACTGAGTTTCACTTTCGCCTTGTGCTCCTGCGATGGCGTCGCTCCGTTCGCTACGCTTCATTGCACCTGCTGCTATAACAGTTATTGCACAGAGTTGGCTTGTGGTGTCCGCTCCGCTCTAATCAAATGAAAATGTTGCAGATATCATGCAGCAGCGCCGATTCCGGGAACACTCTGCAGCTAAGTAAGACAAGCGAAGTTAGTTCAGTGGTCTTGTTTCGGTGTGTATGTGTGTGAGTGTGTGAGTGCGGTGACGCGTGAACCGTTGAAGGTACAATGTTGCAGCAGAACTTTTGATGATGTGCAGCCTCAGCGCCTCTGGCAACGACCAACGACCAGCGCTTCAAGCGGTTATATACCAGTGAACCATTCGTTGCCTGGATAATAGGTCTGCGTGTGTGTGGTAGTTAGCTTTAATGAACGCTTCTCTTCGAAATCGCAGTCTTGAGCGTCTACTTTGTACGTTGGGTAAACACTGCTTTAAAACTCAGCTTCACTAATTTGTTGTTGATTTTTTGCTCTGCAATCTCTGATAATTCCATACCAACCTTGACTGCCCCAACTCTATTGCTTGTTTAAAAGACTTTTGCTTTGATTGCAGAGCAAAATAGCAACCAGTGCAGACCTACAAATGACGAGGACTGCAAGAAAGCGCCGCGAAATGTGTGAATTCTGCGGAAGGCAAGCGCCCGGCTGTCGGCGTTGCCTAAGTGTTGAAGTGTTAAGCTGTTCGTAAATTTGTTTGGTCGTCGCAGCTCAAAGGCGCACATAATCGAGTCAAGGCGGCGAAGTCCTTTGTAATTCCCTTTCATTCCGAGCACACTTAGTACACTTGATAGGCACCGTTCACCGTCTAAGGTAAATGAGCTCGATATATTGTATAAATGAGCGCGTCGGAGTGAGCAAATGCAAGCGTCTGCGCTTCTGACAGCAAGTGTAGATTGTGTATTGGTACAAGCACTCAACAGGTGAAACCGGTGTGCTGGTTACAGAATTAAGTGAGTGGTTCTGTCTTTTAAAAAGAAGAATACGCAACAATTCAGGAAATCATTTTTAAATAGAAAGGCAATTTTAAGATAAATTAAGAAAAACTTTAAAAAGAAAACAAGAAAAAGCGTTATCTTCGGTTGCATCGAAGCAAGAATATCTTTCAAAAATATAAAATTTTCCTTACAAGAGCTTTGATCGGAAAGTTTGTATGTTAACTTTATGCTAAAGTGATCCGATCTGAACAAGTTCATCGGAGATTGCAACAGTACCTCTAAAAATAACCCGTGCCAAAATTCGTGCAGATATCTCGTCAAATGCAAAAGTTTTCCATACGAGCACTTGCTTCCAATCGTTCAGTTTATACGGCAGTTGTATTCTACAATGGTCCGATACCGGCCGTTTCGACAATAGAGCAGCTTCTTCCTGAGGAAAGGACTTATGCAAAATTTCAGTTCGATATCTCAAATACTAAGGAACAAATTCGAATAAAGGCAGACAGACGGACCTTGCTAAATCGACTCAGCTCGTAACGCTGATAATTTACATATATAATATATAATAGGGTTGTTGTTGTTGTAACGGGTACCTAAACCTCGTTAAAATGGTAAGGATTAGATATGTTGTCGTCGACGTCATCCAACGATAGGCCCAAGAAACGTGCTGTTTCGACGGAGTCGGACCAAAGGGAAAGGATTGTTAGTTGAGTAGGGATTAGTGGGACATGCAAATAGGTGGCCAGTGTCATGCGGAGACTCATTGTACGCAGGATGGATATTAGATATGTCGGGGTCTATTCTGCATAAGTAGGAGTTTAACAAGCTGCAGTATCCAGAACGAAGGTGCACAAGGGTCACTCTCGATTCTCGCGGCAACTCGAGCTTGTCGTCTGTAATACGTTATCCACTCAAAGGGAGTCGGTGAAGCTGTTAAGGGCTCCACCGTGAATGGCGGTCCTGATTGTCGGAAGTTAGTTGCGTCCGACGTCTTGAACACGTTTGAGGAATGACCTTTTGATGCCCCTAGGAGGCGGTTCCGCTCCAAGCAGGTGACTGCAGGGGTGATTTTTGCGAAAGCCACCCAGCAAGAACTGCTTGATGACACGTTCATTATGCTCCTTAATTGGGAACATACTATCGTCACTATGCAAGTGTTCGATAGGAGACCTCCAAATTCGGAGTGCAGTGTTTTAACAAGTCTGGAGCTTCCCCGTCTGCTTTTCCCTTCATCCAGGCGACCATATTAGAGTAAAAGTAAATATAAAATAAAATAAAATAAAATTAAAGAATTGAATTTATAGCAAGGTGGTGTACCTCAGCTACGAACCATTGTTTCTACATATTTCAGTATCTCTTTAAATCCAAATTTCTTTAACCTCTTGTGACCCAAAAAGCTAATCCAAAAACCAGAAATTTTCGCGGAAATGGCTAAGAATAAGAAGATGCTTTTGACCTCACAATGAACGCTCTCAGGGTATCGCTTTCATTAAAAACTTCATTACATTTAAACGTTTATTGAAATTCTCCCCTTACTCTCACTTTAATCGCTCTTTTCTTGCTGCCTCTTCTTTATTTGCGCTATCGGCTAACTGTGCAGTAATTAAAATATTACGAGTATACCCAACTGTTATTGGTTCGTGGTAGCGAGGCAACCAACTCGGCGGCATTCGGCAAAAAGTAATCTTTCCGCTCACATTTAAGCAGAAAAATGAAACGATTATTTAATTAAAGGATTTATTTGCTATTGCACCTTCCGATGAAATTCTCATTAAATCACAGTTACGTATAGAAATTTGAGTAAATAAAGGCGGCGTAACAAGGCAAAACATGGAAAATGAGAAAAAAAAGGAAATTCTACCTGAAAGGCGAAATGAGGCGCTATTTTCAATTAATTGTGTAACACAAAGGGATGAAATACCTGGAACACTTCAGGTTGAAATTGAGATAGCTGAGTTGAGAAAGCTTATGACGAGTGACAAAGTTATTAATAGGATTCTAAATCCATTCATGTTCGTTTGAGTAAAAAGAGTTGCCTTGCTGAATCCCACTTAAGAGCAATACTTTAGAAAATATCATTAATATTATGTCATATTGTATATAAAACTCGATGGCAGAGAATACATGTTTTTCTGTCTTTAAGTCATTTTAAATTGAAGATCAATTAAGAGACTTCGGTTGCAAGAGGGTCTATTGTGTTTTCTCCTAAATCACAAAGACTCACCTAGCCGCAGCATACTTATGAAGTCTAATACACTGCTGGGTGCTAACAAAGTGATGTGATTCCTAATGGAAAACATGGATCTAAGGGCCTTTAAGCAGGGTCTGCAGACTACTACGCAGTCAATTAGCAGGTATTCTGGTGTTTCAAGCTCCCTGTCAAAGAACCGGCAATTTACGCAAGAAGCTAGGTCCATGTTGCGTAAGCGCTTCTTCAGATTGCAGTGGTCAGTGTAGAATAAGACCAGTGATCTGAGTTTATCTCTAGGGAAGTTGTGGCATACTTTCTAGAAGTTCCCAATACATCTCTCTGAGTACTCATTTTTCTTTACGGAGTAGCTCCTCTATGGTATGGATACCCATTCCAATGAAGGGTTCAGGTTAATGGCTGCTACAGAGTGAGCGGATTTCCCGACGTCATTATTCATGCAAAGTTGTATCCCGTTATGTTAATTGCTTTGTGGACTGGAAAGTGAAAAAGTCGGAAAAAATTCAAAATTGTGGCATATGAGAAGTAGGCGTGGTTGTAGTCCGATTTTGACTATTTTCGAGCACAGTTAGTCAAAATCGGTGGGTCTGGTCCTGAGATATGGAATTTCATCCAGATATCTCAATTTTATGTAAGTTACAGCTTGCTCGGACAGTACCCGCATTTCAACTCGGCTCCTCATCCTGATTATGTATATATACATAATCCTTTAAAATGTCCATGAATTCCAATATAATTGGGTATATTTCTAACAAAGCAGAATAACCAACTTTCATATAAGTTCTAAGATGTTGTTGGTATTTGAAAAAATTCTATTATTTAGTCATCATCAAGGAACAGTAGCGGGTTAGGCATTTAATGTTAGGCGAACACAATTTAAATAATTTAAATTTCTCCACTATAAATAAAATAATTAACTTGTTCGTTCAGTCACTGTGATTTCCCGCAAATCCTCTCATTGCCGTGGTAAATGCTTGCGGCTTGACGCTCCAACCGCAGCTGCTCAATCAGCGTTCAGCTTCAATATAAATTGTATCCAATTTGAACTGAGCGCGCCGAGTGTGTTGAAGGTGTTGCAATCATTGCTTATCATCATCAAATGAGCACACAAACACACTGACGACCTACACAAGTCTCTAAATGTTTTTGAGACAGTGTGCTTCACTAGCTCCTTGTATGGGTGTGTGTGGTGCTAAGACTAATCTAGATGTTGAACGTTGGAAGTAGAATGCGCGCTTTGCCGTGAGCAACAAGCTTATTTAACCGCTTCCAGCTAAACTGATAGCAACAACGGCAACAAGGTTTGTAATATACATTTTTGCTATGCTCAAAGTCAAGATAAAGTAACGGTACAAAATACATTAATGAATACTTAAAGTTCATTTTCTTCATCTAAATGGAATTGAGCAATACCCACTGCCGCAGTTAAGTAGCTGAGCGCCAAGCAGACGACGTTTAAAGCACAAAACCGCTCGTGGTAAGAAAAGCTGTGAGCAGCAAGTTGTTTGCTTAGTGGGCCGCGCAAGTCGCAAATGCAACCGCGGCGACTGCAGAGTGCCGTAAACGAGTAGCATGAGGCGGGTTCATGTACTCGTTTGTACTCGTATATATCTAGGGATGCAATTTAGCAAATTCCTTGCGCTCATCTCCCAAATTAAGTTGCGCTGATTTTGCTTCCACGATTTATATCTCATTTGCCTTCGCACTCACTTTCGCCACATAAGATTGGAGTTGTTAAATTTCTGCCAGGTTGGCCCTTATATTATACCATATATGTGCATATGTACATATATATACGTATTATAAGAGATGAAGATAAAGGAGGTTATATATGTAGAAAAGGAGAGTTGCATAATAGAAAAGTTGCAACAATAACTATTTTTAACCCAAATAACTACTTTCTCGAATCTTGGTGAATATGTTTGAGTATTCGGAAATCCGCATACAATTTGACTTTAAGTCAATTGGATGTATCTCCTCTACTCACATAATTGCAACGACGCTGCGGGTGGGTACAATCCGTTGGAGCGGGTAGTGAGCTTCTCTACTATCCTGAAAATGGCGTTTCAGACTTCCTAAGAACTACATAAATTTTTAAGCCAATATTGCTGTTATTAAGGTAGTGGTACATCTAGTGTTCTAGAATGCAGTTGGATGAGACTAATAGCCTTGAGTTCACTAACCATGCAATCGAAAATAGTCAAGGAATGGGTTCCAAACCCCAGCGAAAAGAACTCTTAGCTGGACTTTTGGGTGTGTGTTTTGGATGTCCGGGGAGTGCAGTTCCGAGATACCACGATCTGTATTCTGGTGCGCCTAGTTCTAGAGCACGTTCTTCTTCTTCTTTTAATTTGTTGGGGTAGACGTGGTTATATGGTATTCAGGTCTTTCTCCACCTGGTCTTTCCAACGGAGTGGAGGTCTTCCTCTTCCTCTGCTTCACCCGGCGGATACTGCGTCGAATACTTTCAGAGGACGATATGACCTAGCTAGCGTAGCCGCTGTTTCTTTATTCGCCGAACTATATCAATGTCGTCGTATACCTCGTACAGGTCATGGACGGAAATAATGAGTGACTTGAATTGAGTTGAGAGTTTGGTCTTTGTTGGAATTCGAGGCTGACATTGTTGTTGGTGTTAATACTGATTCCAAGACAGACGATATTATCTACGACTTCGAAGTTATGACTGTCAATAGTGACGTGGAAGTGAAGTCGTGAGTGCGTAGAATGTTTTTTTGATGACAGGAGATATTTCGTTTTGCTCTAACTCGCAACCAGGCCTATTTCCTTTGCTAATCCGAGGCTGTTATTTCCTTTTCATGGGGGGCGTTTTTGCGTAGCGGGCAAAAGCCCAGCGTACAACTTTGGGGAAGGATTTTTCGTCTTCTCACTTTATTTCGATCAGAGAAATTTTTCACTTCCGTGAACTTTTACAAATAACTTCATCTTCCATTATGTAGCATATACTTTATAGGTTATACTCCGTTTCCTTATGTGTCTACTTGACTTATGTGAGTGAGATCAGTAAAAATGATAATTAGAACTCGTAATCACATTAAATTAAACGGAGCAAATTAAGACCAGTTTCGGTTGGTTCAAGCTGAGTAAGAATAAGACCTAATCATCAGCCATTAATTAAGCCTAAGTGAGTTAGGGCTTGCGTTTACCAATCAAATGTGGACAATCCAGTGAGTGAAGCCTAAATAAATTTCGCTGATTACAAAATAATTGCACATAAGCTGTATTCTTCGTGCGGCCTATGCCCTCATAACCATAATCCCCGCATTGACATTAATGCGGCTCAATGCACAGCGCTTGTGTGTGTGTGCGCGTGCGTGTGTGCTTTATGTGCGTGAGCTGGCGGCATTTGATGTAACTGAAAATTGTCAAATTGCCGCCGGGTTGTTAAATAGTGCTAAACCACTTTAACTAAACGACCGACCGGGGCTGGCGGCCACCAGCGCCTCTCAGCTGCCGCACTTGCCTGCGATCGAGTTGCACATGCACGCACATGGGCGACAGTTTACGGTTATTTGCACGGCTGCGTGCTGCCGATAAATTTAATAAACTCTCAGCTAAAGGACAGCTCAGCACACACACCCATTATTGAAGAATTAAAATTGCATTTTAATGAGCGGCCCTGGCAGGTCCGCTGCGTTAATAGGGGCTCGTGAATAATTCGTTGCATATTAACAGGCGCACGGCAATGTACTTATGCAGCGGACATATGCAGCGGCTCGGCATGGCGCCGGTGGGCAGGCTGTTGACATATCGACTGGCTAAATCGCTGACAGGAACGCCCGCCTGCGACGCACCGGGGCCGTTGCCGAGGGGCGCTTACTGGTGCTGCGTGAAATGTGGAGTGTCATTGTGCTTGCAATTAAATTTAATCGTTTTTGCTGCATTCCAGCAACATTTTGTGGCAGTTTTGAATATTTCGTAGCGCAAGCCGCAACAAAATGAAAATGTCCTTTGTCCAAACAATGGTAGGGGGCGGGTCTGCGAAGTGCCATCAGTCAGCGCAGCGGTATTTTTAGCGACTAAACGAACTAACTAAATGAACTAGGCGAAAAAACAACAAACTCATCAAATGGTTAAGAATTTATGTGCCCGTGGCTATCCTTGTGTGTTTGGCTATGTATTATTAGATGGGGATTTTGAGGCCAAAGTATTTCTAAATGAAAGTTTAATTGTTTCCTGGCAGTAAAACTGCATTTTGTGTAATGTTTTAAAGCATTTTTAAATCGATCCTCATACAACATAATGTCAGCCTAAATGTAGGCAATGATTCAATGATATGAAACATTTTTCTGCTTCCAGGGATATGACAATTGGTCTCCAAGGCCTGGATTGCCACTAAACTAAACTTGGTGCAATTTTTTATGATAATAATGGCGAGTCTCCCTAAAACTAGCAATTTTTATTATTTTTAGAAGGATTTAGAAATGGATTATTCAACCTCAGTTCCCACCAAACGTACTACTATACTTCTAACTGTTTTTAAGAGGCTAAGAAAATACTTTACTTGTCTTGTTAACGTATTCTTTGTCAATTTGATTAATTTTATAATGGACTACTTTCGTAAATGAATCCAATGACATCACTTTCTTCCACTTGTTGCTTACTTATCCTCATTGCTGCACCCGTTTTGAATAGCTTCGTCTACCTGTGCGGAATTTGTTTGCGATATTGAGTATATATGTCCGAGTAGTTACTTGTAATAACAATTTTTGTTGTTGTTTTCAATGGAATATTGACTGCTGTTATGCAATATTAACCAAACGCCACACCCATTAGTGAATCTCGCAAGTGCAATGCGCATACTACGCAAATATGAGTACTGCAGCCTCTCCACAGCCTCCACTTTACACAAGCTTAATGAAAATATACCGTTTTTGCCACTCGTCGCGTGTTGCATCAATGTTTGCTGTGCTTTTCCTGTTTTTGTTCGCTTCGCAAGCGTTTTTTCCACACGGAATCAAACCACGTTCCACGCCACCGAGCTGCTCCTATCAGCCATAGAGGCTCTCCCACACACACATAAAATTATACAAGCAATAGGGAACATACGGATTGCACACACTCGTACTGTCTGATGTGTTCATTGATTGGCGGCATTGTTTGTTTGTTCTCCCCCACGTGCTCCTCCTCGTGCTCTATTCCTGTGTGTTTGTCATACGGAGATTTGTGTACTTTTCTTTTCACCTGCCTTTTTTTGCCGTTCGCTTTTTTAAACTCCGTTGAATGGAAAAAGTTTAAATGGATTTTGAATCACAGTGTCCGGCAGTGCATTTCAATGCATGCTTGTTGTTGCAGTTGTCGTAAAATGCTGCTACTTTTTAGTGACAACTTGACGTTTAGCAATTCATCATTGCCATTCGATTCATCAAACTTTAACTTGGAACAGGTGTGAACTGTGAAGTGGCAATTCAATATATCACAACAACAACAACAACAAGTTTGAAGCACACACTGAAGGGTTGCCATTCGATTGCTCATAAAAAGTCGCTCAATTGAAATCAACTCGAAATGTATGAATTGTGCGAAGTGATAATTATCGGCGAGCAAACACGATTTTTTCTCCGAGCAAACATAATTGATTTAAATTGGAATTAAAGTTTTTATTCTCGGCGGCTTTTGAGATGTGTCTGCTATAAATTACATTTTGATTTTGAGTGCGCGCGCGCGCAAGCATTGAGCGCTTGTGATTAAGCCCGTGTGTACACTTGCTGACTTATTACGTTATTTAATTAGTCATTTGAGCGATTTAATGAAAACATAATTAATTTTTAATTTCATATTTCCAGCTTAAAGGGCAATCTTTGCAATATATTAATTAAATTGCGGTTTTTTTCGCCAGATAATCTAGAAAGTCAGAAGCATATGTATATTTTTCAAGTACTTTGAACACTTTTTCCATTTAAATTTTAGATTTCACTTTTTTTTTTAATGTGAAATCCAACTGAATTCCTGTGGTATCCATGTTATTCAGCTATGTATGTATAGTGGATGGTGGTGTCTCAAGTGTTGCCTGCATTTTGGCGCCTTTCTCATAAACTTTTATCTTACATTCTTGTTGCCATGGCAGTTATAAGATTTAGTGCTCCGATATCGATTATTTCGACAAATGATTAGTTTTTTGTCTCATCACCAGTTATATTGCTCTTCATGCATGTGTGAACGGAATTCGCAAGTTCAAGCATGTCCAAAGATACCTGTTTACGGTATTTATTTTGAAAAAAATTCAGCTTTGTCTTAACAAGTCAGGCAAGAACGCTTTTCAGACCCCAAAATATACACCAAAATCATTCGAACGGACTCGCCAGAGCTCTTGAGCTCTCTTGCGATCTCTCTAATACTTTCCTGATGATTTTCAAGCAACTCATCATTCATAATAATTTTTTTCACTGAGTTATAAAATTAATAAGAAATAAAAAATTTTCCCAAAAATAATCAGACTTTAACTGTTAATATTTTTAAACGGTTGGGTTTACGAAAAAATCATAGGAGACCATTTTTTAGGGCATTCAATTTCCTACAAAATCTGAGGAACAAGATATTTTTTGAAGTTGTTGGAAGCGAGATATAAATTTTTCTATCTGATAATACAGAAAAATGAGAAAACTGTATGTAAGAGGACCTTCCCGTTACAATTAGAAACTCATATTTGGAGAGGCTTTCTTAGAGGTGTCTAGGAACCTATTTTTTGAGTACAAATCGAACAAAAAATTATTTTGCATCACCCTAATGTATATGCTACATATATCCACAACAGATAAAGACAGGAATCTCGAAAGCCTATGAAACGAATTCTTCTATTGAGTCTCAAAGGCATCGATGACAATGTGGAGTGGACAGGATTGCCAAGAATGGTATGGCTGTCATTCGATAATTTATCTGACTTAAAGTCATCCATTGCCTTTGCAATGATAGTAGTCAAGAGCATGGGAAGGAAGCCTAAATTCGATGGAATGATCTGTCGGGATACAAAACTGGAAAAAAATACATAAGTTTCGTACTCATTCAAGAAAACACAACTGTGTAGTGTGTTTAACGTGGGATTGCAGCTTAACTCCACGGTGCTCAGAAGCACAACGGATCAATACAATGCGTTGATCAGTGCCGTGAAAATTGGGTAAGGATTTTCAGTACCAATCAGCAGTGTGGCATGGACACACTAATCACCTTGGTAGGATTCGAGGCCCATCTAAAACCTCTGCCGTACTTTGGGTCCGGCACCAGTTGCAATGCAACTCCACATTAAAACTGACAAAGTCAGTTCTTCCCCGATTTGGGTTTAACCACAGCCACCACGAATCTCCACAAGGGCCAAACCTAATGAGCAGATTGGAGTTACCTCCAAGGGCTAACTGCTCCCGTGGTACCAGGTTAAAGTCTTTGGTATAACCTTGTAACCGAAGCTACGACTAGTTGAGTTTTCAAACAACTCTGGACTGGTGGCCAGGATCTTAGTCGCCTCTTACGACAGGCATGCGTTACCATGGGTATATTCGGTTTCCCCCAAACCCTGAGGGGTCACTCCTACCCGCAGGAGGAAAAGGAAAAGACAGTAGGAACAGTAGCAAGATGGCTAAAAGCAATGTCAAGAGCAAAGTACTAGATAAGCAAGGAAGCATCTTTTGTGCACTTGTCACGCACTAGAAAGGCAACACTTAAAACATTTAGCGGCCTCGCGATATGACACACTGGCAGAAGTATCATTATTGAGCCGACAGCACCTATTGAAATTGAAAAGTTCTCATGATTTACGTAACGGCACTCCATCTGGCATCTCTAAGCAACAAAACAGATTTATGGGTAGATCATTAACCTACCAGAGTATCCTTATCTAACCTAGTAACAATGTTGGAGAATTTTTTTTTAAATTTGGACAAAGTCCATGCACAGAAACATACTTAGAGTGTAAGACTATTCCTCATTAAATGCCATAATTCAACCAAATTTCGTAAAAGAACGTAAAATCTAGTTTTCTTTTTAGAATGGTTATTTCCATTATTAACTCATTACTTCCCAAGCATCGAAATCATTGGAATTTTTTGATGAAATTTGTAACTTGGGCTCTTAATACGTTAAGAAAGAAGAATATGAAATAAAAATTCTTCTTTCTTAACGTATTAAGAGCCCAAGTTACAAATTTCATCAAAAATTCCAATGATTTCGATGCTTGGGAAGTAATGAGTTAATAATGGAAATAACCATTCTAAAAAGAAAACTAGATTTTACGTTCTTTTATAATATAATAATAAAAAAAATACCTTAATTGATGAATCAGCCCGTTATATAAATAGGACACTGGGGATATATGCTCAGAAAAATGAAAGATAACACTTATAAGAAAATCAATTTTATTTGAAAATTATCATCGTATTTACGCTTATTTGTTTGTATGTTAAGGTATAAAACAATCACTGCAAAGTGTTTTATCTCATTTGACACAAAAAGTAAGAGGTTTTTCTTACAACCTAGTCCTTGACAATGCCTCTGTTTATACCTCTTCATCATGTAGTGACATTAATTGTCAAATCTGACCAGTTTTAAAAATTCATATTAAAATAATGTTAATACTTTTAATAGCGAGAAAATAATATTATAATAGGAAAATAGGACATGAATATAAATTTCTACAGAAATAATTAAAATAAACGGTCAGTTTTGAAAAAAAATATTTACTATGGTGTCCTATAAATAGGACAGTGGGAAGGAATGGGTTAATACCGTAAAAAGTGAGCTCACCAACGAAAATGGGAAAAGTGAATAATAACTTAGGCCGCACGGACGCAGCTTGTTTAGTCGGATGAGCGGGGCTTAGAATTTTCTGATTTTCTGATGTGCCCAAGAATTAAGGCTGTGTTCAGCAGTGGCCAAAACTGTAAATGGAGTCGTACAAACAACAACAAAAATTATGAAAACAAAATAAAATAGAAAATAGAAGGCAGACTCGGATACTCACTGAGATTTGTGCTGCTGACAGTTGTCTTGGCAACGGTACATGCTCACACTCACACACCCACACAGGGCGCACTGGTGGCACACTGCTTCGGGGGGAGTGGTGGGTAGTGGCGCTGTGCATTTAAGGTTATTTCTTTTGTGGGCGCTTTGTGGCGTGTGAGTGTGTCATAAACATGCACGGCAGAGACAATAGTTTGCAGCGAAAATAAAAGAGTAACGGGCAGAGCCGCATTTAAGAAGTTAAAAAGACAAAAACAACGAAAACAAAAGTTTTCACAAAACAATGGACGCCTCGGATGTGAACGTGTGCGTATGTGTGTGTGTGTGTGTAGCTGCTATTTTGTGCGACAGACAGTGCAGAAGTGAAATTTTGATCACTGAAAAAGCAACAGCCCGAGACAGCCGCAAAACAGCGCCCACACACACATACATATAAGCACAGTTATATAGTATAGCATATATATAAGTGCAATGTGTGTGTGTGCATGTGCCCAACAGTGCTCCATGCTAACTGTGAAACAAAAATTAAAACCGCAGCATAAAAACAAGGAGCAAAGTAATTCTTGGGCAGCAGCCGCAAACAACAGTAACGGCCGCACTCACTTGCCACAATTGCGGTAACGGTATTGTGGCGTTGCTGTGGCAATTGTTTGCACCGTCAAATACATGCACATGCCACACGCCGTTACATATTTATTAGTAAAAATGTCTGCATGTGTGCGTAAATGACTATTTAGTCACACGGACACACATATATACACACATGTATACAAACTTTCATTTCATTTTTGCAAGGAAGGCTATCTGATATGTTATTGAAGGAGGCGAGGTGCACGGTGGTCAGTGAAAAAATCAAGTCCGAAGAGTTCTTCTCGAATTAAATCAATTTAAAATCCTTCATTAAGAGGGTATTCTAGTCTAATAGCATTAATTTCACCTTGTTTTTGAAGTGTCGAAAATAAAGCAAATATTATTTTTTTATCCAGTATTCATTTAATTATTTACAGACAATCCAAAAATAAGCAAAATATCAAAAAAAAGATAAGTTAAAAATTTCTAAAACCAGCAGCTGATAAAGGTAAGAGCGGTTTGAAACAAATTGACACGTGACCATATAATTTAAACCCTACCGACAATCTTTTTTTCAATATTTCTTTATTTATTTAATCTTTATTTTTTCAAAGCCTAACAATTATTTGTAAAATCTTAGATCTATTTAAAACTAGACAAGCGCAAGCAGGTGATTGAGGTGTTTTGGTTATACGTTGCTACGTACGCAGGCATATCTCTTCTTTTAAGGGGGTATTCTACTCTAGAATTTTGAAAAATTCAATTTTTTTCATATATTTATAGTTTAGACCCTTAAGAACATATCCTCTTATATTTTAAGAGCTACAGTTACTTTAGTGACGCAGTACTTTTTTAAACGCGTTTTTCTCGAAACTACTTTTATCCACACGGTACCGGCATTATCTCAAGTTTTATACAACCAATTTACTTGAAATTTTGTGGAACCTTCTTTATATAATCCTTTATCGTTCCTACCAGCATCGTGTCAAAATTTTTGTTTTTAATTAAAAAAAAAATTCAGGAATTTAAAAAAAAAATGCGTAAAAAATGTTTTTTTTTTCAGGCAGTCGCCATTTTTCAAAAAAAAAAAAAAAAACAATCGTGTTCCCTAAGATAGAGACTATAACAGCATCCTTAAAGAATTTCTTTTGATTTTTGTTTCAGACCACCAGGAAAGTCAGGATCAATGTCAGCAGGATGCGTCATTCAATCCCCCCCTCTAACTATTTTAATTTTTAATATTTTTTTTGTAAAATTTTTTTTCTGTATTCTTAAGACATCAAAAAAATACCATAAAAAATGAATGGTAAACATTATGTTTAGTTTTTTTTTTAAATAAAATTCAAAAAACTGCTAAAATTTCATGTGTAGACTAGAATATATCTTAAGGCGTGTTTGATCGCAGGAATGTAATAAAGCATTAGCCAAAGGGTTTAGATGATTTCGGAGTTTATATATATATTTAATGCTTCTGTCCTCTACTTCTTTCTTTACCATTGCAACACCAAGATCATAAAGGATATTTTCATTACAAATGTACCAAGGCGAATACGTGATTGTTCTAAGCAAAGGAAGATATGCTGTACTATATATATAATGTGAACTATAGAGTTGGGCCTAAAACACTGCCCTGTGGTACACCAGCCCTAATCGGTCGTTTATCAGTTATGAAATCTTCTACTTTAACTAATTTTTTTACACAATTCTAAAGGTTTCTAGATAGTTTTAATATTATATAACAGGCCTCCATGCCACGCCTTATCAAATGCCTGAGCTACGTCCAGATATATAGCTGAACAGTAGTCTCTGTGCTCAAATGCTTTTCTTATTTCGTTGGTAATTCTATTTACTTGCTCTTTTGTGCCATGTTTCGCACGAAACCCGAATTGGTTCGTTGGCATTATAATATTTTCGTGGAGGAAGGAGACATCTTTGATAGTAAAACTTTTTCAAAATATTTGAGAGAGACAGGGTAGAAGGCTAATTGATCTATATGAAGACGGTTGTGTTAAGTCTATCCCAGGTTTATCTATAACAACACTGCAAAAAAAATTTTTGGTTTGGTGCAGCTCTGTGCGAATTAGTAGTTGGTATAGTAGGTAGGATGAACCACGTTCCCGCTACTAGTTGTTTTTTCTTCTTTCTTATGAACAAGAACTGATATGGAAAATGTGACTTATTTTCTCGTATCAACACAAAAATACATCCAAAATCAGATATAAAATCTTAGGCACCAAAATGAGTGTAGGCCAGTGTAATAATAACAATCTTTAACTTAAAAAAATTATAAGTCTTGAAAAGTTGGAAAATAAAATAAAAGTCACGAAATGGCGGTTTCTGAAAAAGAACGACTTTTCTACTATTTTAATATGACTGTTGTGAAGATAATAAACATTTAAATATAAAGACATGGCTAGCACTGGGCATAGACAAGTCTATAGAGAAAGACTCTCGAAAGTTTTCGGGTAAATCGATTCAGTACAACCTGGGAAATCATAGGTATCCTTTGGAAAACATAGTTTCGAGGGAAATGCGTTTAAAGTTTCATTTCCAGCCGACTCAGTTTTCTTGCCGGGTCATCCAAATACGTATATTTTCGAAAATGATTTGAATTTTGAAAAAATTCATACTGACATATTCTTGTTAAGTTAAACTTTGAAAATAAAATGAAAACCGTATTTTTTTTTTTATTTCCAGGCTAGAATACCTCCTTTAGTAAACTAGCTGACATATGTAAATCATTTGAGTTCCTAAAAATAAGGGCACACCTAATTTTTTTTGTAAAGTTAAGTGAACTTGTATATTTGATGATGAAGATGAAATCAGCTTCACTAGCGTTCTAGACAATTTTTTATACCAATTTGAGAAAGTGACCTAGCTTGTACAGAGAAGCCAATTGTAAACCTTTGTGACTCTTGAATGTACCTCAACTTAATTTTGGCAGACTTTACGATCGTAATATGAAGCGAATACGTTAGCCCAAGTAAAATGAACGAATCGACGAACATACAAAAAAAAAAAAAAAAGTAAGATAAATAAAGAATTTTCTACGGTTGAGAGGCCTCCAAATGAAAATTTCAATTTAGTACACTGGCAGAATAACCTTCATTCGACGATGATGACCTGACGTAAGACTAAGCGTAGAAATATTAGATAAGAATTTGATACTGCAGTTTGTGAGCCAAATAAATGAAGAAGTCATAGAGAGATATGCATTTTAAGGGGCTACATGGGTTTCCTCGGGTAAAAAAAGCATTTTTTCAACCATTTTTTTTTTAATATAAAAAATTAAATATTTTATTAGAATTTTTAATTGTTACAAACATACACTATTAATGAAGAAATTTTGAAATTTTTGGAAAAACATATTTTAAACTCGGCCATTGCGACGGCATTTTCGATGACCCCGCGGAAAAAATATACCCGGGTTGGCAGGATAACTCTTTATAGGATTATCTAAAGTGAAAAATAGGGGTTTTAGTTCAAATCTTATCTTAGAACTTGGAGAAAGAAAAAAAACTGAAAATTGGATTTTTGGCAGACATTTTTACAAAAATAAAAAATTCAGTGAAAATTTGGCGATTTTTTTTTACAAATAATTGTAGTCGAAAAAAAACTGTCGTCCAAGAATTTTAGAATTGAAACTAAAATATCTGTTTAAAACATGATGAAGATCGGTTGAGTAGTTCTCGAGAAATCTTGCCAACCGACTTCGACTCTTTAAATGATATGTGAGAACACATGCAAACCGACTATAAAAAGGCAGTGGACTTTTATAAGCATATTACCAAGCCCTCGTTTCAACGCGTACACCACAGCGAGTACTTCTCGAACGCTTACGTAAAATAGAGTACAAAGATTTATTGTATTATATTATGTATTATGTAACATAATAAAAAAATAGTGGAATTGCTTAAAATAATTATATCTTTTCTACTGTTTCTTATCTAACTGAGCAATATTCCTCCGAAGGTCCGTGCGCCCGTAAGTACACACTTGTTTTTTTACATAAAAAACGATTTGTGTTTGTGTCTCTTTGTGCCGTTTAGTGATGTTTTTGTTCTTTATCGTCGTACATTGACTTTTAATGGCGAAAGCTTAGTGCTACTTTGCGGCATTATCCCTTTCAGGCGGTTGGCTGCTCTTCTCGTGGCTTTTGTTTTATCACTTGGACACATCAGCTCAGCGAGTTATGAATTTAAGCCAATTCATTCATTGCATTCGCCCTGTTTTAGCGACTGCGGTGGCGCAAAAAACTTTCCCATCGCCCTTACGAAAGTCTAAAAAATAAAAAAGGAAAAACAAATTCAGCTCCTTAACTCACACATTGCTTCACTCTCAGCTTAGATCCGTTTTATTCTGCTTTTACGCTTATTCTCTGCAACTATCTGCTTTTAACTGCCAACTATACCGGTTTAATTGCTAATACCTTGCTTGCCACAACATAACACAACCGATAGTCGCACATAAATACACACACGAACACGAACACGAACACACCTATCGACAGCATGCGAGCAGATTAAATTATAAGTGTCTGTGTGTGTGTGTGTGCGTGGAGGAATTAATCTCCTGCGCTGCTATCGTGTGCTCACAGTCACATGTGCTGCCTGCCGGAATAGAAATGGCCACATGCTTACGAGTGTTTGTTTGTATGTGTGCAGGTGCTTACAGCAATCTGTTAGAGGTGGCTTATGGAGCGCAGCTTTTATCTGCTTTGCTTCGTTTGCTTTCAATTCCCGCCGGTTGCCAAGGTGCCGGCACTAAAAGTTTTTCTGTCGACTCAAATGCGGCTCTTTCTTTTTCTCCCTCTTCGTGCTAATTGTTAAAATTATGATGTAAAAACAGCTAAACTGTTGAGCTGTCAAGCAGAGGAACAAACGGTAAACCTTTTAATGCCATTCTTTCGAATTGCTCCACCACATTCTGAGCTTATTAAATATTTCTGTCAATTAATAAGCTAGAGCATGAGCCCCCTTTTTTATGCAGTGATGTATAAAGTCAGCATTAAAATAATTAAAGAAGCTGAAAAAGTACAAAAACTACCTAATTCGTGCCAAAGTGATCCGACATTTAATTATTTTTTTTTTTCAAAATTTTTATGGATTTCTCTCCTACTCGAGTTAGATATTTTTAAATTTCCCTGCTTAATTCTAGTTTGTACTTTTCTTTTACTAGCAGCAGGGCTTGAAAATTTTTTAAACTTGCCCGAGAGTTATCTCAGAATTGTTGCCTACATTTTGGCGCAGTTCAAAATATCAAAATACAACCAGGTCCCCGGCAAAAGTAAACTATATTTTAATATTTCCTTACTTTACAATTTAAAATATCAAAAACTTCTATTTTAATTTATTCGCAAACTGAAACTGGAATTTCGCACTTATGTTCGAAGAGTTCTAAAATTATTTAACTGCACTCTTCCGCCTGTACATATGTATGCAATATGCCACGTGTCTACCGGCAATTAAAATTCCTCAAATTTCATTTCGTACACATCCGGCGGAAATAAAAATATTCGAGCGAATTTATGATTTGCAAGCAATTTTTACAACCGACTTTGACTGCAGTCCGGCGATTGAATTGTGCGATTGCGAGCTTTTGTTATTGTTATGAAATTTATAAGCATTGTAAAAATGCAATAAAGTATCTGAGGCAAGCGTGGAGTGAAGCGCAGCGCTGGTGCACGGCAACACCCACAGCGAGGCATATAGATTGCATGTGTAGCTCGGGTGTGAAAACTGCAATAAACCATTTGATTTGTAACTGAGTCGAGCAAAAGTAAAAAGAAGTCGCTTTGTTGGCATGTGGAGCGTTTGTGCACACTACTACCGTATACATATATGTTGGGTAGTCGAAAAAGACTTTTCGTATTCCTAATAAAATTACAACTTATTTTTTAATGTTTGTAATGAACTTTAATGCACCAAATTTGTACCGTTTTGGTCAACCAATTTTTGCCATTTTTCCATTAAAGACATTATTCCAACAGTGTAAAACTTTTCTGGTTTTGGTTCTGGCGAAAAACTGCAACAAGTAATAGTATTCACAGGCTTGTCTTGAAGCCAACTTTACTCCATTAAGGGAGTTCTGCATTGACCGAAACAAATGGTCGTCCGATGGTGCAAGGTTAGTGCTATATGGTGAATGCATCGAAACTTCCCAGCCAAGCTCTTCCAGTTTTTGCCAAGTCATCAAAGATGTGTGTGGTCTAGCGTTGTTCTGATGGAAGACGAAGCCTTTTCTGTTGATCAGTTCTGGACGTTTTTTTCGATTGCTTGCTTCAATCTCACCATTTGCTTACAGTAAAATGTAGAATCAATCGTTCGACCAGGCTGGAGCAGCTTATAGAGGATGATTCCTTTCCAATCTCAACAAACACTCTGCATAACCTTTCGAGGCGTTAATCTCGGCTTTGCGAACATTTGTTGAGCTTAACCACGCTTGGACCATGCTCCTTTTCGCACATTATTGTCGCATTTGATCCACTTTTTGTTTCCTGTTACCATTCGCTTCAGAAATTGTTCGATTTCATTTCGTTTCAGCAAAGAATCGCCGATGTTAATTCGATCAATTACATTTTTCACAGATCTCACAAGTGGTACCCAAGCATCGAGCTTATTTTTGTACCCAGCCTTTTTTAAATGGTTCAAACCCATTTGATGATGAGTGTTTAGATCCTTACTAATGTCATGGCCGCTTATGAGACGGTCCTGGTCAATCTTTTTCAGAATTTCATCGACCTTTTCAACGATAGGTCGACCAGAGCGAGATGCATCTTTCACATCGAAATTTTCAGAACGGAAGCGAGGAGCCATTTGTGGGATTATTTTGCTGCACGAATTGATGCAGCATCGTCTCCGTAAACTTCAAAAATTTCATTGGTGGCTCCCGTGCCAAAAACGAAAATACTTTTTCGACTACCCCATAAATATTTATCATTCAACCACCTTAAAAAAAGTAGATGCGAGAAAAATGGTTGGCATGACATTAAAAGGGCCTTAACATCTTAAATTATTTGAATTATGAAAAGTCTTTTCAGGAATATATTTTTGAATATCCAAACATTTTAAATTAATTTCATACCAGAACTCCTACAATACTTTCCCTCAAGTTCGTTTCGATTTTCTTCGAATTAATTTTATGCTCTGCATTATACTAAGACAATTTTATTATTCTCTGATGTTTTTTGGATGCTCTTGCCTTCAGTTCCGTGTCTCGCCGCAACATTTAAAATTCCAAAACAAGCGCAGAAACCGAAACAAAGTAAGCAAAAAACTGCGCTCGCAGAAGACAAGCGCAAAAAGCGATATCGGGCCAACAAATAAATCAGCGTCAATAAGGAAAAATTGCAATACAGCTTTTTGTGGCAACATGCGAAGTGATAGGTGAAACGTAACAGCAAAACAAAAACAACGAAAAACACCAAAAAAGGAAAACAAAAAGTTTACAAACTGCTGACAAGGAACCTAAATGAAAAGAGCCAACACTTTTTGCCCTAAATTGCAGCACTCAGTTATGGACGAGATACTTGAGGCAGATACTACACAACACTTCACTTCGCCGCTGCTGCCACTGCGTGGTTTTATCGCTGCGATATTGTATCTGGCGAACGCTTTTCGCTCATGTGAGCCCATAAATACACGGCTCTCGCCGAATGCGCCGTAAAGGCGCACATAAACAGCAGCGATTCTTGAATTAGCACATTATCTGATTTGCCAGCTGCACGGACGCACATAAAAAGAGCCTCCTGACAAGCCGGCGGTTGTTTGATTATGTATGTGTGTGCGTGTGGGGGGGAGTGTTTTTCGTTGGGCCTTTTTAAGGCCACCAGCGCACAGCCTGACTTTTTACAACTCCTAATTTTGTATTTTTATTTCCGCAGCCGCTTGGCAGAGTAACTTATCGTGTCTGTGTTTTTCGCCTAGCGCCCGACGAGTGAGGTTACTCATACGCCACGTGTGCGCCTGGTTAGGCTGTTTATGAGTTGGCACACCCAATCCCGCTGAACTTGACAAGTGAATGGCTGCGCCGTCTCACCGCGTCACGTCACACCCTCGTCGCTCTGGCTCTAAGCCTACGCAGCCGTCGTCCGCTTTCTGCTGCTTTATGCGCCTTAAATTTGATTTTTGATTTACGAGCTTAACTTTATAGGCCAGGGCCGGCCTGAGCGTAGTGCAAGTAAACACATGTGAGTATGTGTGAACGGGGGTGTGAAAGGAGTGAGTGTAGAGTAGTGTGTGTGGGGTTCCTGCTTGCTTACTTGTTAGCTGGCGTGATAAATTGCCTTGTCATGACCCTTTACAGTCGCCTCGCTGTATGCATATTGCTCCAGCCACTGCGAGAGCACATTCACACACACATACGTAACCGTATGCTCGGCTGCTGGTGACCTTTTCTTGCTGGAAGCATCCAACTTAAATAAACATATTGAGCGCGAATGTGGAAGTCACTCGTGACGGCCTGTAATAGCAACAGCCAACACACCGGCCGACCGCGCAGCCAGCGCCCACCACCCACCAGTCGCCGACTATGCAAATACACCGCTGCAATCCACTGGCACTGCGCTCGCTTAATGGGTGTTGACAGATTTGTCAGAGGCACGCTTTTTGCGCGTATCGAATTTTGTTGCCGAATGCGAGCATAACGGTTTTTGGCGTCGGCACAAGTGTCAACTCGTCTTGCTCAGAGCTTGTCAAGTGACTGCCGCATGCGAACGCCGCACAACGCCACACACACACCCGCTTACATGTGCAAATATATTTTGTGTTTGCAGCTGAGTTCACAAGCGGTTGCATAGTGTCACAAAAAATTGCTACAAAATTGAGGCAAAAAGAACGGAAAGCAGCGACACTTAATTCCCACGACACTCACATACCCAAACACACCCAAGCACACACACACACATCGAATCCGCCTGGTGTTGTGTATGTGGATATGTAGGGGATCCAGTAGTAAAGCCATTTAGATCAAAGCGTGTTTAACGCCGTAGCATCCACGCTGCACTCTTTTTATGCTCGCACTTAAGTGGACTCGTAAATTTCGAGAGTGATGTATGTACAGTGCTGAATTTTCAAGTTGACGCTGCACTTTCTTCTAGCGCCATTGCAGTGCTTGCATCAGCGACGTCTTCAAAAAAAACTTTCATTGCGCGACGCATGAATATTTAAAGATGTTTTATGGGCCAAATTAGAAGAGTCTGCGCACTCGGCATTAACTTTATCGCTTTTGTACTCTCTCGAGGCTCTAGTTCTTCGAAGAATTGAAGAAGTTGGCATTTTTAAGTTTTCAAAATTCATGCTGCTTACTTAAGCCTCAAATTAGACTTACTTTCGTTATTTGGGGGAATGACAACTATAATTCCTTTGAATAAAGTCGTAAAAGTCTCCCAAGCCCAAAAAATAAGGTGACATTTGAATTTAAACTGCGCGCGTCGAAGGATTTGGAGAATTATTTTTTTTTGTTTCGGTTGGTAGTACTGTCAGTCACATTTATGTCAAATTTCATGTCAAAATATTCATTAGTGTTTGAGATACGTGTCGTTTTGTGAGCTGCTAAAAGTGAGTTTTTCGTTTTTTGCGATGTCGAAATTTATTGAGCAAAGAATTTGCATTAAATTTTGTTTACGGAATCAGTTTTCTGCTGCGGATACGTTGAAAATGGTGCAGAAAGCCTTTGGTGATGAGACCATGTCTAAAAAAAATGTTTACAAGTGGTATAGTGAGTTCAAAGCCGGCCGTGAACGTGTCAAAAGCGAAGATCGTCCAGGGCGACCATCAACCTCAACCGACGAAGCTCACGTTCAACAAATCAAAGATTTGGTGTTGAAAAACCGTCGATTAACAATTAAAGACCTCGTTGATCAATTTTGCATATCGAAAGGCTCAGCCAATACCATTTTGAAGGACGTTTTGGGCCTCAAGCGCGTCAAATCTCGACAGGTACCGAAAACATTGAATTTTTTGGAAAAAAGACGTCGCGTTGAAGTGTGAGAAACGATGCTTTCCGATTACCAGGGTGCCATGAAACGCATTATAACTGGCGATGAGATTTGGATCTATGCTTTCGACCCCGAAACAACCGATCAATCGAGCTAATATCGTACCAAAAGAGAGCCGAAACCAAAAAAATCGCGCCAAAGTCGCTCAAAAATCAAGGTCATGTTGACTGTTTTCTTCGATTATCGTGGTGTTGTGCATTATGAATTCCTTCCAAACGGTCAAACAGTCAACAAGGAATATAATTTGAACGTTATGCGTCGTTTGCGTAACGCTATCCGCCTAAAAAGGCCGGAATTGTGGAAAGACAATTCTTGGTTTTTACACTACGATAACGCACCATCCCATACTGCCCTCGTAATTCGTGATCATTTCGCCAAAAACTCAACCCATATCGTTCCGCAACCACCGTATTCACCTGATCTGGCGCCGTGCGACTTCTGGCTGTTCACCAATCTCAAAAGACCGCTCCGGGGACACCGTTTTTATACGATAGAGGAGATTCAAGCCGCAGCGAAGACGGAACTGAAGGCCATCCCGGAAAGTGACTACAACCAGTGTTTCGAAGATTGGAAAATCCGTTGGCATAAGTGCATTGCATCGGGAGGGGACTACTTTGAAGGGGATGAAATTGATTTGGAAGAATAAATAAAGAATTTTCAAAATAAATACAATACCTTATTTTTTGGACACAGTAGTAACTGAAATTCTGAGAAAATTCTCTTTTTCTAATGGTATGTCTGTGTGTACAAAATGGGTTGAATCGGATAAATACTTCCTTTGGTCCTCATATACCTAATATAAAGATTTTGAAACTTCCTTGTGACTTTGTATCGCATATATCGACCAATATTTGAGTTATCTTAATACATTTGAGTGAGCGAGTTTTACACTTAACAGAGTATTTTTGTGCTTAAAAAATATAAAATTGGGCGAAAACTTGACCTAGCCCACACCGAACATCCTGGTGAATTTGCTCCATATGAGTGGCGATTGTTTGTGAGGTACCTTAATAAAACCGAGTGAACATTTTTTTTTAGTATGTGCCATGACTACAGTTAATAGATAAAATCGAGTCGATACTACCCCAATACACACATACTACATATCGTCACCTAAAGTGCAAAACAACGGATCATCATATAACATATATGTAAGTAGCATATAATTTTCAGCCTACGCAGTCAGATATAACCGGTATATAACCATTTTATAACCAAAACTTGAATTGTGTTTCAATACGAGTGGTTTCTATTATATCGTTTTTCCTGCACCTGTAAACTTATGAAAAGTGATTTTACATTTTTTTTGCTTATTAGATGGCGATATGTATAATGATTTTCGGTTTTCTAACAAATCTTATGTCAAATATGTCGGTCAGTGCATGAGTATCATTAAGCTCATTTTCGGTAAAAAGCCTGAGAGTAGAGATCACTGCATGTTTTAGCGAAAAAGTGCAAAGAACCCTAATAATTTTTGTAACTAACAAGCCAATATTTATCAAAATATTATGCAAGCTTATGCAATAATCTTCAAAACTAGAGCGCATTCAATATTCCCATGAATAAGGTGGTAATAGGGACACTTGAATAATCAAAAAATCAAAATATACAGGCAACAATATTTTTTTTTTGTTTTTTTTTTAGCATTGTTTAATTAAAAAAATTATTTGTTTGCAAAAATTCATAAAACCATTTTAATGCATCATCATCATAATTTCTTAGTCCCAATTTTTTTATAACAGATTACTTGGAAATTCCATCAATAGGTAGGGGTCAGAATCTTAGAGACTTAGGCTGGTTTCTAATTAAGGTTGATAAAATTTCGAGGTTCCCTACTTATTAAAAAAAATTATTATTATTCGAAAGGACATTCTTTGGTATTTATTTGTTGAAGGTTATCTCTGTTGGTCGTGCCTAAGTCTTAGATGGTTCATTCGTTGAGTTCAATTTTCGTTGACTGCTTCAGGCATTTCGACTGATAACTGGCGGATGACACGCTTGATGCTTTGCTCCAAGATCTAAATCGAAGCGGAATTCTCCGCATAGACTTTGTACTTTACATATACCCACAAGAAAAAGTCTAAAAGTGTGATATCATATGGTCCTGATGGCCAATCGACCAGTCCAAAACATTAAATTATCTGTTCGCCGAAGTGTTCTCTTTATAGATCCATTGTTTGATGCGATGTTTGGGAAGTGGCGCAATCTTGTTGAAACTAAATGTCGCCGAGATTACGAGCTTCAATTTCAGGCATCAAAGAGTCGGTTATTGTGGTGCGGGGTCGCCATTGACGCACAAAAATAATAGGGGTATTCAGACCGAAGCCCGTTAAATTGGTAATTCGTTAGTTGATACTTCGTTAAAAGGCTTAACTGTGAACATACTTACAGATGATTCAATTTTATTAAAGAGTAAAAATGCTCCAACAAAGTGCAAAATCAAAAATTGTCAGTCATTTAATTTGAAATTATGTGGAGCAGATCAAATTTATTACTGGTAAGTACTTTAAATTGATGTACAGAGGAGCAGGAGAACAGCTGATGTGATATTACCGAGTAACGAAGCAATTATCAAGCTTGCCAGATGGATAGTTCGTTACTCGGTAAAACGATAGTCTGTTAATTTTTCAAAAACAAAATACATGTAAAAAACTACCAAATAACGACTAACGAATTAACAAGGCTGGTCTGAATACCCCTAATACTATAACAGCTTGACACGGGCGAGTCGTGTCAAAGATTTTGAGAAAAGTATCTTTACTTGGATTACCCGTTATTATATTCACATTTATAAGTTTTACTTGTTAGTTTAATTATTACTGTAATATAAATATTTGACTTTTCTTTGTATTCTTTTGCAGATGCAAATTCTCCACTGCTGGCACTGTTTAAAGAGGTATGTAATTTATGAAAAGCGCTCAACATAATTTGAAATTTTGCTAGCGTGTTGTTCGATAGTAATTGACTTCGAAATAGTTCTCCTGGAGGACTAAAGTACTGCGAAACAAACCTTAACTTAATGTTGCTAAAAAAAATTTAAGTCATAGATAACTATGTTTTATCTCTAGTAAATTTTGTATATATCTTTTAATTACTTATTACTATGGAATGTGATAAGAGGAAACATCTCCTTTCTAATAAGCGGAATAGTTCTGTATATTGGACTAATTCAGCTATTTCCAAATAAAATAAATTTAAATGAACTAACTTATCAATATTCGCTCTTTTGGCATAATATATCTCATTAAAACAAAAAAAAAAAAAAAAAAAAAATAAAAAAAATAAACTTATAGCTATGTTGGTTTGCTCCAAAAAGAATGATTTAGTTAGAATACCAGTTTTATAACAATTTCTTTAACTTAACTTAACTTCCAAAAATAAAATAAAATAAAAAATAATTTCTTTTGCCGTTTTAACTACGAATACTGGAGTAGTTTTACTCAAGGGGTTAGGGGTTGTCTGAGGCACGAAAAAATGAGAGTTTTCAGTATTTTTTTTGCTATTAAATCGTGTTATTTTACGAAAGTAGTAATATGGCATTATTATAGAATGTGTTGACTTGAAGTCACGAAAATTTCAAAGAAAAAAATTTAATTTCCAAAGTTATAGTTGTTTGTGTTGACCCAGTTCCAAAAAAGGTACTTGCGGTGACAACAATAAGTCCTTGGAGATTCAACTAAAATCAATCGGACAAAAAAAATTTGTTTTATAAATAAATAATCCTGAGCCTGATTGAAGGATTTTTTTGTTCAAAAATTAACAAAATAGCGACCTAAGGAAATTTTTGGGAAAAAACTCTTAAAAAATGGATACTTTTAAAAAATAAAAATCCTTCGATCAGGCCGAAGTTTATTATGTATTCTTAAAGCTGTATAAATTTCATTAAAATCTATTGAGCGGTTTTCGAGTTACAGTTGTCACCTGTTCAACAAACATAGTTATGATAAAAACGCGTTTGAAGTTTCACACAAATGCTTTGAAGTGCCCGAGCTCTCTTTGTTATTCGTAGAATAACTCAAAAACTAATGATCGGATCAACGTGAAATTTTCAGAGAATATTTTTGAGATATTAAACTTAACGAAAATGGAAAACAAAAATAATTTTTTGAAAATTCTGACTACCCCTAACCCCTTAATTCTAATGATTTTGAAGAATTACAGATTGACTGCCAGAATAGAGAAAAAGAAAATAATTTTTAGATTTGAGGTCATCCATTTTAAAATGCACTCTCTATTAGCTTTGCCTTCGAGTTTTTTGTCAAGCATTCTCAGCTTCATAAATTATGTTTGCGTAATCTCTGTAAACAAGTAGTAACTCGTAGATTGTTTGCCTGACGCCGCCAGTCATTCGATTAACCTTTCAACTTTGGCAATTCCGTGTCGCAAACACAGCTCTAATACTCTAATACCGGCCACGAGGCATTATCTCTTCAACACACCCACACACGCACACGCATACAGAGAAGCGAACATATGCTGGAAGTTCTTTCATTAGTTAAATTAGCTGAGCCAATGGCGAATTAATAATCGTAGAGGGTTACCAAGCGACGCGAAAACGGCGCACGCTGTAGACTCAGCAAAAAAGAATTAAAAGAGAAGAAATGGTGTAACAATTCATTAAACTTACTAAATCCATTAGCTCTAATGCACTGGCAGCGCCGGCAACGCAGTCAACAGCGACAACAGTGGCCACAGCGGCGGGCAGGCGGGCGGGCGGTCGACTAATGCGCATATTTTGAAAACAAATTACTTTAAAATTTCTTCCTCCACGTTCACCACACACACACACACATACAAGCACACAGACAGCGCTGATTGTGCTTTGGAAATCAGCATACGGCGCGACATGCAGCATGTGTGCGAGTGTGTGTGTTCGATGGTGCACAGGGCGCCGAACAATGATATTGGCGACCAGCTGGCAGGAGACAGAGGCTGTGCTGGGCAACAAACCCACAAACAGCCGCCAGATTACAGCACCAGCCGCTACGTACGTATACAGAGGGCAACAACAACAGCAAGAAAAAAATGCCGTCTAATGGTTGAGCAGTTGTAGCGCCGGGCAAACGCTGTTGGTAAAGTGGCAGCGCTGCGCAAGCGGATGCGGGGGCGTTGTGGGTAGCTCAGCAGCAGACGAAATCGGAAAAGTGAATTTAATTTATGAGGATCTCCATAATTCCATAAGCATAATTAGTTTGCAAACTTGAGAATGCCACCTCTACAACAACAATAACGAAATGACGTCGGTTGGTTGCTATCGAAATGAGCGAATTGAAAAAAATGAACTCTGCAAATGGCGCACAGCTGCGGCAAGTTATTCTTAAACAGCAAAGTTGAGATTGAAAATAGTTCGCGAGGAGCGAGGTGCGACCAGCAATTACTAAAGAATGTGCGAGAATCACACTTTCTTCGTTTTGGTTTCGATTGGTGTTCGTGACTCATTTAACTTTCGCTTGCTTCCGAAAGTCTGAGAGATTTTTGGAAATTTATTGTCTTGAATAGTTTTGAGCAATCGAAAAATCATGTAATTCTGGATACTTTTGAAAGAGTTGGCAATCAACTTTTATTAATGGCTGATTCCCAGCAGTACATATAAAGGGTGCTTTATTTCGAGGTTACCTACTTTTTAAAGAAAAAACACAGGAACTTCAAATTTAACGGTGAATGCTTATTATCTGTCAAAAAAGGTTATTGAAAAAAGTACCTCTCCATGGATCACCCTGTATCTATACACGTTACTTCTACTTGTCTTACAATTTAGCATAAGCTAGTACATCGCAACAGATTCAGAGTAATTTTTCGCTGTAGAATTTCAGATTTATTATAGCAGAACCAGTTAATCGGTTATAGCTAACCGGTTATTGCTAACCACTTTAGTACTTGAAGCATGCTTTTCAAGAAATATACCTCGCAACTGTCCTCATATTACTCAGTCGTATCATAAATCTTTAGACAAAAATTTAAAATAATCACTGCAGCTCCATTACCGTAACAAGTGGCAACATTGTTGAAGAACATACAACAACGTCGCCATGCAATCGCCTGCCAATGATGAACTCCGCGCCAGATAAGCGACATTGAGTTAGGTGTACATGTGTGTGTCTGTGAGTGTTTGCATGGACAGCGCGGCGCCAAGAGCACGAGACTGCTGCTTCGATGTCGCAGGTTGCACGGGCAGACAGACATTCGCATTAGCAGATTCTTTCCGTCCCTGCTGAAGGCAATGAAAAAATTGCTAAGAACATTTGTGGCAGCAACAGAGAAGAAAGCGGAAGTGAAGGGCTGCGGGAGAGCAAAGTGTGGCGGGACAAGTTCGCTATCCTCAAATCTGATGCTCGATAAAAGTGAGTTTCGGCAAATAGTGCAGCATTTTAACGGACAGTCAGTGCCAAGCACAAATGTATGGGTGTGTGTGTGTGTGAGTTTGGCCGAAAGTGCATCCCATAACTCTTAATAAGCATGCAGGGAAAGAGTCGGGGTTGGCGGCAGCGAGCAATTGCTGCAGTTAGAACTAGAAGTCTATTGGGCCGCACACTTAACTTGTCCACTGCACCAAGAGGGGCACTCAGCTGCTCATGTCTGTATGTATACGAGCATATGTATGGACCACAACACAGCGCGAGCGCATTTGTGTCCAGCAGCTCGATTTAGGTCTGAACCTTGCCAGCTTAGCGGGGTGCCATTGTAATGCATCGATATTTGTGGGCCACAGCGTCGGCGTCGGCGATGGCGACAATGCAAAGCTTTTGCAAAGAAGATTGCAACAAAAATGCAGCAGCATTAGCACCCTGCTCCGTGTCCCCCCCACCAAGCTGGGTATTCATGCAATATTTCACGTGGCCATAAACGCCACACAACTAATGGAGTCGAAATTTATGGTAAAAGAGTTTATTTGCGACGATTTGTTGTACTTAGCCATAGAATTTATGTTGTGGCAACAATTTTCAAAATGGCAGCTCCACACTTGGTTACACTTCGGATTTGAACGCGGAGAGGGACAGAGAGCGCCAAAATTTACATTCAAATTTGTTTATTGCTATTGCTATTGTTGTTAGTTTTGTTGTTGCCTTAGCTAATTTGTATTTATGAGTTGCTTTGGCGTTGGCAGTGGTGAAAATATGCGATGACCAACCGAAATTTATTATCAAAGCGCATTATTAATAGGCAAATGGCTGCTAGTTACCGTTAAACCACTTCGGATTAACCAGCGGCGGCGGAAGATGGTTTATACTGTCAGAAAAGCAGAGAGAAATTATACTCCGTAGAGCATAACAAAGCTGTAATTTTCATTATATGCTCAAGATCACTTAGGATCGAGTTGAATCTTTGTCTTTGTCTGGAAAGCAGTTGAGAAGAGCTTGGACTAAAGAAGAAGTAAAAATGGATGGAGGAAAGCAATAAAGAGAAAATACACGTAGTATAATATGTGTTTAAATAATTCTCAGATCGATCTATTATTGCCTAAAAGTTCAAGCTAAGCTATTTCAGCAAATCGCCTCTATCCCGTTTTCTTTTCCGTCCAAGCATCCAAATATGAAGCTATGCTTGAGCTTGAGCTTGACTACAGATACATATATGCATCTGGAGAAATCAGTGTGTTTTATTTCAGAAGCTTTTCTATAATTTTTTCATTATTTTTCTTATACTAAAAGCGAGAGTTATTATTCCTTTTGAAAAAATATGATTAGCAACATTATCAGATCCACAAACCGGTTCGTGTCTTCGCTTTCTGTAATTCCCCAAATATATCTGCACTTCATTTGAGTTCGACAACATCGTATTTCCAGCGTTCCGACGTCCTGTTCCTCATCATCAATTCAATATGGTTGAAGTACACTGTTGTGCTGCTCACTACTCATCGTTGCTTCAATAAAATAAATTACTCCAGGACTTTTCACAGATCTACAGCACCAGATCATAACAATGAGATATGTTTTACTATTTTTTGAATGCAGTTCTCCGCTTCGCATAACGTTCACGCGGTCTACGTCGCGCAATTTGTATGGCTTCTGTCACTGCTTCAAGCCGGCATTCGTCGCTAAGCTTAATCTTTGTTAAGAAGAAAATCTTCTATAACTTTGAATGACAGATTTTTAGGGGTCGTTCATAACTTTTTCCAATCCACCTAGATCTGATGGAGCCATTTACTCGTTGATTTTTAATTCGCTTGGTTAATTTTGATTTCGTTGCTTGATCTTCTTTGTTTCTTTTTCTGAAAAGATCCATTCAACTATTATTTGCGATATTTTCACATTGGCATCATTTATCTCCTTTGTAACTTCTCTAGTTGGCGGGCTATTGTATATGAACTATAATATTGAATTTTAAATTTAAGAAATGTCTTTCTAAATTATCCAATATAAGTTTTGTAATAAAAATGTGTTGCAGACACCTTATAAATAAGCTCTCTTTCAAGTTTGGCCAAATATTTTTGATATTGAAGCAATGTTGTACAGCTCAAATCTCCCCTCAAATCATTCTAGAAAGTAAAGTTAGTTCTTGACAGCTCCAACATTAATTAGTTCCCATAAAAACTATTTCTCTTTCATAACATATTTTAAATGAAACTTCTGATGCTTATTGAGTCCAAAGTTGAATTTATAAATTCCAATACCAAATACTAAAAAGTTTCAAATTGAGACCGAGCAAACCTGAAATCGATACAAAGACACCAGTTCACCACTTGCAATCTACTCTCCAGTACTACTAATGAAAAAAAACACAGTCCAACATAAATAATAATTTGAAAAAATGTTAACAAGTTTACGCTTGCCTTAGTGGGCTAACACAAAGTGCAAAAGCAGAAATATGTTGTTGATAGCTTCACACTGAGTCGGTGATTGGCAGTCTGCCTGCTGGCACACGCACACACTACAAACATATATGGATAGACACAGCTGCTTTGCAATTTTGTCCTTTTACGCACACATGCAACACATTGGATCTGCTGCTGCCGGTACGACTGGCGGCGAGTAATGACAGCAATTGTGTGCATTTGTCTTCGCAGGCGGCTTACACTCGGATGTGCACACAGAGGAGCGACATTGATTTGTCTGAAAATGAGAATACTTACTAATGGTTGCAGACCTGCTGCTGCGATGAGACTGCAGCAGTGCGTGTGTGTGCGGCGCACAATTTTGTAAACAACACTTGGTAAACAACATGGCGTATGAGTAACATTCGAGCATCACCTACACTGTGCGAGGGCCTCTATTGGTGGTTGTATATACTTACATAAGTGTGTATATGAAACTGTAAATATGTACTTGCATTTAAGTGTATTTTCTGTGGATTTAAGCACGCACTTAATGGAGCGACTGTGAGCCTTACTACATAATGGCAATTGCGGCAGGTAATTATTGTAAATGAGTCACTGAAAGATTGAAGAAGATTTTATTTGTGATCTGCAATGAGTTCCGGTTAACAATATTGTTCAGAGAGAATGCAAAATAAATTAATTTTTATTTTCTATAGCTAGTAAAGTGATCTGAAAACGTTGAAAATTCAACTAAAACTCCTTCGGCAATAAATAACACTAAGGAATACAGAAATAATATGCTTCTCCATTGTAGACTTGCCTAACGTATGCCTCGCTTTGCAACAAAGATAACGCATTTCATTGCATAATTTCCAGAATCGCCAACAAACGATAAACAGCTCCTTAGAAAATAAGTTGAATTTCAGTAAATATTCTGCTCCAGCGCCATTATATCATTTCAACCAGCTGACGCGTGTCCTAACACAATTCGGTGAACAAGCATCCATATAGATAAAATTGCATTTATTTTCCTTGTCTGAAGTAACAAACACAGCGCATAAATTTTATCGAACAAGCCAATGCGAAAACCCACAAATAATAACATTTGTACAGAGTTCACCAACAAATATGCCAAAAACAACAATTCGCATGCATATTATGCAGCCTTGTGATAACATGAAATATGACCGCATGCAGGTTTAGATGTACTCGTAAACAATAATAATTTTCAGCGAGGAGCTGTAAACAAAAAGCTCGAAAATACACACACACATCTATATATGTAAATAAGAATATGTGGCAACACCAGCCCTGCAGGAAAATCAACCATTACTAGTTTACCATAGCTGATCGTCCTTTTCTATACACACACGAGTCCATGAAGTAGATGAAGTAGGTACTTTTTATGTGTTGAAAACATACCGGTAATCGACTATTTCAAAATTTACAAAATAATAGCTAGTTCACTAAGCAGAACTAGTGGTTTTTAATTTGACAAATAAGAAATTACTGAAGGAAAGTAGATATTGGGTAGTCGAAAAAGTCTTTTCGTATTTTGTCAATAGATGTCGTTACAGTCGTATATCTCAAGTGCTATCTATCGCATTGTATTCTATCACATAGTGTTGGAAAGGTAAAATTTAAAGCTTCATTTAACAAAAAATAAAAAACCAAAAAATCGGAGAAGTTGAAAAAGAGTTACAACTGTTCAAAAATAAGTGAAAATAATGAAGAAATTCGCTTTATTTTGAAATTTTTGCATAAAAAAGGGCGGAAATCCCCGCAAGCCACCAAAAAAATGTGTAAAGTTTACGGAGACGATGCTGTATCAGTTTGTATAGCATAACAATCGTTCGCTCGCTTCCGTTCTGGAAATTTCGATGTGAAAGATGCACCTCACTCTGGTCGACCTTTCGTTTAAAAAGTCGATGAAATTATGGAAAAGATTAATCAGCACCGTCACATAAGCAGCCATGACATCGCTAAGGAACTTAACATTCATCAACAAACGGTTTTGAACCATTTAAAACAGGCTGGCCACAAAAAGAAGCTCGATGTTTGGGTACTACATGAAATGTCAGCGAAAAATTTAATGGACCGAATTAACATCTGTAATTATTTGCTGAAACGAAATGAAATCGAACTACTGCTGAAGCGAATGGTAACAGGAGACGAAAAGTGGCTCAAATACGATAACAATGTGCGAAAAATATCATGGTTTAAACGTGGTGAAGCTCAACAAATGGTCGCAAAGCCAGGATTGACGCCTCGAAAGGTTATGCAGAGTGTTTGGTGGGATTGAAAAGGAATAATCCACTATGAGCTGCTCCAGGCTGATCGAACGATTGATTCTACTTTTTACTGTCAACAAATGGTGAGATTGAAATAAGAAATCGAAAAAAACGGCCAGTACTGATCAACAGAAAAGCCTTCGTCTTCCAACAGAACAACGCTAGACCACACATACATATCTCTGATGACTCGTCAAAAACTGGGAGAGCTTGGCTGGGAAGCTTTGATGCATCCACCGTATAGCCCTAGCCTTGCACCATAGGAATATCATTTGTTTGGGTCAATACAGAGCTCCCTTAATGGAGTAAAGTTGGCTTTAAGACAAGCCTGTGAATACTACTTCTCGCAGTTTTTTGCCGAGAAACCAGAAAAGTTTTACACTGCTGAAATAATGTTTCTAAAGAAAAAATGGCAAAAAGTGGTTGACCAAAATGGTACATATTTGGTTCATTAAAGTTCATTAAAAATAAAAAAATAAGTTGAAGTTTGATGAGAAATACGGAATGAATTTTTCGACCACCCTTTATATCTTTTCTATGTATGAATCTTTAACCAATACATCGAATAAAAGAAATCTTTTAAAATAACCTTTTAAAATCGTAAGCACCGTTCTATTTTCTATTAAAGTAACCAGAGGTCTTATAAAATGATGAAGAAATTGCAGATCCATTATAAATGCAATTACGCTTAATACTTAATCCAAATGCAAATCACAGAGGCCTTAGTTGATCAAAAGAAAAATTATAGTTTCATTCATCACTGAGTACTTTAGGGAACTATTCTCCGAAGTTGTGAGAAGACTCAGATTGTAAGATGCTATCTTAACGAGAAACTGAACCGTTTTGAGCATAGTATACAAAATAGACAATAAACAACTCTATCATTTAATTAGTAACATAATCGCAAAACATCGTGGAAAGATATGAAGTGCTAACGGTATGCGGCATTTAAAGGCAACAGCCTTTACAAGAGCTGGGTAGCACCCATTTCAAAGCATGAATACGGAAAGGCTAATACACACGCCTTGCTCTCCTTCCACCCACACATGCGCCAACTCACACAAGCCGAGTGAATCGCTGAGTGCAGACACGCGTTCAAGCGAAGACAAAACGACGATAAAAGGCTAATCAAGCGCCGAGGAAGATGTGTGAGGTGAATTATGTAACGAAGCTCATCAAATAAACACAACTACCTTGCACGCAAATTAGTTGCTACTTTACATTATGAATTTTAATGCTCATCATTAGCCCCGTGCATGAAAGCACACGCACACACATATAGTACACACCCCACACAACATGCTTGAAAGTCGAACACTGTCAGCTTGACAGCAGTCACGATGGCTTTGCCCCACCACCCTTCACTCTCTCTTTTTCCACCACACACACGCGTTTATGCATGTAGAAAAGTGAGCACAGAAGCTCTCACACTCATGCGCCCATAGATGTATGTATGTATGCATGCATGTTTGCCAGTGCGTCCTTTGATGTCGCTTATTGGGGAAACAAGTGGCAAGCGAGCAACGGTAACCGTGGAGACACACACAGCGAGCGTACACGAATGCTGATGGATGCGGAGGCACGTGCCGGCGACATGCGGATAAAAATGTGACAAAACTGAGCGAACACGTGATGCTTTCTGTGCACTCATATGCGACTGTGTGCATTTGTTTTTCAACTGGAAGTGAGATGTGGCACTCAAATTTATTAATTAAATTTTTAATAAGAAGTTATCAACTTTTTTTATTGAAGTAAATTTTTTATTAAAGTCATAATTAGATGCTAGGCAAGTTTTGAGGAGCTTTTGTCGATTGTTACCACATTCAACTCGAATATAGATAATCTGCGACGTTTTCTGCTCTCGGCTAGACTCTCTCAGGCATCTTGCTTGGTGAAGAATCATGAAATATAATGATGTTCTAATAATTTTGAACAGATAATAACTATAGCTGAGACATAACGGAGCCTCATACACATATTTTGTATATACTACTGAGTCCAAAAAATAAGGTGACATTTGAATTTAAACTACGCGCGTCGAAAAATTTGGAAAATTATTATTTCTTTAGGTTGGAAGTACTGTCAGTCACATTTATGTCAAATTTCATGTCAAAATATTCATTAGTGTTTGAGATACGTGTCGCTTTGTGAGCTGCTAAAAGTGAGTTTTTCGTTTTTTGCGATGTCGAAATTTGTTGAGCAAAGAATTTGCATTAAATTTTGTTTACGGAATCAATTTTCTGCTGCGGATACGTTGAGGATGGTGCAGAAAGCCTTTCGTGATGAGGCTATATCTATAAAAATGTTTATAAGTGGTATAGTGAGTTTTAAGCCGGCCGTGAACGTGTCAAAAACGAAGAGCGTCCAGGGCGACCACCAACCTCAACCGACGAAGCTCACGTTCGACAAATCAAAGATTTTGGTGTTGATTGACAATTAGAGACCTTGCTGATGAAGTTGGCTTATCGAAAGGCTCAGCCAATACCATTTTGAAGGATGCTTTGGGCCTCAAGCACGTCAAATCTCGACTGCTACGAAAACATTGAATTTTTTGGAAAAAAAGGCGTCGCGTTGAAGTGTGTGAAACGATGCTTTCCGACTATCAGGGTGTCATGAAATGCTTTATAACTGGCGATGAGACTTGGATCTATGCTTACGACCCCGAAATAACCGATCAATCGAGCGAATATCGTGCCAAAAGAGACCCGAGACCAAAAAAATCGCGCCAAAGTTGCTCAAAAATCAAGGCCATGTTGACTGTCTTCTTCGATTATCGTGGTGTTGTGCATTATGAATTCCTTACAACCGGTCAAACAGTCAACAAGGAATATTATTTGAACGTTATGCGTCGTTTGCGTAACGCTATCCGCCTAAAAAGGCCGGAATTGTGGAAAGACAATTCTTGGTTTTTACACCACGATAATGCACCATCCCATACTGCCCTCGTAATTCGTGATCATTTCGCCAAAAACTCAACCCATATCGTTCCGCAACCACCGTATTCACCTGATCTGGCGCCGTGCAACTTCTGGCTGTTCACAAAGCTCAAAACACCGCTCCGGGGACACCGCTTTTATACGATAGAGGAGATTCAAGCCGCATCGAAGACGGAACTGAAGGCCATGCCGGAAAGTGACTACAACCAGTGTTTCGAAGATTGGAAAATCCGTTGTTGTACTTTGAAGAGGATGAAATTGATTTGAAAGAATAAATAAAGAATTTTCAAAATAAATACAATGTCACCTTATTTTATTGGGCACAGATTATAGGAGCATAATCCTGTCACATTTCAGACCAAAATCCGACAGCTCGCACTTTATGCCATATCACTGGTTACACTAGAAAGCGAAGTAGTACTAATCTGAAGCCCAACTCACGTTGAACTAGTTTGCATCCCCCACATGTCACTACAGTGTAATTTCGGCTGCTATAATTTAGTTGCACTAGATTTAACAGTTACATAACACTTCATGATTTCTTTGAATTATTCCCCGCTTATCTTCTTGGCTCATTTAGTTGTCTTTTACGTGCGGCGTTAATCGAAAATGGCAAAAATCCCAATTAAAATCACATGCACGGCAGTAAGTGGAAATCACTACGAAGATATCTGGCATCTAAGTACTTACTTATCTGATTCGTGTGCTAATAATTCTCAGCTCTGCACATGAAAACAAAAATATTCGCCGAATAATATTTCCAACTGCACTGCCTCTCAGCCCACAGCAACTGCCGAAAGTGAGTCTCAAAGCGACTGGTGGAAAGAAGCACGCGCTTCATCTCAGTCAGCAACACACAGCCGCAGTCACAGCTACAGAAAAACATACACACCCAACTCATCCTTCATTTGGCGCAATCAGTGGCAAATTCCTCACAAATTCCATTCTTCCGGCGAGTGCGAACCGAAACCGGCTGCAAATCGAACCGAAATCAGCAGCTATCATTATGATCACGTGGCACACGGCTAATTTGATTTCGAAATGTGTGTGTGTGTGCGTACATAAACATTTTTACAGAAGCAAAATTAATGAGCGTGCGCCTAAATTAAACTTCGGAAGCGATTTTCGAAAAAGAAATATTCGCTGCCATGTGAAAGCAACACATTAGGCACCACAAACAGTTAGTTAGAGGTTAAGGCCGTGCGTTATCGTTTCATTAAAGGCGTTGCCATGTCATTTTTCATCGACGAAATCAACAAGACAACAAATATTTCCTTAAAACGCACCCAATATACCACATCGAGCAGAGTATAATAATTTCGCATAAAAATATTTTTTTTTTAAGAAATTGTGAATTTGTAGTTAGCCGGTTTTGCAAGGATTCATTAAGCAAGCTGGTTTTTGCTACAAATTGGCTTACCTGCTGCATGTTTTCCATGCAGTTTAGCTGCTCGCACCCAGACGCCTCGAGATGCTGCAAGTTGTGTGGCAAAACACGCGCCGGCAGCTCTACAATAACGCATAGCAGCTCTCTCATGTACATAGATACATATGTCTGTGTATATTTCATAACGGTACACATGCACACATGTGTCGGCATGCACTTGGCAGACTTGCCAACTCACCGCAATAATCACGTGTTCATAACTGCATTGTTATGTGCCACACGGCCACTTCGGCATGTGTTGTGCTTGTTGTTGCAATTTGTGTGCGTGCGTGTGTGTATGTTGCTTTTTGCCGCTCCACTGCTTATAATTGCGAAATTGTTATTGACCAACTTTTTTGAGTTGTTTCATTCGGTTCTCGTTCCAGCTTCATTGTGCAGTTTCTCTGCAGTTTTTGCATTGTGCTCTGCTGTTATTGCTGTTGTTGTCGTTATTGTGCTTCTAGTTGTGCCATGCTTGTGCAGCAATTCTTGTGGTTTCTTTAATTCACAACACGTTCGATATTGGCGTTCGTAAACGAGATTGTGCACTCCGTTTATGGCCGCAAAGCAAAGTGCCAGCCAATAACAAAAACTAACAACAACATGGCACATTAGTTTTGATTACTTTGGGTTTGTACAAATAATATGAATTTGCCAGAAATTGCTTATTGTCAAAGCAAGTGTTTGCTTATATCACACGTATGGCTGCTCACACACACACACAACCACGCCATAAATGTGGTTTATCTTTATCTCAGTTTCTGTAGTGTCGGCGAAGTATCCAAAAATTCATATTTCCTGATATTCACATTCGAAAATAAATTTCACTGATTTTGGTTCCAAGCAAATAAACAATGTTTTGATTCATGCAATATTTTTAACATTGCCCATATATATCTGTTGATGCATGAGTACAGATCTCAGAACAAAAAAAGCTTATGTGACTAGTGATAATGTTCAAATACGCAGGAGCCTGCCATAGAATTCAACTTTTGACGAAATTTTCGAAAAGTTATTTAGCGGTTCCATAACATCGAACCTAAATTCGAATTCGTATTCTTTTAAGGACCAAGAAAGTTAGGCGTTTGAGTTTCGTTGTCTTTGTTCCTCTGATAATGAAACTATTGGATTTCGTGTGGACTCTGACCTGTCATTAGAGGCAAAGACCGAAAGAAAGATACTGAGATAAGTGAGTATGAAGACTTTAAAATTTAAACAGTTAAGAAGTGTCGCAAAAGTCGATTAGAACTAATTTAAAAATAAAAAAAATAATGAAAAATCTGGAAAATGAGATGTGAAGTTATCGACTAAAGAGCCCCTTTTTTAAAGTGTGGTCTAACTAAAGCCCGTTAACCTATTCGGATTTCAGTAGGATATAAATGTAGTAAAAGAGCAACCTTTCGAAAAACAAGTTTTCTTTAAGACTAAAAGCAGCACCACTGTACTGATGATAGGCCATATATAATAAATTGATTGATTATACTTCTTGATTATCCATCATCAGCCTTAAAGCTGTTCTACGAGGCATACTATACTTGCATTAGAGAACCAAACCAAATATTTATAAACGAAAATCGATGTTGTTTTCCAAAATATTCTCCATTAAAGTCTGTACAACTTTGCATTCGCTGGATCCAATAGTTGAAGCATTTTTAGCCTTTCTGATTGAGCCTTCTACAAAACATGGGTTCTGAGCACTTCAACCGCATCTTCAGATGTCGAAAAGCGTTGACCCCTCAATTTATTTTAATATATACAGGAACAAAACGAAGTCATTCGGTCCTAAATGAGCACCATATGGAATATGACTCATAAAAGAAATCGTTTGAGTGCTCATAATTGCAGTTTCTTTCAGGCGATGTGCGAGAGCTCACGTTATCGTAGTGAAGAGTGATTCATCTTCGGCAGTTTTTTGAACGACAACTTGGTTGCCAATATTTTAATTTTTTCCAAAAAAAAAGGCAATTATTTATTTGGAAGTGCTTTGTGAATGAACACCTTTTGTTGATTTCTGCTCATCTGGAAACACACATACAGTCAGCTGCTGTTTACCTTCGAGCTTATACGCGTAAATACGATTCATCACTGCCACGATGTCATATGTAGAAGTGTTTCCAATCACCGTTATCGTACTTTTTAACATTTAAATCGACCAATCGAGACGATCCTTTTTTTGAACGTTCGACAAATTTTATGCGATCCAACGTGAACTACTTTTTTACAGTCAAATTTGATGCAATACTAAATGCATGGCATCCCACTAATGTCCATAGCTGTCTCTCTCTCACTTTATCTCACATGACGATCGTGCTATATCAGTTTGTGCATAGTATGAATAGTTTCCGAAACAACTACAGATTTTGGACGACCTTCACGAAATTCGATTTGAAGTGAACTACGACCTCGATCAAATTCTCCTTTCATTGCTAAACACTTGTCTTTGATGAAACTTCATTGCCAGAAATTGTTTTAAGTTCCTCAGTGCGCAGTTGATGAATAAAACCAAGTCGAAAGGTGTATAAAATAGTCGCGCAAAATTTGTTTCGGTTTAATTCCATTTTTTGCCCGAAGTGAATATTGTAAGCTACTGTAAACAACACAATTAGTGGTCGTATGTCAAAAAGTTATCAGTATGTATACCAACAAAAATGACAAGCTTTACGATAAAGTTGTGAGTTGCCAGATTCTATCACTAGGGTTGCCAAATTGCGAAAAGATATGTGGAAAAACATCATTAAAAGGAAGAAAAAGTTACCATTACACTAAAGAAGCGAAGTGGGAAGGTTCGGATTAAAGACTTCCGTCTGAGATGAGTTTCATGCGAATCTCCTTTATAGCAAAGGTACCCCTGAAGAAGCTCTTGGAGACTTCTAACGTGGGACGATCGCTTATAAAATCACAGTAAAGGGTGATCCATTTCGAGGTACCCTACTTTTTTAAAGAACAAACACCGAAACAAATTTAATGAAGATTATCTCCATCAAATGTTGGCCACGGCCACGTCTCAGATAGTCCATCCGTTTGAATCGAAGTGAGATTTTTCGCATAGACTTTAGACTTTACAAATACCCACAGGAAAAAGTCTAGCGGTGTGACATCACACGAACTTTGTGGCCAACCGACCGGACCAAAACGGGAAATTATCTGCTCACCGAAGTGTTGTCTCAATAAATCCATAGATTGACGATCAGCCGTTAAAATACAATCTATAGAAAATAATCGAAGAGAAAGGCCAACCAACTAAAAGCTTTAAATCTCTTTACTGAAGAAATAGCTTTAATAAAAATGATTTAATTGTTTTGAAGACTTAAATTCGGCTGAAGCGAAAGCTTTCGTACTTCTAATTAAGAGAAAGCAAATAAACTTCGCCGAAATAAGTATCCTCAGCTTTACTGAATTCCACATTTAATTAATTTTTCGATAAAATCGAGAAAAAAATGCCAATGCTAATTTGTTTAGGGCACTGTCGCGCAAGTATGCCGCAATGACCGGAAGTGCCAAGTTCCATTTCAATATTAATTGCCCAACAATTTGTAGCCAAAGCGCTCAGCTTATTGTCTCTCCCGAAATGCACGAAAGTTAATTCATTAAACACAAAATTGTTAAACGCACAAATAAAATCAAATGTTTATGATGCGAAGGCAGCCATCAAACACGAGGCAATCAAATGTAGCAGCGAAAGTCAGAGGGCGGATTAATGATGCTCATCTGCGAGTGCAAAAACAAATACAAATACATACACGATGTGCGCAAGTGCATAAGAGGCTTTTAAACACTCGTAATTATTTTCAGAAAAATTAAACAAAACGAAGAAATCAGCGTCATTAAATGGCCAAGCGCCCGCCTCCCTACCGCGGGTGCATGGAGGCGTTGAAATGCGAAAAACGCGCAGCAAAGCGTCCACAACAGCCAAAAGGGTCCAAAGGAGAAACGCGCGGCGCATTAAAGTGGAAAAAATTAACCCCCGCGAGGGGAATGGAGAATGATACGCAACTTTTTATGCGAATTTAAGTGTAAAAATTGCCATAAAAGATAATTGCGAATGTGTGTGTGTGCCTGTAGGCAATTAAACGTAACTCCAAACAGCAAAACAAAAAAAAAAAAAAAAACAATAAACAAAAACATGTTCAACATGCAACAAATTAAAGTGATGAGTTTCAGGAGAAATGGCCGGCCGAAGGGATTGTTATGAATTGCAATGAGAACGAAAGAGTGACGAACTGATACTTATTTATGATATTCAAGTATATTCTTTTTCAAGCAAACACTCAGCGCCTGTTGAACTGCGTTTCCTTGCCACACCCACTTTTTGAAAATTTAAAAATTTTCTAATTTAAACACATTTAAAACACTTGTGCGCCCCGCCTCTCCACCTGTCGCTTGAATTTATGGCCAACACAACTTCGAAGCCGAAACAACTACAGCAAAGACAAACAGTTCGAAGCGGGTAAACAACACACCGCCGCCAGCAGTGGATGCACTTATGGCACACCAGCCATCAGCCAAGCGCCAGCACATACATAATGCAATAGAATACAATAATTACGAGGAGCAAACTCGAAGCTAACCAAAAGCTAACCGCTTTGTTAATATTTGTTTTTCTAGTTTCGCAGTTGGCAAATAAGTTTTGCGTCTAACCAAGCGAGCGAGCAACCAATAAACTAATCCACCAGCAGGTAAACCAACAGAAAATGTTAATTTGCGAAGCTAAGCTCGCTCTAACGCTATTGGTACAAGTGTTGCAATGTATCTGCGTGTGTGTGTGCGTGTGTTCTGTTTCACTTCGTTCGTGGCGCACCCAAAGGGCAAGTTTTCGAAAGAGCTTCACAAGCAACGAGTTCCAAATGCGTTCGAAATTTGTTTACCCATTGTCAATAGTGTACATGAAGACTACAACAACTACTATAATGCAACAACACTTCATGTGCCGTGCACTTATAGACAAGATATGCCGTTATTAAATAAAGAAACTCAAATAAACACTGAGGACTTCGTGCGCTCTTCGCCGCTCCTCATTCTCATCGCCCGTTAACGTTAACGGCATTGGTGTTGTGGGCAGAGCGTAGCATACAAACGGCAGCTTGCATATGCATTTTGAATTATTTGCAAATATTTAGACTTTACCGTTGCACGCTGGCGTCGAAACTGAGTAAACTTTAGACAGTCGCAGACACTTTGAAGGGCCGGAGCTTGCCATGAAGGTGCGGTGAGCGCTGTGTTGCATCAAGACATCTTTACTTTGTATACTTTAAGGAGAATGTGGGTGCTTGTATAATGTTATTAAGGAAGCTAATATGCGCAAAGTAAAATTTTTATAAAAAAAACTGAGTTTTTCATAAAATTTTGTTTTTAAAATCATTTTTTCGAAATACTTCAAGCCTGAAACTAGTACTGTGGCACTCTTTCATATCTTGAAACTGTCTCTTTATAACCTCTTTCTTTGTTAAAGTGCGCGTCTAGGAGCGTTCTGTTTGCTAATCAGTGGTTGGATCGACCTGCAGCAAGTTGATTTGTGATTTAAGGCGGCGTTTCTGCTTCAAAATATCTTATGCAGTTGGGTTTTCGAAATTTGTAAAGTGATCCAATACTTCCAGCCCTTGTTCTACAAATATTTATTTACATTAACATTGTCTTATAATGCTGAAAACAAAGCTCAGTGTTAGATAATTAATAAATTGTTTTTGTATTCTTTATTCAATCTTAATAAACATTTAAACAGTTTTAGAAAATTGCTAAAATATTTATTAAAATACTGCTTTAATGTGCATCATTTGCATCATTTTGTATCATTTATTACTTCCTATTCTATATGAGTATGAAAGCGTCTTAAAAATTCTGAGTTGCTTATACGACATGTTGTACCTATGAATGCTCAGCTCATTTCAAGTATAACTTTAATTGAGTTTAACTTTTAAAGGGATGTTTAAATGGAAAAATTCACAAACTCTTTTTGTAGGGTACTAAATTTTGTATTAAAATATATTTTTCCAAAGCTGTTGGTTTTGTTATAAATTACTATGGGCAAATAATAGTAAGACTTCTGAATTTAAATTTCGCACAAAAACACCTCAATCAAATAAAGAAATTGATGCTTGAGAATCGAGGACTAACAGTCAGAGATCTTAGTGGCATCGTTGGATTATCGGAAGGATCAGTGAAAACATTTTTGAAGGATCATTTGGGCTTAATAAAGTGGAAGTACGATTGCAGCCAAAATCACTAAATTTTTGGAGAAATAGCGTCGCGTTAAGGGTGGAGCCTGCTTTAGAATTTTCAAAAAATCGAGTTTTTTTATTTAAATATTTTTAGAAATTATCTAAGAATATGTCTCCAAAGTCATAGATTCCAATTGGAAATATTGTAGTAGCTAGAGAGGAAATAGTGGACGAGCGTCTAGCAGGTATGTGAGCCGTTGGGTAGAAAGCCAAAATTGGTGGGCAGGATAAAAAAACTAAAAGTCGATAGAATTGAAGCAAAGTTCATTATCTTTGGCATTAAATTATATTCTATTTAAACTAAAAAAACTAAGAAAAGCCAAGTTTGAACCTATTTTTAAACAACATAAAGTAAAAATCTTTTGGTCAAAAACTACTTTTTTTTAATTTTTAACAAATTTCAGAATTTTACACTATTTTTGGAATTTTCTTAGTTCAACTAGAAGATAAATTATTAGCAAATTGGAATCTCTTAGAATTTTTTATTTCAGATAGAAATTGTGACCTGCATCCTTCCCGCCGTCAGGCAAATGCACTTGCGAGATGCGTCGGGCAATTGCTTTCCAAAGGCAGAATATAAAAGATTTCGTATAAAAAAATGTGTAAATGATTTTTAAATATATAACTACAAGCTCTAGAAAAATTGTTTCAATCATTTATTTCTTTCCTTCTCAAAAAAATCCTTAAAAACACGACTTTTTGAAGCCTTTAAAGCGGGCTAAATGCTTTCCGTTTACAAAGATGTCATGAGCTAGTCTTAGTTTTGTGCTTAGGACCCGGAAATAGATGATCAATTAACCACATATCATGGGAAAGGTGAACCGAAGCCGAAAAATCTAAGTTCAATCAGCTCGAATTTCAAGGTTATGTTGACAGTTTTCTTTGATTATCGATGTGTGGTGTACTCTGAATTCTTTTCGATCGATCAAACTGTCAACAAAGAATACTACTTGGGTGTTTTGCGATATTTGCGCGAAGCTATTCGTAAAAAGAGGCCGAAATTATTGGCTAACAACTCTTGATTTTTGAACCACGCAGATGCACCGTCGCATACTGCGTCCACTCTTTGCGAATTAATCGCCAAATTTTCAATATCGTGCCGTACTCGGCTGATTGAGCTCCGTGCGACTTCTGGCTATTCCTAAAACTCAAACGACCTCTCCGGGAAAATCGTTTTGAGTCAACTGAAGACATTAAACGTGCATCGCTACGCGCATTGAAAGTTATTTCGAAAATTGACTTTAACAACTTATTTTGAGCGGGACAATACAGATTTCTAAGAATAAAATAAGAATATTAAAATTATGAATAAAGTCTTACTATTTCTTCCTCATGGCAGTATATGAGAAAAATGGCTTGATTTAAGCACGGTTTGAATTCAAACTAAAGAGCTTTTTTACGTTGGACAGTGATATCTAGGACAACAAATCGATTTAAATATAATGGACACCAAATATACGTATACATTTATATGAATGTATATATATAATATATAAATATTTTTTTTTTATATATATTCTCAGCACACAGCTTTAACCAACACAAACTCAGACGACTCTTTGGCTTGATGAAGAAACAGATTTATGCGTCGTTACAATCTTCTAACATTATTGCGACATTTAAGCACCGTCATCTGCTCGAATGTTATGTAATGTAATTTAGCAAAATGTTATGCCCCAATTCGAACACCCTTCATGAGCATAATTTATTATTTGTCGTGCATTTAGCAGCATTTTCTTATCAATTTCATGCATTTGCGATAACTTTCAATTTCCGTTCTGCCTGTTCTGCTCGAAAAACCGAAACTTCCATGTACGCACAGCGCAATTAAGCTGATATGCCGCGTATATTTGAGTTCACACACATATTTATGACGACACTTTGGATTACATGTTGCGAAAGCACGGCCCAGCGGCCCGAACGACGGCAGAGCTGGGGCTAACGAGCCTCGAACGCGCACAGCCAGCATTAATTCATTCATTTATGCAGATAAACACACACATACCTACATCCATACACACACACACGCACAATGTCAGTGTCGCGCACATTGTGGCTGTTGCCTGGTGTCTTGCCCAAGCGAAGTGTCTTCTTCAATCAAAATTTACGCACGTCCAAATCGTAATTTCGGTGGCACAATCCAAGTAAATTCCAATTATCCAACACGCAATGCGACAATAATCGAAATTAATTCCAGCATGTTCACCACAACGGCGCGCCAGACCAGCCAGACAAACAGTTGCGAATATGCAAACACACGCACAGCCACTCGCACATTCTCATGCTCACACACAAATTGCGCAAGTGTGTGCCTAGAAGGTGAGTGTGTGTGTGAGGGAGAGCATTTACAGGGCCTCAGCATAGCCAGACGGCGGGCGAACAATAGATCCACAATCACAAGTCAAGTCGGTGCCACGAAGCAGTGAAGTCAGTGAGAGAGTGCGGTCAAAGCCAAACTGCGAGCAAAAATCAGTGCCGCTGAACTTGTGGCTGGCAGCGTTGATGGCAGCGGAAATAATTGTCTTGACACAAATAATCTTGTTACCGCGTGCGCTGCCCCGTTCAGCTGTGTCGGACGCTGTTGGCGGGGTCGGAAACGTGCCATTTGTCTCGGAAACTTCATTAAGCACCCGCAGCTGAGGGATAATAAAAGTGATGTCAAGACTGCGGCTCTACCTGGGGGTCTCTTTGTCCTTTTACCCTATAGTACCTTCATCTCATAAATTCCGGTTCACGTCTTTAAGGCTGACCGCTTTCCACCTCCATGCACCCACTCGACCGATTTACGCACTACCTACCTCTGCTGGTGCCTCACTTTTTCTTACCTTCGCAGTTCTGCGCGTCTACCTGCCCGCCCCCTGCTTATCTTTTTCAATTTATGTGCGTAATTTATGCGTTTCATGTGCCATTTAGCCTCGTTTAAGTCGTAAAGTAAACGAAAAACTCGCCCTCACCCTGCCTCCCTCCACATTTCGGCAAGCATGCAAGTTGGCTGCTCTTCGCTCGGCTGTCTGCGGCTGTGCGCTGGCGTTCACTGCTAGGAAGTCCTTTACCGCAGAGCGTACTGTGGTGGCTCCGTGTGCTGGCGATAGTCGCTGCCAAAAATATGCGCCACAAGGCAGCTAACCTCCTTAAGTTGTATGTGTGTAAGGGTGTGTGTGCATGTAAGTGCCGCTCAAAAAGAGACAATGAAAAAGGCAATATGTAGTTATTATGTAAATTCTTTACTGCATTCGAACAAATAATAATCAAAATAACGGCAAATATTCACTTGTGGCGGCGCACTGCTTGAAATTCAAATGAAAATTTTCTTTGAAATTTTAAGCAAACATTTTGTCATTATTCATTATTCGCATTTTTGTGCTTTTTGTTCGCATAAGCGCTGAGTTGTGCATTAGGGTGGTACAATTTCCGATTTTTTTCTTCTTTTGTTCATAGGAAATATTGATGAAGACTAGAGAGAAAAGTAACAAAAATAAAGTAAATTTAAATGATATACTTCAACGCCACCAATATATTGAAATTATGGTTGGATTACTTCTGATCGACAAACGAAAAGACTTTTTCGACCCCCCAATATTTATAATGAAAGTTAATGAATAAAATATGTACCATCTTGGTCGACCAATTTTAGTCATTTTTTCGCTAGAGACATTATTCCATCAGTATAAAGGTTTTCTGGCTTCTCGGCAAAAAACTGCGACAAGTAATTTTAACAGGCTTTTTTTGAAGCCAACTTTACTCCATTAAGGAAGTTCTGTATTGACCAAAACAAATGGTAGTCCGATGGTGCAAGGTCAGGGTTATATGGTGGATGCATCAAAACTTTCCAGCCAAGCTCTTGCAGTTTCTGCCGAGTCATCAAAGATGTGTTTAGTCTAGTTGTGTCCTGATGGAAGACGAAGCCCTTTCTGTTGATCAGTTCTGGTCATTCTTTTCGATTGCTTGCTTCAACCTCATTAGTTGTTGATAGTAAAATGTAGAATTAATCGTTCGATCAGGCTGGAGCAGCTCATAGTGGATTATTCCTTTTCAATCCCACCAAACACTCTGCATAACCTTTCGAGGCGTCAATCCTGGCTTTGCGACCATGTGTTGAGTTTTACCAAGCTTGGACCATGTTCATTTTCGCACATTATTGTCGTATTTGATCCACTTTTCGTCTCCTGTTACCATCCGCTTCAGAAATGGTTCGACTTCATTTCGTCTCAGCAAAGAATCGCAGATGTTAATTCGGTTCCTTAGATTTTACACAGAGGATGCATGTGGTACCCAAACCTTGAGCATCTTTTTGTAGGCAGCCTTTTTTAAATGGTTCAAAATTGTTTGATGATGAATACTAAACTCCTTAGTGATGTCATGGCGGCTTATGTAGCGGTCCTGGTCAATCTTTTCTGTAATTTCATCGATTTTTTCAACGATAAGTCGACCAGAGCACATCAGACATCAGACATCAAAATTTCAAAATACGAAAATTCTTTTTCGACTACCGATTATACCCTAATACCTTCAACTCAGCTTGAGAAAATGATTATGCTTTGGCTGTGCCTAAACTTCATCCCTCTTTGATGTCTTGTGGCACGCAGCCGCCCAATCTTAATACGTTTACTCAGCTCAACCGAAGCTTTGTACTCAAGTTCAAATTCAAAATTGTTTGCATAATTCGTTGTTTTCCAAACCTAAGCCAGAAGAGCTTAAGAGATTCTCCTTGCTCGGTTCGTGTCAACCACAATTGACTTGATTGGATTTAAATAAATTTCACAAAATGTTCCGAATTACAGCTGGTCAGACAATTTGCTTCTAATAAACTTTGATTGAAAAACTAATTTTGCGTAGAAATTTGAATGTCAAACAACACCAAAAAAAAAAAAAACTAGAACAAGCACTCGATTGGACTCGTTAGTCATAAAAATGCTGCGGCTAACCAAATTTTTCTCCTCACACACAAACAAAAGCAAGAAAAGCAAAAAACAACTTGTTTTAGTATGCAAAGTTACCGGGCCCCCCTGCCGCTCACTGCCTTCCACACCCCGGCATTTGTATGTGTTGTCTAACGTGCAACAATAAATCACGTTTTATTGCTTGATTTTCGAGTGGCAGGTGCAATGAAATTCATCACTTTTAAACGCTTAACGACCACTTGATTTCCTCTCAGCTCCGTTGCGTATTAAATCAATGACAAGAGGGCACTTAACGTGCATAACTGCGCACTTACTCATACATATCTACGCTTACACGTGTATGCCCACAGCTGTGGACCAGCGTTGGACGAGCTTTCGTGCTGTTTGATTGCTCCAGCTCAGCGTCTGCTCGTTGTTAAGCTTTCACTCTTAACTTTAACAGAGTTTGCTCTTTGGTATTTAAAATGTTTACTTGTAGTTTTGTCACAAATACTTGCTGACATGTTGGCGAGTGCTGAAAGTTGCCTGTGCTTGTGTATAAATACGTTTCCGTGTATAGGTATATATGTAGGTATTATTTATAGCTTTTGTTGGCTCTAACTTTCTATTAAGCAAAATTGTTAAGTGACACCGGTGCGTATACGCAATTAAACTTAATAGTGTTTTAATGAATTATTTCTAATGAAGCTGATTTGAAGTTTACACTTTTAGAAGTATGACCGGAGAGTCCCACACAAATAACTTACTTTATCGTTTTGAGAAGTGTTATATCACTATACCTCACATGTAACAATTACAGCAAGTCATAACCACATCAAATCATGAATCAATGACTGGCAATCACAACTCACCAAATAATATTGTAAAATTGTACCAATGAGAAAATATAGCGAATCGCATCAACACCAGAAATCATAGCCAAAATACAGGATATGGTTTTGGAAGATCATCGAGTGACTGAGAGAGATTTACTAGAGGCTCTGCACCTCTCATTAAGCAGTGTGTTTCTTATTTCAAGTGAAATTTTGGGTTTTAGAAAGCTGTGTGCACATTGGGTGCCACATTCGCTAACAATGGAACAAAAACACATTTGAAGGCGACTTTCTCGGAACATTGTGAACCTTTTAAAAAGGATTAAGTCGATTTTGGGTGTCGATTCATCACTATGGTTGAGATTCGGGCCTATCACCATGATCCTTAATCAAAATAAGAGCCTAAAGAGCGGTGTTAACCTGTTTGTTCGGCTTGGAAACGAGTTCGTGTTCGGAAATTGGACAAGAAGGTTATGGCATAGTTTTTTGGAATGCCAGAGGAATTTTGTTTATGGGTTACTTGCAAACTGGCAAAACAATTAATTCTGAATATTATTGCAACCTTTCGGACCAGTTGAAGGAAAAACTTCGTAGTTTGCAGAAGAAAAAAATTATTTTTCACACAAGAGCATTTTGACGATGGCCAAAATCCATGAATTAAAGTTCGAATTATTGGAGCATCCACCATATTCACCAGATTTGCCCCCAGCAACTTCCATTTGTTTCCAGAACTCAAAAAATGTATGCCTGGCAAGCGCTTTTCATCAAATGAAGAGGTCATAACGGCTGTTGAAGCGTATTTTGCAGACCTTCCGGGTTCTTACTTCGGGAATGCGATCCACAGATTGGAGGATCGAGCAAGTGTATGTTCAAGGAGATTACACTAAATAATAAAGTGTATTTTGAATCATAAAATTGTGTTTTTCTTATCAAACTACAAAACTTATTGAAAAACTTGGTTTTAGATTTTGATTGGATGTGGTATATCAGCTATTTCAGCTCAGTTTCTTCGGAGATTGCAATATTGTCCATGTAAAACTTCTTGTAGATGCCTTGTTAAATGAAAAATTTCTTCATACTCGCATTTGATACCGATCGTTCAGTTTGAATGGCAGCGGTGTGCTATATGGTCTGATATTGGCGAGATTACTGTGGGACTAATCGTGCACTTACAGACTGGTATGACTAAATCGATCGTAGAGCGAATTCTTTATAATATATATTTTTGTAGTATCTTCGACTTTTCTCTTGGGATTTTACAAACTTCATACCAAACTTAATATATCCCATTCTGCGAATAAATATCAATGCTTCAACCAGATATCGAGAATGTACGAACAGTGCACGTATTCTTTGGATGTTTTGTGAATATACTGTTTATACATGTAAAGTTAATTTTGGTGAATGTAATCTTAAATATAATGAAAGAACGTTTTGTTTACTGTACCTGCCCAAATGCCATCCTTCGTGCATCTTAAGCTCCCTGTTTTCAAATCTTGTTAATAAATAATTTCTGCATAAATAAATTTTGAAGTTTTCCACTTTAGTCAAATGTTTGCATGCATTCATAAATACATTCCCGAAAACCGTGCTTGCGCGCAAATCTTCCTCAGCATCACTCGACACAGTTTGGTGCCTTCACTTTTCAACCAAACAAGCTAGCCTTATGGTTGGCAAGCCAACTCATCAACTGACTGCCACTGGTGCACCAGCAGCACAAGTTAAACAATCGCATAACTTCACTGTCTGTTGGTATTTAATGTTTTATGCGCTAAGTAATTTAATAATCAGCAACTTCCTGTTTCCGGCGCGCGTATCAAATCACCGCTGACGAGAAATTTTCAGCCAAACCTAAAGCGTACGCTTTCGACATGCTGCCGAAAGATAACTGTGCTTCGAACTTTTGTCTTTCTCCCACTCTCCCGCTCCCACCTTCTCGCTGTCTCTCTCTCTCTCTCTCTGTTGGTTTGTGACAATGTGCTCGGTTACTCAGGTGGCCTTGCCTTCACGAACTTAAATGTATAATTAACTTTGTAATAACTTTTAATGTGCTTACCTTTTCACTCGACTTTTAGTCACCCTCCCCACCGTGCTCGTGCATCAACCATCCCACTGCTACCCTCATGTTCTATGCGCTCACCTAACTTTTTCTTCACTTGTTTATTTTCCTGTTTCTTCTTTTTTTCTTTTCAGCCACTCAACCACTCCGTCATGAGCACGCTCCAATTCGCTGGCCGTGGCTGTTGTTACAGCTGTGCATCACCGCCGCCAACATAATGCAGACAACCGTTGTGGCCGTGGCATGGCAGCGGGAATGTTGCACGGTCGCATAGCCGTGACGTGACGATGCATATCTTGTCGACAACACTAATTCATTCTGAATTATGCGAGCATAACTCATTCTGTTGCCATTGTTGTTGCGCGCCAGCGCTCTTGTGTGCTGCAACACCATAACACCGCGCAAGTGGCCATCAGTATCACCTCGCCAACAGCGTCGCGCGCCCAAGTCATTGTCGCGGTCCGCACTGTGGCGTCGCCGGCTATGCAGGTGGCGGCAGTGGGGCTGCCGCAGCTTGTTACACTGCCATTTGAGGTAAGTAAGTGAGCCAAGTTCGCTAAAGTTGCTCGCTGAGATGTTTCAAGTTGTTACTAATTTTAGTTACTTGCACTCTGAAGCACTATTACTTACACCGTTAGAAGTGACTTTTAATGCTCTCGCCGTGCACGCTCTTCGCACGCTGCGCTGCGTTGCGTTTTTAGTTTCCATTGAAAATAAGCGCGATTTCATGGCGTTGCGGTGTTGGCTGGGAAGCCACCATATATTAGGTAACTTGACGAGGTTTGCAGCTGAAAAGCAAAACAGTGAAGAAAAATTATCCAAATATACTCGTCGTTGTTGTTACCGTTATTGTTCGCTGTATTCAAGTAAAATTAATGAAGTAAATTCAGCAATTTCATTTAATATTCTAGCAAATGGCACTTAACTGCAGAAGCTTTACGCCAAACAAATTCGCTATAAAATGAAACAAGTTACTCATACGCCGTGTCTGCGGTTTTTCAATAAGGACCAATTTAAGATTAAAATTTCATTATTTAATATGCGAAAGTTTGCAGAAAAAAAATAATAATTTGTTTGAATAGGCAATTTCGCGTTGAAGACTTTATGAACCAAATTTGTGCTGTTATTCTTGTCAACTTTAAGCTGCGCAGTGTGTTCACAGGAGTTGCATGCCAACTTTCATTACTTCAGAGTGAGCGCTTACTATTTTCTAAAACTCTGAAATTTATTTATTATATTTCTATAAATATTTTTTATTTATTTCCTTATAAAACCATTTGTTTACCTCTTCACTTCCAGCATTTTGTTATCTTTCTCGAAGGCCTCATAATAGTTATTCACTTTGTGAAAACCTTAGCAAATTCTAGGATTTGCCTTCTACTTCATTGATTTATCTCATTTTGTAATTGATCTCAAAATCCATTCTTTATCATGTAAAAATTATTTCTTCATCCGCCGTCAAATATCATTTATTGATATTAATTCTTCCATTAGTACTATCACCCTACCCTTTTTTAGTCAGCACACTTTATCCCAGACTTATTGCAATCGCACAATATTTTTTCTCAATTAGGGGACTGACAACTTGTCATAACGCATCGGAAAGTCATAAACATAAATTTTCACACTTATTTAAAATAACTGTTGTTGAATTGCATAGAAAAATTAGTTTATAACTTTTTGAGATTATGTGAAACCCTTAAATATAGAAAATAAATATAATGTGCTTAATTTTCTGCAGTCTAGGATGGCAGAGACTTTGCTGACAACATTTCAATTACAAAGCTTTACAAGCCTACAAAGCTTCATGAGATTCTCCATAGTAAAAGATACTTTTCGGTCAACCAAACATATTTTTCATAATTTTCTTTTAACTTTTCTGTCCAGTATCTGCTTTTGAATTCGTTTATATAGTTTATAAAGTAAATTGGTTATTAGCCCCTAGTCATATTCCGATCGCTTACTGTCGTCTCGACGAGTACTTCAGCCGCTCTCTGCCGTCACTCGAAAGTCTTATATTTTATATTTCGAATCTCACACTCAAAGCCAGAGTTGCACTGCACTGCAGCGAGGCATCCAATTCAACATCACAAAGGAATGAACGGTAGCAGAAAAATGCAACGCTTGCAGATTTCTTATTTTTCGGTACGACGTCCGATGCGAATATATAGTGTGACAAAAAAGTACCCAGAAGTTGCCTTCAACATTATACCAAAAAGGTTGGTGCATCATACGCGGATATTCTTCGGAAAATAAAAGGTGACAGTGGCTTAGAGAAATTGGGCTCAAGCGTCACGTACATAAGAAAAACTTTGAAAGGAGACCTGCTATTAAAGCCAAAAAACCAAGCGGATGAGAGAGTCGAAGCGTTCCAAAGTGCCTTAGAAGGAGTGGTCGGTGAAATGGCTGTGATACAACCCAAAACCCACAACGTCATGATTAACTGCAAGGATTTGAATGAAATAACTTCTACAGAAGAGATTTGCAAAGCTATGCAAAAAGAGTGTGGAATAGAAAATCTGGGAAAAATAAACGATCCGAAGCGGTACTCAAATAGATGTCTTATGCCTGCGCGCCCAGGACGCCAAGAATGCGCTCAATGTAGGCAAAATAAAGATCGGGTGGTCTGTATGTCACCTTCGGGAGTACTCTCCTATTCCCCGTTGCTTCAGGTGTTTCATGCTGTGGCACATGTCGCACAAATATTTCAACCCCGTGGACAGGTCTCTATGTACACGTTGTGGAGCCGGTGGACATATAGCGAAGTCAGCTAGCTGCATACTTTGCAAAGGAGCACATTTAGCCTTGAGTACCACGTGCCCCAAATATCTCGAGATGGCGAAATCGTTAGGGAGATGAGGATAATACAATTAAACTTAAATCATCGAGCAGCAGCACAAGAGCTACTAAAACGGACAGTCTTTGAAAAAAATATTGATGTCGTCTTACTAAGCAAGCAATACTCCCAGCGTTCGGAAAGCACCTGGACTACAGACATATCTAGCAAGGCTGCAATATGGTCATGTAAAGAACAACCATTTACGTCTCGCTCCGGAGGTCATAATTTTTTCTACATGAGCAAATATACGAGGCATATACTTTGTTAGCTGCTATGCTCCTCCCAGTGTCTCAATTAAAGATTTTGAAGACTTCTTCCTGGAACTTGCTCTAGAAAACATAGGCAAATCACCAATTATAATCGAATTTTGTCTTGTTTGCATTTTAAACTCATAAACCCTTGTTTCATTGGCACTTATAATGCTTTTCATGAATGTGAGGTCGGCATTTACACGGATTCACACCATCAAGCATGTGCAAAGAGATCTGTTTACGGTATTCTTTTTTAAAAGAATTCAGTTTTATGTGGTTGAATATAACCGCCTTTCATATGTATTCTAAATATCCACCAAAATCATTCGATCCCGAGAAATGTAGAGATCTCTTGTCATCTCTCTAGCACTTCACTGACGATTTTCAAGCACCACATCTTTAAATTTTTTCAATATTATCATCAGTTGAAGAGGTCGAAGGTTGTCCAGAACAAGGCATGCCTTTAACGATATCTCGACTGTCTTTGAACGCTTTGTACCACGTTTAGGCTTGTGTTTTTGATAAAACTGAATGATCGTAAGCATTTTCCAATTTTGCAGTGATTCCGCACACGAAATTTGGTTAGAAATACACAATTTGAGACAAATCCTGTGTTCGATATTTTTTTCATTGCAAAAATCGCAACGCATTGCTATGGTGTACCGACTGAAGCAGATGCTCTAAACAAACTGAATGATAATTAACATATTTAACATAGAAATCAAGGATAGCCCAGTTAACTTAGTAAAATAAATTTTTTTGAATTATCATTTACCTGGGGTATTTAGATTACAAATTCCGGGCGCTTTTTTGTCACAAAGTCGAGTAATGTGTAAAAATCCAACCTTTTCTTAGTAAAACTGTTTATTTAAATTAGTGTTTTACAATTTTCATTTCCAATGATTTTTCAGTGATTCTAAATAATCAAATTAGGAAAAGCCGTAGCTTTACAAATTATAAATAAATGTTAGGGTAATTAAATTAAATTATTAGGGGTACTCAGATCAGCTTTGTTAATTCGTTAGTCGTTACTCGCTAATTTTTACGTGCATTTTGTTTTTGTAAAATTAGCAGATAACTGTTTTAACGAGTAACGAAGTACCAGACTGTCAAGCGTGATGGTGTTTTGTTACTCGGTAACATCACTCGCTTGTTTGGTTTGGGTTGTTGCCTCAAAAGTTAACTTGATTCATTGCGAAAAAATATATTTGTTGTTCACTATAAAATAGTTTTTGAAAAATTTTTTAAAAGTATTTAATAAATTTGAATCAGCTGTTTTGGAACAAAAATTACAACCTTAACGAATTACCAGATCAACAAGTTCGGTCTGAATACCCTTTTTGTGTAAAGGTATAACAAAACTCTGCTATGAAATGAGAAATATGATTTAATAAATTTAAATTCTTTTCAGTAAACATTTTTTATTTTTGATAAATTTTTTTTACTTTGGCGAAAATTTGAATTGCAATTTGAAATTTGAAGAGTCATTTGCTACTCTTATACCAAGAAAATCCTTTTGCTAAGCGCTGTTAGTACACGGCAAATCGCAAACCAAAGAAAAAGAAGAAGAGTAAAGCGACTTAGAGAAAATCTCAAAACAATTTGTCTGCATACGCATGTGTATGTAGACTGTGAGTACGTGTGTATATGTAAGTAAATACGCAATAAAAATTTCCCTAATGGCAATTTTAGCCGCAGATTTTCAGCAAAGCTTAGGCGAAATTTGCATAGCGCACTCACATCATAACCGCTGCATGCAGCTTTGTATGCACATAAGTGTGTGTATGTATGTGTGTCTGCCATTTGTGACGCAGCAACGCGTAATGTGGCGCTGTCGAGCTGCAAATGTGCAAGGAAGTTCAGTTGCCACTTTTTTTCTTGATGTTATGGCTGTGGCATATTCCGACGGCAGCCAACAATATTTCATCGCTTTTACTGCGCGAGTTTTTATTTCAATATTGTAAGAGAAAATAGTGGACCATATGCGCACGAAACGCTGAGCTCTGTGGAAACTAAAATTTTTATGAAAATTCAAAGTTTTTTTTTATCATTTTTATTCAAAAGAGTTGGTAAACCCTTACTTATTTGATATCTATTATTAAAAATATCGTAAAACTAAAAATCATTGCCTACATTTAGGCGCATCAATAGATTAAAAGTTCAGTGTGAACTATAACCTTAAAGGTGATGTAATAAAAATTCGGTCCATATCAGACTTTTTCACGCGAGGCAGTTTCACAAATTTTTTTCACAAACATTTTTTTAAATAATTTTTCTTTCAGAAAGAATTTTGTTTTAGCAACTTTTTCAACTTATTAATCATACTATTTTCTGTTAGTTTTTTTATTACTCCCATACTTCGACATATTCACAAAACCTTCTTCATCCGATAAAGCATATTTTTGCGATGCATGTTGGCTCAGCTCTCACCCGCCCGGCGCTTGTGTGACCCACACCCGTGCCTTGTACGTGATTGCGTCCCCTTGGAGCCATTTGCGGCAAGCAGGCAGCGCATAAGTGGCCGCAAAATGCTGCTCGGCGGCAAAGCTGTCTCAAGCCAGCAGCAGCATTTATGCCAAGCGACTTTTTTTCGTGTTGCTTATATTTTTGCGATTTTTGTTGTTGTTTGTTCGCAGCCATTGCTCATTTATTTATGCATTTTTTGTCACACACAACAAGTTTCTTGTTTGTTTATTGGCGGTTTAAAAAATAAGCTCTCAACTTTTTCCTGTCACTGCACACACTCACACAGACACGCGCTGACACGCAGACTTGCATTCATAACTTCACAAAAATACATACACACATATATATACCAGCGAGCATATGATTTGTCAAAATAAAGCAACTTTTTTGTTGTTTTTAACACATTCTTCGTGCATTTTGTGCTTTGTTGTTATGTTTTTATGATATATATATATTTTTTTTTTTTGGTTTCCTTCATTTTGGGATTTACAAAGTTTTCGGCATAAAGCTGCAAAAGCGTACAAAAGTCGCTTCCACAATCTGCGCTTTGTAGGTTTTTTTGCCCGCCTTCTTCACTACAATTCGTTAGCCTCTTATATTGCCCGGGCTTTGTTGGTCGGATTATCCGCGACAGGTTTATGCGAAATCAACATGACTTCTTCAAAAGTCGGCTTCGCTGTTTCTTAAAAACTTTTCGAATTTTCTTCAAGCTTTTTCGGCTTTTTTCGACGCGTTTCACGTGGCGTGTGTTGGTGTGTGTATGCATGGGGGTACACTCTCTGGGTATTCGTGGCGTGTCAGCTCATGTGTTGCGCTGCAAAGTTTATGTTTTCATGTTAAGAATAAAATTCAATTATTATCGCCTTAAAATTGTGAATTACGCTCGCACCGTGCGCAGCTCAAATTGCGTACGTGATTTCGGCGGGATTTCGCGCTCGCGAGCGAAATTGGAAATTAGAAAATGTGCGTGTCATGCAAGAAATTGTGTAATCAATTCATTAACGGAAATAATAGAAAAGTTTGCGAAAAGAAAATTGGCTGTCATTAATTTAATCCATTAAAATCGCGAATGTCATTTGTAAAAGGCCGAGGAGAGCCGCCTGCGTGATGGAGAAAACATTTTAGTGATATGAGAAAGCATATAATTATGTAGGTTTATGCTAATGAGGAATGTATCTAAGAGAGTTAAGTCAGAGTTGTTTGCTGAAGAGGTGAGTTCGTAGGTAGGTGTGGTGAAGTAACATTAGTTTAGTTGAGGATGGTGAAAATGTGTTGAAGAGAAAATAGTTAAGTATAATTGCTGATTTTAGGTAAATTCAATGAATTATAAATTATATATACATTGCGACCAAAAAGTACCCGGAAATTGTAATTAATTATCAGCATGATGAGCTGAGTCGATTTAGTCAAGTTCACTTCCCTGCGAATTAGTCCCGCAATTTTAGAGTTAACGATCTGAAATTTCACACACGTTCTTTTCTTTCCAAGAGGCTGTTCATTTATTGAAATCGCCGATTTTGGATCACTATAGCATATAGCCGTCATATAAACTGACCGCTTGGAAACAAGTGCTTGTATGGAAAACTTTTTCATTTGACGAGATATATTCACCAAATTAGGCATGCGTTAAGATTCAAAGCAAACACCAAAGAAATTGTGTAGATTGAGTCACTATGGCACATAACTGCCATACAAAAATCGGTCAGATCACATTTTTTGTTGGAAATCCTTTTATTTGCGAAGTTTTGTCTTGTTTCAACTAAATTCAAAATATTTGGTCGGAAAGTACTCTTTCCATAGCAGTGAGCAGGTTATCTTTTGAAATCATGAAATTAATTTTTTTCGAAAAAGTTGAATTTTCGGCAGTCGAAAAAACCTTTTTGTATTTTATCAATAGATGCCTTTGTAGTCGTATATCTCCAATGCTACCAATCACATTGAGACATACCATACAAAGTTGGAAAGATGTGAATTTATTTATTAGTATAAATATAAAAGAAAAATTAGTTGAAATTTAGTTACAAATACGAAAAGATTTTTTCGACTTCCCAATACTTTAACTGAGTAAAAACTTTAAAAACAAAATTTTAACCATGTGATTATTATAATATGAAAATTAAAATATATTTTCAACTTTCAACATATTCAGCTTAAAATCAACGCGACAGTGAATACCCCCATGCAACAACTGGGTTAGAAATCGATTTATTCCACTGCGTTCCGATTTCGGCAAATGCACAAATTTCTACTTAAATACATGCATCATTTATAATGACACCGTTATTTGCCGCTTCGCATGTGTGTGTATGCACACAATATGCTTATGTATATGTGCGATGCATGGAGTGTAAATGCCAGCCAATGTTGTGGTGTTTTAAGCGAATTTATGAGCGCCGAGCGTGTAGTAAACTACCGTAAAGAAAGCTAACCACAAGCCGCCCACAAAACACACACCCACACACACCCACATACACGCACACACCGAAGAGCGCGTTGCAAGCGAGCCAGCGCGCACCCACACACACGCCTCCGCCCTCTTGGCTTGCTGACGCTTCACCGCCGCCATTGTGTTGTTGGCGCATTACTGCAGTGTGGCGCTGGTCACGTCTGCTCGCCTGGCTTTTGCTGTGCACTCAGTCGTCGCCATTTAATCGATTTCCCATTTCGATAAGCCCTGCAACGATTTTGCGGTGAACGCCAAACATTAGCGTCCCCCACGCACACCCAGACCCACATACGAGCACGCTTGCCTTGTCATATATATGTAGATACAGACATGAGAATGTGCGGTGAGTGCTGTGTCTGCCATGAGTGCATGGAACAAGCATTAGTGTACCAGCACTGCCATCTAATTAGAGACGATTGCTGGATACTCGAAATTGCATAATTTAGCGGCACATTAATCGTGTCAAAACTGTTGCGTTCCAAATTTAGTAAATTCAGTATTCATATTTCAACGGCGTTGCATTTACTAGTAGAGAGTATGGCATTAACCTAAATGCAAGCGTTGAAATCGACTAGACCCATTAGCATGTCTAAGCAATTTTCGCCAGAAACAGGCCGCAAACCGCAGATTGGTTTTGATGCCATGAAATCGAATTGGAATTTATATTTCACCACACCATGTGCCATATCAAAAGGGTCTGAAGTTTAAGTCTTACTTTTGGGTACACTGACTTACTATATAATCACTAACACAATACTTCGAGTATTTTCGCCCAAGAATAGCGCGAGTGAACGTTACCTATTGAAGGTTTAAGACCAGGTTCCTCTAAAACACGTAATTTTTTTCAATACATTTTATTTTTATTATGAATCATGTTGAGTAATAAATTTTTTTTATATATGAAAGTACATACATTAAATTACTTGAACATATTTTTTTTTATGTTTTTTTCAAAATGGCGGTCCTGAAAATGGCTGCTGAAACTCATCCGATTCGTAGATGGATGACATCATTTCTTGGAAAAGAATTATCTGAAAGCAAAAAACAAAACGGTTTCATGTTCTGTATCGAATTAGCTATGGCCTGAACCAGAATGAAACATTTTCAATGAAAAAAAATTTTTTGATTTGAATTTTTTTAACTCTTTTTTCACTTTTAATTGTTTATAACTTTTTCAAATATTAATGAATATTTCTGGTTCTGCTTCAGGCCATAGCCAGACATTTAAAGAGTAAAATGCCGTTCAGTTCATATCGATAAGTGCAATAGTTTTGAAATGAGAGTGTCATCCATGCGGAAAAACGTGGTTCGGAGAAAAATCAGTTTAAACCAAAGGTACGCAGTAGCTGCCGCTACCGAAGGCGTTTGAGCGGCTGGCTTTTATACCTGGTTCTCGGTCTTGCTGACCTTCGGGGCGAATTCTGTACTTTTTCTACGAGTATACAGTTGCAATTTATGAAAGAAAAAAATTTCGATTTTTTTTTAAATTGTTAAGAGGAACCTGGCCTTAAGGTCATTAAGGGATCTAAACGCTATTATAATCTTTTGAACCATTTAAATTAATGAAAAATAGTGAAATACTATTCTGACTAGTCTCAGCCAAGGCCTTCTCTCTGACGAATTTTCAACTCCAGTGAAAAGTAAAGCAGCTGAAAGAGCTATTCTGCATCTAGCACTGCAAGAAGGACCTCATCAATTTTTTTCAGCGGCGTTTCTAAAACAATATTAAAGAACTACTCATTCCCATATATCTTCATGCAGGAGAACTGGAAGTTCTAAATAACTGCGGCGAAAAACCACGAGCCACCAAGCATAAAAAAATCGCAAAAACCTGGTATGATGGAGCGGCAAAATTTACAATGCTTGGCATACGAGCCGCCCCACAAATGAAAAGTTTGCTCCTTCCCGCCTAAAACGCGGCAGAAACAGTAGCAGTAGCGTTGCAAAAACTTTTACGGGAACCGTTATCACACACCTACACACAGCAACAAATGCACAAAGTAATAACAAGAGCCGCAACAGAGCCATGAAAGCACCGCATGCACCATATATAAGCCAAACGCCAACCACACCCACAAACAGGCGCACAACAAAGTGCAATTTGAACCGGATGGAGCTTCACAACAAAATATGGGCCGATGGAAACTAAAAAATTAAAGAACTGCTACAACAGTGCAACAAAATTGCGAAGCAGACAAAAAAAGCGGCGGCACCATTCGGCGGTTTGTGCTAGGCAGCTAAGTCCGTCAGGACGTATGAGTTACTGCAGCCAACATTCAATGCATTTGCGGGTGCTTGTGCCGCCACCACGAAGTTTATGCGTTGGCGTGTGCAATTGTGGTGGTGTGTGCGGCATGCGGTTCGAACAACGCATTTAAATGCTCGTTTAAAATGGCAATTATCGTGGCAGCCTTAGGCGGACGGCCACACAAACACACGCAAAGCAATGGCTACTGGTTATACTTTCAGCATAAAACGGACGGTAATAATGCGAATACGATATACGAATTAGCGGTAGTATACCTTATTGGTCGTTATGGGATCGATTCAGCAGTTTGCATTTTGTTTTACTTGTAAGAAAATTAAGAGCATGTGAAGCCACAATCGGTGGAAAGGTGGATGTGGCGGTTGATTTTTCGAATCAACGCGCTCAGAAAGTGATACTAATGAAGCATATTGATTTTGATATAAACTGCTTTAAGGCCACAGCTCGAACTAAAGTCGTTGTGTTAAAGCTCGATCTTTTCACCCACACAAGTCTGAAATATTCGATATCCTTTTTAAGTTTGATTGAATATATATAAAAACAATAATAATACATATTTTCTCTAAAGTCACTTTTAACTTCAAAACAAAAGTGAAGTGGAAAATACAAAAACACAAAATGCAAAGGACTACATAGCTATACACCAGGTTGACCATTCCGTCCACTCACACACATGCACATAATTATGCCCTCTCACTCATTGGCGCGTTTTCAATGAATTTTTAACAACCCAAACAGCAGTTGAACCGGCGTTGTATTAACAATGGGAATTCAGACCGTGTGTACCTTCCGCAAAGTCCCATCAAATATGATTGCCAGGTTGGGAGTTTCCCTGCCGACTAATAAGCGGTGTCAGTACGAACACACTATTCGTTGCACTTTGTTGTTTGTGTTGTGTTATAAATAATTACACGTATTTACTGGCGATGCGCCTATAAATAACCCATGAAATACCAAGCGTTCACAAATGTCTTGAAATGAAAGCGTAGAAATTGGAAATACACTAATTCTCATGCATTCGCTGCAAATGAGAAAATTATATGCAATTTATGCAAAGGAATGGCTTTATTTATGCATACAGAGATCAATAAAACAGTAGTTGGCAGAATATTTGAATGAACTTATTAGTTTCACAAGAAATATTGTTGTGTCCACTGAGTGATAAATGGTTTGGTGGCAAACTCAAACTGCGAGTGAAGCTTTCAGTAAGAACTGCTGGCTGATAATATAGTTAATAAAATGAAGACCAAAGCAAAGCAAGCAAATCTTATTTTAGTACCTACCAAAAACAATTACCAATACTAATACCACTTTCATGCCTGTTACCACTACCACACCCTGCGTTTGTACCTATTTTTATTTAAGAAATACCAATACATATGTACTAGTATAATCAATATCAATACCAACGTCTATAGAAATGTCGTCAAGTCAATAGCATCTCTAAAACCCATTTGTCTACCAAAGTTAATTAGCTTAATTGAAATTAATTAGTATTTACGTATATAAATGTATGCTAGAAACAGTATCTAACACGAAGGCGAGTCAGTTCTTATGCCATTTCGAACACTAATATCAATATGAAGCCTAAAGCTATGCTACTGCCATATCAATACTAGTTTCTATACCCATACCAACTTCAACATCAATAACAATGCCAATATCAATACTTATAGCAAAACCATTACCAATATCATTACCTAATATATATTTTAATGCCAATACAATTAACTATACTAATACTAATTCCAATACCAGTGCCAATACCAGTAACAAAACCATTACCAATCCCATTACCAATACCCATACCAATAATTATGGAAACCTCAATACCAATAACGATCCCAATATCAATACTCATGCCGAAATGATTACTAATTTCATTACCTAGTACAAATTTCAGTACCAATACAATTACTTATACTAATACTAATTTCCAACACCAGTACCAATACCAGTAACAAGACCAATACCAATACTAATACCAATGTCAATAATTATGGAAACTTCAATACCAATAACGATCCCAATATCAATACTCATACCGAAATGATTACTAACTTCATTACCTAGTATAAATTTCAGTACCAATACAATTATCTATACTAATACTAATACCAATACCAATACAAGTAACAAAACCATCCCATTACCATTACCAATACCAATACTTGTACTAATACCAATACCAATACCATTATATAATACAAATTGCAATACCGATAAACATACAAATACCAATGCAATATCAATACCATTCCAATACTAATACCAATACTTATGGAAACTTCGACACCAATAACGATCCCAATATCAATACTCAT